>BSBM01001001.1:4080000-5280000 GCA_027924585.1 Larix kaempferi
TCCATCCATATCTATCTCCACCTTTCTCCCTCCATCCCTCACCCTACCTTCTCTCCCTCCCTATCTCATCGCCTGTCTCTCACCTTCTATCCCTCCCTCATGTTATCTTTCCCTCAACCTATCCCAATCTCTCCATCACTCCCTCTCTCTCACACACTTTATGTCCCTTCCCCCTCCTCTCATATTCTCTCTCTCTCTCTCTCTCTCCATCGCCACCACTCCCTGCATGTCTCCCACCAACACTTTCTGTTCCTCCCTTCCTATCTCTTATTTCGTTCTATCCCCATCTATCTCTCACTCCCTCCAAATCCATTCTTCCCCATTGTCCCTCTCCCTCCCTCGCTCTATGTCTCCCCCCCCCTTGTATTCTTTATTTCTCTCTCACATCCCCCTTGCCTCCATCCATTCTCCCTTGTCACTCAAGTCTCACTTTCAACTTCTAACCCTATACCTCTTCAGAACCTATTCTACTCCTAATAGTGCTCTCAAGCTCCACTTCCCTTCACCCCCTGTAGCCCATCATGTTCTCATTCCCTTCATCTCTCCCCACTCAAGCTTCCAACATCCTTCTAAGCCCTTGACCCTTTCCCACCCCTATTAAATATTAACCATAGATTCCCTTGACCCTTCCCCACCCTTATTAAATATTAACCATAGATTCCCTTGACCCCTCCCCACCCCTTCTCAAATATTAAACAAAAATTCCCTTGAGTCCTCCACACCCCCTCTTTCTCAAGTATTAAACATGTATTTTATGATTTGCATAACGCGAGCGCGTTTTTTAACTATATAACGCGTACGCGTTATGTAGTTATATAACGCGTACGCGTTATGTACATCTAAAAGCACGGTAATATTTTTGAATTTAAACAGGTCGAGTCACATGCTCACATGTCAACAATAATCCTATGTGTATGCTTTGGAGTTTGCTTCGGTAATTCCAAACCTGTGCTATGTTAATGAAAAACCAAAGCTAATTGGGTATTTCTTCCAGTTTCTGGAGAAGCCTGTGCTTAGCCACTCGTTACAATATGCTACACAGAGTCATTTTTGACGAAATCTTAGACACAAATAGCATTTTTTCTGTAGATTCCAAATATGTAACTTTTATTTTGAAATATTAATTTTTCCTATTTTCTTTCAATTTCTTTCCTCCTTAACTTGTGAAACACACTGTTAGTGTTTCTTCCATAACTTTTTCAATTCTCAATCATTTCAAAAAAAAATTGTATGGTGCACAAGAGGACACTAACCTCCACGTTCTATGAAAAACCCATTTCAAGATTTTTGCATTAAGACCTTCAAAGGCTCTACCCACAAAAGAGGTACTATTTTCGAGGTTTGATCACTTAGACAATTATAAAAAAAATATAAAATTACTAATTTAATTTTCGAAAAATAATGGCGCACAAGTGCTATGTGTTCTCTACATGCATGCCGATTTTTGTAGCTTGATTCCATCATTTAGGCCCTCAAAGGCTCTACCCACAAAAACATATACCTTATCATTTGCCTGAAAAATAAAAAGTGTCTGTTAGGAAAAATGAAACTTGACATAGCTATGCAAATTTTCAATACATAAAAGTTATATAACCAGAAACGTGATTCAATTTCCTACATTTCATCTTTTTTACTCAATGCAAGATATTTTGCGTAAGTAGCTCAAAAAATCCAAGTAAGTTGAGGGATGCCTGCTTTTTCAGTTTTCTATTACATCTAACGCGCCAAAAGTGACCCTCATTAGCTTGCACTGACCCTTAACTCAAAATAACCTATCATTATGCTCAATTATTTTGATAGAAAAGAAGAAGCATGAACCCGTGTTTAGCTTTATCTTAGACTCAATGTTTCAATCCCATAGTTGGGATCATCATCAAGAGGATTTAAGCTCAAATAATTAGTTTCCTGGCATTCCTATAAATATTAGTAACCCAAACATACAGAGTCAGGTCAGGATGACAAGCTGACCTTTTTTACTACATGGTTGGATTATTATGACGATTTTTTGCAACACAGGCTTCCATGCTTTGATTAATGTCAAATCTTCATCTCTATTAAGTTATTTCAATTAAGCTCAATTTCAAGGGCCTCCCATACCTTTCTTTTTCCATAATGATTGATTTTTGTGATAATTTTTGGGCCTTCTATGCAACTGTGGTGACTAGTGTTTTGTGAATGCTAAACTAGTGTTGATCTTTTTACTCAATTATGTCTAATATTTATGTTACGGTCTCTCAACCTCACTTGAAATGATCTCATTGTTTCCCTGATATATTGCTTACCATAGGAGCAAGGGATTGCATACTCACCTTTCCAATCCCTTGGATTGATAGTGTATTTTGCATGATCTAACAGATTTTTAATGGTGTTAGGCTGGGAGAAGGAGACCTTGATATTTCCCTTCTTAAGGATCCTAGCAATCTTATATGCAGTACCTAGTGCTAGAGAATGCGCGGCATGCTTTTTTTTCAAATCTATTATGGGTTTTGCAAAACTACAATTGCATCTAAAAGGTCCCTCAACTTTGTGTGAGCGCCCCCATGTCTTTAAAGGATTTTCCCACGGATGACTACATCTAAAGGGGGATGTGTGCTAAATCCTAAAGAGATCTTTAGATCAATTGTCAAGGAGAATGGGTCCCACTTACCCAAAGGAGGGGGCATGACACATGCTTCCTTTTACAATGAAGAGAATGATATGTGTTAGGGTGATTTGAAAGATTTTGTAGAGTTCATAGTCATCCTTGAAGACATTGCCATGAAGTTGTTGTCTTTGATGAGAAGGGGGTACCATGATGAGCAATTGCATCCGCTAATGGGAGGAGGAAGGAGGAGGCGTGATCTAAAAGATATCAAAGTCGCCATCACTTGCATTAGCAAGCATCTAAGGTTGCTTACTAAGGTAAAACCCTAACCACCTCCTTTAAAAAAAAACCCAAAACAACAACTCTTAACTCTTAATATGTTGATTAATCTAAAACTAATTAAACTTATTGTTTTTATCATACATATCAATTCAAAAACATCTAAAAACCTAAAATAATCTACATTATATAATTTCAACACCAAAATTTATAATTCCATAAATATTTTAGATGAAATTATAATAACAATAAATTATAAATTTCTATAAAATAACTTATTTAAAAAACATTTTATTTACATTATATAATTTCAACACTACAATTCACAACTCCATAATTTTTTAAATTAAATTATATAATTTCATTACTAAAATTTGTAATTACTTCAAAATTTCAATTTATAAAAAGAAAATTATAAATTCAATTATGACTTACTTATTTAAAAAAACTTATAATTATTCAATGACCACAAATATCTTTCCATTATTAAAGTTGCTTAGGACACATTGTTTTTGTCACCAATGAAACGCACAAATTTTTCCGATAAAATTTGATTGACGTGTTTTTTTCCACACAAAAAACTATAATAAAGTATGATTCGGCGTGCAATAAAATAGTTTTGGAATTGACAATTTTATTTTTGATTGACGTGCTTTTTTCCACAAAAAAATTTAAAATAAAGTAAGAATGGAATGATTTGACGTGCACTAAAATAATTTTGGAATTGACATTTTTATTTTTATATATGATGGGATGGGAAATGGTTAGTGTGGAATGATTTGACGTGCACTAAAATAATTTTGGAATTGACATTTTTATTTTTATATATGATGGGATGGGAAATGGTTAGTGTGTATAATCATTCTTGTAATGTAAAGTAACAAATCTCATGACTCTCAAAAGAGACCAGGAAAACTGAGTTTGCTAGATTTTTGTGTCCACGTTTCAAGTTAATTAGATGAATTCATTTTTATCAGGAAAGATTGTCTACACGTTTCAAGTTAATTAGATGAATTCATTTTTATCAGGAAAGATTGTCTACACGTTTCAAGTTAATTAGATGAATTCATTTTTATTAGGAAATATTTTCAAGAACCAAAACTTAAATTTAACTAGATTAATTAAACTTGAAAAGTTGAAACACAAATTTAATTAGCTAGAAACACAAATATAGCGAAGGCAATTCTCCTCTTCTCCTTTAACATCTTTTACTGCTTATTCATGAACAACTTTTTTTTCAACCGAAATTCATGAACAACTTAATCTCATGACTTTCATTATAATTTATTTTTTAAATAATTATTATTAATATGGAATAAAAATTTTTAACAAGTATTTATATTAACATTTATTGTTAAAAGTTTGGTTAAAACATACTTTCCGTTAAAATAAGATTGTAAGATTCGAATAATTTTGATTTTTGTAAATGATTTTCATCGGAATGATTTTGATGTTTTTACAATGATTTTGATTTTATCGAATGATTCTGATTTTCTTTAAGTTAAAAGATGTGAAATATTAATTTTTTATCATTAAAATAAAATAGAAATTTATATTATAATTTATATTTAAAATTTTAGCTAAAAATATTACTTAAATAAAGTAAGATTATAATGACCTTGATACTATCTTAAAGTTGAAGTTACAGGTTTAGTGTTTGTAATTTTTCAGTTGCTGAATGTTATGTGTTATGTATTTTGAACTTACTCGGTAGGAGATTACAGGTGCGGGGATGCATTTTTTTGGGATGTTTGAGCCCTTTTTTGGGGGATGTTGCCTGGTAGAGGCAGCTTTCTCAAGTTTTGTTAAGTTGGTGAATTTGTAACGGTTTTTCTGAAGTTATTTCTTCTTAAATAACAGATATAATGGTTATTTTTTAAATGACATTGACTTGCACTAAACTAAAATGCTTCTTTGGAATATATATATATATATAAAAAGAAAAAAATTTATAAAAAAAATCACTAATTGGTCCACTTTTATAATCATTTGAAAAGTATTGATACAGATTATTTGATAAAGACTCGACAAGGAATCTTTTGAAAAGTAAGGAAGCACGAATTTGAAGGTAAGAGGTCTTGTCATTTTTCTGCAGTTCGAATTTGAAGGTGAGAGGTTTTTCTGCAGTTAATCACATATAATTATATGTCAAGAAACTACAAGTAATTCTTTTAAACATTTGGTTACCTTACCAAAATCGCGGTAAAATGTTATTTTAACCTAGACACAAGATATGATTTATGGTGCAGTTATTTTATTATTTCACATTAAATAGACAATCATAGGGACAGTGGAGCAGAAATGTGAAATGTATTCGAGTTTCACAGAAAGGCCGGAAGATCATATGTAAAGACCGTTTCTCTGAATCCTCCTCTTTCAATCTTCTCTTTTCAACAAATGGGTGTAACTATGGACAAAATTCGTTATGGCAACTGGGGCGATTGGATAGGTACAGTGGGCGTGCTGTTGAGTTTGTTGCGTCTGATTACTGCTCAACCAGGTATGTACTCATGCAACCTTCTAACCTCAAGAAACGGCTCATAAGTGAGATCTTACCTGTTGGAGTACTTTTGAGAGTCTGTCATTTGATATCTTCTTGTTTATAATATTCATGGATAATTTATTTTTCATATTTGGTTAACAAGGTATTGTTTGATTAAATAATTTCTGGTCGCGTGGAAGGTTTTTTGAGTATCGACTGCGGAGGAAAAACAAATCGAAGTGGAGAAAACAATATAACATGGGTCACTGACGCTAATTACATAGACGTCGGTCGGTCAGAGGTCGCGGACGTCTATGATGAAGATGACGGTTTTCAGTCCCACACTCGAAGGGTTTTCCCAAAGCCTCTCAACAAGTCTTGCTATCACTTGCCTGTGTTAGCCAACGTGCCTTACCTTTTAAGATTATGGTTCGCCGTTGGAAATTACAGTGGATTCGAACAATTCCCATTCGCTTTCTCTATTGAGACACTCGGTATGTTAGCTATGGGAAATGTAAAGATCTCAAATAAAGATGCAGAGGCAGTTTATAATGAATCAATATTGGTTAGTTCTGGCACAGTGCTGTACGTCTGTTTGATCAGAACTTCGGAGCTTCATGATCCATTTATCTCTGCTATCGAATTGAGGAAGCTCCAACAAGGCATGTATGGGCAGGCTAAGCCAGGAACAATGTTGATATCAATATGGAGATATGATGTTGGTGGAGATTATACGATTAGGTAATATCTTTACGGTTTTACCTATTGAAATCTACGCGTCACAATTAACCAGCTAATGATTTTTTATCTAAATCTTGGGCTCGTCATAATTAACCAGCTAGTCGTGTTGATATTTCTTGTAATATGGGAGCCGATTTTGATGCAGTAGTCCTCAGCACTTTGTGATTTTTTTTTTTGTTGATCGAGTTGAATGGCTTTGTATGGATAAAACAGGTATCCTGCTGACAAGTTCGATCGGATCTGGAAATATAGGTCGGCTTTAAGTGTTTCTAATTATTATTATCTGCGGTTTGTTAGTCGTGAAGAGCCCATTTCAACCAACAATACCAACGAACTTCCCCCACCTGCTGTCATGCAATCGGCGGCTGTTATCACGGACGATGGGTTTAAATTCAGTGTAGATTCGACTAATGGTCACAAGTCATTATTGCTATTATATTTTGCAGAGGTAGAGAAGCTCAATATGTCTCAATGGAGATCTTTTTACGTGACAATAAATGGTGAAAAACGGTCTGAAGCCATTACTTCTCTGAGCAATTCTTCTACCCTGGAGCGAACATTCATATCCAATCAAACAAATAAATTCAATTTTTCCCTTGTGAACACCAATGATGCTACCAGTGGTCCTATAATCAACGCTTTTGAGACTTACAAAATAGTCGACACCCGACCTGCAACATACGCACAAGATCGTAAGTTAACTCACTGATGTTTTGAGACTGGAATTGTTGATGTTAAGGTTCAATTTCTAACTGATTAGTTTTTATAATGCAGTTAAAGCTCTTGAGGCTATCAAAAGCAGGTTTGGCATAAAAGGTTGGATATCCGATCCTTGCTTTTTGATACAGTGGGAAGGAATTGTCTGTAAAAGCAATACTTTAGCTCTGAGAGTTTCGGAAATGTAAGTTTAATTATTTGATTTGTTTATAGTTGAAATCATTAAAGTGACCAGATTCATAGGTGAAATTGGATGTGAACAAAAATCGTATTGTTGCCAGCGATTTGTCAGGAAGGAATCTTAAAGGATTGGTGCCTAAAGATATTGGAAAGTTGACTGCATTAATTAAAGTGTAAGCAGAATTTGACCTTTTAGTTAAAGTCTAAAACAGAATTTGACTTCCAAGAAGTTTCTGAATGGGAACATAGTTTGTGTTTCGATATCTGTGCAACAATTACCTCGTAGTGTTGAAATTAGCAGGTCGCTTGACGATAATCATTTGTTGGGGCCATTGCCAAATTTGTCCAGTCTAACCATGCTGGAGAGTCTGTAAGTTTTTTTTCAACATTCAAATTTCAGTTGGTCTGTTTTGAGTCTTGAACCTCTGCATTTTCATAAAACCAACATTTACTTTGCTAATTATGTAGATATCTACAAAACAACAACCTGAGCGGTACTTTTCCATACTGGCTATCCGAACTGAAACATTTAAAAGAGTTGTACGTCTCCCTCTTTTTCCTTTTCTATTTATCTTTCCACAAATCTTTTTCAAAGTTAAATGACATTAATCGTTAAATTTTATACCAAAATATTTTTTCCCACAGGAATATAGATAATAATAACTTGAGTGGTGTAATTCCTGCCCAACTTCTCAATGGCTCATTGAAATTCAGGTAATATGTCCTAGTTTATATTCCTTTTATTTTGACACAAATCCCATTTGCGATCATATTTTCCATAAAAGAAATGTCATAGACAGAAATAATCAATCCAGTTAAGATTTTAATTAATGTTACTGGACGACGTTCATGAAAAATCTCTTTCTTTGGTCCGATACAGTTACTGTGGAAACCCCTACTTACCTATGTATAAGGGGGAATGCAATCTACATAATGGGCGACGCGTTCTAAATCATACAAAGCGGAATAAATTGAAGGTTATCCTCTCAATAACACTCAGCGGAATTCTAATCATCGCTTTAGCGTTGATAATGGCTGTCTTTGTGTATCGCAATAAAATCAGAAGAAAAGAACAGGGTGTTGCCAACGAAAGAAGTGGGCTGGAAAATGAACCAAGATCTTTCTTGTCCCAAGGTTAGGAAATACTATCAATATTATATATGGTAGAATAATATGAAACATAAAGATAGGAGTCCAGCATGTAAATTAAATTACATTAGAATGATTTTTGTGCTTTGATTCTTAGTAATTTTACCTCTCCTGAATGGAATGTAGACTACTCAATGGTTACGGTGTCGAATCCAACAAAGTCCCGTGCCTTCACTTTGGAAGAAATGATAGCGGCCACACAAACCTTTAATCAGGAGATCGGAAGAGGGGGATTTGGATCAGTGTTTCTAGGTAAATTGCCCCAAGGAAACCAAATAGCTGTAAAAGTGCTCTCACAGTTCTCCCAACAAGGAGCTCACGAGTTCTTGAATGAGGTGATTCTCAGATATTTCTTCAATCATGTAATACGATTCAATTTGCATCCAATGTAACAATGTCTAACCGCATGGTTCAATTTTGCTTCATGAACAGGTTGATCTCCTTTCGAGAATTAATCATAGGAACTTGGTATCTTTACTCGGCTATTGTAACGAATCAAGAGAAGTTATGCTTATCTACGAGTACATGTCAGGAGGATCCCTGAGCGATCACCTTTATGGTAAATTATATTGCTCAGAGATATGTTTATTTGAGTCGATAGTATAGACAAGATAAGCAATACGCATTTAGTTCTGTTATTTTCTTCTTTTGCAGGTTCCAGTGCACAACATTCCAATCTAAATTGGAGATCCAGGCTCAAAATAGCTTTAAATGCAGCGCAAGGTAATTCTTTTTCTTAATTACTTTGTTGCATATGAGAATTTTATGATTTAAATTTATGGATTTCTACTTAATATATGACAAAGGACAAATCTGGTGTGACCACATATCTCACGTTATCTACTTGTGGTTTCTACTCAGGACTGGAATACCTGCACGTAGGTTGTACCCCAAGGATAATTCACAGGGATATAAAGACCGCCAACATCCTTTTAGACAGCAACTTGAATGGAAAACTAGCCGATTTTGGTCTTTCAAGGATGACAATTGATGACGAGGCTACTCATGTTACCACTGCAATCAAAGGAACGTTCGGATACCTGGATCCAGAGTATATGACTCGCTCTCTTTGCAATATTTTTTTTATGTTAAACGAATTCAATCCATCATTATTAAGAATACCTGCAAATTTTCCACCGTACGTGATTAGTTTTTTTCTTCGTGGCGAGCTTTCAATTAACAAATTAAGACAGTGAATCTCATTTTTTCTTTCTACCGTAATTTATTAAATCAGTTTTGTGGGGACACTTTCACAGGTACTACACCACTGAAATGTTGACAGAGAAGAGTGACGTTTATAGTTTTGGAGTGGTTCTGCTAGAAATCATATCAGGCAGACATCCCATAGATCGGAAACTAGCCGAAGAAGATATAAATATCATTCAATGGGTAAAAACTCATATCATCAATCATCCGACAATAAAATGTTTCGCTAGTGCATGTTCGGTTATAAACTGACAATAATTATTGGTTATAAAGTGACAATAATTATTGGCTGCATATATACAGGCAACACCGTATCTACGAGCAATAAATGAAGATGTTAGAAAAATAAAAGAAATCGTCGACCAGAGGTTGGGCGAAAGTTACGACATGAGATCCATGAGTTGTGTCGCCAAAGTAGCTATGAGATGTGTCGAGAGGGGCCGCGCTTCTAGGCCGAGTATGAGCGAGGTAGTGGCAGAGCTCAAGGAAGCTCTCCTATATGAAGATCCGTTGGCGGACCGGGTGGATTCGTGTGAACAAGAAGAAATGGAGTGGCTGGATGACAGCTAGTTCCCAAATGGTTGATATGGATCGAATAGAGGTTGGCGTAGAAGTCAAACCTACGAGTCTTACGAGGACATAATTTACATTCAGAGGATAACCTGGGCATCTTAAAAACATTGAATCGAATCACGGAAATTGTCCGTCTCTTATTGAATATTTTGAATTTCTAAATTCTAAGAATTTACAGGAGCTTAAAAGTGATAAATTATAAGGTTTTTCTTAACATTATATTAGGTTATACATCTTACTTTTAGTGCCTTTGAAGTGTATCTAACTTCTTACAAAATAGTAAATTAAATTATTTATATGTTCATGTATATGTACCAACATCATTAAGTTGCAATTTAATATATAAAACTCACCTATATCAAGAAAAACTTTCTTCTTCATAGTATATTGAGTCCTTAAATCTTTTTAACCTTTTGTATCTTATAATTAAAATTTAATTGCATAAATTTTTAATATAAAGTTATGTTTTTTTAATGTAATTATGACATCTTTATCATAAATCATAATTTGATAAATTAACCTTTGTCTTAATATATCAATTTTTTAAATATTTTTGAACATTTTGATCTTAATTTAACATCTTGTTGTATATAATGAGTACCTAAATATTTACTACAAAGTTAATTATTTTTAATAACCATTTTACAATGTATAAAAGTAATTAGAACATTTTAACATGATTTCAGCTATGTTAATATTTAGATGATAAAATTATGTAATATAATTAAATTTTATGAAGTGTTTCTTAATAATAAAAATATTTAATAATAATATTTAATTCTTTTTATATTAAATATTTTTAATTTCTATGTTAGAAGGTGTAGAAGTAATTAGAACATTTTAACAAGATTTCAGTTTTGTTAATATTAATATTTAGATGATAAAATTATGCAGTATACTTAAATTTTACGAGGTGTTTGTTAATGATAAATGTTTTAATAATTATTTTTCACGTTTTATTTGATGCTAAATATGTTTTTTATAAAAATTAAAAGAAAATTATTTTTTATTAATACTATTACAATATATAATATTTTATTTGCTTTATAAACATTTATTTAATTATTAAATTTGATAGGTTTAAAATTTATAAATTTCGATATATTTTTATAATATTTTTTCCATTGGAAAAAATCTTTATTTTCCCAAAGAATATAAATATGGCTGCCCTTTGAGCTTTTTCAAAAACCTACCTGCTCGTAAATTCTAAGAGTGCATCACTTCGGTTGTAGCTAGATAAAAATACCTTATATAGCTATATATTAGTTGTATTCTTTCCTTTACAAAATAAAATGCTTATTGAAACCATTTACATGGTAGACTTTCAACATACTAACAGTGTTGACAGACAAAACATGATGAACATTAGAAGTGGAAAGACATCGCTTCCACTTCCTGACCATCCCAGAACTCTCTCATTACACAAGTGCCTAGGCGTAAGGAAACTACCTCTTTTGATGTCTTGCCATCTTTCTTGTTCAATTCTATGTAGATATGGTTAAATGACATCCATTCAAAACCTTGAATTTCATTTCGAATTTCATGTAACAAGCGATTAAAGCACATATTTTCAATGGTGACTTTGATGTTCACCTAATTGATAACGAGCTTAGAATTGCCCAACACTTGAATATTTGACACCCCTGTATCTTCACAAGATGAAGGAGAGTCCATAAGGCTGCTAATTCCGCCTAAGTGTTTCATTCCCTACCTGATGAATACCTGATGTGGAAATGGTCAGATTCAATAATGCAGAGAATGATGCCAATAGCATAGTAGGGTCCCATTGAATTGCTCCATCAAATAAACCCCATGGAATTGAAAAATCTAGGGGAGGCACAACTGGGATCCGAGCTTTTTTTCGTGTAGGTTCCACTTTGAATTCCTTCATATGACATTTTGGACTAGTCTAGTTGAAAATTCTGAAGGAATGACACTGTCCTTGAATATAGTTGAATTTCAATCCCACCAAACCACATAAACAAAAATGCAGGGAATGCTTCATATCCCTTAACTGAAGTATCTGAAATCCAAGATCGTACACATTCTTCCAAGCCTAAGGAATTCTAGGAATTAGAAGGGCTTAATCCAAGAGTCACCTTCAACCATAGCTGCACTGCATAGGTACATGCCACAAAAATATGTGAGATCAATTCTTCATTTCAACAACAAAGTGGACAATGACTTGGGTCAATCCACCCTCTCTTTGAACCATTATCCCTAGTGAATAATTTATTGCTCATAGTAACGCCATGGGACTATTTTACTTTTGAGTGGGACAAGGAATTTGTAGATAGACTTCCACCACAAGAGTTGATCCCCGCAGAATTTTAATTCCATTAGGTTACTGTAACTAAGATTTGTAGTAAAATCACACATCGTGTTATTTTTTTATTGGACCATAACATCCTCATCCTCTTTACTAAGGTGTATATAGTTTAAACATAATTTTTCAACATAGTCTTTCCATTCTAAAGCCTCCACCCCTTCTAGGACGATATCTAAAGGAGAGTTCCAGCCTCGCCTTCCCCATTCCTAGGGGATGTTGATTGTAGCGTCCGTGATGGAAAACAAGTTCTAGTCATTCAAGGATCTTATTAAAGGATCCGAGAGGTGATATTCGTCATCTGCCCCTACCCAACGGTCTCATCCCAATCTAAATCATTTTCTGCTTCCAATCTTCCACGACATCCAATTCCCAATTAAAGGGAAAGCATCAACTAGCGCCTTCCAGACTATGGATCTGTTCTTGGAATATTTTATGGGCATTCAGTACCAATATAATATTGATAATCCCTCCATATACTTGTACTTTATAACACAAACCCAAAGCATCACATTGTTTGTTAGACACCACAAGATTCTCGCCACTAAGGACTAATTGAAGGAGAAGTTGTTTTTAAGGACTCACTCCCCTAGGTGATTGGGAAAGGATACTATTTTCCAACTAACCAGAGGAATGCCTTCTGTCATATGTCCCCTTGACCGTAGGAATTTTAAACTAATATTCTAAATGTTGATAAGAATATCTTTGGGGATACTGGCTATGGAGGACCAATAAAGATACTTTCAATGACTTATTTAAGGAGGACCAATAAGGATACTTTCAATGACTTATTTAAGGAGGACCATTCATGCACCATGGGATAAGAGACAGTTTTCCTAGTGAGATTTATTATATTCCAACCTTGTTATATAGCCATATCTAGTCCACAAACCCGTAAGAATTAGGTTTGAGAGGAAAACTTAAATATTTGAAACCTGCGTAAAAAATATTTCCTTTGAAAGGGAAAAAGCAGGTCCATTTGAGCGTCCAAATCTTCCAAGAATATTTTGGTTTGAATAATCGAATTGGTTATATTAACCATCATACCTATCACTATATTGTAGAGGTTTAAAACCCTACTAATGGATTGGAGTTCAAAGAGGGTCAGGCATCACCAAAAAACATTACATTGTTGAGAAAGAGGAGATGCATGAGAGAAACTAACAAGGATATCTTGACTCCTTTTACACTACCAATTCTTACCACGTCATGCATTAGTCTACTCCAACCATTGGAAATCAAGAGGAATAAGAAAGGAGACAAGGAACATCCTTGTCTTCAACCCCTAGAAGCATGGAAGAAACAAGAGGGAAAACCATTAATGAGACTGTAAATGAAATTGATTGGATGCATCCCATTATCCAATTGACTATGTTGAGACTTAATCTAACCTAGATCAAGCTAAACCTAACAAAGGTCTAGTTTACACAATTGTAGGATTTGGAGAGGTCTATTTCAAGACAACCTCCTTAAGTTTTGATCTTCGAATCGAGTGCAAGGGCTCGTCCGCCAAAGAAACTGCATCATGGATTTGATAGTTCTAGGGGAATCCGAATTTTTCTTCATATATTATATTACTTAAGATTGTCTTAAGTCTATGGGATATCTATCGTATCGATTAAGGATGGAGATCGATGAGCAGGAGGGAGGAGCGATGACGTTCGTAGGGTTTGTAGGATTTTGAAGTTTAAAGGCGTACCAGTTTGAGATCTTGCTTAGCTGGTGGTGGGCATGATCAAGGTAGCCCTAAGGAATTTCCAGGTGCCAAGACTGACAGAAGGAAGCCAGGACAATGTGTCCCAAAAATGACATCTATTCCTAGCTTACAGATTAACTCGAAGGGATTGAGAAACCACATACAACATATGCAGGACCATGCACTGATTGGGAAGTTCATGGGCATATGGCCATTTGAGAAAGTGTTAACCGGGTGGATAGATGGGATGTGGAAGCCCAAAGGGAATTATGACATGCAGCTAGGTGCCAAAGGGTTTTTACTATTATTTTCCTTAATATGGAAGATCACAATAAGGTAATGGATGGAGGACCCTATGTTTTCAACTCAGCATGCCTATTTATGATAGAATGGAAGGAGAGATTCAACCTCGACAAAGAATACCTAACGGTGGCTCCGATATGGATATGCCTTTATTCCTTTCCGATGGAATACTGGAGGGAGGAAATCTTGGGATATTTTTCAAAGCGTCAGAGCAAACTAAATCCATGCGATACATGTCATATGCCAGGATTTGTGTGTATATGGACTTATCAAAATATATTCCTGAAGTAATCAACCTATGATGGGAAGATGAGGAGTGGACCCAGCCTCTGGATTAAGAGAGTGTTCCCTTCAGATGTAGACGTTTTCACGAACACAAACATTTACTCAGGGATTGTCCCCTAAATAAATATGGAGGGGCTGAAAAGAACAAGATGGAGAAGGATGTTGAGGGAAGTCATACCTCCAGAGTGGCTTGGATTTGGAGACTAGACGGAAGACTTGGAAAACTAGAAATCCTCTTAGAGAACACACTGGCATTGGTGTTTAGTCATTGTAAAAGACGAGCTAATTCCTTCACAGACCATGTAACCAACTTTGGCATGGAGAGAATTGCATTACTTTAAAGGAAAGAAAGTGGGAGGAGGTTAATGAAGGAACATTCAAAAATAGATGTGTGGTCCTCACCTACAAAGATCTTTGATCCCTGGATGCGGGTGACCACGTGGATGGAACTTCACATTAAAGAGAATGTGTGGAGACCGGAGGAGAAACGAATGGGAAAGTGGGGGAGGTATGAATAGACGACGACAATTAGATTTTATGTTTGAATTATAGGCCATTTATGGAAATTCAAGGAAGAAGATGAAGTGGGCTGGAATGGAACAAAAATATAATAAGGTGGTCATCAACGAAAGGACGAGAAAAGACCTCCGCAAAAAAGGAAAATTTATGAAGAATTATGCCACAATCGTGGGAAAGGACTTTGGGGCCAAGGTGAACCAGGGAATAGATACCATGGCAGTTAATGCAAACGCTTTTGAGATGAGGCATATGCAGGTCAATTGAGCATGGGAGATTTGGTATAAGAATATATGCAGATGGAGGAGAACAGAAATGCAATTGCGAACTGGGGAATTAGTGAGCAGAGGACCCAAGTGTGAGAGAGAGAGCACCTATTGGTTTCGAATCTGTGTCAGAGTAATAATGGCACTGGATCAAATAATAAGAAGCCAACAAGGAGGGAGGGGCCAACATGCTTGGAAGCAAGTGGTGAGTGAAGAAGAGAATTTTTACATGGAAGGCATCCCGCCTCATATAGACAGTGCCATATATGTGATGGAAGATGAAGAAATGGCAGAACAAATCGAGAAGAAAGGAATGGAGGCGCGGTTGGACCCTTACTGGATTTTGAGGAAGAATCTCGTGAATACTATGATGCAAAGAGAGAGCTATGGAGATCTGGTTTTCCAAATATTTACCAATCTCAAGGAGGATGTGTCTAGAAGCCTGGGGGATATGGAATAAGTGGCAAATATGGAAGCCCCCACTTTCAAGCGCAAATAGGTTAATGATCATCAATAGCCTACGATTGCAGATGAACTAGAGCAAGCTTGCGTAGTGGAAGGACTGAGCGGGAGTTCTGGACCATCTCTAGGTGAGGCATAATTTGGGGTTTGTTTATTTTTTCTTATATTTTTTTCATGTCAAGTCACTTTTATAAAGACTATTTTGTAGATGAATTATGGCTATGTGCCGAGGGACTGTATACTTTTTATTACGCTGTGCGGAGCTGGTTTGGTATCTGTGATTTGGGGACTGTATAATTTTGTGGGAAAGGGGAAATGATTATCATAGGAATGCGAAGCTATCTCATTTCAGATGGGGAAGGGGGGTTCTGAAGGCCCAACCGTCTCTCACTCTAAGAGGGGCCTCTCCATTTTTGTATACTATGTAAATATTTTTTTCCAGTAATAAAAGGATAAGATACTTACTCATAAAAAAAAAATTCTCTCGGTTATCAGTTTTGTAACCACCTTATAAATAATGTTACAACATAAGATTAGACGATAATCATCCAACATAGAAGCATTTTTTTTTCTTTGGAATCAACGAAAGGAATGTCGAGTTAAATGTGCCAAGCATTTTACTAGACACTTGGGATTTGTAGACTACTTTCAACAGGTTGTCCTTTAAAATATCATAAAAACCCATGTAAAATTCCATAGTGAGACCGTTTGGACTTGGGCTCTTACCTTTTTTCAAGGAACCGAGCATCCTAATAAACTCTTCTTCAGTGACCTCTACCTCCAAAAGGTCATTTTGTAATTTCGTTACTACCCTTGGCAATTTGTCTTTGACGTGCAGTATTTCTTGAATTGGGCATCCAGGGGTTTCTTTGAGGAGAGCACTAAAGTACCTAGCCCCCTCTTCTACTTTTTTTACATGCTTGGAAAGCACTTCCCATCCGAAGAGACTAACTCCCATATTGTGTTGACTTTTTTTCCAGTAATTTTCATATTGATTAAAGAATTTGGTATTATTGTCACCTTCATGAATCCATATAGCGTGACTTTTTAGCCTCCATGTTATTTCTTCATTTTCTAATGGATTTTGCCTCTTCGCTTCAAAGGTTCTAAGATTCTAAATTTATTGCTCTAATAATAAACCAGAAGAGTTATCCTTGTAAATATTTCTGATGGCTTCCTCAAATTCTACGAGTTGCACCTAATATTTTTTCCTTTAAAGGTTCTATACCAATTCTTCGTGACTTCCTTAACCCTCACAATATTTTATGAGAATTGTGTCATGAAGGAAAGGTGAGGATCCAAATGTAAAGGAACCCACATGTTTTGGATCAAGGTTTTGTAATATTCTTCTAGTAACCACGAATGGTTAAATTTCATTGTGGCTAGAAGCTTCCTATCTTCCATGTACATCTTTAGGATGATGGGAAGGTGATCAAATATGCCTCCAATCTCCACCCATATATTTATTAGAAATTTATTTTTAAACATGGCCTCAAAAACTAAAAAATGATCCAAACATTTTCCCACTGAGTCTTCTTCCTTACAAAAATTCCCCCATTTTGGCATTAACTTATCAGGATCAATGTTGATTAGAGAGTAACTTTCAAATAAATAATTAAAAAATATTGAAGCTAGTCCTGATGAGGGTGGATCCCTCATAGTTCTCTTAAGGAAAGAGTGAGGTTTGAATCCCCACCCATGATTAGAAAACACTCATTCATTACCCTAGAATAAGCTAAAGACTCTCAAAAGTTCTCGTGGTCAACATAAAGGCCATAAGCATTTAAGAACTTCATAATCAATCCCAAGGATCTCAATTTTAATTCAACGGTGATTGAGGAATTTAACATTGATGAGGAAAGATCCTTGAAAGTAGGTCCCTAACCAGTTAGGAGACCTCCAGAAAGTCCTTATGTTTCCATAGTAGCAAAGGACCAGTCTTTTAACTAGGGTTTGAAAGCTTCTCCCACTTTGGACCATGTAGTAAGAGTTTCCTGAATTAGAAGAATATCTAGATTACCAGCTCAAATGAGTCTCTTTAAGGATGACAATTTTTTGGTGACTCAATAACCCTAGCATTAAATGAAAGAAAAATCATTTTTGGCCTCTTTAAAGGTTGTCTTCTTTCCTTTCGGAATGTCCACTAAATCCTTTTGTTTATATTTTAAGATTTGTGATTTTCTTCCCTTAGAAGGGAATTGGATGGATTCCACTACAAGTCCACCTTTTGAAGAGGCTACCTCTACCTCTCTTGAAAGAGATGTATCATTGTAATTTGAAGACACTTGGATGCTAACTAAAGGAGAGAGAGAGAGAGAGAGAGAGAGAGAGAGAGAGGATGTCTCCCTATGGGAGAACAACCTCTTTGAAGGATTCCTTTCATCCTTCGTGATAGATATGGTAGGAGGGGAATCCTCTAAACACACCTTCTAGACAAGAGATGAACTAGAAGAGGTGACGGATTCCAGGAAAGGGGATTCAAACTTCGAAGGCTCAAACATTACCAAACCAACCAGATATTCTTTCTATGTTAAAATTTGTACTGTCTCATTGACACCAAACACCTTACACAAAAAAAAGGAAATTAGAAGCTTCAAAAATATTGCTTGAAACTATGTTGGGATCTAGAAAAAGCATGCATGGGCTCGAAGTAGGAGCCTAAGGGGGACTTGAATATGAATCCTTCATGAATGGGCTTGTTTGTGTTGGAACATCCTACTTAGAGGAAACCACAACCCCATCCTTCTTGAAAATTTTGGTCTATACCATGAGGACAATTCTCCAAAATATGACCGACATCATGGCATCCGAAGAAATAGAAAGAATCCTCAAATAATCAATTTTTTGTTTCCACTTTCGACCTACAGCTTCGACCTCTATCTCATCCATAATACCATCTATTATATCGACTTAAATTTGAATACATGCCCAACGTCTATCAATTTTATTTTCCCAATCAACCTCCAAACTGCAGAAGGGCCCTATCTTGTTTCCAATAGACCGCATATAATCCTTCTTCCTAAAAAACAATGGAAATCATGGAAGAATGACCTAGAGCTTATGAAGGTTGTGTGGCTCTCTCTATCCATAGAAATCCACAATCCATTTTTTCAAAACCAATCTAGAAAGACCCCAACTCCATTTTTCCCCTAGAAATTTCATTGCTTTTGCTTCATAACAGAGTTTGAAGCACTTCCAACCTTTAGTTAGAATGTGGAAAGGCGAAACATACCCTAAAATGGGAGACTAATTTTCCTTTAACCAATCTTGCAATGTATTTGCACAAACATTTTTCCCAAATAAACATCCAGCTAGTGCAATACTAAGAAACTCTGGAATATCGATGTCACATCCCCTTCCATCTATCCGACCAATAGAGGGGAACATGAACGAATTATGGGCTTCTAAATTTCTCCCCATATCCATAATATGAATTCATAACATTTAAATTTCATTTGCGGATGCATAATACAAATACATAGAGGAAATAAACTTGATCCACACACACATAACATGCATATACCATCATAAACATCATAGGAATCAATTACAAACATTGCATATTCAAATACAAGAGAATACTTATCTTTAAAACGAAGAACATCCAAGAAATTAGTTTTGTAAGAGCAATTTTCTGCCCAAAAGTAGGCACTCTATGTGAGATTTTCAATTGCTAGGAACTAGATTCATAAGGCAATTTCACCATGGGATATTTTAGACAATGAGAGAAGAAGAATAGAGGGAATAAATTATGGAAAACACTCTGTATATTATTCATTGATATTGTAACCATATATAAAACATCCTCCATAGAGAAAATCGAATTGCTTAATATTAAGTTGTTGGGGTAATATTAATTATATGTTATTAATGTTAATTGATGATAGTAAAACTATCATTATCATTAGCATAGGTTGTTAATTAGTTTAATTATAAACTAGGGTGCAATTTATATGGAACTAGGAATTGATTAAGTCTTAGTTAATTTAGTTAATTAATCTAAATGTGTATTCATAATATTAACTTGGAAGGGTAAGATTAATTGCGTACCAAACAATATTAATTGATTAATTTAAAATAGGAATAAGGTTTAATTGATACATTACTCATTAATTATAATGTTATCGTAGTTGTGTAAAAACCATGGTGTAAATTACAAATAATACCATGTGCCTTTATTAAACAAGTGTTAAATTGTATTGAGTTAATTAATAAGAATATTAATTAAAATTGTGAATTTATGCAATCGTAAAGTCAACAATGATAAAATAAATGAAATAGGTTAATATTATTTATTGAGGAGTTATGGTTGAGAAGTGACCCCCAACCAACACATTTTAATATTATTTTAAATTATTAATGAGAGTCAAAGTTGAGGGCTCGAGGATTGACATGGTGGTTGAGGGATTTATGATGAGGATAGGGGTAGTAATGGGGAGGAAGAGTCGGCAAGACATGGGGGGATAAGGGGGAGAAAAGAGGGGAGATTGGGAGATCTTCACCTTAGGTTATTTTGGAGAAAAATTATAGAGCAGAAACAGAAGAGTAGAATGGGTTCTTGTTGGAGATTTTCTGAAGGGATATAACAACTTTGGCTTGTACTCGGTTTGGGCTCTGGGGTCCAAAGGGGTACCTTTGGAGCTGGGTGGTCGAAGAGACCTCGCTAGTTGGCAGGGTGGCACACTTGTTTGGGCTGGTTGAGTTTCATAAGGTTTGGGGAAGGCTTGGTTGTAGGGTATACAACAAGCTGAAAAAAAAAGGGAGCAACAGCAGAAAGGGGGAATCTACTAACTAACTATCAGGTACTTATCCTACAGGTATATTTTACCATTTCTACCTCTGTCTAATTATTATTTCCAGTTAAGAAATATTATATGATGTTACACCTGCACAAACATAAAATGTTAGAAATAGTAAAACACTACATCATTACGGAGTGAAATAGCACACTTATTTACCAACATGTAAATGATATTTTTATAGGTTTTTACATTAACTAAAACTATAAAACTAAACATGAAATCAGCAGTGAAAACATTGACAAAGTATGAAACAGTAAAAGAATAGATTGTTTTAATTATAAACTGGAAAATTAGGGCTGAAACCCTACACATGCTTTGGAAAATTAGGGTTGGAACCCTACATATGGTATCAGAGGCATGGTTCCAAATTTGGAACCAGAGGGCTCTCTACATTGAACAAAACTGTGGAACAAAAAAAAGACAAAAAAGGGAGAATTACTAGAAACCATGACTCCTATGCAAGTATTTGACCTGCATGAAACACATATAAGAGTTAGAGAATACAATATACTTTTTATATTAAATAAAAAAAAGTGAATTACATTTACATCCAAAAACCAAACTTTGAAAAAAAAAACTACTACAAAATATATGAGAGATATATATATGCGAAATAAGTATTATATACATGTACAAAATATATTTTATATATTAGAAATATGGTGTATATGAAAAGAAAAATGACATTTCAAATTTTTATTTTATATATATAATGTTATCTAAAAAAAAGGGAAATTTACATAACATTTAGATTTTTTTTAAAATTAAACTATATCGAAATTTTAAACAAGAAGAAAAAAAAAGAAAAATTATATGCATTGCAATAAACATTAATAAGAAAAAAAAAAATTAAAAAAATAAAAAAGAAAATAAAAATTTAGGGTTCACGTGGCCAGCAGCGAGCTCAGCCTCAGCGGCCCGACATGTAGCCTAGGGCCATGCGGCGAAGGCACAGCTCATCCAGCAGCAACTGCGCCCTGAGCGGCCCGGCCTGCAGCCCAAAGGGCATGCGGCCAGGGAACAGCTCGGCCACTAGCAGCTGTGGCCTGAGCAACCCAACCTGTAGCCCAGAAGGCTTGCGTCCAGGGCACAACTTGGCTAGTAGAAACTATGACCTGAGCGACCTGACCTGTGGCCTAGAAGGCATGCAGCCAGGGCACAGCTGAGCGAGTAGGCTGTGCTGCGGTCATTGCGGCTTAACCAGCAGCCATAGGGCGCGGCCTGTGATTGGAGCCAACCAGTAAGAATATATATATACATATATATATATATATATATATATATATATATATATATATATATACATCGAAAAAAAAACAACCTTCTTCACAGGAAAATCAATCTTTGGAAACTGTCTCTAAATCTCTCTTAACTGAGGAAAAAAAAAATTCTCAATAAGCTCCACGTGCAAATAAATTTAACTCGTGCTCTTTGACCAGGCTGGCCAATAGTCGTTGTGCGCGGCCATGGCAGATCGGCCAGCAGCCGGGGCTGTGGTGAGCATGCAGCTAAAAAAAAAAATTATAAATGAAAAATAGGCTCAGCCAGGAAAAATAGGGGGAAAATGAAACGACCAGGGGAGGGCTTGACTTTTATAGAAATATTTAATATTATTTTCATGCATGGCCGGATGACCAAGGAGAGCCCCTGTGCCCTCTAGCCACTTAGGGTTAGATATTAGTTTAAAAAAAAAAAATATTATTATGTTTTTATTTTATATTCATTTTAAATTATTTAATTAATTGTGATAATCCTAATTAATTGTATATATTGTATACAAATTTCCTTATTATCTTTTATTATACTATTAACAAAAAAATATAAAATAAATATATATAATTTTATTTAAAAAAATAATAATAATAAATTTTAATTCATTTACATAAATGATTTTTTTTTTTTTTTGTAAGTATATATACATTATAATAATTATTGAATTCATATATATTAAAAAGTATTATGCTTAATAATTTTTATTTTTTTATTTTAAAATATATATATATATATATATATATATGATTATGGAAATTAATTGTTTTGTTAATTTAAATAATCAAATCTATGATGATTAATTATATTTATATTATCGAGTTTAATTATTTAAATGGGTTAAATGTTAGGTCGATTAATATACATAACCATTAGATTAATGGTAAGTTAGAATTAATGCTTATTAGCTATCTTCTCCTTGAGATGTTCTTTGCCGAAACTTCGACGTATGGTCGAAGACGCAAGACGGACACAGAATCTCAAAAACGAGACACCATGGAGACCAACATGACGAGCCAATCGCTAGGATACTGATTCCACCCCATGACCAAAATGTTTGGTAAACACGACGTTGGACCTAAAACATAGGTTATTCTATTATTAATTATAAAAATTATTAATTATTAAGGAGAAACGAGACAATAAACCTTAATTAAATATCTTGAAGAGTTGATGGCGACATAATGAGGATTGTGTGGAATCCAATACCTAAACCTACAGAGAACTACTGCAGTATATCTAGTATCGGGTGGCCTCAAGATGGCCTGATCGAAATTCCCAGAACTATAGCTCTTAGAGTAAAAACGCTCGTAAAAACAATCATTCGATGCACTTTTTTGAAATTAACTATTGAGTTTAATGGTAACATAGTCTTCATGCCGTCGTATGCTAATTATCCTATTATTCCATGTTATAGGGATAAACATGGTAAGAACACGAGCAGGTCAGGGGCAAGGTCAGCGACGACATTACCTGAGCCGAATGTGTCGGCACCATCGCCAGAGACCATCCTTATATTGTGCTCGCTGGAAGCAATAAACAAAACACTCAGGGGACTTGTATAGAGAGGAAGTGTTATTTCGGAGGTAGAAGTGGAGGCCCCTCCACTAAGGGAGGAAGTTCCTGTGGTAGAAGTGAATACGGTACCAAGACCTCCGCATCAGGATATCACAAGGGAGCTTCAGAAGATAAGGCTTCCAGATTTTTCAAGGGGTCGAGCACGGATACGAGCAAAGTCTTGGTTGAAAGAGATGATCAGGTGCTTAACCTTACATGAGTACACTTCCACGTCCAAGTCCAAGATGGCCATATTTCAACTAAAAGGGACTGCTTTGAACAAGTGGGGGAACCAAGAAAGGCAGCTACACCTTACACCAGACACGGTCCCATGGGAACTGTTTGTGGAGAAATTCAAGGGGAAGTACTTACCTGCATCCTACCAGGAAGAGCAAGTAGGGGCTCTTCATGCCTTGGTACAAAGGCATCTATCCATGAAGGAGTATGAAGAAAGGTTCATGGAATTAGTCAAGTATGTCCCCTACTTGGACAATGACGAACGCTAGGTTGAGCGCTTTGTGTATGGGCTCAATACCAAGATCAGTGCCCAAGTGGGGATGTGGAAACCAACTTTGGTCGTTGAAGTAGTAGATTGTGCTCGTTACACTGAGAAGATGTTGGGTGCAAATCCCATCAAGTCATTCAACTCTCAAAAGTCAAGGTTTGCAGGGAAGGCTCCTCGAAGTTACCCTCGGGGAGGATATGCGAGGCCATGTCCCTACGGGAACAGGAGCACACCAAGAGTTGCAGTGGTAGACAGATCAGTGGAAACTAGGGCGGTGCCCCAGTCAGCCACAGGGACTCACCAGGGTGTGAGCAATTTCAGAGGATCATCCATCAGGGGAAGGGTCCCCAGGGGGAGGAACCCCTCTCAGAGGTATGAACAAGTTATCTCGCGCACTCCATTATAGGTTACTTGTTTGGGATATGGAGATCCACATTGCCAGCATGACTGCCCCGAATTACGATCCGAAACAATGCATCAAGAAGGAAAGGCTCCAATGGGGAGTGGGGGTAGTAGACATTAGATCTCGACAGCAGTACACAACCATCAGGTAGAGCACCAATCCATTGTGGTGGAATCATCAGGTATGGTCAATAATGTTAAGCTTAGAATATTGTTTGATCTTGGTGCTACAGATAGTTTTATTTCACCATATGCATTAGACAAATGTGGGTTGGCATCCTACAAGCGTGACGATTTCAACTTAGTCGAAATGGGTTTAGGGGTAAAGAAAGCAGTAGGACCTAGTGTCAACAAGTGTGTAGTGGATCTCGGGGTGTGTGTTACAAAAGTCAAAGTGTACGTCACCACCCTCAGAACTTATGATCTCATCATAGGTATGAACTGGCTAGAGGAACATCGATCTTTCATGGATTGTTATGGGAAGAAAGTTCTTTGCTTTGATGACCAAGGAGAAGCCATCGAGATCCAGGGTGTCAAACAGAAGGTGTCCCTACGTTTCATATCTACGATGAACGTAAAGCGATGTATGCGTCAGGGATGTCAGTTGTATATTGTTGAAGCGGTAAACAATGAGAAGGGACCCTCCTTTGATGAGTACCTAGTGTTGGCCGAATTCAGTGATGTCTTTCCAAAGGAATTACCTCGGTTACCTCCTAAGAGAGAACTTGATTTTACCATTGAGGTAAAACCCGGTGCAGAGCCAACATCGAAGACACCATACAAGATGAAGGCCCCAGAACTTTGTGAGTTGCAAATGTAGTTGAAGGAACTACTAGACCTAGGGTTCATAAGGCCAAGTATTTCACCATGGGGTGCACCAGTAATCTTTGTGAAGAAGAAGGATGGTTCCTTGCATCTTAGCATTGATTACCGATATTTGAACAGAGCCAGAGTGAAGAATAGGTACTCGATACCTCGAATTGATGACCTCTTTGATCAAATGAAAGGGGTGACAGTCTTCTCCAAGATCGACTTATGATCAGGTTACCACCAGCTACGGATTAAGGAAGGAGATATACCTAAGACTACTTTTCGAACAAGGTTTTGGCACTATGAGTTTGTAGTGGTACCCTTCGGTTTGACCAATGCCCCAGCTGTATTCATGAGTCTCATGAATTGCATGTTTCGAAAGTACTTAGATTAGTTCGTGCAAGTCTTCTTGGATGACATCCTCATCTACTCCAAGAATGAAAGTGAACCCGAGGAACACTTGTGGATAGTGTTGTCATGCTTAAGGGAGCATCAATTGTATGGTAAGTTGTCGAAATGCTCGTTCTATCAGAAGGAGATCCATTACCTAGGGCATATAGATTTCGGTGAGGGAATTTCAGTTGACCCTGAAAAGGTGAAGGCGATAATGGATTGGCCCATGCCAAAGAATGCACATGAAGTGAGAAGCTTCATGGGGTTAGCCGGGTATTATAGAAGGTTTGTTGAGGGTTTCTCAAAAATAACAAAACCCATAACTACCCTATAGCGTAAAGGCACTAGGTACAAATGGATGGATGAATGCGAGGTTGCATTCGCCGAGCTAAAAGACTATTGAAGAGTGCACCGATCCTACGAGTGCCAGATATGGAGAAAGAATTCACAGTTTGCACGGATGCTTCAAGGAAAGGTTTGGGTTCAGTGTTGATGCAGGAAGGTGGGGTAATATCTTATGCGTCGAGAAAGTTAAAAACACATGAAGAGAATTACCCTACCCATGACCTAGAGTTGGCTGCAGTGATGCTAGCTTTGAATCTTTGGAGACATTACCTTGTTGGACGAAGCTTTGAGTTCAAGTCTGATCACCAAAGCTTAAGGTATATCTGCACTCATAGAGACCTAAATGCTAGGCAAAGGAGATGGAGTGAATTTATGAGCGAGTATGATTTTGGAATTTCATACATCAAGGGGAAGGAGAATGTGGTAGTCGATGCCTTAAGAAGAAAACCAAGACTTTTCTCTCTTATACCTTTGAAGGTGGATTTGAGGGAAAGAGTTTTAGGACAGCTAATTGGGGGTAGTTGGTACCTAAAGGTCACATCGGCACTCCAGAATGGGAAATCGGTGGGACCTAAGTTTGAAGGCTATGAGTTGGAAGCCGATGGTTTGTTGTAGTACCAAGGGAGGATGTATATTCCCAAGGAGGGAGATATTAGAGAGACTATCCTTAAGGAATCGCATAGAGAAGTGTATTAGGCACACTCGGGTGTAAATAAGATGTATGCAGACATGAAGCAACTATTCTTTTGGGTAGGGATGAAAAGTGACGTGGTCAAATTCGTCACTAGGTGCCTTGAGTGTCAGCAGGTAAAAGCTAATCATCACCACCCGGTAGGACTATTACAGCCACATAACATTCCTATGTCGAAGTGGGAGGTTATCTCCATGGACTTCATGGTGGGATTGCCTCTTACCTCCCATAGGCATGACACCATTATGGTCATCATTGACAAACTGAACAAAACTGCTCGCTTCATTCCAATCAAGGAGACCTATGATGTCACAGATGTGACTCGTGTGTTCATAAATGAAGTAGTACGTCTACATGGGTTTCCTAAGAATATTATCTCTGACAGAGATTCCAAGTTTACGTCCAGGTTTTGGATGAGTATGCAGTCGGCATTAGGTACTCAGATGAACCTAAGCACCGCATACCATCCAGAGACAGATGGGAAAACAAAAAGAGTGAATTAGGTGTTGGAGGATATGCGTAGTATGTATGTCATGGTTCAACAGACTCACTGGGAAAATCACTTACCTTTGGTAGAGTTTGCTTACAACAACAGTTACCATAGCTCAATTGGGATGCCTCCATATGAAGCATTATATGGCAGTCCATGCAGAACACCATTGAGTTGGGAAAGGTTAGAGGATTGAGTAATTATAGGACCCAAGTTGATTCATGAGCTGAAGAACAGGTTGTTCAGATTAGACAGCGGTTAAAGGAAGCTCAGGATAGACATAAGAGCTATGACGATGCGCATAGGGTTGACAGAAGCTATAAGTTTGGTGATGCAGTGTTCGTCCGCATCAGGCCTAGCAAAAGTACCATCAAGTTTGGGAAAGGGACAAAGTTGTCGCCACGATTTATAGGATCCTTTGAAATTTTAGAGAAGGTTGGACCTGTCGCGTATCGTCTTGCGCTGCCACCCCCATTTGCAAAAAACTCATAATGTTTTTCATGTATCTGTTTTACGACATAATGTAGTTGATGAGTCTCATAAAATAAATTGGAAGGAACTGTAGGTTTCAGACGAGGGGACCATTAGGGTCGAATCATTAGATATTTTGGTCCGCAAGGTTAGACAGGAGAGGCACCATTTGGTGGACCAGGTTAAGGTCCAGTGGGACCGATATAGCCCAGGTTTTACCACCTGGGAGGATGAAGAGACTATGCATCGTGATTATCCCACACTTTTTTTGACCATAACTTTGTGACAAAGTATCTTGAAGGATGGGTGTATGTAGTGCCCCGTTTTTACATTACTACCAGAACTACTATTATATGTTGTATTTGTTTGATTGTGAGACTTCATCGGTTTGACAACACTATGGACATATGGTCCTATCATTTTGATGATATATATGTGTGTGTGTGATGTTATTATTATGATCGGTAGTCATGTTTAGATATGTATCATGTGTAATTATATATGCAAATTATTGAATGATAGGTACGTGGATACCGTTACAATTATATGTTGAATAAATGAATGTTATGCCAGGTGCATGGCAAATAAATGAGTATATTGTTATTATGTTATGATGAAATGTATGTGTACATGTTGAGGATTTATCCACGATATTCTATATTGTATGTCAAGGACTAACTTACAAGTTGAAACAACTAAGTGATAGCTCGATCCTAGGAGGTGGGGGAGCCTCAGGGACATGGAATTCGACAGATAAATGGTATGCGAGTGATGCATTATTTACTTATGCATGATCATTATGATGTATATTATGACATGGGTGGGGTGGGGTTTCAGGAAACTCAACCGCCCAGATTGGTTATACGATCACAGACTGAGTACAAGTGCAACGCTGTTATTATGTCAGGTAGATATAGGCCCTTGTTCCATTAGGGGGGTGGAGGCTTTACCCACCGTTTATCCCCGAAACCCGGTGTCATGGGAGGGCTGTGCTATGGCGCACTCCCCAAGGTGTGTGATGATGACTGGTGGTTTCTTGTTGGGGAAGCTTGGTCGATGTAGTCGACACTTCCGCTTACGGGTTCTAGTTGGAGTCAGTCATGGCTTGACACTTCAGGGTAGTCCAGCAGAGGACAGGATAGGATGTGGAAGATATTCGAGATTAGGTAGATGATGTAGGTAGATAGGTGTAGGTCGAAGTCGGGATGAAAACAAGATCTAACTGTGTGTGCAGGAAAATGTCCTTGATTGATTATGTCTCGTAACTCGATAATGTATGAATTGTCGTAACTTAATAAAATGCAGTTAGGTAAAAGACGACACCTTGCAAACCATGTTAAAACATGTGTCAGTAAACAATAAGTTTCGTGATTATGATTGGTGTGTGTGAGTTATTACTGTTAGTGTACTTACGCGATGTCACGAACCCAAAATTTCGTAAAATTTAAAACTTTTCTAAGTGCCTAAAATGCCACTAAAATATATGCGGAAATAAAAAGTGTGGGTTTACTTTCTTAATTTATTGCTTACAATAATTAAAACCTTGCAATGTTTATTACTGTTTAAAAATGTCATTATAATAATCAAGGAAAAGATCCCTCAATGAAACTCATGTATATTAAGTACTATCTCCCGTAATTTTTGCATGAATAGATAGATGTTTTTACTAAATCAGTGCTTAACTTAAGATGTCAACCATTTCTTAAATCTTGCGGGAAACACAAACTTCATTATGTCTTAATATACATCCTTTAAGGAACATATACTGCTTTCCATAAAACAATCTCAATGGTAACAACACAATCATAATCATAAGAGAAGCATTATATCCACAACCAACCTTCTATATGAATTATATACATCAAAGTAATCATAAACATTTTAAGGACAGAAACAAGTACTCATATATAAAACACATTGAGAAACACCATAGGAAACATGGGAGGCAAAATATAACGTGGTTCACCCGTACACGGGCTAGTCCACAAAAGGTGTGTGCATTCTTTTATTATTTAGCCACAAGGGGTTACATCCGGCAATGCCATTGTTGCCCTTTTTACTTTCTACTCTCTTGCAGACTATGCTACCCTTGCAGGACTCTTAAGCCAGAATCATCTCTATACCAAAACGATGGCATAAACACTTGTTAGTACAAAACATAAGACAATGACTGTATGTACTCAATCGTTGATTACAACAAAATACGATAGGGATCTATAAGTGAATAGCCTATAAAAATCACAACAATGGAGGCACCTCAATAAGCGATCGACAACAATAAACAATAGAAACAAAATAAAAGATACAACATGTAGCCACCGAAACCTTGGTATGCAAATCGACAGAGCAGTAATAATTACACAACGCTGAACCCTTGAAATCTCTGTATGCATTATCGACAGAGTAAATGAAACCATGCACAAGATGGAGGAACCATAAATCTCAATCCATAATATAACCGAAGGGTTCTAATCAGATCGATTTACCACACAAGGACTTTGAGCATTCTTTAACGAACAGTACAATATCCCTATCCATCTCTAAGCGGAGAGTCATACGTGGCATCAATAAAGAAGAAAAACTCGCAATGAAAGATTAATGGTTAGTAAAAAGGCAGAGATCCAATGCTGGACGAAAATGCAATTTCAAACCAGCATGGTGATTGAGTAACCATCTACATAATTTCCATTCAACCACCTACATCTATGTACAAGTTCCAAATCCATCTTGGTATTAATATTTATTTATAACTGCTGGTATTTACATGAGGGTCAGCATAGGCTTACAAGACTTCTCTCGAATATTATTAAATATTTAAAAATGCTGGTATTCGCCCCAACACCAACCTAAATTACAAGACTTGTCTTGGTATGACTAAAATGTGTAGTTTGCATCCTAGAACAAATATAATCGCAAAGGAAATAAAACACGACAATTCTATCTACTGAGATAACAACTAGGAATCATACCGAGCATGAAAGACAGAGGTCCGAGTTCAATGAGTTTTCACAAGAAGGCCTATACTATACATAAAGACCAAGCGGAATCTCTGTCCATAGATCGTTAAGCAATGATGTACCAAGACCCATACGATTTGGAAAAACAAACCCTATGGAATCTCTGTTAAGGATCAAGGATCCCGATCCAAAATTTTACTTTTGTAAACTCCCTTTTGATAAACTTGAACAAAGGTAGCTTATTAATGGCTGAGATAATACACCATGCCTCGACTTCTTATTAACAACGTATCTCGGCTAGGCTGTTCTAGCTTGATTCTATCCAGAGATTTAAAATGAAGGCAGATAAAAACTATAACTTGATAAAACAAACATACGGACGGGGTATAGCTACACTAGGCTATATTTGTTCCATACAAAGATCCTTTAAACCATTGTATTAACCAATGAAAGTAAACCGGCTAACTCGGTTCATACTGAGATCTAAGAAAACTATGCTCTCTTTTCCTATTCAGCGCTATTCTTTCCTGAAAGCAAATCGATCTTTAACTGCAGACATGAAACTATAACCTTGTCTCTAGGTCTTAGCGTTTATTGCGATCATGGAAGGACCAGAAATTTGCCAATGTAAAGCATATACCCTGCAATCCCTACTTCACAAACGGGGCTAAGTTTTACTGATAGAAAAACCCACATTAAAAATAATGTCCAATGCCTAGGAATGAACTATGATCCTTGAGATCCAATGCAATGTTTAAATGATGTAAACCAGATCTCTATTGCAGATCTGGGTTATTCCTTCCTGGCAGAAAAATCGATATTAACAATGGTGCAAATTCTATTTTGAATCTCGGCTATTCCTTCCTGACAAAATCGACATTAACAATGTTGCAATTATATTTCACATATTTGCTATTTGAGATCCAATGCAACGTTTAAATGATGTAAACCAGATCTCTATTGCATATCTGGGTTATTCCTTCCTGGCAAAAAAATCGATATTAAAAAATGGTGAAATTCTATTTTGAATCTCGGCTATTCCTTCCTGACAAAAAATGACATTAACAATGATGCAATTATATTTCACATATTTGCTATTTGAGATCCATCCTGGAAAGATTGAAAATAGTGCAGAAACTCCAATTCCGGCAAGCTTAATGGATTCATACAGAGAAACGAATTTAGTAGGGGTAGCAATCCAATCAGGTTATGAACTCACCAGGGCAGACAACGAAAAAGATTTAGGACCAGGTTTCGAGCTTGTTTCCAGGCCGAGCCGATCTGAAGTCTCGGCAAAATATAAAAGTAAATCGACCATTCACGCAGAAGTGCAGTCGTCGAAGGCCTGAGTCCTTATGAACACTTACAGGTAACCTGACTTAGATATCCTTTCGCCGAAATCGCTCACCCTTACAAGACTTCTCATTCTCCCTGCAGAGAGTTACCGAGATCTTTCTTCATCTTCCCTTCGGCCAGATTGTTCCCCCAGCTTCGCTTCCCCCTCCTCTTTTCTATCGCATGGTTGTTGAGCATCATAACACCGAATTGTTGTTACACCAATGCCGGGATCTCTTCACCCTAGCACGTGGATACTATATCTCCCTCCCAAAAAGTTTTCTCCTAAAGCTTCTTCTCGACAGATGTCGATGGAAATTTGACAAGTGGTGCAGGCGAACTTACCAAGGTATTTCGCGCAGGGAAAAAATTGGCAACGGTAAGACTCGGAGTGCTCTTACTTAATAATCTTTACTCAATAGTATATATGAGATATATGTTTACTTTACTTTCATAAATCAACCAATACCCCACTTCGGGAAATAATCCTCATTTCAAGGTATGAGTTTATCTCTTTTTCTAATTCTTTGAATACATATATATTTCATATATGTAAAAACGTGGCATATATATAAATACGCCAAAATTTGAGTTTAGCTTTCCACTTATATATGTCTATCCACAATTAGTAATTTAATGTAGTTTTCTTTATTTGGTAACACATATAAATATGACAAGATATTAAGTGTGCTACCTCTAGTGATTTAGGCTAAAGTTAGTTTTCCTTAGCAAAAATCTTCATAACTTGAATTCATTTTCATATGTGTATAATATCACATATTAATTCAGCTTATACAATTAAATACTTGATAAAAGTAACTTCATCTTTTATATTTTCAATACATTAAGTATGTGATTTGATATGAAACCAGATAATAAGGATGACTACTTAGTCTTGATTTAAAATAGTAGCTAGCTTGATCATAAAATGTAATAGGGGCTAGATTACTTACTTTGTGATTAATAATCACTAACGTTTACTTAAAACGAGAATAAGAATAACTTAAGGTGATTGATTAGTTATACTAAGGATTATCTACTGAAAGTTTAACTTTTTCTTTAACTTAGAGAATACATCATTTTAAGAGTTCTTCAACCCTTGCGACGAGTTAGTTATTAATTTTAGGATCGCTCATCTAAAGTCGACTAAATAGGTCGTTACTTTCCTCTAAGCGCCTACGGCACCAAGATGATACCCACCATCTATCGCTAGATCTTGATGGTCACCCTACCAATCACTTTCCTTCTTAGCGTATTTAGTTGCCCATTGTTAAGTTGTGTCACCTCCTTTAGTCCTTTAGATTTACAATAACATCTAAAGCTTAGGAAATACTATAATAATAATTTCAAGGTCCACTAGTGGGGCCTTGGCCTTGAGCTCAACCAAGTATACAACAATGTTTTCATTTTTTTTTTTTTTTTACCATAACAGGTCATAAAGGAGGGATATCACACGCGAGGTATGTAAGCAGTAGCTATGCTTACATAACTCACCTACATATTTATAAATTGTGTGAAATATTGTTGAATAATAATGTTAGTTATTGTCGATTAACAATTAATTATTGTTGACCAGTGTTAAAAATGTCGATTAAAGTTAATAATGATGATTAATGTTAATGAGGTATCTTAACAATTAATTATTGTCCATTAATGATTAATTAGTGTTGAGTAATAAATGAGCTATGGTTAACCTAGGTGGTAACTAATGCAATTGATTAGAATGTTTGATTGATGGTTATCAAATTTATTTAGTCAAGACTAAGGGTTAGAAAGTTAAAAGTAATTATCATGTCAATTAGGTTAATATTAAGTTGTTGGGGTAATATTAATTATATGTTATTAATGTTAATTCATGACAGTAAAACTATCATTATCATTAGCAAAGGTTGTTAATTAGTTTAATTATAAACTAAGGTGCAATTTATATGCAATTAGGAATTGATTAAGCCTTAGTTAATTTAGTTAATTAATATAAATGTGTATTTATAATATTAACTTGGAAAGGTAAGATTAATTACGTACCAAACAATATTAAATAATTAATTTAAAATAGGAATAAGGTTTAATTGATACATTACTCATTAATTATAATGTTATCGTAGTTGTGTAAAAACCATGGTGTAAATTACAAATAATACCATGTGCCTTTATTAAACAAGTGTTAAATTGTATTGAGTTAATTAATAAGAATATTAATTAAAATTGTGAATTTATGCAATCGTAAAGTCAACAATGATAAAATAAATGAAATAGGTTAATATTATTTATTGAGGAGTTATGGTTGAGAAGTGACCCCCAACCAACACATTTTAATATTATTTTAAATTATTAATGAGAGTCAAAGTTGAGGGCTCGAGGATTGACATGGAAGTTGAGGGATTTATGATGAGGATAGGGGTAGTAATGGGGAGGAAGAGTCGGCAAGACATGGGGGGATAAGGGGGAGAAGAGAGGGGAGATTGGCGGATCTTCACCTTAGGTTATTTTTGAGAAAAATTACAGAGTAGAAACAGAAGAGTAGAAGGGGTACTTGTCCTATCCACCAACAAATTGAAGGGTGAGGGAATGTGAAAACTAAGAAGACACGAAGATGGCACACTTGTACAAGATTTCCTCACACTAGTGGTTTCTTTTCTCAAAAAGATGAAATTATGGGGTGGTTATTTTTATTTTACCCTACCCTATTGAAAACTTATATTATTAACTATTTTATCGGTGTTGTATAAGAATTATAGTGAACTAATGCATTTACATGTATATATTTCATTGTTTAGATCTACCCCCCGCCCGCCCCCCCCCCCAAAAAAAAAGAACGTTTTTTTGAGAGGATCCGGCGTGTTTCACAATGTTATGCTCTAATTCATTTGGTCATAGTAAACAGACTCAAAAAATAAGCATAAAAAAAAACATATTTTCATCCATTATTGAAGTATTTTTTCTTCAATGCTTGATAAAAAAACATATTTTCATCCATTATTGAAGTATTTTTTCTTCGATGCTTGATAAAAAAACATATTTTCATCCATTATTGAAGTATTTTTTCTTCGATGCTTGATAAAAAAACATATTTTCATCCATTATTGAAGTATTTTTTCTTCAATGCTCGATAACTTATGAGAGCCAAAGAAATAGGATGCAAGCCTTATACAAAAATTCTAAGGCACTTGACCCAACTCTTACGATAGGTTCTCAACAAGAACAACATGTGACTTACAAGTTTTGAACCTAGGTGGGGAGGGCAACCATCATTCCTCCCAACCACCCAAACTACAATCAATGAACTTTGACTTGACATTCTACTTATCAATATATATAGTTAATTTGATTTTAGGTATAGAAAACTTTTAAAACTACAATTAGTATTTTCCTCCAAATCTATAATAATTTTTAACTTTCTTATCATATATTTAAAAACCAATTTTACATTGCTATAGATTATTTTTTACATATTACAAAATTATATATATATAAATATATAATATGTATATTAAAACCAGAGATGCCAAACTTAAATGTAACATTAATTTATTTTTAACATATTACAAAATTATATATATATTAAAACCAGAGACGCCAAACTTAAATGTAACTTTAGTTTATTAAAATGTTGAAAAAAATAACGTTAATCATGGTCAAGAAAGTCTCCTTTAATATTGGCTAAGTTAAATTTGTCACTTTGGAATTTAATGGTTAGGGTTGGACGTTTTTACACTTCTTCTAACTCTTACACTATAAAATCTTGGTAAGAATGAAATTGTGATGAAATAACCAAAATATCATTTTTAATAAAAAATCAATATTATTAATTTGTAAATTTTTAATATGAAATAAGTTTTAAATGAGTATTTTAAAGATGACGTGATTTCGACTGCTTTTATGACTGGTGAAAAAATCAAAATACTGAAAATAACTTACGCAAATAATAATATTAAAATTTTAAACAATGCAAAGTTATGATTGGTGAAGAAATCAAAATACTGAAATAAATAATATTAAAATTTTGCCGGGCAATTATTTCCAATGCGCGCAACATATTCCATGTCATCTCGAGAACTTGTACGTTTGGCTGCTTCGCCAATCTCCATTCTGTCCATCTCACCAACGTTCGAATTTATCTTCCTACTTGGGAAAAGTTAGAACTGTTATCACTCCACCTCATTCAGGTGCATAAATATGTGGGGTGTGACCTATTGAGTGATTTTATCAACCTGTTAGGACATTTCTTTTACATGAGGAATATATTTAATATGATAACGTTACCTGAATTTCAGTGAACCATTGAGAAGTTGCGCAGGAATTATATCACTGATATTATTATTTTCTAAGGAATATATTTAATAGCATAAGATTACCTGAATTTCAAGGAATATATTTAATAGCATAAGATTACCTCTTGTTTTCTTTGTCTTCCCAACTACCCTCTTTTTGTTTTCCTCCGAGTCGCAAGTCGCGAGCCAGAGTCTCAGATGATTCCAAATCTATTGTTTTCCTCCCAGTCGCGCGGCAGAGTCTTTACAATGCACGACAATTCGCATCGTGACTTTTCAGATGATTCCAAATCGAGTGGATATATTAGTGAAAAATATCATTTTTTTAAAATTTCTTTTAGTAATTTAATTTTCTACTCATGTAAATATGAAGTTGAATCCAGACAAAATTCTGAAAGTAGTTTTCTCCAGATGGTTTGACGTAAAAGAAGAGAATAATCCATCCTTTTGGGATTTTTTTTTCAATTTAAGATTTTTGCATTAATTTTTCAAATTAATTTTGTATCAATTTTTTAAACTCTTGTATATAGATTTCTTTTATTAAAAAATAAATTGTAACGAGATATAGTTTTTGGTTTTATTTATAAGATCAAAATTTACTAAAAAGTTTATAATTCTTCAATCATATTGAAGGTAGCCTTAACAATGAATAAAAAAGATATTATTTAGATTGAAATTTTCTTATAGATTTAGACTACTATAATATGATATTAATTTGCTTATAAATGGTTAAGAGCATGTTAAGGTACTTATGAATACTATTTAGATTGAATTTTTTTTTAAAGTTTGGAGTACTGTAATATAGTATTAAATTGCTTATAAATAGTTAAGAGTATGTTTTCCTTACATTGGTTTTTGGTTTTATTTTATGGATATGATTTAAGTTGAAACTTTCTTCTTTAGTGTAATATAATTTTAAATTGTTTATAATTGACTAAGAATATGTTTTTCTTTTTGAACTATTAATATTAATTGCACCTAGAGTAAGGAGGTGCATATAACCTAGAGTATTGTAATATAACCTTTAAACATGGTTTATAATTGATTAAGAATATGTTTTTCTCCTGGAACTACTAACATTATAATTTTGTGAAGCTTATTTAAATCTTATTCAAGATTATTCGAGCATAACAAGATACGATGACCATGAAATGAATCCCCATTATGCACTCGACCATGAAATGAATCCCTATTATGCACTCGACCATGAAATGAATCCCCATTGTACACTTGTTACACTCACGTTAATCTTGTTGATCCACTCAAGGAAGTCTAAAATCTCAGATAATATCTAAACACCTATGGGTGTAATTAAAAAATTTCATGTCGGTTCATAATACAAAAATTAAAACCAACATAGATCTATGGATCTATTTAGAAGAATCCAATTTCTTGGAGGTAAATATTTTCTTGATCTAAAATTTAAGATTAACAAAAAAATTACACCTCAATAAATTGGATCCCTCTCACGAATAATAATGTTATTACAGATTTAAATTTATATCAATAAAATTTTAAACCCATAAAATTCTTTGTAAAACATAAAAATAAAATAAAATTATTTTAAAAAAAAGCATTCTAAAATTAATTTTACTCATTCTAATTTTTTTTTATTTTAAAATTGTGTAAAAGAAAAAATACCCATATATTTTTTAAGTTGGTCTTTGAAACAACACTTCAATAAATTTTAATTTTATTTTAAAATATAAAAATATTGATTATTTTTCTTTTCTAATAGGAAGATGTTTATTTTTTTCACAAAATAAATAATAGAATAGTTAAAATAGTTATAATTTTAGGTCATTTAATTTATATAATCAACTTTTAATTAATCATAAGAGAACTGACTTTAATTGATGTACATAGGATTCCTTTTTCCAACCATTAAATCATTATCTCTTCCTTATAAATCAACTTTTAATTAATCATAAACCCATTAAGATAACTGGCTTTTAATTTAAATGAGATGTACATAGGATTCCTTTTTCCAACCATTAAATCATTATCTCTTCCTTCAACTAAAATTTTGTTGGATAATCAAATAATTTGATGTATAAAAAACAATTTTATGGTTAGAAAATGATGTATTGCATACACGGCTAGATTTTTTCCTTGAATATTGTTATTGATAAAGGAATTTTATTTAATTTATTTTGAATAATTCATTGATATTTATATTTGCTTTAAAATTATTAATGGTGAAAACTCGAGGATTCGGCCTTTTCCAACCATTAAATAATTATTCCGTTATTTATAAAGATCAAGGACTAACCAGGATCACGGATGAGTCTCATTTGAAGAAAATGAAACTTCTATTAAAGTGAGTGAGATGATAAAATTATATGAGAAAGCTTTCATTTATAGTAATGGAAAAGGTTCATAACAAATGGGCAAATAATGATGTCTAAGTGAGTTTACAATTTATAATAGGTTGTATGCATTGAAAACATATCAATGCCAATATTTTTTATAAGAGAAACGTAGGGAGGAAATAAAAAAAAAAAAAAGATGGGTCCTCACAACGAGGTCTGATAAGATACCCATGTACAAGCTCTCATAACCAGAGCCGAAAAAGAGCAAGAGGCCAATCCTGAAAAATGCATTGGAGTTGAAATTGATGAATGTCTCACAATGATGCAATGAAAGCAGGAGACCCATGGAGGCTAAAAACTCCAACAAAAACTATAAAGAAGGCTTGAGCCAAATAACCTCAAACAACATGATTGAAATTTGAAGAAGTAGATAGGTTGCATAGGCACGAAAATGGAAAACACTAACAACAACCACATGATTGCTCCAAAGAAATATGTGATTGTCAAGAACTATACAAGGCTTCGAATAGAAGCTCACACCATCAACCATCGAACAAACTATGAGACCTATGGACACTAAAAGATCCAAACAAGAAGAATGGTCAAAACTCTAAAGAGGGGTTGGAAAATCCATGCTGTCAACGCCATCAAAGATACATGTATAAATCCATCTAGCAAATTTCAAACTCCTAAGGACACTGATATTCTAGAATGAATCTTGTCAACCGAGAAAACATCATATTCTGAGTGTCCCTATGGACACCAATCCATCTCACTGGATTGCATGGGCAACTCGCCGCTACAACTCTTGAGTCAAAATAGGAACCGGTGCTTTGTACAAGGCTCACTCTGAAGATGCTTGATCTCGATTGATCAAGGTGAATAAAAAATCACTCGAGGAAGCATTGCATAATCCTCCCCGACAGTGCTAAACTAAGTGGAAAAGATGACGACAATGGATATCATAGCTGATGACGAAAGTATGGACTACGAGCTAAAGGCGACAAAGCTGCAAAACAACCTAAGCAAGAAACACTCCAAAGTGGCGAGCTCCAAGGCACTAGGAAACAAGCCAGGTAGACAAATGCGTAGTTACCCTCCTAAAAACTATCTACACGAGTGACCCAAAATCTACTGAGTCAAAGGTGCAGAACGAAAGGTACCATTAACCATCGTTTACAACAATCCTTGTCATAGGTTCCGACAAACAAGGCCATTTAGATACCCATTTACAAGTGAGGAATCAACAAATATTTCAGAACTCATAATGAGAAAAACAATCTGAAAGAGCCAAAACAATGTGGTGTGCAACCACTCAATGAAAAAAAAGTAGAATGCTATTCGCAGCACCTCAAACCGTATGATAAATGAAGACTCTTATGAAGACTATATAGCCAAAATACTACCAAGAGCCTCTACAACACAATAAATTAGCAAACAAAAGCAATATGCTAAAACCTTCAAATACATCCAAATACAAATCATATACATGCAATTATTTGGAGTTTGATTGTCGTGCAATAAAACAATAATCCACAAATATGCTTTTGAACAGAGGAAACAGTCAGTTGCATAATTTTAGAACCACGATCCACCTGATCTTAACAAGAAGGGGCATTGCCTGGTCATGAAAAAGGAAAACTGCACATCTATCTCCATCTTATAGACAAATCTGGACCTATTCGTGATACCATGCAAAAGTACTTGCTTTGATAGTGGTCGGCTTAGTATGCTCAAAAAATAATCATAAAAGCCATCCACCGAGGAACTACGAGCTGTAACAGTTTGTAGATCAACATAGATTTATTAAAGAATAAACAATATTCAATTTGTTGTAGGTCACTAATTTAATGCAATTGCAGCAGGCATGTTGACATCAATAAGCCTGTTGATAGTTCTATTAACAAGCCTGCTACTATTGATAGTTCTATTAACAAGCCTGCTACTGCATTAAATGACCTGCACAAACTAAATATTATTAGCCTCACTAAAACATGTAACACTCAAGAAATAAAAAGAAAGACGAATATCCTATTAAAAAAGAACTCTATTGATCTCACGGATGTAGTTACATGAGAAGGATTCCATTTATAACAATGGAAGAGGCCTAGAGTCAACAAAACAAAACCTTAAATGGCCGCATTCTACACCAAAGAATACACACACTGTTGGACCTCCAACTGGATAATAGATGAAAGGAACAACGATGCTACATAAATTCGTGCCCGCGATCCAGGCGAAAAACAAGAGAGTAGCTGTCACAAAGGAATACCTAGGCACTTAAAATCGCCCAGATCCAGATGTATGGCTTGTAATGAAGCTAGCAATGTGCAAAGAAATGTGCCATTCTACCATAATATTGGACGTGATTCTCATCAAAAAACAAATCCATAGGGAATGGATAGTCCGCTCAAGTGGGAGGCAGCAGGTAGTCTAGATCGTCAGAGGTGGAGACTTTACTCGTTGCACGACCAGAGTTACATTTTTGTTTAAAAAAACAACACTTTCAAAGATCTCAAAACAATAGCAGCAACTTTTACCTTCTACGTATTCAAGAAGAAATTCTGCTCTATCCCCTTTGTAGAGATCCGGTAGAGGAAGGCCACCCAATGGAGAAGCACGATCCAGCTGAGAAGACTTCCCAATTTGAAACAATAGACTCAATAAACCTACAGTCACACCCAATAGATATAAAGGCCACCATAGAAAGATGCTTGATGGGAGAGCGGCATGATCCTAAAAAAATCAACGGATCTTCTAAGAAACAAGCACGGCATGCTCATAGCCCCTCTCCTCAGAGAATGAAGTCCGAAAGTTGCTTTGATACCATGTAAAGGTCTGGTCTTGGATTAACCAGGATCGCGGATAAGCTTCCTCAGAAAGAAAAATAAAGTTCTATTAAACTAAGAGGATATAATAACATGAGAAGGCTTCCATTTATAGTAATGGAAGAGGCCACCCAAATGAGCTTACAACTCACAATAGGATGTACACATTAGAAACATACCAACACAAACATTATTTTGATGAAAAAGAAGTTGATGTATTCTAATTAAGGTTTTTTCTAACCATTAAATAATTTTCTTTCTTCAATTAAAACTTTTGTTAGACAATTTCATATTTATTAATTAATGAAGTTGAACAATCTATTTAATATTATTACTAGAATAGATCTATCTTAATTCTCGCTCTACCAAGGGCTGGCTCTACCAAGGGCCTAGAGGGATCAAATCTCTTTAGGTGCAAACCTTAAGTTTAACACTCTAAAAATGGATCCCTCTAGGCCCTTGGTAGAGCCAGAGTTAAGATGTATAAATGTTGGTTTAATAAAACTAATATCTACCTTATTATTCTATTTTAACTTAACAATATATAATCCAATATATTTTCTAGGTGCCAACTAACCTTTGGAATAGATTAGAAGAGCTAAAAGTCTCTTTTCTAGTTGAAAGTTGTTGTGATAAAGTTGTATGAGAAGGTTGTTACCAAGTTTAGGAACTCTAAGGGCCCGTTTAGAAGAAATTAATTGTAAAATAAGAGTCAAGCAAGGTTGTCCCATGTCCCCTACTCTTTTGGGTATACACATTGACAAGATAGAGGGTTGTTTGGAAGACACAAGTTGTGCTTGCATGACTTTGGTTGGTATCGTCTAATCCTTATTCTTTACAATGATGATATTGTCTTTATGGTGATAAGTCTTTAAGATCCTGACAAGCAACTAAAAGTTATCAAGGATTTTTTCTCTAGTGCAAATATGGCTCTTAACATTGACAAAACAAAGGTTATGATAATCAAATACCAAAAGATCACTTATATTATTTTCATGTATGACAACAATAACTTGGAGGAAGTGACAACTATTCTGGAATTGATCTTCATCACAAGCTTAATTGGAACTATAGCATTGAGTAAAGGATTAATGGAGGGTGGAAATATTATTATGGATTTGAAAACAAATTAGTAGACCTTTGGGTTTGGGATAAGAAGGAACTCCTCTTTGAGACTCTAGAGTTTATCTTATATGGATGTGAAGTTTGGGGCTTCAATATCTATAGAGTCTCATGGAGAATGATAGAGAAAATCCAAAAGCACTTTATAACATATAATCTCAAAATAAAAGTTCAATACACCATATCTTATCCTCATAGAAGTAGTCTCTACCTCCTACAAAGCATGTTTACATGACTTGTAGATAGTGTACAAGGACAAAAAAATTATAAAGAGGTGAACTCTAATCTTTTTTCTAAAATTAAGATTTTGCATCAAATTTCCAAAACTTTTGAATATATATTTTTAAATGAAATCTTCTAGTAAGAAGTTAATTTGTGTAAATGTTTGGAGTACTTTATTATGACCTTAAATTGCTTATAATTGGTTACGGGCTTGTTTTCCTTAAATTTAATAAAACATTTTAAAAACCTACAAACTAACATGAATGGGTCACCAAATTTTGTTTACAAATAATAATGTTGCTACATGTTGAAATCTTGAGATTATATCAATAAAATTTTAGACCAATAACAATAAAAATTGTAAATTAAAAAAAATTATTCTAAAAAAATTATTCCAAAACTAATCATAATCATTCTATTTTCTTTTCTTTTAAAATTAATTTAAAGAAACACCTTAATAATTCTTTGTTTATTTATTTATTTTAAAATTAATTTTAAAACCTAAACATTTCAATAAATTTTAATTAATTTTAAAATATAAAAATGTTAATATTTTAGAATATATAGATGTTAATTATTATCCTCCCGTTGTCATTATGGAAGGATGTTTATTTTTCATCACAAACGAGCATTTCAATAAATTTCAATTAATTTTAAAATATAAAAATATTAATATTTTAAAATATATAGATGTTAATTAGTATCCTTCCTTTGTCATTATGGAAGGATGTTTATTTTTCATCACAAAAGAAGAAATCAAAGAGTTCAAAATTATTGTAATTTTTGGTCATTTGATTCATAGAATCAACCCTTAAACACATTAAGAGCACAAACTTTTAATTTAAATGAGATGTACTCTATAGGATTCCGGTTTTTCTGGCAATTATATAATTATCTCTTCCTTCAACTAACATTTGGTCGTATAATGTTATATTTGATATCAACTTATTTTTCAATGAAAAATAAGTTGATGTATTTTAAATATATTTAATTTAAGTTTTGGATTTTTAATGAATTTTTGGTAGAAATAAAATATAATAAAAATATAAAATATTTAAACTTAACTATATTTAAAGGCAATAAGTTGATGTCTACCAACAATGAAAGAACTTGTTAAAAATTATTAATGATAAAGGATTTTTATTTATTTATTTTGAATAAGTCGTTGATATTTATATTTTGTTCAAGATTATTAGTAGTGAACACTTGACGATTCGACTTTTTCCAACCATGAAATAATGATCTCCTTTATTTTGATGAAAATGAAGTTGATGTATTCGAAGTATGGATTTTTCTAACTATTAAATAATTGTTTTTTTTCAATTAAGAATTTGATTTGATGAAAATGAAGTTGATGTATTTTAAGTATGGATTTTTCTAACTATTAAATAATTCTCTTTTTTCAATTAAGAATTTGATTTGGTTGGATAATCTCATATTTATTATTTGGTGAAAGGAAGTTAAATAATCTATTTAAAATTATTATGATTAATTTATTTTTAGTTAAGCTATATATAATTATTTTGGAAAAGAAGATTAATATATGGCTAAAAAGTCATACATAAAGAGTTAAACGGAGTTATTGTTCAATTATGAATCACCTTGTTATGCTTGGGACCATTGTTGAGGAGTGTCATGATAATAAAACCAATCTTCTGTATTGCTTTGTTGACTTTAGAAAAACATTTGACATAGTTCCTAGAACTAATCTTCAGAATAGATTAAAAGAGCTAAAAGTCTATTTCCAGTTGAGAGTTGTTGTGATAAAGTTGTACGAGAAGGTTATTGCTAAGTTAAGGAACTGCAAGGGATGGATAGAAGAAATTAATTGTAATATAGGAGTCAAGGAAGGCCGCCCCCCATCCCCTGCCATTTTTTTGGTATATACATTGACAATCTAGAGGGTTGTTTGGAAGATGCAAATTGTTGTTGCACAACTTTGGTTGGTATAGTCATCATCCTTCTTTTTTATGTTAGTGATATTGTTCTTATAATGAGGATTCATCTATGATCTCAACAAGCAACTACACATTATCAAGGATTTTTTCTCTAGTACGAATATGAATGTTAACATTGACAAAACAAAGGTTATGCTAATCAAATCCCAAAAGATCACTTATGGTAATTTCATGTATGAAAACAACAACCAAAAACTTAGAGGATGTGAAAAATATCTTGAAATTGATCTTCATCACAAGATTAATTGGAACTATAGCATTGAGGAAATGATTCAAAGGAGGGTGGAAAACTTATTATGGACTTGAAAACAATTGTAAATTAGTAGACCTTTGGTTTTGAGATAATAAGAAAATCCTCTTTGAGACTCTTGTTACTATCATGGAGAATGATAGAGAAAATCCAAAAGCACTTTATAACATATAGTTTCAAAATGAAAGGAAATACACCATATGTTATCCTTCTCATAGAAGTGAGTCTCTACCCCATTGAGATTGTGGCTATGACTTCCTAATGTACAAGAACATGATAAACAACATGGAAGATAAGAGGATTCATAATATTTCCTCATACTCTAGTCAAAACAACCTATGACTTCAACGAGGTTGGCTTAAAGATGCCATGTCTTGGCTGAATCAATGGGGAGTTGAGGAAGATGTCACTTTGCATAATAATGATAATATTAAAAGTATTATTACATCTAAATTTAAGGAGAAGTTGTGGTGCAATAAAAACTTATCATATAATATATAATTAAGATGTTATAAGGAGTTAACCCTAATTTAGAAGATCAAAAGTATCTCTTTGTTTTAACTAGCATAAAAAGGAAAATCAACATTGGTGAAATAAAAACAAACTCTCGTTACCTCCATAGTGAAACAGGATACTAAGAAATTCCTAAAACTTCGTAGGATTAAAGAATTTTGCCATCTTTGTGATACTAGGAGGGTTGAAGTTGAAAATCACTTTCTCATAGAATGTCCCACATTAAAACGCAATTTAAAAATATTTTCTATAAAAGTAACCTTCCTATCCTCACTACAATGAAAAAGACAATTAGAACCTAAAATAATGCCATAATTTAGTGTATTTGAGTTCACAAATTGGGCACTTTTGCCGACGCAAAAATCACCACAGTGCATGTTCACTTCAGTTCCTGAAATAGCGCCGGAAATAGCACCATAAACAACACCCAATTTAGCGTTGGAAAAAGTGGCACCTAATTTAGCGCCTGGAATAACACCTAATTTAATGACTAAAATTGCTTCCAATTTTGCTTCCATTTCTGCTACCATTTTTGCTTCTAGTTTTTCTCCAAGTTTTGCTTCCTGTTTTGCTTCTAGTATTACGTCGGAAATAGCTTCTTTCTTGGCTTCCTAATTGACACCAAGTTTTTCTTCAATTATGATGTCTTTTGTTGCTTCTAGTTTTGCTTCGAGTTTTGCTTCCGGGTTTACTTCCAGTTTTGCTTCTGGTTTTGTTTCTGGGTTTGCTTCTAGTTTTGCTTCCCGTTTTGCTTCCAATGTTGCTTTCGATTTTTCTTCTAGTTTTGCTTCCAGCATTGCTTCTAATTTTTCTTCTAGTTTTACTTCCTGTTTTTCTTCTGATATAACGTTGCTTATTGCATTTATATTTTCTTCCATTTTTTTGTCTTTTGTTGCTTCTAATATGGCTTCTATTATTTCATCTTTTGTCACTTCTAAAATTGCTTTCATTATTACTTCTTTGTTTGCTACCTAAATTGCTTATGTTTTTGCTTCCTAGGTAACACCAAGTTTTGCTTCCAAGATTGTTCGGGTACACAGGGTACTCCCAAAAGAACGAACACCTAGAGAAACCACTTCACACAAACAGATCACAGATCGATACACTGATGTTTTGATGTGGTTTAAACCCTCGAGAGGGAAACACTCCACAGCCCCGGCCAAATAACTTCTACAAAGAAATTTATTATGCAAAGAAAGAAAGTTACAAATGAGCTTCTCATAATCGATCAACTAAACAATGACCCTCCATGCTCTTTAAATAGAGATCATGGACCAATCGGGTGTTAAGCCACAGATCAAGGTTAGGTATGATCTAAGAGAAGTTGAGCCGTCGGATCACAACATATCGTGACCGTCAGATTAAATATTTACAAATGCATACTAAAGAAACACACTTTTCCTAACGGATATATTACACAAGTTGATCTTAAATAACTCCTAAGTGTCTAAATATCCTAACATCCCCCCTTAAGAACAACTTGGGATAGGATTGAAGGATTTACAAAAGTGACACTATTAGGAGAAGGAAGGAGGCATTAGAGCTTATCCCCCCTTAATGACGCATTCATGAACTCCTAACATAGATCAAAGTTTAGAAAACTTCGCTTCTATAAGAGACTTGGTGAAGATGTCTGCAACTTGATCATCTGTAGGACAAAAGAGCACTTCAAGAACACGATCATGGACAAGATTTCTGATGAAGTGCATATGTAGCTCAATGTGTTTGCTGCGTTGATGTGGGACTGGATCTTTGGCAAGCTTGATGGCACTTTGATTGTTCCGCCAAAGTGGAGTAGGTTGCTGCTGCTTGAATCCAAACTCTGAAAGGATCTGTCAAAGCCATAAAGCTTCCTGACTGGCATTAAATGCGACTCGATATTCAGCCTCTGCTGAAGAAAGAGCAAGAGCTTGTTGTTTCTTACAAGCCCAAGTGATAGGTCCAGATCCTAGACTGAAAACATAACCTGCAGTAGACTTTCGATCATCAAGATCGTCGGCCCAATCTGAATCGGTGAAACCAACCAACAAAGGTTTCCCCCTGTACTGTAATGAATCCCAAACTGAATTGTACCTCGAATATATCGAAGTATTCTTTTAGCTGCATTCCAGTGACTTTCATGAGGTGTTTGCATATAACGGGAAACACGATCAATGGCAAAGGAAAGGTCAGGACGGGAATGAGTCAAGTATAAGAGACTACCAACAAGCTGACGATACAAGGTGGCATCTATTTCAGGTGAAGTACAAGTGGCAGAAAGTTTGACTCCAGACTGGAAGGGAGAATGGGCTAGTGTACAATCTTCCATGTGAAAGTGACGAAGAAGGTCACAAGCATACTTAGACTGAGAAAGAAAGATTCCTTCTTTGGTTTGTAGAACTTGGAGACCAAGAAAATAATGCAAATGTCCTAAGTCTGACATTTCAAAATTTTCCTTAAGACTGGATTTCACATGGGTTATAAGCTTAGGTTCACTACCAATAAGAATAAGGTCATCAACATATAGAACAAGTATGATGAGATGGTTTCCTACTGTCTTGGTATAGACATTGGGGTCATAATGGCATCTAGAAAAACTAGTGTCAAGGAGAAAGCTATCCATTTTGGCATACCAAGCTCTAGGAGCTTGCTTAAGGCCATATAAGGATTTCTTAAGGCAGCAGACAAGGCTAGAGTTATTCTGAACATATCTAGGAGGTTGTTCCATGTAAATTTTCTCCTGTAAATCACCATGTAAGAAGGCAGACTTGACATCCATTTGATGGACTTCCCAGTTATGTAAGGCTGCAAGGGAAAGAACAAGGCGGATGGAGTTCATTTTTGCGACAGGAGCAAAGGTTTCATTGTAGTCAATCCCTTCAACTTGGGAAAAACCTTTGGCAACTAACCTTGCCTTAAGTCTTTCAACACTTCCATCTGATGCATACTTAGTTCTATAGACCCATTTACATTTAACAAGTTTTTTTCCTTTTGGAAGAGGTACAAGATCCCAAGTATCGTTCTCCATTAAGGAACAATATTCTTCATCCATAGCTGCATCCCAATCTGGATTTCCTGAAGCTTCTACAAAATTTTCTGGATCATGATTCTCGGAAACTTGAGCCAAAAGAGAAGAGGCTCGCTGAAACTAAGAACATGTTCGATGTTGATCTCTAGGATCACCGGCAAGATCACCAGCTGCTTCACATGTTGAACGGACCCATCGAGGAAGCACTTGTGCTCGTGCAACTGGAGGAACGTGAGCAGGCGGAGGTGGATTTTCATCCTCATTGTCATCATCAAAAACTGGAGTTGGAAACCTATCAAGGAAGTTGGAAGAAGAAGAAGGCACAATCGCCGAATCAGGCTCACAGGCCAAAGATGGCACAATCGCCGAGTTAGGCTAGCAGGCCAAGATATTTTCATCAAATTTAACATCTCTTCTAATGATTACATCATAAGAATGTGGTTGAAGAAGTCTATAACCTTTTACATCTTCAGAATATCTAACAAATATGCACTTTTCACTTTTAGGCTGTAATGCTTTTCGTTTTTCATCCGGAATGTGAGCCCATGCTTCACTACCAAACACACGGAAGTGACTTACATCAGGTTTAGTTTTACTCCATGCTTCTTCCGGTGTGATACCCTGTAAAGCTTTAGTGGGGGTGCGATTAACTATGTAATTTGCACAATTAATGGCTTCAGCCCAAAATTGAAGACTTAGTCCCTTATATTGGATCATACAATTAGACATTTCTTTTAAAGTGCGGTTCTTCCGTTCAGCTACACCATTTTGTTGTGGTGTATATGGAACAATGTGTTGTTGGATTCCTTGTTCAGTGCAGAAAGTAGTGAACTTTTTGTTAACATATTTTCCTCCATTGTCAGATCTTAACTTAATAATTTGATGACCAGATTGTTTTTCAAATAAACCCAAGTGCGTCTGGTGTAATCATCAATGAAAGTTAAGAAATATTTGAAACCATAAAATGAAGCAGATGGAAGATGACCACACAAGTCACTATGCACAAGCTCCAAGGGAACTGAGGTGTGCCAAGAGGCACGTTTGTCAAAACTTTCCTGATGATGTTTTCCGAGTACACAACCGGAACAAACACCATCCCTGCAAGATACCATCGAAAGACCTGTCACCATATTGTCTTTACATAGTTGTTGCAATGAGCGATAATTTAAGTGACCAAATCGCTCATGCCAAAGTTTGCTCAAGTTATCACTATGAACAACAAAAATTGAAGGAAAAGGTGATGACCCAAAGTTGTTAAACTTGTACAACCTGGTAATATCATCAACAATTCTGATAGCTAGGACTTGTTGAGGATCTTTAAAATCCTTGATTACAACTTGGTGAGGTGTAAACATCATAGTTTTACCTTCACCAGAATGAGTGATTTGATAGACTGATAACAAATTGCAGGAAATTCTTGGAATACATAGTACATCACTGAAATGACCATTATCTACTGGAACTGTTCCATCTCCTACAACACTTAGAGATCTATCATCACCAACAAATACTTGTTTGGTGTTACATTCAAGCATAGTAGAAAAGATGGCTTGATCCTTAGCCATATGATAAGATGCTCCAGAATCAATGAGCCATTCATTTGAATTAGAAGAAAAAGATGCATTATAAGAATAACCAGAAGCACAAAGTGCATGTCCATGAGAGGTAGATTCTGAAGGTGAATCTAGGCTGATGTGGTGCTTCTTCATTGCTGCTTCCAAGGCTGCCATCTTCTTGAAACACTTAGATTCATCATGATTATCTTTCCCGCAATAGTTGCAATAACGCTCAGTCTTCTTGTCTTTTGGCTTGGATCCTTTGTCATTTTTTAAAGAAGGAGCTGACTGAGAGGGTTTGGGACCCTTGTTTGACTTATTATTGCGAAAATTTTGTTTCTTAGGAGGCTTGGACTTTTCTTTCTATTGGGACAATAAGATTTTCCCAGATGTATCTGCATTGTTAATTATTCCAAGTTGATTGATCTTATCTTGCTCTCTAATCAAGGAATCACAAAAGGATTCAAGACTAGGCTCTTGATAGCTAGCTGCATTCAAGGATTCTTTCATGGAGTAAAATGTAGATACAAAAACAAAATATGCAGGTCCAAGTTTGGAAACAATATGATAAATGCATTGTTTGTCTTCCCTCTTAATCTTGCATTCTTCACATAAGAGTTTAAGAGTTTTGTACTTAGATAAATAATCTTGTATGCATGAAAAATCACATGGATTTAAAGAAATCAACTCATGTTTGAGTTGGTGACCTCAAATTTCATTGTGTTTACCAAAGACAGATTCCAACTTGTCCCAAGCAACATCAGGTTCATCAATTTCAGATATGTGGAATTGCAAATCAGTAGAGATTGACATCCCAATCAATCCACGAGCTTCGTCACATCTATTTGCCTATTTTATTTTATTATTATCATTAGTGGGTTCTATTTCTTTCCCTAAGGTAATTCTGAAAAGTCCTCTACTTCATAGAACATCCTTCATATGAGATTTCAATGAGAAATAGTTGGAACTAGTAAGTAGAATATCACAAGGGGCGGTCATATTTGTAAATTAATGGCTGTAAAAGTAGAAATCAATAGTTTAGATGCAAAGAGCTCGAAAAAATAGGCGGTTTAAGAAAAAAAGGCACTGAAAACTGACTCTGTATGATGAAGTTATGCTTGATTAAATAAAATGTTGAAGATGTCCCCAATAGTGATGTGGCGGATAGAGAATAACCAGCTAAAAAAAATGACCCCCCTTTTCCCAAGATGAACCTTTGACAATCACTTTACAAGAAAGTTGCTTTAAGTGAATCACTTTTGTAAAATAAATGATTTCACTTTTACAATGATGTTACTTTAAATAGTGCAGCAATAAAAAAGAACTTAAGTGACTCACTTTTTATTTATTTTTTATTATTTAAGTGAGATGCACTTTTACAATAAAGTAACTTGAAAATAGAAATTGCATGCATTTTTTCTTTTTAAAAGTAACTTCCTAAGACTTGAACTCCAGACCTATTAAGGAATAAAGCAACTTTGAACCAAGTGAGCTAAATTAAAAGGTATGTAAAATATGGGAAGGAGGAAGGGTTTTTTTTTTTTTTTTTACTCATCTTGCTCGGTTTCCGTGCTTACATTTTTTTCCTGCAAATCACACCACAAACCAAAACAAAAAAACTTCAGATATGATGAAATACGCATTTCTGAAGCAACCAGGAACCGTTTTCGATCAAACGAAAACTATTTCCCAATGGAAACGATGCTTCAGACGCAATGGAACACCTCCCACAGCCCAAAAATGCACATAAATACCGGAACCAGAAACCCTTTCAAGTTTCGACAATAGCAGTTCGAGATCTAGATCATAACCGGAAGCGGCTCTTCATAAAATATCTGATACCATATTCGGGTACACAGGGTACTCTCAAAAGACCGAACACCTAGAGTAACCACTTCACACAAATAGATCACATATCGATACACCGATGTTTTGACGTGGTTTAAACCCTCGAGAGGGAAACACTCCATGGCCCCGGCCAAATAGCTTCTACGGAGTAATTTATTATGCAAAGAAAGAAAGTTACAAATGAGCTTCTCATAATCGAACAACTAAACAATGACCATCCATGCTCTTTAAATAGAGATCATGGACCAATCGGGTGTTAAGCCATGGATCAAGGTTAGGTATGATCTAAGAGAAGTTGAGCCGTCGGATCACAACATATCCTGACTATCGGATTAAATATTTACAAATGCATACTAATGCAAACTAAAGAAACACACTTTTCCTAATTGATATATTACACAAGTTGATCTTAACTAACTGCTAAGTGTCTAAATATCCTAACAAAGATTGCTTCTGCTTTTCTTCTAGTTTTGCTTTCATTGTTGCTTCCAAAAATACTTCTTGTTTTGCTTCCATTTATTAATTTAATATTTTTTATTTCAATTTAATTAGTTAAATATATCATGTCTCTTAAATAACTTATATGATTATAGAGTAAGTCATATTGCATTTGAAATAATTTATAAGATAACATTTATAATGAATTTTTAGGGAAACAGACATCCATACAAACTAACAACAACATTATACTTATTAAATCTCCATCAAAATAAAATCTACAACATCCAGTACATATAAAATAACAAGATAATTATTATAACATGATCATCATCTATAATTAAAGCAAGTGAGTCAAATATCTATAATTTAATTGAATTTGGCAACATCCATCATGAGCAGTAAATTAAAATCATCATATGTAATAAATATCCATCAAAAAATCATCGACCAATTCCAATATATATAAATTGACTCGTAAATACTGACAAGATCATCATCATATCTAAGTGAAACAAATGAAACTCAAATATGCCAGTAGATCAATAACATGTCAAAATGATACATGTCCAATAGTCGACATAAATCAAAATGATACATGTCCAAATGATATAAGTCAAAATAATAAATGATGTAATGCAATATGATACATGTAAATACGATACAAGTCAAGATGATACATGTCCAAATGATATGAGTAAAAAATAATACATGTCAAAATGATACAACTCAATAATATGGTACTGTAGGGGAAAATGATACATATGATAGTAAAAATGAAAAGAGGGATCATAACGATATATCAACAATAATCCATGATGCAATCTATATGATCAATGTCAATGGCTACTTCCAGCAACTGGCTCATCATCATCATCATCATCATGACTATCGTGATCAGCATCATCATGACCATCATCATCGTCCTTTGCCTCATCATCATCATCTCCCATGTTTGTACTAAACTGAACATAATCTGGATCTATATCATCATTAGGATCAACTAGATATTCTACAAGACCCGTCTTCTGCAAATAAAAACATTCAAAATGAAAAGTTATAATTTTTTTCATGCAATAATTAATTTTTCTGTTATATTTCTAATATTACAACATATGAAACGAAACCATAATCATATTACATAAATATCAAAGTGCACATACCATAATAAAATTTCAAATAAGTTATAGGTAAGATGTCATTCCAATGATGTAAAACATGCAACAATTCTAATAAACATTAGTAAATATCATAAAAAAAATTGTTATACAATTTAACTATCAACTATAAATTCTATTACATAATCTTAAGTGCCAACCCTCTTCATTTTGTGCTACATATGATTATGTTTGCCTTGAAGATCCTTTGAGAGTTAATTGGTCATTATATATTCTTCTCTTATATTTCATAAATTAATATTTTTCTAGGACATTTTGGCACTGTAATATGCTTCAAAGGTTCTTTGAGAATTAACTAGTCTATATTGTCCTTGTATTTTAGAGTCAATATTGAAAGTCAAATTTTATTATGATTTTAACTAGAAATTTGATCAAGGATATTGAGATTTTAAGATATGTTCTTTCTAGTTGAACATACATGGTTGTATATAAATCCTCGAATTTGTGCAATGATACTCTAATAATAGTGTTTCTATTTGCATGAGATAAGTAAATCAATGGGGTAATCATACCGGTCACTCGAGTAAATAATAACAGGCCTACTGGTAGGTACAATGATATGCCTTGAAATTGCATTTGTATAGATTCCATACCTATTGAATGAAGAAAACCATTGGGCATGGATGAGATACATACAGGTACTTTTCGCATTGCTAGACACACCCAATGTGAAAGTAACGACGTCACTACATAGAAAACTAATAGTCCCTCTTAGCGAGGGAGTTACTTTGGCTAGAACTACCTCATCCATGATCTATGTCTGCAACTACTACTAATCCTTCTAAATTGGAGTAGCCTACTCCTTCTGAATTTGGAAACTCGACCTCATTTGTGTTGTGGCTACTTGATAAAGCTCCGCTGAAGTCGTTTGAGTATCCCATCTCTTCTAGTTGGGTCCATTTCCACCAAGTGGGTCTGCTAAGGCGGTCCTCTTGCCACCTCAAAAATGCTTCATAACTATCTCTATGTCCTCCTTTGAATCTACAAAGTGGTAGACCTCGTACTCGGTATAATCATCCCTCTCCAATCGCCAATATGATGGATTCATCAACATACACAACTCCCTTTGGCCATAATTGTACTGAGTGTCCCTTGAAATCAATTATATAACCTTGATCCTCTGAGGATGAAAGTGAGAGTGCATTGAATCTCAGACGAGGAACATATAGAACATGATGAAAGGCTAGAGTCCATCCTGACTCTAACTCAAATACAATTGAATCCTCCGTATTCTACCAACTGCTCCTTTTGTATGGATCCCACACATCACCAAGCATCTATTAGCTATTGAGCCATGTGGCTGAAATAGATCACACTCCCCTATCATATGGTGTGTGGCACCACTGTCTAGATACCGCCCATCTCGAGAAATCTCCTCTGAATCCAACTGGAGTAAGACATACTCCCTCTTGAACAATGTGGATAATTTCTTGGTTGTGGTAGCCAACTGTTTCTCCTACTATGTTTCTCCACTAGCCTCCTCTTCCTTTGAGTGTATAGCCACTTGCTGCTGCTTCTTCCCCTTTGCTCCTTTTCCCTTCTTAGCATGTGGGCACTGGCTGGAATAATTCCCAAATTCTCCATAGACATAACATTTTATCCTAGACATATATTATTTCTTAGGCCTTCCGCCACTTGCAGCTTCTCCTATAGAGATATGCCTCATGCTCAACCTCATGTTCTCATGCTTGGCCTGAAATAGTGAAGCAAGGGATGTCGGTTATACTTAATTATACTTATTAAATTACCACATAAACAAAATTTTGGTGCTATTTAATAAATTGAATAAGACCAAAAAGATTACAATGCAATGAAACAACGAATAATTTAACCACACATCAAAGGAAAATGATTTACCCTGGAAACCCCACTGCCTCTAGGGAAAACCTTCTAAGTTAAGAACTGATTCAACCCCCCTCTTAGTTCCCAGAATAAACGAACATCAACTTGGATGGACTCAACTTGACTCAACTTGATTCAATTAAACTCAAATCCACTCAACTTTAATCAACACATCTCAATTCAACTTATCTCAATTGGACTCCATTCAAATTAACCAAACTTGACTCAAATAAACTCTAATCAACTCACCTAATCTAAACATGCTTTGACTTGACTAAAATCAACTTTCCTCAATTCATCCCAATCAAACCTGACTCAACTCTAATATACTCAGCTCAACTTGGCTCAATTTAACTTGACTCAACTTGACTTAAACCATCTTAAGGTGACTTGGCCATACTTAACTTGACTCAACTAAACTCAACTTTACTTGAACCAAGCCAACTCAAATTAGTATTTTGGTTAGAGGGAGTCATGGGGACCCCACACACATGTTCTATAGGTTCTAGAAGGTGCATTACTTGAGAGCACTTTTCATGGTCTACAACAAGGAACATGGATTGAGGAGGCTCTCTTGAAGGGATAACACTTTGAAAAGACTTTCCCGACGTACTAGAGACATGCTTTGGTGTGGTTAGATATCTTGGTGGGATGTATTTATAGGCATTTGTATTTCTAGTTAGGTTTTGTTATTTATGGTGAATGCCTTCATTGAGTTTTGGAGGGCGTTTGAGCATAAACCAATTTGTTTAATTTATAGTGCATCCTATCATTAGGGGAATTTTGAGGTAAAAAATGGGCCTCAAAACAAAATATGTACCATCAAAATCAACTTTAAATGAACCAATCACATTCTAGAGGATGACATCATCCATAATGGTCGAGGTGGTATTGGTTGAGTTAAAAATGCTTATTTTTCAAATTCTAAATGGTAAATGAAAACCCATAGTTAACCATAACAATATTGTAAGTAAAATACTCATAATGAAAAGAGTATTCATAAAGTAATTTTGAATACAATATAAATGTACTAAAATTCTTTAATGTACTTAGAAAGAAAAGTACTCTTTATGTTACAATATAAAATAATTTACAAATACCAAAAAATTGAATGCCATATTTAAAAACAAAATTATGTAATTACTTTTCAATATATAATATAAACCTTTAAATGATAAATTACTAATACAAAATAGATAGTAATATTTATTTAAAATCAAAATCATATAAATATTTTACATTATATAATATATAATTTTAAATCCTTTAGATCTAAATATTTAAAACCTTATAATAAATGCGTACTATTAAGCAGTTTACCCTATTTTTATTAATCAACAATGTATATACCTGCGATTTATTTAATTTAAATATGAATATGTAGAAACCATATTAAGTGATATGCTTTTAAAAATCCTACTCAATTATAAGCTCGACATTCATCACTATATATTTTTAAATCCCTGTCTAAACTTTTAAACCTTATTTTATGAATACTTATTATTCAACCAAATCATGAGATAACGAGATTTATTTTTTTAAAGACTTATATTATGAATAAAAATAAAAATAAAAAGTAAATAAATTATTTTTAAAAAACTAAGTAAACGAATACATGGTTTCCTGAATTATAGATATATAATATCGATAAGTAGATATATGTTACCAATATGAATATATTAGTTAGCTAAATATTTTATAAACAATTTATTTTACAAATAATGTAGATGTTGATATAAATAGATTATTTGTATATTTAAATAAATTTAATATTCATAGAAATAAATGATTAGATTTTAGTTTTAATGAATATACGTTATATTTATATAATAGTTAGTTAACATATTTAAATATATAATTTAAATTACAATTTTCTAGTAGGCATTTCAAGTTCTCATGGAATTTACAAGTTTTCATCAAGCATTACAAGTTTTCATAGAATTTACCTTGTTCACCTTGTTCGATCGAGATCAAGAATCTTCACAGTGAGCCTTGTACATTGCACCGGTTCCTATTTTGACTCAAGAGTTGTAGCGGCTAGTTACCCATGCAATCCAGTGAGATGGATTGGTGTCCATAGGGACACTTAGAATATGATGTTTTCTCGGTTGACAAGATTCATTCTAGAATATCAGTGTCCTTAGGAGTTTGAAATTTTCTAGATGGATATATACATGTATCTTTGATGGCGTTGACAACATGGATTTTCCAACCCCTCTTTAGAGTTTTGACCATTGATTTCTTCTTGTTTGGATCTTTTAGCGTCCATAGGTCTCATAGTTTGTTCGATGGTTGATGGTGTGCGCTTCTATTCGAAGCCTTGTCTAGTTCCTGACCATCACATATTTCTTTGGAGCAATCATGTGGTTGTTGTTAGTGTTTTCCATTTTCGTGCCTATGCAACCTATCTACTTCTTCAAATTTCAATCATGTTGTTTGAGGTTATTTGGCTCAAGCCTTCTCTAGAGTTTTGGTTGGAGCTTTTAGCCTCCATGGGTCTCCTGCTTTCATTGCATCATTGTGAGACATTCATCAATTTCAGCTCCAATGCATTTTTCAGGATTGACGTCTTTCTCTCTTTCGGCTCTGGTTATGAGAGCTTGTACATGGGTACCTTATCAGACCTCGTTGTCAGGACCCATCTTTGTTTTTTTTTTATTTCCTCCCTACGTTTCTCTTATGAAAGGTATTGGCATTGATATGTTTTCAATGCATGCAACCTATTATGAGTTGTAAGCTCACTTAGACATTATTATTTGCCCATTTGTTATGGACCTCTTCCATTACTATAAATTATAGTAGCATAATTCGGTCGTATTGGTCGTTCACGTACGGAAATTCGAAACAAATTCGAATTCGCCAAATATTCGGTATAAGTGTAATACGAATACGGATTCTTAGTAATGGAAAATTAAAGTTTAAAAACCAATTTAAAAAAAAAAACTTAAATACTATAAAACACAAATACCATTCAATTTATACTTTCTTATTAAAATAATTATTAATAACTAGTTACCGTCACTCACACTTACCATATGGCAGGTTGTTGAAATTATATTTTTTTGTTTTTTAAATATATTTGATTTTATTATATAAATAAATGTTTATGTACATTTATCGTATATTTTTGAATACTCGATTAAAAAATATTATATATAAGCAGTCTACTTCCGTATTTTAATTGTACTAGATTTTTTCATTACTTATTTTTTCCGTATCGAATCATATTCGTATCTGTATTTATACTCGAATTATGCTACTATGCTATAAATGAAATCCTTCTCATATATTGTTTGTTCAGTGCACCTTTTCTCGCACAATCTGGGAATTGATATCTTCAAATTTCAGGATTACACAATGCTGGGCTGTTGGAAATTTTAACAAATGTTTTCTGCACTGGTTTAGACACTGTAAAAGTCATTTTTTTCTGGCTATATGCATCCCCTGGGCAATATGGCACACCAGAAATTATGCCATTTTTCAAGATTCTCCTCCGGATCACATTAAGTGTTGTTTGACAGCTCTTAAAATGTATGAATCATGCAAATTGGATGAGATTATGCTGAAAACTGACAGAGTTAGTTCTTTTAATTTCATTGTGGATCGTCCTGTATTGTTCTTTGATGGTGCGTCACAGGCAGGCATCTGTGCAATTGGTGGTGTCATCTACCTAAATAACTCGCATTTCTACACCATCAAACTTAACTGTGGAATGGGCACCAATATGAAGGCGGAATTGATAGCTCTGTGGTGTGTTCTAAAGGTCGCAAAAATCTTTGGTTTGACCAATGTAAAGGTATATGGGGACTCGCGGGTAACCATCAAATGGGCAGAAGGAAAATTCAAGTTAAATGTGTTAAACTTGAGACATTGGGCTGCCAGAGCTATTTTTGAATTACACAAACAGCAGAATATCAGTCTTGAGCATATTTACCGTGAACATAATAATATGGCGGACAAGCTTTCAAAACAAGCTCTTGCAGGACGTGAAGGACATCTGATTTGGGAGGATTGGTGTGACGGTTCTTTACTGGATAGTGGTTCTGTATACTTCTATGATTGAGCTGTCGATGGAGCACATGTCTGCTTTTGTTTATTATGTTTTTGATGTAACTTATTTTGGTTTGTATCTTTCGATGTAACAAGCTTGAAGCTTGGATAAGTCTGCTGAGATTGTGCAGATTAGACATATCTGATCTGGATTTGGCACATCTTTTATTTTGTCGGACCTATATTGATAACTTTTATACGTTATCACAGTTGGTTCTAGGTGGATGGATCAGGCTCTCACATTTTGTACTATTTGATTCGATTATGAATATCAATAGTAGTCTTTTTTTCTCTGGAAAAATTTTATCATCTCACTCACTTTAATAGAAGTTTCATTTTCTTCGAATGAGACTCATCCGTAATCCTGGTTAGTCCTTGATGTTTATAAATAACGGAATAATTATTTAATGGTTGGAAAATGCCGAATCCTCGAGTTTTCACCATTAATAATTTTAAAGCAAATATAAATATCAATGAATTATTCAAAATAAATTAAATAAAATTCCTTTATCAATAACAATATTCAAGGAAAAAATCTAACCGTGTACGCAATACATCATTTTCTAACGATAAAATTGTATGGTATACATCAACTCCGTGTACGCAATACATCATTTTCTAACCATAAAATTGTTTTTTATACATCAACTTATTTGATTATCCAACAAAATTTTAGTTGAAGGAAGAGATAATGATTTAATGGTTGGAAAAAGGAATCCTATGTACATCTCATTTATATTAAAAGCCAGTTCTCTTAATGGGTTTATGATTAATTAAAAGTTGATTTATAAGGAAGAGATAATGATTTAATGGTTGGAAAAAGGAATCCTATGTACATCATTTAAATTAAAGTCAGTTCTCTTAATGTGTTTATGATTAATTAAAAGTTGACTATATAAATTAAATACCCAAAATTATAACTATTTTAACTATTCCATTACTTAGTTTGTGAAAAAAATAAACATCTTCCTATTAGAAAAGGAAAATAATCAATATTTGTATATTTTAAAATAAAATTAAAATTTATTGAAGTGTTGTTTTAAAGACCAACTTAGAAAATATATCGGCGTATTTTTTGTTTTACACAATTTTAAAATAAAATAAAAGAGATTAGATTGAGTAAACTTAATTTAGAATGTTTTTTTTTAAATAATTTTATTTTAGTTTTATGTTTTACAAAGAATTTAAGGGTTTAAAATTTTATTGATATAAATTTAAATTTGTAATAACATTATTATTCGTGAGAGGGATTCAATTTATTGAAGTGTAATTTTTTTGTTAATCTTAAATTTTTTACTGATCAAGAAAATATTTACCTCCAAAAAATTGGATTCCTCTAAATAGATCCATAGATCTATGTTGGTTTTAATTTTTGTATTATGAACCGATATGAAATTTTTAATTACACCCATAGGTGTTTAGATATTATCTCAGATTTTAGACTTCCTTGAGTGGATCAACAAGATTAATGTGAGTGTAACAAGTGTACAATGGGGATTCATTTCATGGTCGAGTGCATAATGGGGATTATCTTGTTATGCTCAAATACATCTTGAATAAGATTTAAATAAGCTTCACAAAACTATAATGTTAGTAGTTCGAGGAGAAAAACATATTCTTAGTCAATTATAAACAATTTTTAAAAGTCATATTACAATACTCTAGGTTATATGCACCTCCTTACTCTAGATGCAATTAGTATTAGTAATTAAAGAAGAAAAACATATTCTTAGTTAATTATAAACAATTTAAAATTATATTACACTAAAGAAGAAAGTTTCAACTTAAATAATATCCATACAAAAATCAATGCAAGGAAAACATACTCTTAATTATTTATAAACAATTTAATACCATATTACAGTACTCCAAACTTTTAAAAAAAAATCAATCTAAATAGTATTCATAAGTGCCTTAACATGCTCTTAACCATTTATAAGCAAACTTAATATCATATTATAGTACTCCAAACCTATAAGAAAATTTCAATCTAAATAACATCTTTTTTATTCATTGTTAAGGTTACCTTCAATATTATTGAAGAGTGATAAACTTTTTAGTAAATTTTGATCTTATAAATAAAACCAAAAACTATATCTCATTACAATTTATTTTTTTATAAAAGAAATCTATACACAAGAGTTTAAAAAATTGATACAAAATAAATTTGAAAAATTAATGCAAAAATCTTAAATTGAAAAAAAAATCCCAAAAGGATGGATTATTCTCTTCTTTTACGTCAAACCATCTGGACAAAACTACTTTCAGAATTTTGTCTGGATTCAACTTCATATTTACATGAGTAGAAAATTAAATTACTAAAGAAATTAAAAAAAATGATATTTTTGACTAATATATCCACTCGATATGGAATCATCTGAAAAGTCACGATGCGAATTGTCGTACATTGTAAAGACTCTGCCTCGCGACTTGGAGGAAAACAATAGATTTGGAATCATCTGAACACTCAGGACTCAGGATGCGAAGGGAAAGACTCTGCCTCGCAACTTGCGACTCGGAGGAAAACAAAAAGAATAAGATGCGTCACAAAGAAAACAAGAGATGCGTCACAATCATTTGAAAAGAATAAGATGCGTCACAATCATTTGAAAAGAATAAGATGCTTTGAAACTTCAAAGCTTAAGTAAAGAATAAGATGCGTCACAATCATTTGAAAAGAATAAGATGCTTTACAATCATTTGAAACTTAAGTAAAGAATAAGATGCGTCACAATCATTTGAAAAGAATAAGATGCTTTACAATCATTTGAAACTTCAAAGCTTAAGTAAAGCTTATGGTCGGAACATAGTTTGTGATTGAATATAATATTAGATAATAATCATCCATTCGTGTTAAAATTAGCAGATCGCTTAACCATAATCATTTGATGGGGCCATTGCCAAATTTCTCCACTTTAACCATGTTGGAGATATTGTAAGTTCCTTTTTAACATTCATTTTTCAGTTTATCAATTATTAATCTTTGTGCATTTTCATAAATCCAAAATTAAGTTTGTTAACTATGTAGATATCTACAAAACAACAATCTGAGCGGTACTCTTCCATACTGGCTATGTGAACTGAAAAACCTAAAAGAGTTGTACGTCCCCCTCTTTCTTCCTTTCTTAATTTTTTTTACATTTTTTGTTCAAATTTGATGGGATTAATTAATAAATATTGCAATGTCTGTTTTCATAGGAATATAGAAAATAATAATTTCAATGATGTAATTCTTTGAAATTCAGGTAATCTTATGCTATTAAATATATTCCTTAGAAAATAATAATATCAGTGATATAATTCCTGCGCAACTTCTCAATGGTTCACTGAAATTCAGGTAACCTTATCCTATTAAATATATTCCTCATGTAAAAGAAATGTCATAACAGGTTGATAAAATCACTCAATAGGTCACACCCCACATATTTATGCACCTGAATGAGGTGGAGTGATAACAGTTCTAACTTTTCCCAAGTAGGAAGATAAATTCGAACGTTGGTAAGATGGACAGAATGGAGATTTACAAGTTCTCGAAATGACATGGAATATGTTGCGCGCATTGGAAATAATTTCCCGGCAAAATTTTAATATTATTTATTTCCCTAAGTTATGTTCAGTATTTTGATTTCTTCACCAATCATAACTTTGCATTGTTTAAAATTTTAATATTATTATTTGCGTAAGTTATTTTCAGTATTTTGATTTTTTCACCAATCATAAAAGCAGTCGAAATCATGTCATCTTTAAAATACTCATTTAAAACTTATTTCATATTAAAAATTTACAAATTAATAATATTGATTTTTTATTAAAAATGATATTTTGGTTATTTCATCACAATTTCATTCTTACCAAGATTTTATAGTGTAAGAGTTAGAAGAAGTGTAAAAACGTCCAACCTTAACCATTAAATTCCAAAGTGGCAAATTTAACTTAGCCAATATGACTTTCTTGACCATGATTAACATTATTTTTTTCAACATTTTAATAAACTAATGTTACATTTAACTTTGGTGTCTCTGGTTTTAATATATATATTATATATTTATATATATATATATAATTTTGTAATATGTAAAAAATAAACTAATGTTACATTTATGTTTGGTGGTTTTAATATATATATTATATATATATATAATTTTGTAATATGTAAAAAATAATTTATAGTAATGTAAAATTGGTTTTTAAATGTATGATAAGAGAGTTAAAAATTATTATAGATTTGGTGGAAAATACTAATTGTAGTTTTAAAAGTTTTCTATACCTAAAATCAAATTCACTATATATATTGATAAGTAGAATGTCAAGTCAAAGTTCATTGATTGTAGTTTGGGTGGTTGGGAGGAATGATCATTGTCCTCCCCACATAGGTTCAATTCTTGTAAGTCACATGTTGTTCTTGTTGAGAACCTATTGTAAGAGTTGGTTCAAGTGCCTTAGAAGTTTTCTATAGGGCTTGCATCCTATTTCTTTGGCTCTCATAAGCTATCAAGCATTGAAGAAAAAATACTTCAATAATGGACGAAAATATTTTTTTTTTAATGCTTGATTTTTTTTAGTCTGTTTAATATGACCAAATGAATTAGAGCATAACATTGTGAAACACGTCGGATCCTCTCAAATTTTTAATGGAAAAGACAACACCGATAAAATAGTTAATAATATAAGTTTTCAATTAAAAGGCGCATGCTAAATAATTAAATGCACCAATGCGCAAATTATAATATTTCATTACTCAAATGTTCATGGATGGAATAAAAAAATAATTTGGTAATTGTTAAAGTCTCCACAAACTCCCTAGTGGAGTAATGTTTTTACAAACACATTGTTGTGTTTTAAGCAATTGTGCACCTAATGGAAACATGTGCACTGATGTGACATACTATAAAGTGCACTAGGGTAGGGTAAAATAAAAATAACCACCCCATAATTTCGTCTTTTTGAGAAGAGAGACCACTAGTGTGAGGAAATCTTATACAAGTGTGCCATCTTCATGTCTTCTTAGTTTTCACATTCCCTCACCCTTCAATTTGTTGGTGGATAGGACAAGTTTTTCAATTGCACAAAAATGTTAGAAAACTCCATTTCTTATGTATGTGGAAACCATACCTCGTGAACATGAAAGATACAAGGTAAAGTGTTTCTTTTTGTCCAAGAGAAAAAATATATTTTATATTCAAGTTGAATGGAAAATACAATCTTTAGATGCCATAGCAGAACAATTTGCATAATACTAAAGGCAAGGGATAGTTTATATGCCACATATACTAGTTTTATCAACAAGTATCCCCAAAATGTTTCTAAACCTTTGTGACCATCATTATTGATCACTTAGATGAGATTGCATAAAATATTATACCAAATTATTAATATTTCTAAAATAAATAAATAAAGTTCATTCATCCTTGTAGAGACCTACTACCCTTCCTTGTATTCATTGATAAACAAATGACCATGTTCCAAAAGTAGAGTATCCTTAGAAATAAATTATGTGAAAGTATTCAAATATTGAAATACATGGGAATAGATCACCCACTAAAAAAAGGCATTGATTTCCTTCAAATGTACAAACAATTGGCGAAAACCTATACTATGGACTTGTATCTCCCCATTCATCCACTAACTATCACAATTGAATCATTAAAAGCTTCAATATGGGTAATTTCTTTCTCCACTGCAAATCTCAATAAGTAAAACAAAGAGTTGAACTCACTTATTACATTTCTCCCTACCCCCAAACCACCCGCAAACATGCCTTACCTATAAATCGTGCCCCATTAAATAATACAGTATGAACCCAAGGCTAAAACAAATCTTCCCCCTAGCAAGCCTCATCGAAAAAGCTCCAAGTGATATATATTTATCCATATATACCTCTCCAATATATGACTAGATTTAGTGTCACAGGATGGTCTATAATACTTTAGCGTAACAAGATCTTTTGTAGTAACATGATGGTAGGAAGTTGTTTCTCTTCAAATATTTGAGAATTACATAACAACCAAATCCCCCAATCGATCAACATGGGGATTGATTGGAAGAATTTGAGTTCCATATGGATGAAATAACCAAAAAAGAATTCAACCAAATTATATTTGTCCCACAAATTCTTCATAATTGATTGATGGTCAACCTCTTGCCATACCTGATGAGTATAAGGGAAACACGGGAAAATATATACCATGTTTATTATTTCAAGTTGTAAACTGTCCCAAGTTAAGACCCTTTTGTTCAAGATCATCCAGAGGAAGAGAATATTTTTTTAATTTTTTTTTTTTTTCGGGGGGGGGCTACCACCTTCCGCAATTTTCTCCATCACCAATATGTTCTTGGATCAATCTATCATTCAAATTTAAGTATCGAAGGTTTGAAATTTATTATCCCCCAACCATATTGTATGCCTAAACAATCCCATACTCCTCCTCATGAAGTATAATGTGGGCCTTTTGGAGTTCCAAAAATTACCTATCCCAATGCAGATCCCACTCACCATCCAATCCCAAATTCCAATCCTAAATCCATCCTTATCTCCATTGGATTGTTGAAATTATTCAATATATGAAACCACCTCATTCATAAAAATATTGGACCAAATCATGCTAAATAAATATGTCAAAATTGCATCCCATATGGCATAAACACCCACCCAAATCAATGCACTAGATCCCACCTTCCATGACAAAAAGAAACGATAATCGGGAAGGCCAAGGTCAATGCCTTCCATTGTTTTGAAACATTATGAATGGAGTAGATGCGCCTTCTAATCTAATCTATTACATTACCAGGAATACTATACTTCACAATCAGGATCCATCTCCATAAACTGAGAGGAAATTTCACAATATTTTGTAGTGATAGCTTGATTGAATATAAATATGTTTTTGATACCCCATCAAACCTGCTCCTTTGGATAAGTAATGACCTTCCAGTCATCCAAGTGGGTGTTAGAATATTAGAAACCCATCTAGACTTAGGATAAAAGTATTATTCATTTTTTATACTTTCCTAGGTGTTTGACTAGGTTGTTGGCCCCATATTTCCATTTTAGGCTCATACTTGTCATCATTATCCACAAGAGAACCCCCAGATAGATTCTAGTAGATTATGTCTACTTTTTATGATAGTCCAGAATGGTAAGAGTGATTTCCTACTTTTACACAGATTTGTCATGCTTTTTTATGTTTTTCAATAGATGAGGATAAAGCTAGGTGCCTTTATGGACTTGGAAAGCTGTCTAGTTTTTGGCCAACACATCCTCCATATTTTTCTATGCAAAAGCATCATATTACTAATTTTTCATCACTCATTAGTTTCCATATATGTTTATCTAATTCGTGAGGTCCTTGACTGAGTTGGAAAGTGATGTTGCCACTGTTGGTTTTTTTCTTTTCTTTTAGTAAGCCCGCCTTTTGTGAGCTTTAACAATTGCCTTTAGTGCGTTTGAATTTCATCTATGAGGTGTATTATTTATTGTACTATAATTTTCCAATAATATGACAATCCATATTTTTATCCTATTGAGTTTCTTCTCTCAAGTTAATTTTGCTGAATTTTTTTTCCTTATCTACATTCTAGCAAAACTAATTGTGAGGTTTCTTTGGTGAACTATATTCAGGATGTGACAAGTTCTCACATGGTATCAGAGAAACGTATTACTGAATTTCCTACTGACTGTTTTTGCAAGTTTTTATGCAATAACAACTTCATGGATTTGAACGAATTCCTCCTCTATATTCTTCAAACTATTATGTCTAAGCATCTAAAGAGACTGGATCTATTTGATCTCTCTATTGGATTTTTTAGTATGCCTACACCATCTGAATAAAATATGAATGGTTCAATGACTATGATAGAGCCTTTGGAACTATGTTTTTGGCTATTCCTCCATGCATGCGCTACCTCATTGATACAACTGATCTCCCAAGTGAGCTCTAGAGCAATCTAGACAAAGCATTTGGCCAGCAAGATGATGAAGAAGAGATAAGCCATTTGGAGAGTGATCCTATCAAAGACACCTCCTCATATTTGCTCACTGATTTCACTAATTTCTTGGCCTCAAGTTTCTCAAATGAAGTTGTCCATGAAGAAGAAATTGCAGAAATTCCAAGGCATACAGTCCATGTTGAAGATATTCTCTTTGATTCGAATGCTTCCTCTGGTTGTCAAGAATTAGTAATTGAAGAGACTTCTTTTGTGTCTCTAGAAGTTGAGAAATCAAATCTCTCTCCTTCATATCTGGTTGCTAATGATGAAGAAGGTTCAACTAATGGATCCTCCATTTTTGAAGAACAGTGAGGATTAATGGATCCTCATTGTTCTCATATCATTCTTCATATTTTGATCTTGAGGATGACAAGCTAGTTGTTGATGATCTTGTGCATACTTCACAAGCTGATAGTGCACAATATGTTGATCCAAAGGATGATTTGAAGGTTAGATCGGATATTAACAGTGCTCTATTTTCACTTATTGATAGTGATCGCATGCCTTCTACATATTCCTATAATATGACTAGCACACTTCCTCAGGGATGCACTAAAGATGGAGGACACCACCACTTGCTTGGGATTGATTATCAGTCTCATCAAGTCTCTTTTGGATCTAATCTTAACTCACATGGTTCAATGTTCAAGTCTGAAGAGCATTCACTACTACTTGGGTTCAATTCTTAAGCATATCATGGTACAATTAGTTCCAGAGAACTTCCAGATTCGCTTGCATCCATTGGTGGAGAATTCAAGCACATGTTTTAGGAGCATGATCCTCTTCTTTCAAAGAGAAAGATACCTCAGCGAACATCAAATCAAGCATCACACCTAATTGAGTTTGGAGAAAAAAAAATTGGTGCACTTTATGTCCATTATTGAGGGAGGGTTTTGTTCCCATGAGGTTTTCCCCATTTCCTCGGTTTACATGGGCATAATAATTGTAATGAGGTGACTATAAGCCTTGTTGATTGGGCCTTAATCATATTTTACTCACTCTAAGTCAGGCTTAAGGGGGGGTGTTAGAATATTAAAAATCCATCTAGACTTAGGATATAAAGTATTATTCATTTTGCATACTTTCCTAGGTGTCTAACTAGGTTGTTGGCCTCATATTTCCTTTTTAGGCTCACACTTGTCATCATTATCCACAAGAGTGCACCAGATAGATTATGGTAGATTATGTCTTCCTTTTATGATATCCCAAAATCGTAAGAGCGCTTTCCTGCTGTTACACAGATTTGTCCTTCTTTTTCTACTTTTCAATGGATAAGGATAAAGATAGGTTCCTTTATGGACTTGGAAAGCTGTCTAGTTTTTTGCCAACACATCCTCCATATTTTTCTCTCCAAAAGCCATCATATTACTATTTTTTCATCACTCATTAGCTTCCATATCTGATTTAGCTCATTTGTGAGGTCCTTCACTGGGTTGGAAAGTTACATTTCCATTATTGGGGGTTTTTTGCTTTTAGTAAGGCTGTTTTTTGTGTGCTTTTTTAATTTCCTTTAATAGTGCATTCGAATTTCCTCTATGAGGTGTATTATTTATTGTACTATCATTGTTCAATAATATGACAATGGAGTTTTATCCTATTGAGTTTCATCTCTCAAGTTAATTTTGCTGAAATTTTCTTCCATATCTGCATTCTCGCAAAACTAATTGTGAGGTTTCTTCAGTGAACTAGATTTAGTCCATGACAAATTCTCACAGTGGGAACCCTTGTATTCACTACTACCCTTCCAAATATAGTTAAATAATATCTTTTGAATCTTGTCTGGTATACCTTTTGGAATATCTTCTATAAGATGCCAATAGACATGAATGGCTTCCAAAATCAACTTAGGGAGCTCACACTAAGTTGAGGGACCTTTTAGATGCAATTGTAGTTTTGCAAAACCCATAATAGATTTGAAAAAAAATCATGTCGTGCATTCTCTAGCACTAGGTATTGCATATAAGATTGCTAGGATCCTTAAGAAGGGAAATATCAAGGTCTCCTTCTCCCAGCCTAACACCATTGAAAATCTGTTAGATCATGCAAAATACACTATCAATCCAAGGGATTGGAAAGGTGAGTATGCAATCCCTTGCTCCTATGGTAAGCAATATATCAGGGAAACAATGAGATCATTTCAAGTGAGGTTGAGAGACCGTAACATAGATATTAGACATAATTGAGTAAAAAGATCAACACTAGTTTAGCATTCACAAAACACTAGTCACCACAGTTGCATAGAAGACCCAAAAATTATCACAAAAATCAATCATTATGGAAAAAGAAAGGTATGGGAGGCCCTCGAAATTGAGCTTAATTGAAATAACTTAATAGAGATGAAGATTTGACATTAATCAAAGCATGGAAGCCTGTGTTGCAAAAAATGGTCATAATAATCCAACCATGTAGTAAAAAAGGTCAGCTTGTCATCCTGACCTGACTCTGTATGTTTGGGTTACTAATATTTATTGGAATGCCAGGAAACTAATTATTTGAGCTTAAATCCTCTTGATGATGATCCCAACTATGGGATTGAAACATTGAGTCTAAGATCAAGCTAAACACGGGTTCCTGCTTCTTCTTTTCTATCAAAATAATTAAGCATAATGATAGGTTATTTTGAGTTTTATGTCTTTAAAGGATTTTCCCACAGATGACTACATCTAAAGGGGGATGTGTGCTAAATCCTAAAGAGATCTTTAGATCAATTGTCAAGGAGAATGGGTCCCACTTACCCAAAGGAGGGGGCATGACACATGCTTCCTTTTACAATGAAGAGAATGATATGCGTTGGGGTGATTTGAAAGATTTTGTAGAGTTCATAGTCATCCTTGAAGACATTGCCATGAAGTTGTTGTCTTTGATGAGAAGGGGGTACCATGATGAGCAATTGCATCCACTAATGGAAGGAGGAAGGAGGAGGCGTGATCTAAAAGATATCAAAGTCGCCATCACTTGCATTAGCAAGCATCTGAGGTTGCTTACTAAGGTAAAACCCTAACCACCTCCTTTAAAAAAAACCCAAAACAACAACTCTTAACTCTTAATATGTTGATTAATCTAAAACTAATTAAACTTATTGTTTTTATCATACATATCAATTCAAAAACATCTAAAAACCTAAAATAATCTACATTATATAATTTCAACACCAAAATTTATAATTCCATAGATATTTTAGATGAAATTATAATAACGATAAATTATAAATTTCTATAAAATAACTTATTTAAAAAACATTTTATTTACATTATATAATTTCAACACTACAATTCATAACTCCATAATTTTTTAAATTAAATTATATAATTTCATTACTAAAATTTGTAATTACTTCAAAATTTCAATTTATAAAAAGAAAATTATAAATTCAATTATGACTTACTTATTTAAAAAACTTATAATTATTCAATGACCACAAATATCTTTCCATTATTAAAGTTGCTTAGGACACATTGTTTTTCTCACCAATGAAACGCACAAATTTTTCCGATAAAATTTGATTGGCGTGTTTTTTTCCACACAAAAAACTAAAATAAAGTATGATTTGGCGTGCAATAAAATAGTTTTGGAATTGACAATTTTATTTTTGATTGACGTGCTTTTTTCCACAAAAAAATTTAAAATAAGGTAAGAATGGAATGATTTGACGTGCACTAAAATAATTTTGGAATTGACATTTTTATTTTTATATATGATGGGATGGGAAATGGTTAGCGTGTATAATCATTCTTGTAATGTAAAGTAACAAATCTCATGACTCTAAAAAGAGACCAGGAAAACTGAGTCTGCTAGATTTTTGTGTCCACGTTTCAAGTTAATAAGATGAATTCATTTTTATCAGGAAAGATTGTCTACACGTTTCAAGTTAATTAGATGAATTCATTTTTATCAAAAAAGATTGTCTACACGTTTCAAGTTAATTAGATGAATTCATTTTTATTAGGAAATATTTTCAAGAACCAAAACTTAAATTTAACTAGATTAATTAAACTTGAAAAGTTGAAACACAAATTTAATTAGCTAGAAACACAAATATAGCGAAGGCAATTCTCCTCTTCTCCTTTAACATCTTTTACTGCTTATTCATGAACAACTTTTTTTTCAACCGAAATTCATGAACAACTTAATCTCATGACTTTCATTATAATTTATTTTTTAAATAATTATTATTAACATGGAATAAAAAAATTTAACAAGTATTTATATTAACATTTATTGTTAAAAGTTTAGTTAAAACATACTTTCCGTTAAAATAAGATTGTAAGATTCGAATAATTTTGATTTTTGTAAATGATTTTCGTCGGAATGATTTTGATGTTTTTACAATGATTTTGATTTTGGATTGGAATGATTTTGATTTTATTGAATGATTTTGATTTTCTTTAAATTAAAAGATGTGAAATATTAATTTTTTATCATTAAAATAAAATAGAAATTTATATTATAATTTATATTAAAAATTTTAGCTAAAAATATTACTTAAATAAAGTAAGATTATAATGACCTTGATACTATCTTAAAGTTGAAGTTACAGGTTTAGTGCTTGTAATTTTTCAGTTGCTGAATGTTATGTGATGTCTTTATGTATTTTGAACTTACTCGGTAGGAGATTACAGGTGCGGGGATGCATTTTTTTGGGATGTTTGAACCCTTTTTTGGGGGATGTTGCCTGGTAGAGGCAGCTTTCTCAAGTTTTGTTAAGTTGGTGAATTTGTAACAGTTTTTCTGAAGTTATTTCTTCTTAAATAACAGATATAATGGTTATTTTTTAAATGACATTGACTTGCACTAAACTAAAATGCTTCTTTGGAATATATATATATAAAAAGAAAAAAATTTATAAAAAAATCACTAATTGGTCCACTTTTATAATCATTTGAAAAGTATTGATACAGATTATTTGATAAAGACTCGACAAGGAATCTTTTGAAAAATAAGGAAGCACGAATTTGAAGGTAAGAGGTCTTGTCATTATTCTGCAGTTCGAATTTGAAGGGAAGAGGTTTTTCTGCATTTAATCACATATAATTATATGTCAAGAAACTACAAGTAATTCTTTTAAACATTTTGTTACCTTACCAAAATCGCGGTAAAATGTTATTTTAACCTGGACACAAGATATGATTGATGGTGCAGTTATTTTATTATTTCACATTAAATAGACAATCATATGGACAGTGGAGCAGAAATGTGAAATGTATTCGAGTTTCACAGAAAGGCCGAAAGATCATATGTAAAGACCGTTTCTCTGAATCCTCCTCTTTCAATCTTCTCTTAAATCTCCGGAGCTGTCTTCAACAAATGGGTGTACCTATGGACAAAATTCGTTATAGCAAATGGGGCGATTGGATAACTACAGCGGGCGTGCTCTTGGGTTTGTTGCGTCTTATTACTGCTCAGCCAGGTATGTACTCATGGAACCTTCTAACCTCAAGAAACGACACATGAGTGTGGTCTTACCTGTTGGAGTACTTTTGACAGTCTGTCATTTGATATCTTCTTGTTTATAATATTCATGGATCATGTATTTTTCATATTTGGTTAACAAGGTATTGTTTTATTAAATAATTTCTGGTCGCGTGGAAGGTTTTTTGAGTATCGACTGCGGAGGAAAAACAAATCGAAGTGGAGAAAACAATATAACATGGGTCACTGACGCTAATTACATAGACGTCGGTCGGTCAGAGGTCGCGGACGTCTATGATGAAGATGACGGTTTTCAGTCCCACACTCGAAGGGTTTTCCCAAAGCCTCTCAACAAGTCTTGCTATCACTTGCCTGTCTTACCCAACGTGCCTTACCTTTTAAGATTATGGTTTGCCGTTGGAAATTACAGTGGATTCGAACAATTCCCATTCGCTTTCTCTATTGAGACACTCGGTATGTTAGCTATGGGAAATGTAAAGATCTCAAATAAAGATGCAGAGGCAGTTTATAATGAAACAATATTGGTTAGTTCTGGCACAGTGCTGTACGTCTGTTTGATCAGAACTTCGGAGCTTCATGATCCCTTTATCTCTGCTATCGAATTGAGGAAGCTCCAACAAGGCATGTATGGGCAGGCTAAGCCAGGAACAATGTTGATATCAATATGGAGATATGATGTTGGTGGAGATTATACGATTAGGTAATATCTTTACGGTTTTACCTATTGAAATCTACGCGTCACAATTAACCAGCTAATGATTTTTTATCTAAATCTTGGGCTCGTCATAATTAACCAGCTACTCGTGTTGATATTTCTTGTAATATGGGAGCCGATTTTGATGCAGTAGTCCTCAGCACTTTGTGATTTTTTTTTTTTGTTGATCGACTTGAATGGCTTTGTATGGATTAAACAGGTATCCTGCTGACAAGTTCGATCGGATCTGGAAATATAGGTCGGCTTTACGTGTTTCTAATTATTATTATCTGCAGTTTGTTAGTCGTGAAGAGCCCATTTCAACCAACAATACCAACGAACTTCCTCCACCTGCTGTCATGCAAACGGCGGCTGTTATCAAGGAAGATGGGCTTAAATTCAGTGTAGATTCGACTAATGGTCACAAGTCATTATTGCTATTATATTTTGCAGAGGTAGAGAAGCTCAATATGTCTCAATGGAGATCTTTTTACGTGAGAATAAATGGTGAAAAACGGTCTGAAGCCATTACTTCTCTGAGCAATTATTCTACCCTGGAGCGAACATTCATATCCAATCAAACAAATAAATTTAATTTTTCCCTTGTGAACACCAATGATGCTACCAGTGATCCCATAATCAACGCTTTTGAGACTTACAAAATAGTCGACACCCGACCTGCAACATACGCACAAGATCGTAAGTTAACTCACTGATGTTCTGAGACTGGAATTGTTGATGTTAAGGTTCAATTTCAAACTGATTAGTTTTTATAATGCAGTTAAAGCTCTTGAGGCTATCAAAAGCAGGTTTGGCATAAAAGGTTGGATATCCGATCCTTGCTTTTTGATACAGTGGGAATGAATTGTCTGTAAAAGCAATACTTTAGCTCTGAGAGTTTCGGAAATGTAAGTTTAATTATTTGATTTGTTTATAGTTGAAATCATAAAAGTGACCAGATTCATAGGTGAAATTGGATGTGAACAAAAATCGTATTGTTGCCAGCGATTTGTCAGGAAGGAATCTTAAAGGATTGGTGCCTAAAGATATTGGAAAGTTGACTGCATTAGTTAAAGTGTAAGCAGAATTTGACCTTTTCGTTAAAGTCTAAAACAGAATTTGACTTCCAATAAGTTTCTGAATGGGAACATAGTTTGTGTTTCGATATCTGTATTACCTCGTAGTGTTGAAATTAGCAGGTCGCTTGACGATAATCATTTGTTGGGGCCATTGCCAAATTTGTCCAGTCTAACCATGCTGGAGAGTCTGTAAGTTTTTTTTCAACATTCAAATTTCAGTTGCTCTGTTTTGAGTCTTGAACCTTTGCATTTTCATAAAACCAACATTTACTTTGCTAATTATGTAGATATCTACAAAACAACAACCTGAGCGGTACTTTTCCATACTGGCTATCTGAACTGAAACATTTAAAAGAGTTGTACGTCTCCCTCTTTTTCCTTTTCTATTTATCTTTCCACAAATCTTTTTCAAAGTTAAATGACATTAATCGTTAAATTTTATACCGAAATATTTTTTCCCACAGGAATATAGATAATAATAACTTGAGTGGTGTAATTCCTGCCCAACTTCTCAATGGCTCATTGAAATTCAGGTAATATATCCTAGTTTATATTCCTTTTATTTTGACACAAATCCCATTTGCGATCATATTTTCCATAAAAGAAATGTCATAGACAGAAATAATCAGTCCAGTTAAGATTTTAATTAATGTTACTGGACGACGTTCATGAAAAATCTCTTTCTTTGGTCCGATACAGTTACTGTGGAAACCCCTACTTACCTATGTATAAGGGGGAATGCAATCTACATAATGGGCTACGCGTTCTAAATCATACAAAGCGGAATAAATTGAAGGTTATCCTCTCAATAACACTCAGCGGAATTCTAATCATCGCTTTAGCGTTGATAATGGCTATCTTTGTGTATCGCAATAAAATCAGAAGAAAAGAACAGGGTGTTGCCAATGAAAGAAGTGGGCTGGAAAATGAACCAAGATCTTTCTTGTCCCAAGGTTAGGAAATACTATCAATATTATATATGTTAGAATAATATGAAACATAAAGATAGTAGTCCAGCATGTAAATTAAATTACATTAGAATGATTTTTGTGCTTTGATTCTTAGTAATTTTACCTCTCCTGAATGGAATGTAGACTACTCAATGGTTACGGTGCCGAATCCAACAAAGTCCCGTGCCTTCACTTTGGAAGAAATGATAGCGGCCACAAAAACCTTTAATCAGGAGATCGGAAGAGGGGGATTTGGATCAGTGTTTCTAGGTAAATTGCCCCAAGGAAACCAAATAGCTGTAAAAGTGCTCTCACAGTTCTCCCAACAAGGAGCTCACGAGTTCTTGAATGAGGTGATTCTCAGATATTTCTTCAATCATATAATACGATTCAATTTGGATCCAATGTAACAATGTCTAACCAAGGTGTTTTGGCACCACTCTTGAGTAGTATATGTATTGTAAAATTTATACATGTGATCTTCTTTCCAGGTTGATCTTCTTTCCAGAATCCATCATAGGAACCTGGTATCTTTACTGGGCTATTGTAACGATTCAAAAGAAGTTATGCTTATCTACGAGTACATGTCAGGAGGTTCCCTCAGGGATCACCTTTACGGTAAATTATATTGCTGAGAGATATGTTTGTTTGAGTCGATATAATAGTCAAAGTAACAGACGCATTTAGTTAGACTCTTATTTTGTTTTCCAGGTCCTAGTGCACATTATTCTAAACTAAATTGGAGAACGAGGCTTAAAATAGCTTTAGATGCAGCCGAAGGTAACTCTTTTTCTCAATTATTTCGATATGACATGATATTTTTATGACCTAAATGGCGGTTGTTAAGCATCGATTACTCTAAAATAGAGGTGAATTTCTAGATTTCTAAATCGTGCGTAACGACACATCTCACGTGATTCACCTGTGGTTTCTACTGAAGGACTGGAATACCTGCACGTAGGTTGCAACCCAAAGATAATTCACAGGGATATCAAGACCGCAAACATCCTTTTAGACAGCGATTTGAATGGAAAACTAGCCGATTTCGGTCTTTCAAAGATTACAACTGATGGGGAGGCTACTCATGTTACCACTGCCGTAAAAGGAACTGCAGGATACCTGGATCCAGAGTATGTTAGACATATATAACTTAACACTCTGTTTACAATATTCTGATGTTAGAGAATTCAAGTCATAATTAAAAGTAGAAGCAATTTCATTTTGTTTTTGTGAGGCACTTATTCCATGATACGCAACTAATTTTTTGTGAGGCACTTCACAGGTATTTCAGCACTCTAATGTTAACTCAGAAGAGTGATGTGTATAGTTTTGGAGTGGTTTTGCTAGAGATCATATGTGGTAGACAACCCATAGATCTAAAACTACCTGTAGAGGGACTAAACATCATTAGATGGGTGAGTGATCATCCAGAAATATTTTAACGCCTCTGACAATAGAATAGAATATGTTGTAGTGCATCTTCTCCCGGACTAACAATAATTAGTGACATATTTACAGGTGACACCCTGTATACTGGACAATGATAATCCTGGCAAAATAGCGGAAATCATAGACAAGAGGTTGGGTGGAGGTTATGACATGATATCCATCACTGGTGTTGCCAAACTAGCGATGAGATGTGTTGAGGGAGACCCGTCTTTTAGGCCGAGCGCGACTGAGATAGTGGCCGAGCTGAGAGAGGCTATCAAACATGAGGATCAGGCTTCTATTTCAATTTCAAAGGAGATGGGTATCGAAAGTAGCGATTTGTTTTCAGGCCCGGTCTCTTTATCCGTGGATTCGAGTGGACCTAGAGGAATGGACTGGAGTGCTAACAGCTCCAGCATTTCTCAACCAGCTGGAAGATAGTTCTCAAGCCTAAGTTGTTGTACGACTACTGGGGTTTGGTCCCCATCAAGCGTGGGCCCTTCGGTTTTTCTCAAAACTGGAAGTTGGGTTAGAAGCCATACAAGTAACTGTAGCCATGTGAATATGTTGTTTGGTTATTCCTAAACTGAAGGGAAGTTAGCCAAATCAAACATACAACTTACAAGTCTCGGCCATGACACAGTTTACACCATGAAGATGTGTCACCTGGTTTTGGTTAATCTCTAATAAAATAATTGATGGGCAACTAATTGTGCATCTAATTGTGATTGTTTTTGGATTGCACAACCTTCTGAAAAGTTATTTCTAGGAAAGAAAGTTTTTAATTAATATAATTTTTATTATATTTTTTTATTTTTAAATTATAATTAATTTGAATTTTATTGATTTATAAAAATTGATGTTATCGCAACTTATATTTATTAATTAAAACAATTTAAAGAAATATCACCCGCCCATTTCATTTCTTGTTCAATGAATTCTGTCAAAATCCATGACAAAGCAAGCAGCCCTGCGGTCCATGTATTTATTAAGCAAAAAGCAGGGGTGATCAGTCAGTGAAACCTAATTATAAATAAGTCCGAACAAATCAAAACGATAATGCAGACAAAGATCGAGATCTGCTAAAGGTGATGGAGAATCTCCTCCTACCTCTGTGTGGGGCTCCGGATATGTCCCACTTTTTTCCTGCAGTTTGACAATGCTGAGATGGAATTTCATCTGTATAGATTTTTCTATTCAAGTTGATTAAAACAAACCATAACTACAGTAACCTATTTATGAAGCAAACGTACAAATAGTGACTGCCCGCCACTTGTTGACAGAAAACAAAATATCCTGGCCATCTTTTGGTATTCACAATCTCCTCACCGTGAATCAAGGAGATCGTTGCATTTGGCACACAACAAACAAAAATCCTGGTCAGATCTCAATAAAGATGTTTCCCAGGCATCTTTTTATGTCCCCGCAAGCAGGGTTGCGATTTGATGGGCATATGCCAGTCATAAGGCATTTTATCCATCTGTCAATGGTTAAAAATTTTAACAAACCGTCTCAAAGAAAGGGTAAATAATTTGTTAGAACGTATTTTTTATGGTTAATTATTTTTTCAAACTATTATTAATTTTTATTAATAGGCTTGTTAAGATATGTGTATGTCTAGATAAGTGGCATGCAGTAGGTGGGTGAGGTTGCTTTCAATGGAGATGGTTTTGCTTTCATTTCGTTTGTTCTTTCTTTCTTATATTGACGTAGCGTTGGCCTAATATGGGGCCATGCCCTTCCTTTCAGTGTCTTTCCCTGGCCTTTGTGCCCTTCCTTCAAAGGATAATTCAGTTTTCAAGTACAAAAGTGAAACTTCGAGAGAGAGGTGGGTACCATTTTAGAAGAAGAAGTTGTTTTAACCTATGTTATTGAAAGAATTAACCCAACCACCCACCAAGCATCAACAATTTATTAGCTACGGAATTTACCAAGCATTAGTAATTTATGACTACCCAATTTACCAAGCACCATCTATGGAATTTCAGACATGCTTAGTTTTTTGTTATGGTCCTTAGAATTTAGAAGCACCTATTGAATTTAGATACTCATTTCTCTAAACAGTTTGAAATTGAAATTGCTGCCACAGACTTCGAGATACTAATTTTAGCACGATGTTATTTTCAATTTTTTATAAATTTGTTAATAATCTAAAAACAAATTTTAATGAAACTATTTTTTGTTTTTTCTTAAACATGAAATTGTTATTGTTATTTTGATATTGAGCTAGGTTAACACTTGTGACTAGAGAAAGGCATGGAAACATGGTTTTGTTGTGGGAGGCTCCCAATCCTACTTTGGTTTCATGTATCTATTCACATTTTTTTACAATAATTTATTTGATATATGTTAAAACTTAGTAACATTTTATTAACAAGTTTGAAGTTGAAAGTGGTTTCTTCTTATCCATTTATAGCCAAGGGAAAGTGAATGGCCCAAAGAAGAATGCAGGAACCATGAACTCGTTGGTACAAATTTTGACCTTTGGCCACAAAAACACATTGAGAATTAAATTGAACACCATGGTTGTCAATTTGAATGAAAAAATGTATCACATCACTAACTCTATATTAGTGAAACTTGTGCCCCCAAAATAGGTTTTACCATCATGGATAATAAATAGACAACTCCACTTCTGTGAAAGATTTGTTGTAGCTTCGTATGTTCAAGTTCACATGCAATAATAGTTGAGGAATCCAAATTAGTCCATACCTATGAAAAACAACCTTATTAAACTTCTTTTCGCAAAGGAAGGAGATATCATCAAAGCACAATCTCAATTGCAATGTGGTTTTTAATGAATTGCCTCTACAAAGGGCATATTACATTTATTTGGCCTTTTAACTAAGGTCCTTTGGAATAAAATGTCACAATTTCAATTACACCATTTTTTTTTTTTTACACAAACGGTTAACTAGCTTTGTATTAAAAAGGAGAAAGTATTACATAGAGCCAGGGAGGCTGTTCCCATAAAACCAGAGTTGGCGAAGCAAATATCTCACTGTCCAGCCTCTAAAGTTCAAAAAAGGCATTAAGCCTATTACAAAATGATGTAGAAAAGTCTAAAACATGACATAAAACAGAGCAGAGACCCATTACATAGATTCGGAGGTGCATAAGATAAACAAAAAGAATTACACAGCCGCCTGGAAAAGTATGAACCATATCAATTAGCCTAGTGATGGGCTTTCTCCTTGCTATCAGACGCTAGGGCTGCATTGTCTTCATCCACATTCAGAATAAAAGAGGGACTGCTTCCATTGTTAATCCTGGTGCTTCCATTGTTAACCCTTATATAATCCACTTTTGCTTCCAGAATTCAAAGACAACTATAAAATGTATCATGCTTACCCATCAGCTTTTCAAAGTGGTCTTTCGCCTTTCCGGTGTTGTTCCTTATTTCAGAATTAGAGATATGCACGAAGGTGGCTATGTTCGAAATTGCCTTCTTCATATCCATTAAATCACCACGAAGCCAACGAACTTGGGCTTCCAGGTCTTGCAGCTGCATGTGAGCTTCAGGGGAGGGGCTAGCTTGCCCATGGGGAGAGTCCTGAGCAACCAAGTTTCCCTGGTAACCCAAATTGTGCTTCCAATTTTTATTACCATAGCCTTCAGGGTTGTCACGCACCGAGAGATGCGAGGCTTCATGTCCAAGGTCCAGAGTTTTTTGAAGCTTCCGGCTTCCATCACCACAGTCGAAACCACTGTCGAGACAGTGCATAGCACCTCTATTACCCATTCCATTACCTGCATCCAGAGGTACCCATCTCATTCCATTACCCTGGTCATCAGATTGACGAGGATTGCTGCAAGCTAGGATAGGGGCCCCTTGTCTTTCATTGCCTTCGTTACTCTACAGAAGTTCATTGAGGTATCGTTTCTTACCTCTGCGATTGCCAGATTATCCCACTCTACACTCTTTACAGTGCAAGGAATGGCAAAGGTCCGCCATGGCACAATAAGGGAAACCTGTAGGAGAAGTCACACGAGAAAGACGACCACAAACCCGCAAAGGAAATCGCATGTTGCAAAGACCGCCACCCTGCATGAAATAGTTGAGAGGGGGCCTTGGGAAGAGCCCACAGTTAAGGATGGCACATGCGGGATAGGTGGGAGGAGTTAGAGGTTGCTGTTGAAATAGGTGAAAAGACATGGAGGATGTGAGCTGGGATCCAAAGAGGATTTGGGGAGTAAATGTGACCCCTGAAGGGTGAGGGGAGAAGGGATAAGGGGGAAAGAACCTAGGTTGGGATGAGTTTAGAGGGAGGAGTCTAGGGCACCCAAACATCAAACTTGTGAGTGCCATTTGAGATAGCATGACCGCAATTCAAACGTGCTTCGATGTTAGCCAAACCATCAGCAATTTGGTTGTTGTGTCTTAGGATATGAAAAAAGAGGATAGAGTGGAAACCCTTAGCCGAGAATCTGAAATGTTTGTGAAGGGAGGAGGTAGAGTTACGACGGTTATTAGCAAAACTTCTAGCTTCCTTGATGACCAGCATAGAGTCCCCAAAAACCACAAGATCACTGACTTTTTTGCTCCTTGCAATTTCTATTCCTTTTATCAAAGCAAGCCACTAAGCTGCATTGTTAGTCTTCTTGCCGATACCCCAGGCATAATCATTCATTTTGTTTCCGTTGGAGTTCATAAGAACCCCCCCCCCCCCCCCCCCCGCACCTGTCAACCGAGTCAATTACACCATTGATGTAACATGTTAACCTTGAAAATTTTGGTATTATGCATTACATGTGGCCTAACATTAACCTCTGGAAAGGATTTTAGGTTCCACCTTTTGTTTGTTTCCCAAGTTTATCACTTAATGTACTTTAGATGCATAATGCGTCAGAGTACATGATCAACTAAAAACATGGGTAAATAGGTCTATTGTAATCTTTTAATTGAAAATAAAACTCCTTAATAAAAACATATCTTTTAATTGGAAATTAAAATTTCACATTTTTAATTACACCATTGACTTGAAACATGTTAACCTTGCAAAATTTGGTATGTTGCATGCACTAAAAATTTATGTGACGGACAAGATAAAAGTTCAAAACTTTAAAAAAAAATAGTTGGAAGGGCAGAGGTAAAATGGAATTCCAACCCTGCAAGGGACTATATTTTTCTATCCGGCCTATTAATATCCTAGGTTTTTAGTGACTGGGCCTCGGCGGTGGGCGAACGTTAGTGAGGTGTGCGGAGTGTACCATTTTGATGAAAGGTTATTATTTGTAATTTATTGAAGATGGTAGATTGTGCGGTTCTGAAGTGACTGGAATAAATGCGGATGTGCCGAGTAAAAGGCTTAGATGAGACTTCCCGAGAGATATTTTGTTTGAAAGCATAACTGTTCTCACTCCACAACATAACTTCCATGCCATCACCGATTCATCTCTTGCAGGATGCCTCGAATAACTATGTACATGAATATATAATAATGTGAATTTCCACAACGTACTGGAGGGATTATGACTCTTATCGTTGTATGCAGAAGATGAATCTTTATCGCAGAAGAAAAGCACAAGACTATCGGATTTTCATGCATAGGCTTGTAGAGAGAGGGGAATTGGGGGAAGAGGGGGCACCTCTACAATTCCTTCCAATATCTGCACAACTTTACTCATCGATGGCCTTTCATCTTCATTGCCTTGGATGCACCACCCCCTATGATGGAAGCTCTCTTCACCTGTTCTGCTTTTGCATCATTCATCATTTTTTTGTCAAGCACCGCCATGGCGTTTTCGCTGTTGATCTGAGTTACATCCGACAAGGGAAAGAACACCTCGTTAGATTCCGAGTGCCCGTCCATGTTTCTCCTATTGGATATCCCTCGTATGGTCCTCCAAGGGAAACAGAAGAATCCTTCTTCGGCTGTGATAATGGATAATGGTAACTTGGTCGTGCTGACTGCTGAGAATAACTATGAAAGAATTTGGCAGAGCTTCGACTACCTTGGAGATACGTGGTTTCCAAGGTCAAAATTTAGAACGGGCAAGTAACTAATGTCATGGAAGGCGCCTTGGGATCCAAGTCTAGGGACATTCGCCCTTTAGATGGATCCAAACAGAGCCGAGGAGTTTATGTTGATGTGGGAGAATCACAAAACATACTGGGATACCGATGTTTGGAACAATAAATATTTTCCCAAAACTCCCAATATGATACGAATTCCCCTCCACAATTACAGCTTTGTCAATAATGGTTCGAACAAGTATTCATTTATTCTTATGTAAAGCATGGATTAACATATATGTCGCATTTCCTAATGGGTAAATCCAGACAAACACGAGTGTACATATTGGTGGGAAGCGAATGGAACTAGATTTGGAAACAACCCCTCTCTCAATGCCAGGTTTATGCCTTGTGTGGGTCTTACAGAATTTGCAACAATAACAATGTTGAGTCTTGCAACTACGTGCCGGGATTTGTCCCCGAAGATAACCACGGATGGGAATCTCAACAATGGTCAAGGGGTTGTGTTCGAAAGACGTCGTTACAATGCACCCACTCCCGAAACCGGACCACCACCGACAGGTTTGTAGAGTCGACATTTTTCGATAACAAATGTGTAAGAATGGTTGAAATTGAGAGGTATGGAGAGCATTAAATCTACATTCAAAAATGCAATTTAGATCTAATAGCCAAATTAAGATAACTTCCAAATTGTAGGACTTTTAAATTGATCTCAAAATTTACTCTTGCATAGTTGGTTATTTGCTTCATCCAAACCACTTATGTCTTCGTCTTCTCTAGGTCTTCTCCAATGTGAGAGTGGTTACTTAATGACCAAATCTCAACCATCATTGGAAGCAACGAAGTTTAAAAAGAAAGTATTTATACAATAAAAATCCTTATGGAAAGGCCATGCAGGTAACATATAGTTAGTAAAATGCACATGCAACACTTGCGGGCTCGAAGGCAGTTTTCAAATTCTCTTTCATTTTGATTTGATAAAACTTAGTGGCCCTTTTTCCTTGTTATATGCCAAAGGGTTAAATGCAAAATCTACAAGTCATCTCAATCCGTATCACACTACCTTAGTTTTTAATATGACACTCTATCAATATCACAATTGTTTGCTCTTGGTTTTCGTTAATAATGATTTGGTTGAAAATTCTATAGAGCTACTTTATTATCACAAACATTAAAAAATACGAGTTTTGCTTCAATTTCTTAAGAAATAAATTTGAGTAAGAGTTTATTGTGATAATTGAAGAGAAATAAATTTGAGTTTAAGAGTTTATTGTGAGAATTGAAAAAAGTAGATAGCCTTATATCAAATCTACGTAGAGACGATAAACTGAGACTGATTTATTTACACGGGTCCTTAGACTTATTCTAGAAAGAGGGAAGAAAGAGGGAAGTGGCAACTCAATGGCTCATTTCAGGTTGAGCGAGTCGAGGTTCCATTCCTCAATGGAATTATTGTGCTCTTACCTATCGAGGAAAAAAAGATGCGTGCCGCGAAGGTTGCTGACTTAAGTAGCTCATTTAGAGTGAAATCAATACAACAAACCTATAAGAGACAACTTATACAGTCACCGACTAATAGTGGAAAGAGCCTATACTAAAAGCAATAAGAGCTCAGAAGGATTAATACAATGTAAGTTACAAATTCATACACCAATTCACATTTTAGTTATGACTAGCATTTGTCCCTTGAGGAGCAAAAATGGAGGCCGGTAGGAAAAGATGAAAGTTAGAAGGAACAAAAACATAGGCACACGGAATGAAGGATACTGGTAGGAAAAGAGGAAAGTTGGTAACAATCTCAGATTACAAAGACATAGGCACTCAATCCATAACAAAAAATAATGCTAAGTTCATCAACAAAGTGAGCCAACTACAATTGCTTTTCTCACAATCTCTATAGTCGTTGGAGTTCTTGATAGGTCGACAGACTTTAGTGGTGCCTACTAACATAATGGTTGATTAAACTTTAAAGTATAATTTCTCTTTTATTTATTGTTAAATAATTATTTCAACTCTTTTTCAATTTAATTTAATTACTTTTCTTAAAATAAAATTCCATTTACTTAAAATTTCAATAGATATTTACATTATTCTTTATATAAAAAATGCAAATGCAATAAATAAGCTTATTACTCTTACTTCGTAGAAGCATTGCGACTATTACTCTTACTTCCCAAAGCATTGAAACCATTTAATAATATATGCCTTAAATATATGCATTCTGCATAGTGGGAGGAGATGAATATGTTACTTCTTTGCTTTTGTTTTTATCATTTTTGTTTTTGCAACAATGAATATTGTTTCAAATAATGCTTTCATTATTTTTAGTATTGAAAATAACTTAGAATACACGATATCATTAATTTAGAATCTTTCCCTAATTTAATTACATTTCTTAGTTTAACTTGCTCAACAATTTCAGTACATATTTAAGTTATGCTTTCAATAAAATGTATAAGCACAATAAATAAACTCATAACTCTTGCTTACTAAGAAGCATTGAGACCATTTAATAGTATATGCTTTACATATCTATCATATGAGCATTGTGGGAGAAGATTATACGGGCGGACATGTTCCTTCTCTGCCTTTTATTTTATGTATGTTATCAATTTTGTTTTTCGCAACAATGAGTACCGTTTCAAATAGTGCTCCCAAGGTTTTTAGTGAATCCTTCTATTATTTCAAATCACTTGAGAAAGGCACCAATGAGTGAAAAGAAAAGATAAGAAAATATAAATGTATAGCTTTTAAGCATAGGACATAGATAATAATTCACAAATGATGAATTGAAATAATGATTATATAGAGCATGACACATTATGAATTTAAATAATGATAGAAAATACTAAAAGTTTTATTATAGCTTAAACATAAATTTAATTATAAACAATAAAATATTAAATTGAAAATTAAATTTATTGAAGAGGAAATGAATGAATTAATATAATTACAACATTAAGTTCACAATAAAATACAAGATCTTTCAATATCATATTTTTTGGGTTTAAAGAAGAAGGCGGAAAATCTTTGAACTTGTTCAAGCAAGGTATACATTTACCAAGTTACAAATTGTAATAAGACCAAGTTACAAATTGTAATAAGATGCATTATATATATATATATATATATATATATATATATATATATATATATATATATATATAAATAAGAAAAATAATAGAATATAAAAATTGTTTAATTAAAATTAAGTCAAGATGCATTGGGAACATGTGACATGTCAAATAAAATATATAGCTTCAAAGGATCAAATATATTTATAAATGAAAATCTCATTTCTATAGATTAAGTTGAACTCAAAAATTAAAATACATCACAAAATAATGGAAATAGGTAATAGCTACAAGAATATAAATTCACTTGTAAAAAAGGAAAATATGTAAAAAAATGTTACTAAATAGGATTTGGGAAATATTAGGATTCTCATGAGGTTTCCCATGGAGTAAGGACCTCAAGTTCAATTGGATTTCTAGTGAAACTTATAATATTTTTTTGGGTGGAAACATGATAATAGAATTAATCGTGTGTCCCTATTATAGATGGTTTCAATTTGTAATTTATTTGGAATAAATATATTTTAGAGGTTTTTTTTTAAATATAGATTATGTTAGTATTTTATTGACATATTGGAAAGCGTAAGCATATTTTAGAGATTAATTTTTATTATTACTATTATTTTAATATTTGTTATTTTCATATAATTTAATATCTTTTTAATTTAATATATTTTTGTTAAAAATTATAAATATAAAATATTGTTAAATTGGAGTTTATAATTTTATTATTCACAAATATTAGGAAAAACGATATATTAATTAAGTCATTTATAAATATTTTTTTGTTTATAAAAGATTAAGGAGAAAATAGTTTTGTGTGGAGAAGTTTTTGGTCTACACATTGAACACATTTTGCTTCACATTTTTTAAGGTTCTGGGCATTTCAAATGAGAAAACCTCAATGTTTAAAATTTCAAATTCTCGTTGTCTTGGCCACAATATGTGCGAGATAGATTTCTTCTTCATCTATAATTTTCTCATTATATATATAGATATAAAATAAAAAGTTCCAATAAGGAGAAAATGATTAGTAAATATTTTTCTAACACCTAATGTTTAAGGGTTAATTGTTTTAATCCACATCAATGTTGAGGGTCGTTAAAATTGAATGAAAAATTTAAAAACACTGATTTAAATAATATATATATATATATATATATAATATGTCTTGATCTTATCTACTTTCAAATTTCTCACTTTACAAGTGGGGATTGGCTAACCTAATGAATGTGGAGACCATTGCTTTGAACCAAAAGGAGCAAATCACTTTGAAACTCACCTTACACAATAAGAATTGTACAATAAGAAACTATAGAGAGTGCATGTCTCCAAGCTTATGATTCATTATTCTGGTTGAAAGGAATTATTACTAATTGTTGACCAGTGTAGGACTTGGATGCACTTTGGTGGTGGCTTTGACCACAACCCTATCTTTTCTTCAAATTCATAAGTTGGATGAGAAATCATGAAATCCATTCAAGTTTAGTCCAAGTTATCTCTAGGAGGTTTATTTCTTTCAGTTTGTTAGGTGAGAGTGGAATTCTTGTGAACATGGAATGGGTATCTTAGCTAGCACACAATTCACACATGCTCTAAAAGATACTAAGAAGAAGGTGGTTGAATGGTATGCTGGCAAACTCATCCATAACGATATCACTCTTAAGAACACATAGAATTCTATCGCTCATTTATAGAACAACAATATAAGTGGTGTCTTCTCAAATGAAGAAGAGGATTGAAGAAATTTGACTTATCTGGATTGAAATTGTCCATATCCATGTTATCAGTCTTCAATAGGAACGTCCTGAGAAGGTTGAAGCTGTAAATCAACAACTCTCTAGTATTCATCCTGAAGCTCTTTTGTTTATGTCTAAGATAAAGAAGCTCTCTCAGTTGAACATATCGATCTTAACAAGATTTATACAATCTCTGTTTTACGAGAAACTAACCTTAGAACTTCTCATAGCAATGACAATGAATCCTTCATTTTGCATTTGTTAGCAGAAGAAGATCAATTTTTGACAAAACAATGTAGTTATTACATGTGGAGGTAGCGATTTCATGTGGAAAATGAGTGTAGGGTTGAGCAAAGGAAAGATGTTGGGAAATGGGCTATTACATTAGCTTTTCCGATGGGCGAGCGGCTTACAAAAGGAAATATGGCAGCTGTAGGTATCTATGCTTTTCTTCCGACGAAAATTGTAACAGGATCTCCATTTATAATACAGTCATATGGTTTACTGGTTTCGTGAAGAGAAAGTATCATTTTCAATAACAAGTGGAACCAGGGAATCCTTCATTGTGTTCCATTAGCCTTTTGTTCAGCATTTCGTGCTCTGATAAGTGGTAATTCACCTCTATCATCGAAAAGTTGGGTCTATAGGTACCTTCCCTTTCATATTCCTCGTTATCCAAAGCAAACACAAGTTAGAGATGCCATTCAGACCCAATTGAGAGCTGAGGAAGTAGTTTTATGTGACGTCAGCTTTGGGAATAAACATTTATGTAAACCAACAGAAGCTCGAACAATACTCCCTGCTTTTAAACGCATTCTAGAGAAAGCAAAAGGACAAGTTCATCAAAGCGACTTCATTCATCTATATTCTCGTAATGCACACATAGTCCATCCTTATCTTGATAAACAAGAGTTTTATAATAGCTTGAATTTTTTGGGCGTGGTTATCTCCCTGTATTCGGTTCTCTGATTGGTTGAAAAGCTTGCCTGAAAATTTGTACTTTGAACTTCTTTGTTTTATTGCTTAAAATTGAAAGGGATTTTCAAGTCGCCTACAAAACGCTCCTTTGTTGAAATATGTAAGTTCTTCCAACAACATAGATTTGGCTAGTGTATCAAATGCTGTCGTCCACACCAGAATTTATCTTTCGTCAAAGGAGTCGCACATATTGTGGCTGACCAAATGGTTTGGAGAGCTTGGAAGTGCCGCCAAATATTATTCCATGCTTGAATCTACCCAGAAGGCAATTATAAATTTAGATCCTCGAGAATGCCCGAATCTACCCAGAAGACACACCTGTAGGACGTCCCTTTTGGATGCGAGACAGAACGAGCCATAGAATGATGATGATGATGGTGATGGTGATGGTGATGATAAATAAGAGGAGGATGATGATGATGATGATGATCAATACCCAATCATGATGAAGATGGTGATGAGGATGATGATGGTGAGGATAAAGAAGAGGATGGCGATGATGATGATGATGATGATGATGATCAATCATCAATCATGATGAAGATGGCAGTGAGGATGATGATGATGATAAAGATGATGATGGAGATGACGACGACAACGATGAAGACGACAATGATGATGATGATGATGACGATGGTGATGATAAAGAAGAGGATGGTGATGATCAAGATGATGATGAATATGACGACAAGGATGATGAAGATGACGGTGATGAAGATGAGGATGATGATGATGATGATGATGGTGAGGATGATGATGGTGATGATAAAGAAGAGGATGATGATGATGACGACGACGATGATGATGATCAATACCCTATCATGATGAAGATGGTGATGAGGATGATGATGGTGATGATAAATAAGAGGATGGCGATGATGATGATCAATCATCAATCATGATGAAGATGAAGATGGTGATGAGGATGATGATGATGATGATGAATATGACGACGAGGATGATGATGATGGTGGTGGTGGTGATGGTGATGATGGTGACCATAAAGAAGAGGATGATGATAATGATGATGATGATGATGATGGTGGTGGTGGTCAATCGTCAATCATGATGAAGATGGTGGAGATGATGATGACGACGATGACGATGACGATGACGATGACGATGATGATGATGATGATGATGATGGTGATGACGATGATGATGATGGTGATGATAAAGAAGAGGCTGGTGATGATGAAGATGATGATGAATATGACGATGAGGATGATGAAGATGATGGTGATGAAGACAACGACAATGATGATGATGATGATGATGATGATGATGACGATGATGGTGATGATAAAGAAGAGGATGATGATGATGATGACGACGATGATGATGATAAATAGCCAATCATGATGAAGATGGTGATGAGGATGTTGATGGTGATGATAAAGAAGAGGATGGCGATGATGATGATCAATCATCAAGCATGATGAATATGAAGATGGTGATGAGGATGATGATGATGATGATGATGAAGCTGATGATGAATATGACGACGATGATGATGATGATGATGGTGATCATAAAGAAGAGGATGATGATAATGATCAATCATCAACCATTGTGAAGATGGTGGTGAGGATGATGATGATGGAGATGATGGAGATGATGACGATGATGATGATGATGGTAAAGATGATGATGATGGTGATGATAAAGAAGAGGATGGTGATGATGAAGATAATGATGAATATGACGATGAGGATGATGAAGATGATGGTGATGAAGATGATGATGATGATGGTGATGATGATGACGACGACGATGATGATGATGGTGATGATAAAGAAGAGGATGGTGATGATGAAGATGATGATGAATATGACGATGATGATGATGAAGATGATGGTGATGAAGGTGATGATGATGATGGTGATGATGATGATGATGATGATGATAAAGAAGAGGATGATGATGATGACGACAATGATGATGATGATGATCAATACCCAATCATGATGAAGATGGTGATGAGGATGTTGATGGTGATGATAAAGAAGAGGATGGCGATGATGATGATGATGATGATGATGTTGATCAATCATCAAGCATGATGAAGATGAAGATGGTGATGAGGATGATGATGTTGATGATGATGAAGATGATGATGAATATGATGACGAGGATGATGATGATGATGATTGTGATCATAAAGAAGAGGATGATGATGATGATGATCAATCATCAAGCATGATGAAGATGGGTGGTGAGGATGATGATGATGATGAAGATGATGATGGAGATGACGACGACGATGATGACGACGATAACAACAACAATGATGATGATGATGATGACTACGACGACGACAATGATGATGGTGATGATAAAGAAGAGGATGGTGATGATGAAGATGATGATGAATATGATGATGAGGATGATGAAGATGATGGTGATGAAGATGATGATGATGATGATGATGATGATTATGGTGATGATAAAGAAGAGGATGATCATGATGATGATCAATACCCAATCATGATGAAGATGGTGATGAGGATGATGACGGTGATGATAAAGAAGAGGATGGCAATGATGATGATGATAAAGAAGAGGATGGCGACTTGCTTTGTTGATCAAATCATTTATAATTGCTCTATTTCGACCATTTTTTCTTAACTACAGCTCGTGCAACTATTCGGTGGTTAGGCATTGAGGCCACTTGAGTCCAAGAGAAGGTCGGTGAAGAAGAAGGCTTTCCAAAGGGGCTGCTGTATTTGCATTTACACTGAGACATCCTCCGATCGGTAAGTGTCCATAAACGTAGTTTGAGCCTTAATTTGGTGCCCCTAGTTTTATTGTCACAACCGACCATTTTGAAACTTTGCCATCTTTTCTGGAATGCTTATGCATTTGCATTTACACTGAGACATCCTCCGATCGGTAAGTGTCCATAAACGCATTTTGAGCCTTACTTTGGTGCCCCTAGTTTTATTGTTACAGCCGACCATTTTGAAACTTTGCCATCTTTTCTGGAATGCTTATGCCCATACATTTGTTTGAAATATTTGTATGATATTCACCTAGATTGCAATAACGCCGCTTAGCACTATAGAAACTATATTATCTAAAGTTTGATCTTAGTTGTAGCGAATTGACTGTTTGAATTAGTTGTTGTCTATGGCTATGATATTTAGATAATACGTGTCCATCGAAATGAGTCATCAAGCCATTTTGAAGACTGTTCCTATTAATTTGTTTGCTTTATCATTTTTTTTGTGTAAAATATTTGGTAAACATAAAAATAGGGAAGGCGAGAGGAAAAAACGCAGAACGCAGGAGGAGAAAACACAAAACGCGGGAGGATAAAAACATTTTGCTAATATTTTTGCACAACAATAACGCTAGCTCGTTTCTTATAACATTGAGCGCCAAAACACTAAAATTTGAATTTAAATACAACGCGCATGCATTATTTGAATTTAAACATGACGTGTGCGCGTTCTTGAGCGCCTACTCACCCACTCCTCCCGCACCCATGTGTCAGCCATTGTCCTATGTGGTTGGTTCGGACTTACCAAACCTGTGCTAGGGAATTTTTAGACCATAGTTAATTTGACATTTTCAACATTTTTCTGAGTATGCATGTTTTTCACCGCTCTCTACAGCATGACATACCTGACCATTATTGACGAAATTTTAGGCATAGATAGAATTTTTTATGCAGATTCCAAATATGTAATTTTTTTTAAAAAATATTGAGATTTTCTATTTATTTCCTAATTTTCTTGTGTCATCACTCCATTGGTCAAAAAGCATACTATTAGTGTTTATTTCGTAACTTTTTCATTTCACAACCATTTAAAAAAAAAACTTGTATGCTGCACTAAAGGACACCTACCTCTACATCCTATAAAAAATCCAAGTCAAAATAACTACATTAAGACCTTCAAAGGCTGCACCCACATTTGACGTACCGTTCTCGAGGTTTGACCACTTACATAATTATAAAAAAAAATAAAAATTAAACATTTAATTTGGAAAAATAGCGCTGCACTAGTGCTACGGGTCTATACATGTATACCGAATTTTGTAGCCTGAAACTGTCATTTAGGCAGTGAAAGGTTGCACCCACAAAAACATATACCTTATCATTTGCCAAAAAAAAAAAGTGACTATCAGTAAAAACGAAATTTGACATAGTTATGTAAATTTTCATTACTTAAAACTTATATATTCGGAAACGTGACTCTTTGATTGCATCTAACGTGCCAAAAATGACCCTCATTAACTTGCACATGCCCATAGCTTAAATATTAATTATTAATTAATATGACTTAATTAATAATTAATAATTAATATTATTATTATCACAACTTAATATGAAATAATTATTAATTATTGGTATTAATATTATTATTAATTCTTATAAGCTATATTCTCACTTTAATATTAATATTAATATTATAATTAATTATAAATATAACTATAATAATAATTATGATTCTTATAATAACAATAATAATAATAATAATAATAATAATTAATATTATTAATAATACTAATATTAATAATATTAATTATTATTATTATTATTATTATATTATTGGTTATTTATTATATTATTTATTATTTAATTAATACTACTAATAATAATTTCATATAATAAATAATCAAAATTATAATAATAATAATAATAATTTTTTTTTCCTTTGAAAAAGTCGTAATTTTATTTCATTAATGAACAAAATTACATTCTGCACATGTAATAGAATCTTAGAGATCCCTACATTGTCAACATATACTGTCCATATGACCAAACAATCCACCGATATCCGGGTACATATGACAGTCAGAGATGACTGTCTATTGTCCCTTACATAGTAAGTATCACAGATCTGAAAGTATCAATCAGCAGAAAATAATTCCCTCGATACAGTCCAATGTATCTGAGTTAATGTCTACAGCACTATACAGTCCACACTATCTGTTTAATGTATCCAATTAGCAAATTTTATACATCCAAGCAAATCGGTCTCACAAAGTAGTCATTCAACAGAAATAATTCTGTCCAAACAGCTCGATACGGTCCAATGTATCTTTGTTAATGTCTGTCCAAAAAATGAATCCAATACAGCTCGCAAACAGCTGATACAGTCCACAATCAACATATATCACTGTCTCAAAAAAAGTATCCAATCAGCAAAAATTTAAATTCTGTCCATACAGCGAATAAGTATCACAATATTAAAAGGTTGATCTAATTCTCCATATGGTCCACAATTTCCCCAAAGAAAGGCCTGTGTATATAGCTGTAGATGCCTTCTGTTGAATGAATCGTGATCCTCCATGTGCCAAAAATCAAAGATTGAGCTTCTTTAGATAGCAGGTCAGCCGTCCCATTTTTCTCTCTGTAGACATGTGTGAATGTAATGCAGTTAAAAGCCTGTTTTAACCGTAATACCTCCTCCAATATTGGTAAGAGTATCATCACATGACATTGTGTACGCTCCTTGGCCCATTCAATAACAATTAGAGAGTCTCCAAAAATCTGGAGTGTTAAACAACCTTGTTCAAGTGCGAAAAGCATCAGTAGCTTAAGTGACATTAGTTCAGCGTAGTTATTTGAACCCCTCCCCAAACCAGCCATTATATGAAAATAATGGGACTCTGATTTGTGAAGAACACCACCTCCACCACACACTGATTGTTGGTTAATAGATGAGCCATCAAAATAAGCCCACGGCATGGATTTATCTATTAATTCCGTGATCACAGGTCTGATGCTAATCGCTTTGATGGATGACTTGTAGTGTAGAATAACAGCCACCGCTTGTGCCACAACCTGCTCCAAGGGACCCGACAATCCTGAAATATGATCTTGTTTCGAGTGATCCATATGCCCCAGGCGAGAATACAGGGGACAGCCCAAAACGTTGGATGCTTGAGAGATGTCCACCACAGTTGAAAGGCGTCAGGAAAGTCCACTCCCCACCAACTCACATTGAGCGCCAGATGTTTGCAAGTGGCAGCCCATACAGCTTGAGTAAAACTACAGTGAACAAATATATGTGAATTTGTCTCTTCCGCTTCCCTACAAAGAGGACATAACCCCGGCCCCTGGGTGAATCGCTTCTGCAGAATGTCCCATGTCGGTGCCTTATTTTCCAATATAGCCCAAGAGAGTAATTTTGCTTTCCCCGGGCACTTTAGTGTCCACAGATGTTTCCACCACCACACCAAATCCCTGTTATGTATATTCACATTCAGCTGAATATATCCATGTTTAGGGGTGTATTTACCAGATGGATGGTGTTCCCAGATTAGTTCATCAATCCGATTTGTAAGGCGAATATTAGTGTATCTTAAATTCCGAATATAATTCTCCCAAGCTCCAAGCAAGTCATCTGGAATCTCAAGATGCTGTGCAGAGATCCACCCCTGTTGCCATAGAGTGGATGATCCCGGTTGGTCAATATCAGCCAGAAAGTGACAACCTCTAGCTGCCAGAAAATTCCTTAAGGCCGCCGGTAGGACATGTCCACCGCTACAGCCTACCCAGGGATCCAGTCCAATACGAGTGTATCTCCCATTGCCAATTCTCCACACTAAGCCAGACCCAATCAGATGAAAATGCTGCACCACCGCTTTCCAGACCAAAGAGCAATTTGCCCGCGTCTTATTGCCCTGCCGAATCCATTCGAGAAGAGTTAATGGAGCAATATATTTATGGTACACCACTCTGGTCCAGAGACTCTGAGTTTGTATGATACGCCATGCCACCTTAGCCCCCAAGGATTTAGCAAAAAGGAAAATATTCTTTAGGCCCCATCCTCCCAGTGCTTTGGGGACCGTGATCTTATCCCATCTGACCCACACCAAAGCATGGTTATCACCCTTACCCTTCCAGAGAAAGGCAAAACACAACCGCCGGATCATCTCCAAGACTCCTTTGGGAATCCAAGCGAGTGACATCCAATACACAGGAATCGCTTCCAAAACTGATTTAACCAAAACCAGCCTCCCTGCCCTCGAAAGCCATTTGTGACTCCATCCACGAAGTCTCTGTTCTAATTTAGCAATTAGCCAGTGCCAGTCTGCTTTCAAATATGCATTCGGTTTCAAGTGAAAGCCAAGGTACTTTAAACCAGTATCAATATCAAAAGTCCTGTAGGGTAGTCTCATAGCCAATCTGTGAATCTCCATCTCGTTAAGATGAGAGCATGTGATCGTTGATTTATCAATGTTAACTAACATACCCGCTGCCTCTTGCATCAAAATGAGACCTTCAGCTACCTTGTCGATATCCTGTCTCGATCCATCACAAAATATCAGGATGTCATCAACGAAAAGGAGATGTGTAATATACAAAACCTGTGAGATGGAAATGCCACGAAAAGAACCATCAGCTTTTGCTTTCAAAATAAATCGACTGAGGCCTTCAGCTACAAAGAGAAATAATAGCGGTGACAGTGGGCATCCTTGTCGTAGGCCCCTGCCAGCGTGAAAGAATGGACTCGCTGAACCATTAATCAGTACAGCAAAGCTCACCGTGGTGATGCAGGCCATAATCCATCGTATAAATTCATAGCAAAAGCCCAGATGTGTTAGAAGCAACCGGATATAGAGCCAGCTAACCCGGTCAAATGCTTTGGAGAGATCAATTTTGATCACAGCACCCTTCTGCTTCTGCACCTTCATAGTGTGTATTCCTTCCTGTGCAACTCCAATGGCCTCGTGAATTTGTCGTCCTTCCAAGAACCCAAACTGTTCACTAGAAATATTCTGAGACAGGATAATCTTGAGTCTCCTCGCCATAACCTTTGAAATAATCTTATAGATGCAGTTGCAGAGAGAAATAGGTCTGAATGCATCAAAGCTGTCAGGCTTGTCCAATTTAGGTATGAGAGCTAAAAAGGTCGAATTGAAGGGTCCATGTACAAATCCAGCCTTTCTAGATTCTTCCACCACATTCAAAAGTTCTTCCCCTAACAAATCAAAGAAACCCAAGAAAAATTCTATAGGCCACCCATCGGGCCCCGGACTCTTATCTTTCTGGAAGGAGTGCATAACCTGCGAAAGCTCATCCGGAAACACCTCTGCCATTAACATAATGTTCTCCTCCTCTCCCACAAAACGAGGGAAGAGATGAGTCATTCGAATTACCTCAGCAATAGAGGCCCCAGGTTGTGCTGTGAATAATTCTCCAAAGTGTCGTACTCCCATATCAGCCAAACCATCAAAGCTGGAAACCTGTTCCCCTTCAGAAGAGGTTAGTTCCCAAATAGTGTTAGTATCTTTTCTCCCCTTTGCATAGGCTTGAAAAAATTTTGTGTTCTCGTCCCCACACTGTAGCCAGAGCGCCCTGCTCTTCATTCTCCACATCTCTTCTCTTTCAGACAGAATCATATTTCTGCAGCATTCCCACGCCAACAGCTCACCTTTCTGCACTTCATCCAGATAACCCAAGCCCCTGCAGTGTAGTAGTCGATCAATGTTCATCTCAGCATCCCTCAGCTTTTGTTCATCTTTCCCTCGTTTATCAGATGCCCAGAGAATGGTGGCCTCTTTAATTCGCTTGAGATTGTGTTGAAAGTGTTCTCCCGCATGCATCAGAGATTCCGGTGGTCGATGAACCCACTGATCCTGTACTAATTTGAGAAAATCCTCCTCCTTCAACCAGCTAGGATTGAATTTGAATGGGCTAGGGGGTTTTTCTCTACCTCCTCGTAATTCTAGCAGGATTGGGCAGTGATCAGAAACCCCCCCTGTCCCAACCCATTGCTTGACCACATCAACTCCCAAAGCCAACACATCAGTTACTAGAAACCTATCCAGCCTCTTAGCCACCCGTTGATCCCCTGTTCTCTTATTCCTCCATGTAGGGGTTATCCTGGTAGGTTGTATGTCAAGGAGGTCCTTCCTTGCAAAGCCTTGTATGAAATAATTTGCTAGTGGATCCGGAGCAGCCCGAGGCCCCCAAACTTCAGAAGTCCCCAGTGTAAGGTTGAGATCCCCACCCAATATCACATCCCTTCCAGCAAAGATGTCCATACTAAACAAAGAATCCCAGAATCCAACCCTATTTAAATAGGGCCCATAGATATTGAGAACTGTGATCCTCCTCCCCATCGATGCATCCCAAACTTCCAAACCAATACCAGAGGGAATGCCCCAAGAGCAATCATATCTGCAGCTTTTCATCTTCCACCCTGTGGCCAGCCCTCCAGAGCGTCCATGAGCATCCACACCAACAAACTTCCAACCAGGTAGCAATAGTTCCAATGCCCTAACAACCTCCTCACTGCCACCCAAAGTTTCTTGTAACAGTAGGACATCCGGTTGATTTAAATCCACCAACCTCCGAAGTGACGATTTTTTAATGGGACTCGCCAACCCACGACAGTTGAAAGACAATAATTTCATATGAAACCCCCTTCCTGGGTTTTCGCTGCTCTAAGTGCCCATTCGATAGAGGATTGTGTACCCATAACTAGATCAACTTTTGCCCACTCTTGAGCTAATGACAAATGAGATTTTCGGCCCCGCCCTTTCCCCCCAACACTAACAGCCATTTCAGCAAGTCCCTTACCCCCCGAGCCATGAGCAGTGATCATCCTGTTTCGGAGAGCATATCGGATACTACGTCCAGTGCTGGGAGAGTGTTTAGTAGAAACAATGGACGGTGTGTATACACTACCTGAACAGTACAAGGAGCAACAGGACAAATAGCAGATCGAACCGGAGAAGATGTCCCAAGACAATCCTCCCCCAAAACAATAGGGTCATTAGTTAAAGAAACAACAGAGGTTAAATGAAACAAACCCAAGTTGTTCGAAGATGAGCCCCGGCTGATAGTTAACTGCTCCTGGAGCTTCCTGGAGGCTGCCCGCGTCAATGGTGTCGTGGTACCCATATTTGCCCCTACTTCAACGGTTTTCATGTTCCCAGGAACATCCAACCCATTGTTCGCCATTGTTGCTGAATGTTCCTTGGATCCCTGCTGCCCACTCAATGCATCAGGTACCACCGGAGAATGTTCTGCCCGATTGCCAAATGGAGGCTCGATAGGTTCATCTCCCATCGCCAATGTGTGCACCACCTTCTCTGTGCAATCAGCAGCTGCTGCCATAACCTTCGGTCTGCTACCCCTAAATGACAATGGGCAACAGGCAACCAAGTGTCCAAAAGTGTGACAGCGGTGGCACCTAAATGGCACACCCACATAGTCCAGTATTTGAACGAATGCCCCATCCTTCGTTTGTACATTGATCTCAGCTGTTAAACCCAGTCGAAGATCGATGTTAACCAGAATCTTTGCCACTGTGTAAATGCTTGTTTCAATATGGGAATAATCAGAGCATACATAGTCTCCAAGGTAGTTCCCAATCGCTGCAAACCGTGTTTCATTCCATAGGTGCATGGGAAACCCAGGAAGCTTCACCCATAGCGGTTCTTTGTCAATTTTCTCCTGTTTGGAATCGAAGAAAGGAGACCAACGTTTCAGGATAATAGGTACGCCCAACATTGACCAATGTCGACGTAAGACAGCATCAACCTCCCCAATATTCGACAGGATGAAGGAGAACCATCCTTTCGTTAAAACCCGAACAATAGGTGCATTAGCCACGATATCTTTCCACTGCTCGGCTGCCCATCGCTGGAGGGAACCTTGTCCAAGTATTTTACCACGGACATGTCCAACCACTGCAATTTTTGAGAAATCCTCAGCCTCCTCAATCGATACATCCACGCCCAGCACAAGCTTATCCTTCCGCTTCCGTTCCTTGACCTTTTTAGCAGTGTTTTTGTGTAATTCTGCCTTCGTAGAAATCCCTGCACGAGGAGCTAGCATGGATGCATCACCACCACCCGTAGCTCCCGCTATGTGTCCACTGGAAGAGGAACCCAATCCTCCCCTACCCTGTCCCCTGTCATCAGAATCACCAGATTCCACAGACCTAGCCAAATTCCCAGCTGATAACAAACCACCACCCAAGTCCTTCCTCCGTCTGCCACTTCTAGTCATTGTATCAATCCCCTCCACACATAAGGTATCCGAGCAGGTTGGGAAGTTTGTGAAATTCCCCAATCGTGGTTGTAGTGTCCGCCCTAACAGGTCCGCCAAGTTAGGCCGTTCATCCGCTGGCCCAGGAGAGAACCCTGTCCCCCTGCCAGTCAAGAGTGATCCCATTGATGCCCTCGACCCAGAAGCTGCAGCAGTGATTGTTCCAAGATCGAAAATCCCTCTGGCACAGTCTCCATCCGAGGTGTAGTCCACCTCCTACTCATAACTGCTTGCCATATCGCCCCAGATCAAAAGGGCAGACAGAATAGAATCCCAGAGCCCTATCCCCAACCCAATCAGCACCGAATCGGCCTCAGCAAGGGTTCAAATCCCTCTGCAATCCCCGTCAGTATTCCACCCAGCTCCAGATATCAGTCAAAGATCAGCAATGCCAGCGAATTTGTATGCCCAGATCTTCAGAAAGGAACCCTGTAAGTCATTCTGCACGTTCTCCACACTCATATCCAGTAAACTCGATCATCTACCGTAATCTTGGCGCTCGCCTATCATCTGTCCAGGGTCTGGGAGATAATGAAGGAGATCGTCTGGCCTACGCAGTATCTTGGCTCTTGATTTCACCACAGCATCTGCCTGATTCCAGCGCACTCAGTATCCCTCCAACAGCAATGCCAACGTACTCCTTCGATTCGCATTCTTGGAGCCCATTTCCACTCCGATCAGTCGATACTAATCCCTCGTCAATAATAATAATTATTATTATTATAGTTATTATAATTATTATTATTAGAATAATTATAATAAATATTATTATAATAATAATAATAATTATTATTATTATAATAATAATAATAATAATAATAATAATAATAATAATAATAATAATTATTATTATTATTATTTCTAATACTAATTATAATAATTATTAATTATAATACTAATTATATTAATTAACATTTATAATAATAATTATAATAATATTAATTATTAATTATAATAATTAATAATTCACTAAAGTTAATGAGCGGACCGATCGTCAACTAGCAAGCCATATTAATATTAATAATATGACTTATATACATCTACGTATATCAATATGGCTTAAATGTGGTTGTTATAGACCTATATAAGCCATATTATTAATATTAATATGGCTTGCTAGTTAATAACATTGAAAACCAATATGTTTAATAGCATGACTTAAAATTATATATATGAAAATCTTTTTCATGATTAATTTTTATATTTTTATAAATATTTAATTTTTATTATATATATTTAGTTTATGGATATAATATTTTTTTTAATAAGATGATAATATCAATATGATTATTTTATTAGATGAAACAATAAAAGAATTGAAAAAAAAAATTACATGATTTTTTTGATAAATTAATATTATAATTAAAAATATTAAAAAAACATTAAAAACTAGTAATCAGACCACTAAAAATAAAATTGATAATACAATTTGAATTACTTAAAGATTATTTTATTAAGCTTCAATATTAACATATAAATGGTGGTCCTTGTACTTTTGATAAGTTTCATCAAAAATTACTTTTGATAAGTTTCATCAAAAATATATGTCGGTCAATTACCAAATGTAAATCTAATAAATTCATTTTTTATTTAATACGAGGTTATGAGCGGAGTTTTTATTTAATACGAGGTTATTAGCGGAGGTTGTGGACACTATAACCCTTGGTATACAGGTTCTTAGTTAGGGCACAAAAGTGAACAGTTATTTCTCAGCCAAAAAAATCGTTGGTAATTTTCTCTACTCTTTTTTCATTGTTATTCCTTATGGAGGTGAAAAGAAGGATAAGGCTCCCTTTTCACTGTTTGTTAAGGATGATGGTGAAGTCCGTATATGGTTCCGACTCGCTATCGCTATCGTTTGGTGGGGTCTTTAGTTCATGATAACCTTAGATTTCATAAGAGAGTTTCAGATCAATCCCTTAAGGTAGGTGTTTTCACTAAGAAAAAAAAACTTATTTCAAAACAAAAAGAATCAAAGTACCCTGCAACACTTTGGATAAGATTTAGCCTTCACATCACATTAAATATGATTATATGATTACTATATGTGTCCTTTTTCAATAATTATTAATTATTAAATATAAGGAAAAGAGGGCATGTGATAACGGGCACTTAAATGCGACAGAAAATTTTCCGACAAGGCACAGTTCCATTCCTTCTCATTTTTTTTTGAAATTTTGACGATGGCTTGTCATCTCATCCTCGCACGATCGACCAAATAATGGACTCGAATGGGAATGCAAGTTCCTAGGTGATATGCAGTACGATGGCTCCACGGGGGGTTCACTTAGTGAACTTGTCACATAGCACCATCGTTCGCAGGATATTAAAGAATATCCCTAATTTCACTAAATATTGAAAAATGCCTCCTAAAATTGTATTGTTGAACCCCCCTCCAATATACCTTTCCAATTAAGAACACCTCTAGATTCACCAGATATTGCAGGTACCCATTTTTATCAACCCATTTTTAATACCCCCTTTATATCATATTATCAAGTTGTAACAAACAATAGATCTAACACATCTTAGTATAAGAAAACATGATGATAAATAAAATAATTGTATAATGCTAATAATGATCCCACCAGGATTGTAGGGGCGACTAATCAATTTGTAGCATTGGATAGTGGAAGACCCAACGAAATAGTAATGGGGAAAGAAAAATGCTTAAAAGCAAACCGAGTCAAGAGATCGACATAACAAAGTCGAATGTAAAAGATTGATAGTCCAATAGTCAATGCAATGCTTAGAAAATAGAAAATTGCATATGTTTCACACCACAACTTGCCAATGTACCAATTTTATATCATGTAAATATGAGTATATCTCTAGAATGCTCATGTTTTCTATAATATTAATAAATTGAAGTACTCCATACAAATGCAAAATTGAAACCCTTTCGTGGATGGACTTCTCTACCTTCCTATCAAAAAAAATATCAATGATGTTTTAACCCAAATGAACATAGAAAAATTCATCTTACTTTCCAATAACACCATATGGTCATGTGCATAGCTTGGATTTGGGTCATTCACAAGATGCAATGAATTGCATCCACTTCCTCTACATTTATTCTTGCAATCAAGGGAATTAACAACATTTAGTTACTTTTTCTTGGGTTATATCTAATTTTTTTTATCTTTACATGAGAGGGAAAATTTTCCATTATTAAGTTTGAAGCATGCAATAGTTATAAAGATACACAGATGGTGAAACTTATATGATACCATTTCATGGTAAGATAACACAGGGCATGTAAATACAAATTTATATTTTCACCTATGTTCATGTTAGTTCCAATACAATAAAATCTAAATAATAAAATTAAGAAAATATTTTAAACATAATTATAATATTATAAAAAAATATTTTAATATACAACAATTTTATGTGAGTTAAAATGTCATTTTTCTTGTAGTGCATGGACTTGTTTGCATTCAACAATAGAGGATATTATGATGATATTAATTGTATATATTTTTTAAAATTAATAAATATGGTAATTAAATATATAATAATTACAATGGACACAAAGAAAACCCAATGACATGGACACAAAGGGAACTCAAGGTACCTTTTTTGGAAGTACTTTGCCACCTTCGCTTGGCCCAGTGCTAGAGGTGATAAGGAGACCTGCAAAACAACCATGCAAATCATGAAATGAGACCATTGGCTAACAAGTGATAAACTAAGAAACCGGATTCGTAGGACCCCCCCCCCCCTTTGTGTCCCGAATTGGTCGAATCCGACACGATTCGATATGAATTCGTGTCCAATCCGACTTTCCTTCGAATCCGAATTCCGGACACGTTTTTAAAATGAATCAAACACGAATTTAAAGTGTGTCCCGACTGTCGGACACGAAGCCGAAAAACAGGACACGTTTTTTGCGGAAAAAGGCATCCGGGTTCACTTAAAAACAGAATTTTGCCTTTCTTTTTGTCATTTGCAAGGAAGCATTTGGTTGAGAGTGAGTTGTATGTGCAGGTGAAGGAGATTTGAAGGCTATCCATTGTTTCCAACCGATTCCAAGTGCATTCCGGTGGATTTGTGGAGAGGATTGCAAGCTCAACCATCACACAAGAAAAGGACTGTCTCAATCAGCTAGGGCAGGAGGTAGGGGGCAAAGGAGAGGGAGAAATGCACCATCTAGGGCCTCCCCTCCTATTCCACCAAGCACAAGCGGTTCTCCTCCTCCGTCAAGTGCTCCATCGACTGCTAGTGGAGCTCATTCTATGGCTCCACTTAATTCTGTTTTAGCAAGACAACAAGCCCAAGAAAAAAAAAAAACCTTTGTGGAAGTATGTGACAAGGAAAGATGGACCTGGGGCAAAGCTTGGTGGGGGAAGCAATGTGTCTTGGAGATGCAATTTTTGCAAGCATGAGTTCATGAGCACATATTTCCGGCTTAAGGGCCATTTTTTGGCCCTTCCTTCTTGTGGGATTTCTTCATGCAAAGCGGTGACTGTTCACCAAAGGAGGGATATGGAAAGAGAGGATCATGTTGGCTTAGGGAAGGTGGCCGTAGCAAGCAAGAAAAAAGAGGATGATCCTCTTCCATTCTTGAGGAAGTCCTCTAGCACCAAGCCTCCATTTCCACCTAGCATTCATGGGCGTGGGCGTGGGGATACTTATCAAACAAGAAAGAGGCAATCTACAGGTGGTCCAATGGATAGGATTTTCCAAAAAGAGGCGCGAGAAGAGGTAGACCTTAGTATTGCATTTTTCTTCTACCTCAACTTCATCTCATTCAATTTTGCATGGTCACCATTGTATTTTGAGACGGTTAAAACTATCTTGGAATGAGCTCCAAATGGTTATGTGCCTCCTGGTTCAAAGAAGCTTAGAACCACATTGTTGGTTAAAGCAAAGAAGGAGGTAGATAAAATTCTTGAGCCAATTAGATCAACATGGCCCTCATCCGGTGTGAGTATTGTTTCTGATGGATGGACAAATCTTGCACACCATCCACTCATCAATTTCATCGTATCTTCCCAAAATGGACCGTTGTTCTTGAAAGCGGTGGATGCTCTTGGGGAATACAAGGATGCACAATTTATGGGTGATTTATTCATCAAAACCATTGAAGAAGTAGGTGTTGAGTCATGTGTACAAATCATCACAGACAATGCACCTGTTTGTAAGGCTGCTGGCATGACTGTGGAAGCTAAATATCCACAGGTATGTTCATTTTGGACACCTTTCATTTCTAATTTGCTCATTGTTTGAATTTGGTCATTGCAATGTTAGTGTTGTATAGTCATTGATACATGCTTTTATTGCTCTTACAGGTTTTTTAGACACCTTGCATTGTCCATTCCTTGAATTTAGCACTGAAATCCATTGCTTCGGATGTGGCATGGATTGACAACCTTATTGAGGATGCACGCCATATCCGTAACTTTGTACAAAACCACACAAATGCCCTCACCATCTACAAACAATACACACAGCTTTCATTGCTGAAGATTGTAGATACTCGGTTTGCTTCCTCATTCATCATGCTCAAGAGGTTGAGGGAGGTCAAAACCGCTCTTGGGTCCATGGTGATTTCAGAGTTTTGGGCTTTTTGGAGAAAGACGGATCAGGATGCTTCACAAAAGGTGAAGGACTTGGTGTTAAATGATGGTTGGTGGGACACGGTGGATCTTACTATTAAGATCATGGAGCCAATCATTTCTTTGTTGCGGTTTGCAGACATGGACCAGCCCATCCTAGCAGAGGTTTATGAGGGGTGGGATTCCATGATTGAGTCCATGAGGTCCATTGTCATGGAGAATGAGTGTCCCGAGTATGGGACATCGGCAGAGAACTTATGGACCATTATTCAGGATATTCTTATCTCCAGGTGGGATAGGAATTGCACACCTTTGCATTGCTTGGCCCACTCCTTGAACCCCAATTTCTACACTCAGGAGTGGCTCACTGGTGGATTGGGGGCGTCACACAGAGTCCCTCCTCACATGGATGCAGAGATTGCAAATGGGAGGAAGATAGCACTTAGACTGCTATTTCAGGATAGAGACATGCTTAAGGAGGTGGAGGATGGCTTTATATATTTTTCCACTGGCACTGGGATATTTGGAGGCTATGATGTGCTTAGAGATAGGAAGGGTAAGAAACCCTATGCTTGGTGGGAAACTCATGGGGCAACATCCCCTATTCTATAGAAGTTAGCCTTCAGGGTCATCTCTCAAGTTACATCATCCTCTTGTTGTGAGAGGAATTGGAGCACATATGGGAACTTGTACAGTGTGAAGAAGAGTAGGCTTGAGCAGTCCAGGGCAGAGTCGATGGTGTATGTGCACTCCAACCTTCGTCTTATTTACAGGAAGAGGGAGGAGTGGGTGAAGGGAAAGACAAAGATGTGGGATGTCTTTCCTGATGATATGGGTTTGGACAACAGTATTGAGTTGGCATTAGAAAACATGGATCTTAATGATCTAGTGCTAGAGCCAGTCACTTTTGATGATAGTGATCGTATAGAGGGGTCATCCTCCACAGCAACAGATTCAGATCGTCAGATGGGTAGAGAGGAGGAGGGGAAGGAGGATGAGGATGAGGATCAGGGCAGTGGCAGTGATGAGTATGTTGATTCAGGCATGGAGGAGGATTACTGACATATGGGATTCTCCCATCTTGATCCACCCCTTTTTGTATTTACTATTAGTCTATTTGGCATTTGCCAGTGCCCAGTGGCATTCCGACATATATGTATACATTTTGATTTTGATGACTTAATGAGAAATATGGTTCCGACATGCATCTATGTGTCTGATGTCTCATTGTGATTTGTGAATGACAAATGTGAAATGTGTTGTGATTCGTGAATCGTGATTTGTGAATGACAATGTGTAATCATAATCATTAAGGTGTTTTTATTCTAATTTCTATTGAATATTTGTAAATGTTCTAGTTTCTAAATATTTTTGGATCTATATGTCTATATTTTTAAATTTTAATATATTTTTAAAAAATATATATATGTATATAAAACGTGTCCTACGTGTCCTGATTCCAGGGGTCACCGTGTCCGTGTCGGACTCTCGTATTTTCGTGTCCTATGTGTCTCGTGTCCCCGTGTCAGGTGACTTGGGTGATAAACTATAATAACAATTTGTTAAACGAAAAATAGGTGGTGGTTACCTCTAATAGAAGACTTGAGTGCATAAGACTTTAGAGCAGAAAATGTGCTAGCTAGCAGGATGACTCCAAACTTGCCTGAAATGCAATCATTAAGAAGATGAAAGCATACATATTTACCAGAGAAAAATAAGATACACATAACAAAAATTAATTGAATATATTATATTTAAGACGAGAGTTTATTAAAACACTGACATCATGACCATAATCTACAAAGTAACTATACCAAATCAATACAAGTTTACACAACTATATTAACAAGCAACAAAATAACAAATCATAACCCATTAATTATAAATATCACACATTGTATCACACATTAATCCTTACCAGAAACAAAAATTAAAATTATTAAAAAATACATATAAAAATTAATTTAAAAAAATACACCATTTAAATAAATAAAAGCTTTTAATGAGTTTGAACTTCTTGGTAAAATTGGGTTTTTCTCTTTTATTTTTCTTTAATGCTTCCAAGTTTGTATTTTATCAAAAACAAATTACCAAATTCTAGCACGAAATTACATGAAACATGTTGACTTACCCTAATCACTTACATTAGTAGGTTATAATTTCACTCTTATTTTTACTCTATTTTGTTTTAGTCTTAAGAATTCTAAATTTAATCTTGAAATCAAGTAGCCGCTCCACTCTCATCTCTTTTTGTCTCAATATAAACACAATATCTCACACTATCTTTTGTCTCAATATAAACACAATATCTCACACTATCTTATAAAAGTGATACTTAGTTCATAAAATATCTCAACGACATACTTTTTTTCCCTTGTACAGACAATCAAGGAAGGTAGATACACTTGATAAGCCTAACCATGACGGACCCAGATAATGGAAACAAGAATCCTAACTTGGACAAACCCAAAGAATCCATCCCACAACCTCATGACAGAGGGCCAAATGCTTGGCAGCGAGGGATCCAACAATCTGGGCTACCCATTAGAGCTATCTCTACCACATACTTACTAAAGAATTAAATTAATTAGAGAGAAACTTTCATATTCAACAAAATTTAACATAGTAAAAACCAAAAAAATAACAAATCATAACCCATTAATTATAAACATCACACACTAATCCATTCCACAAATAGAAATTAAAAATTTAAAAATTACAGATAAAACTTAATTTAAAAAATACCAATGAAATAAAAAAAATAAGAGCTTTTAACGAGTTCTAATCTAAATGTATCATTATAAATCCATGGAGATGCGAAATAATTTGTTTTCATTAGGTAAAATTGGGTTTTTCCCTTAAGCTTATCCTTGCAAGCCACTAGTTTTAAAAGCCCATACAATTCTATAACTATGACATCAAATGAATTTGGCCGTTGAGAAGACAAGGTGCATAGGGCTCATAACATCACACGCTTCATCACGAATTTGAACGTATCGATGGCTTACATATGTGTTTGAATTTAATTTTCTTGAAGCTTTTGGATATATATAATTCATATATTTGTCCCACATTCACAGAGGGAACAAGTATATTTTTGTATATATGTTTATATACACGTATGTTTTAAACTTTATCCCACATTAACCGAGTTAACAGATATATTTTTGTGTATATGTTTATATACACAGACGTTTTAAACTTTAGTTGTGTTGTGCCCAATAATATACACCTTGGGCTCCTTGGTTTCCTAGTGCGGGCTCCCTCGAGCCCACTCGACATTTGATTATTTTTTGGGTTATGGCTTAGACACTCATCTGAGCGTTTAACTTGGAGCCGTTCATGGAGTTGGAAATCAATATAGAAGTTGGACTCAATTGAACCCAATTTTTAGCAAGAGGAAAATTTTATTATTTTGGTGGAAGCTCGTATTCTGTTGCTGTTGTGTTCTTTGCAAAGAAATCACTGGAGGATACTAGGTTTTTGCTACCACCCTTACTAGAACATGTTTAAGTGGCTATTAGACAAGTATGAAGAAGAAGGATGTTCTATGTCTTTTCTTTTCTATATGTGAAGAATACAGAGGATGCAAGATAATATGCTCCCATGACAAAATATCTAATATCTACAGCGACTTGCCCAAAGAAAATCATATTAACTAATCAAACTCAAAATGACTTCCAACTCAATAAGACAAGTGTTTTGATATTGGTGTGCACCATTTTTCCTTTGACAGTTGATAACTGCATAAAGGAAATCAACAAAATAAGAAACATAAATGGAAAAATGACGATTTGAGATTTTTCTATATCTTACCTAGGTGGTCTGAAAAGTTCTTTAGCTTTAGATCCAAATTCTCAAAATGTCTCTTATCTTTTTCCCAATTTTTGTTTAGTTCATCAACCTCCACTTCCTTGCTCTGAATATAATAAGAAGACCAAAACATTAGTTGTTGCAACAAGTTCTACAATCATCATAATAACACCAGAAACACAATATCAAAAAACATGAAAAGGCAATATCAAATAACATAGGAACATCACATGAAGTGGGACACAAATTTGTCTTTCAATTCTTATCACTAAAAAATCCTCATACTTTCAAAAAATCTTAAATCGCAAAAAGAGATGTCCGAGATGGAGAAATTTGAATTTGTAAAGCCTATTGAATAACTTAGTATCTCATAATGTACTGAAACCTATGGGTGCCAACAAAAACAAGAGATCGAGAGGAAACAAAAACCTTCATAAAAACTTGTGTAATATTTTCTTGTCATCACAACTTGACCTCCAAGAGTAAAATCAATCACAAATGGGATAGAAGTGGAGTCATGCTAAGCTCAAAATATAAGGTATACTGAATATGTATTATAGAGTAAATGAGACATGCAGAATTGTCAAATTCAAGGGAAAAAGAACGGAAACAAAGCAATACTTCTTGACTATTAATATCTAAGTTTAAATCACAATTCACTAGCACTACCTGCAAAAAAATGGGCAACAAAAGTGGAAGGGTATTACAAAATCAGAGTCCAGTAATGGAATATGCAAACAATGAAGCTTGAAGGTACAAAATCCACCTAGGAGTTCAAGTTCACTCTAAAGTTTATGATAGCACTAGAAATTAGTACTTTACTAATTGTGCTATGCTAAGAGTTTACTACTTCTGGTTATTTGGGACATGAGTTTACTATCTCGATATTTAGTACAAGTTTACTGCTGGTATATTAATAGATTGTTTACAGACTTGAACCATGATTAATAGTGGAAATAATTCTTTGAAACTAGTTGTTGGGTATGAAGATGGTGCAAGGCTGAAAGTTCAGAGTCTGTATATTATTCTGAAATTAAGGACTGAAAATTGTTAAATTCTAATAAACTAGCCCTTAAGGAATTGTGACTCATCTTGGGGGTGATCGACAGCAGAGTGAGAGTTTAAGAGTGGTTGTCCATATAAGCTTGGTTGGTTCGTGGCAGTATCCAACTTATTTTCAAGAATTGTTACAAATAAGTCTCCATGTCTCCTATGGTATCTTATCTCCAGTATTTTATTTGATAAGAGAATTGTTTTATCTGCATTGCCCTAGATAAAGGATGGAAATATTGTAAAGAGCATTTATCATTATGTTATTATCAGTTTTATGGATATATTTATAAGACTGACAATAGATGACTTATCATATACCATGCTGAATCCATTGGAAATTTAGAAGTTACTAACATAAAAGAAGGGATCTAGTCCTATTTTCTTAAATATAAATTTTGAATAAATGCTTATTTATAGTTATGATTTAGGAAGACATAGCCTTTTATTTGTATTTGGTTTAAATGTAATTTAATTTTTTTGGTAATGTATTTTGGTTAATATTGACTGTTATTAAAAAAATGAGACCGGATAAAGTGGTATCGACAGTAAATAAAACCCCAAAACCGAACAAAGTTAAAATGATTGATCTGGTCACGATCCCAATTATTCTTTAATGATAACATTAAAATACCGAACATGGAGTTAAAATAAATAACTATGGGATGGAGTCGGTTTTGAGTTAAGTTTTATAAGAAAAAGTAAGGTAGAATTCCACCTTTGCTTTTCAAAAAAATTGTACATACAATTAAACTCTATAAGATTATGTAATGACTAATAACCCTAATTGGTTAAAAGACTCAGTATTACTTAAAAAATATATAAGAGAAATTGATCCAGTTGTTAATAGGGTTTCACATTTAGACTTCCCTTTAAATCAAGGAAATGAACCAACATATCAAAGAGAGATTTATCCTAATAACGAACTACACAACATAAAATTTTATGTGGAAAATAAACAATCAAAAATTCTACTAATACAGTGAAAAACGTCAAACTATTACAAATTTACGGGTATATTCATGTATATACAAAAATACATAGTGTTAAATACATCCATCAATACTTTCTGCTATTGAACTCTATAAGAAATTACAGGGCTTCCAAATGATGTTCAATAGAATACACCCTTCAAAATTGTTGTAGCTTGGTCGTAAGACTTGACAAGATCACAACACTTACGATTATAAGAAGTTTAAACAACTAGAGGAATTCCCAACATATATAATAGTAAGAGAGTTCCATTGCAGTGCAACACAAGCTCCTTTAACTTCATGCGAAGTTGGACTGATGACTGATGAGCATATCTTAGGTTCTGTGTTACCATAAACCACCAACGCTATCCTTGACAGAAAGAAGGATAGGTACATGTAGATATAATCACTTAGCTGAGACATTTGATTTCCTCAAGGAAATATAAAACAAAATTATACCATTTGCAATCCAGAAATGATCTATTACCTGAGGGATACTCTAAATGCAGTCCCGATGCAAATACGGGGACAGAGACTCGGCAAGCTCCTTTTCCAATCTATAAAAATTAACAAAAACACAGACTTAGCAAATTAAGAATAAACTATTTAAAAAAGATTTAAATCTTAAACTTCTCTCAAAGAGAAACCTACATATTTATATACCTGAAAAGCCAGAGAAGTGTATAACTAAATTCTCGAAGAATATCTGCCAAGAAATCATAGCTGAGAGAGACTGGGTGATCTTATAGTCATATTAAAGATATGTAACTTTAGATAGCAGATATATACTTCAGAATGATGGATACATTGCCATACAACCGTCCTCTAAGTATTCACAACTGGCTAGATCACTCTCATAATCATGCTTTAATATATGTGTAAATTTCTGTTCAAATCCGAACCCTTGTTGCATAACCAGAGAGTTGAAAAGGGGCAAGCCATATCTCCCTTGGGCTCGAACAGTACAAAAGCAAAATGAAGGGCGCAATTCTAGAGATTTCCCAAGGAGAATTACATAAGTCGAGACAAGGACATGTAGCTTTAATTTACAACATTAATAAGAATGGTACTTCTCTGGCTTCGAGGGTAAAAGAACGCCAAGTGGAAGCATGAATCACACACTATCATTTATTCCCCACCAAAATCTACTAGGTTTAGCTTCAATCCCTTTAAATTTACTAAGACTTCAAAGTTGACTAAAGTTGAATTGCTAATCGGCAAGACTGAAAGTGCTCAAGGAATTAGCATGCATTAGTAATTAGGAATTTTTTGGATCGTGCATTACATTACACCCGCACCTTACCTTGCAAAGTATGATGATTAACACCACATCATAATATTAGTATAAACCTGACACTATAAATTAAAAAAATAGAAACAATGAATAAACTTAAAATCCTATTTTCATTTAGATATATGCTATGCATATGTTAAATACATATTAGACACAAATTCTAGCTACAATAATTAGCATGCAAAAAATATTATAAGAATGGATACATATTCTTCGTCTTTGAACTTAACTAATCATCATGCAAAAAAACACATCATCTCAGTCTAGCAACATATCAAGCTAAAAATTCTAAGAAAATTACATAATTCATTATAGAAAAGGGTTAAAGTGTAGGAGCAGACGTCAGCTGCTGCGAACTGGTTGTTTCGTTGATCGATAGCATCAACGTTCAAATTTGAACCCTTCCCAGCCCTTCCGAAGGGTTCTAGCCCTTCCTAGAAGTGTAAAGTTTAAATTGCCCTTCAAAAAAAAATTAAAATCCGAATTTTACCCTTCCAATAGGAAGGAAATAATTTATATCAACATTTAAAATTACCCATCCATATAAATTTCAATTTATATGTTGAAATTCCTATTCTATAAAATTTGACTCGTCATTCAAAATATTGGAAATATCATAAATTATAATCATTCACTCACTCATGTCATGCACTCACTGCTTAGCTTTGCAAGGTGACGAGTGATGACTGGTGACTACAAGGTACTAGCCACTGGGATTTGACTTTGAATCCCGACTCACTTCGGGCGGAGATCTAAGGTGTGACAATGTGTCAATGACTATGGCTGTAATAATAGAACCATTACTAGGCCCAAAACAAGGCCGAAACATTGTGCCTACTACCTATGTGCACCTGGATACCAATATCCACTAGTTTTTCGTCAAAATGAAATTCAAATTTCCCCTTTGATGAGTCCTCCTCTACAAGACTTCATTTATTGCATGAATGTCATAGACTCGTGCGACAACTCTAAACAACACTCAATGGCATGCAACTACAAATAATGGCATGCAACTAGAACCACAAACCAAGCTGAGGTTGATTTATGCATTGATATAGAGACGTGACATTAGGCACACAATGTGGAGAAACAATTAGTTAGAAAAAACATTTGGACCAAAGTACCACAATGGTTATTAATAAAATTTAAAAAAAAAACAATTTTTGGCTCAAGAATTGTCTTCAATTTTATGGGTGGCATGATCATGATCATGTAATCTCCCTCCGTCCTTCCAAAAATATGTGGTTTCTCACCACGTTTCTCTTCGACACTTGCCACCAAAATAGGTATAAAAATTACATGTCTTTACATCCTCTTCCATTTAAATCCTCATCGCATAGTCATGACTAAGGATTATTATGCATGCACATCCTTACCTTATAATATCAATTGGTTCAAGGCTTAGAGACAACCATAATTTATCAAATGTGTCAAGACGCAAAGAGTAAGAGACAACCTTAAGTAAGTCTTATATTAAATTTACCATATAAGTCTTTAATTTGCACTATCATCTGAGATTTGACACGTTGTATTGTTGTGATGTTCTTATAACTCCTTACCAATGTGATTGTAAGGCTTCTTTGATGGTGAAGTCCATAATTTTAAGTCTTATTCCTCATTATCATGCCTTTTGGTAAGACAATAAGGAGGGAAGTGGCCCACATTAGCATGGAAAACAGTTTCACCATAGAGCTAGATACATTAATTCTTTCATTAAATAACTTAAATTTCATGCCAGTGACTATGAATTCACCGAATTGTGGATTGGTAAAAAAACACATCAAATTTTAGAGCCTCGAGCTCTTAATTACTCATGTATCTAGAATTTTCGCAAATCGATCCATTAACAAACTTCTTTTGTTGTTCTGGTTCAATTTAAAAGGTATATTGTCGAGACTCAAACATGTAGCGAGCCGCAAGGCTCCAGTTGACTTAGGATTGATTCCTTTTTCCCTCCATCCCATACCTATATGTTGTCGTGACAAGTGTTGAACAACAAAATTTGATGCTCAGGCCCTTATGATGCTAGTGTTGCTAACTTGGTTGGTATGGAGGATTAATTTTTAATGTTTTTTTGAGCTATGTATTGTTTTTCTTAGACGCCTAATGTCCATCATTCTTACATCTCTCAAGCTTGGATGGTTTCCCTATCTCTGGTTTGAATTAAGGTTTTGGTTGGTTTTATATGTAGATTTTGGTTGTAGGTTTATTATAGCCTCATTTTGCTTAGTGGCTTCTTTTTGTACATAGTTAAGAGTAAGTAATTTTCTAATGGTTTTAGTTTTATTTTAAGACTATATCTAGTTACAACGTCTTGCAGTATGCATAACATCATGTAGATGCCACAATATGGTTATTGCATAGTCTAAGTAGTTTTTTTGTATAATGAAGTGTGGTCTAACCCAGAAAAATACAACACAATCATTGTTATTTTAATGAACTATAAAATTAATGTTATATATATGTCAAATTCATGTGTTCAAATTTGGTTTTATTGAAAAGATACCATTTTATCATGTAGGGGTGCTCAATTGTTTAAGATTGTAAAGATTTGGATGAGAAATATTTGTGTTTTACATTTTTGGGGGAGAAGGGTTTAGTTAATTTACACTTGTCAATTGAAGTACAATTATTTACATTTCCCTTCATCTTTGAAGGGCTCCCAGAACAAATGCCCTTCCAATATAAATTAAGACCCACCCTTCAAATTTGATCACTGGATAGCATGGGTAGCTTCCAGGTTTATTTACGTTGAAATTTTAAAGAAATGTACGAGACTCGTACCAGATATGCAGTCCGTATGATTTCGGATGGCAGAACTCACAAACACATTTCATGTTCTTTATTCTCGATAATACAAAATATCAACGAGCATCCTAGATGTCGATTTAAACTTGTACTTCCTCCTTCGGCCTTTAGTTACTCAAATACAATGTCAACATAACAATAACAATAGTGCTCACTGGCCCGGATTTCCACATTGCATTCATGGTCAATGCGATAGATGCAGATTGTGAGATCGAAAATCAGAATTCGAATTTGGACTTGAGTGCAGATAAATTCCGGGGAAACATGTGAATGGGGTGCAGAGATATATCTCCATGTTAATCACGTCACCAACAACATAAAAACTAAATTCTATTGTATGGTCTGCAGCTTGACACACATTCTAAAAACAATACATACGCATACAATCAAAAGATAAGACATTCCTTTTACATGGGTAGGTCCGCATACATGGACAAAATGTCATCTAGCCATAAGTGCTAGAAAATAATAAATGGGGTAAATGGGTGGATATTACATATGGAAACGATATATTGCAAGGGTTGGATTTTCAACCCGGAATGAATCTCATATGGAAACGATAGCCTGTATATCAATTGCATCTCAACTCAAACTATGACGGAAAAAAGATAGTTAACAAACAGAACCACTGGTGGCATTTTGCCTGGGCACTTTAATTAAATCGACCATTTTCTACACCATTTTCATAAAGTTGTATTGCTACAGAGTCTCACATCTAATTTTAATATTCACTTTTCCAATTTTGTTCACCTTAGGCTCAATATAATTTGTAACATTTTTAAATTTTATATATTATACAAAACTCATTTCTGGCCTTTGGCTTAAAAAATAATGCAATTCTCCTTTGTTCAATGGTTATTATTTCCCCCTTTATAAACTATAGTTTCCGAAAATATAATTCATATTAATGTTGTCAATGGTTTTTGTCGGTAAAGATTATTGTTGGATTAATTATTTAAAAAATCGTTGAATCTATTCCTTCAATGGGAGTTGAAGTCCCACGTGATTTCTAAAATACTCGTAAAATCAATTAAATTTTGGGACGGATAAAAAGTTCAACTTTTTAAAATAAATTAAAGAAACCTCCTAAATCAACCTAAAAATCCTTCCAAATCAACCTACTAGTTAGCTTATGTGATTGCTTGCTTTTAAAATAGTTGATTTTCATTATAAATATTCAATTTTAAGTTTAGCAAGTTATAGTCATTATTTTGTTTGACAATTGTGTATTTCAGATTGAATTATATTTTATGTTGGTATTATACATTGTTTTGTTGCGATAAAATTTATATACCATAATTTGTAACTATTAATTTGAATAAAATAATAATAATGCTTGTTTTAAAACTTTAATATTGTTGGGCTTATTAAGTGTTGTAGTATTATTTGGTTGTTAATTATATTTATTATAATATGATTTGGTTATTAATGATTAAAGCACTATTCATATTATCCAGATTAATTCTTATTTTACAGAAAATATATAAAAATATGTATTTTTTAGTTATTTATTATGTCTTTTCACATGTTACTATGGTTTTTATGTTTTAGAAAGAAACAAATTAAAATAAATTTGAAAAAGAAAAAAACACATTAGAAGAAAACTATCTCTTCTTCCTAAGTTATCTTGTATTTATGTCTATGGTGTTTATGTTTTAGAAATAAACAAATTAAAATAAATTTGAAAGGGAAAAAAACACTACAAGAAAACTATCTCTTCTTCCTAAGTCCTCTTGTATTTAAGTCCATAGGTGCCACATCCTAGTCTTTAAGGTGAACACAATCATATTTTAAATTGTGTGTTTAATAATACAATTTGCATTGTCGGTAACATTGTATGTAAGAACTTGCATTCTCTAAAATAGGATGTACATAGATAGGGAATGCATGAGCATAAAAAACAAAAGGAAACTTAAAAAGCAAAGAAAGCATTGGCCGCATACTTAAGTCTTATTCTTATAATACTTCCACTTTGTTTTGAGTAAATCATTATGTATTGCTTTACATTCTCAAACATGTGTTTTTGTTTATTTGTTTTCTGCACTAAGTCATTCAATTTTACCAGTGGATCATACCCTTATACCTTGTGGCTCTTGTTTGTATAAGAATGTTTGCTTATTGATGTAAATAGAAGAAAAAAAAAATGTGGTAATGTTTAGAGTTGTTACACTTCCAACCATATGGATCTACTTTTGAGCCTCCACTCTACCTCATTTTTGTCTAAGAGTTCATTTTTTATCCTTTATTTTCTATAAATCTAGCAACTCTTTATCATTGGAAGACCATCTAACATTATTTTTAAAAAGAGTGGTTATGTTTCTTCTACCTTTTCTATGTCTACTTGATTTTCTTCCTTTTTTATCTTTGCGCTCCCTACAACTAACTTCTTAACTTGTTTGAGATTGGAGACAAATTGAAGCATAACTTAATCTCATCAACAAGGATCATAAAATTTCCATTTTTCTTAATAAGAGGTCTAAAATATTCCTTAGCCAACCAATCAAGATTAGATTTAAAAGGAAATGGAGGTTTTCTATCCTCCTTTTCTAGTTGTATAAGAATAAGTAGATAATCATATAAGCCATTGTCTCATACCCAATAGTTGCTTTTTTCAACCTCCTCCACCAATTTTTATACCATTAAGAATATATCCATCATCTTAGAGATGCGTCTTCTTCCATGTTAGGACACAAACTAGCATCTTAATATTGAATTCCTAAAATCAATGATAACTTATGGACAGCTAAGAGGGATGCCATTGTCACCACACCTAACTTTTTTTTCTCTTTAATTTATCTCTTCTATATCTCAAAGGTAGAGTCCCTAGGGTAGGATTATTAGAGTTTAACAATGGAGTACATGGTGAAAATGAAGAGTAACTTTAGAAAAACAAAGTGTTTTGGTTTTTGTAAAATATAAGAGTCATGAAGGAATTAGAGACTGGTGTTTTATACAATGGGAAAATGGCGTCAACCAAGGATTGCATGAGGCTTTCTATAGGAAAATTAGAAAGGGACAAGGTCATGATGCACAAAACTATATTCTCTCTAGTGGATGGGTTGATTTTAGAGATCACACAAAAGGAAATTTCTGGAGCAAAAAAATTCAAATGGACTCAAGGAGGAAAGCTACATTAAAACACATAAAAAAACACATGATTTCGAGACACGAAATATCCACCTAAGCTACACTTGCAATTGATAACAATCACATAAAAGATAGAAATCATAATCCTCCATTACCTCAATTCCATTAACAATTTGAAGATCGATTATCCAACCAAGCACATGAGCAACATGAAAACCCTTCAATAGAGGACTATCATCAACCATCCTACATCATGATTGAGTATCCCTTGTCCATCAAACTCAATACCTCGTGCCCTTGTCCCCTAATTTTATATTTTCCTCCTTTCCACCACTTCTACATGAAATGTAATAAAATATACCCTAAATATTTGTATTTCCATATAACATAATTAAGCCCCCTTGGCCCCTTAATACAGGGCAATATATTTTCTCATTTTTGTATCATAGTTTATTCCCCAATATGAATGGGCGTGATAGGATATTGCCTACCAAGTGACCCCCCTGTGGATGGCTCTGGTAGAGAAAGATGGAAGTTATTTCCTCATGATTACCAGCTTCATGCGCCCAATTCGCCTAAGAAAGAATTACAAAAAGAGTATTAGAAGGTTATTGCTTACTACGAATCCATCCTTTACAGAGCAGAGTTCGGAGTGAATTCCATACTAGAACGGGATTTGAAAACAACAATCGTTGCTCTTCTTAGTCGGTAGCTTTACAAGATGGCCAAGAGGGAAGGATGTAAGGAAGAATGGAGAAGAAATTCACTTGATGGCATTGTTGCTGATGATAATTTACACAGTTCAAAATAGAGATGTGAACCAGACAAGTTCGTAAGGCTGGAAAAAACTCGAATGGGTTGGAGAAGTCCCGGGATATAAAACGAGCTCGCCACATGACTCATTTCTACAATGAGCAGATAGCAGAGAAGGAAAAGTAGGAAATTGCAGGTATGGAGGAGGAGGTACGTTTGGAAAAAGGGTCAAACCCATAGGTGCAAAGGCATGCAGAATTTGAGGGCTGGATTTTGGACTCGGAGAAAACCCGCAGCAAATTAGCACTATTCAACATGACTCTAGACCTGTACTAGTTAATAAAATCCCTCCCTCCTGGGCAGAACTATCATTGAGGGGAAAACTATGGGGAACTCTAGCGCCATATGGAAGAGTTAAGCTCCAAAGTGAGCTTATTCAGTGAGGTCTCGTATCAATTGAGAGTTATTGAAGCAAAGCAAAACCTCCTTTCCAAATCCGTGCGGTACAGGTTTAAAGTTTCCAGAGTGCATGATGACTCTGCCTCAATCCAGCCACATAAGAACAAGAAGGTTCATGGCCCATCTCAGGTCATCAATCTGGACAAGGAGGAGGATGAGGTTAGTGTTGATCCTTAAGGCCACATTCAAGGAATTCGCACAAACTGCATCTGAGCTGTCGAGTAGTTTTATGTTTCAGGTCTCTATTGTATAGTAAAAAGTCTTCGATGTGTATACTAGTTTTAGGTTTAAATCCTAAGTTTCTAGCTTTGGATGAAATTTCTTGCTATTATGTTGTTCAAAACTAGACAAACTGTTATCATGTTAAAGGCCTTATTTTTTTCCATGATGTTAAAGTTGTTAATCCCGAACTTAAAAAACCTCTATCAAAATAAAGGCTTTCAGACTAACTCTATTATAATAGAATATGACACCTCTTATATATATCCTGCCTTTGGCATGCATAAAAATACAATATTACGACATTATTATTAAATTGTTGTTTAAATCTGCTTTTTAATCTATAAAATATTAAAATAAAAATATATGCATCAGATTATTTCATGACATTTTAAAAACATGATACTGAAATGTATAGTAAAATTGCTATTAAAATTTACTTCAAAATATTAAATTAAATAAATCACTCAATCATTTTAGATGAATTATTATAAATATTTATATTTTAATAAAATTTTATTTAATAATTTAAAAGAAATTATATATATATTATTTTTATTAAATCAATTGATATCATATCAATGAGATGCTAGAAAGGTATGAAAACATAATGGTGCGGTTCTTGGACAAGAAAGAACGAATGATGACATCTTAAACAAATAAATATATTTGAAAAAACTTAGTTGAAACAAATAAATTAATGTATATATCACAAAATTTAGAAGAAAAAAATTATGGATATATCATAATGTATACATGAAACAAGAGTTACGAGGTGATAATGTCCTCATAGTTGCTAATACCAATAATAGCTATTGCTCTAAGACAGAAGTTATAGAAATATGATAATCTTGCCACAAAATTGTAATAGGAAAAACAAATATTTTGCCACAAAACTAGTTAGTAATCAAACCTCAAGTTTCATACAATGAACAAGATGATAAAACTTAAAATTTTGTCATAATTTGATATATGGTATAAACTTTGCTCTTTTTAAATAAATTTTTAAACCATAATTTTGTTAAAACACACCATTTAAGCTTAATCTATCCCAAATACACTTTATCTTTGGGATATTTATACATGGATTGAATTAAAATCAAACAAATTTTATATTGTGTTAGCATTTTAATTCTTTTATGTAGTTGATGTGATATTTATAATAATAATTTTTTTTAAAACTATGATCTTACTAACCTTTGAATAATTACACCGTAGGCATTTTACCATGGAGAAGCATTACCTCCACGTCATTAGATTCCTCGCTCATGGAGGGAATGGAATTATGCCACATGGATGGTTGTGCTTCTCCGCGTGACCTGCCTTCGCTGTGTCGTTGAAAAATGGCGAGTTTTACCCTTGCACACACCGACTGGTGACGGGCGGCCTGCGACTACCTGCCTTCGCTATGTCACTGAAAAATGGCGAGTTTTACCCTTGCACACACCGACTGGTGGCCAACGACTAATGATAATGATAACTACAAAACTAATCACTGATTTCTAGGAATCAGTTTTGACAATAACTAATTAGAAAATATGGAACTACTGTTTAGATGTTTCGAATATTTGGAAGGTTGTTGTCGGTTGTCTTTCTGCTGCCACTTGTTTTCCACCTGCCGGGTATCCTGGAAATGAGCTTCTGTTTGCTATTTCAGTATCTAGAGATTCGGTTCTTTCATTCTCCTTTCCATAAACTCGAGATATTTCAAATATATTTCCTTAGTTATCACCTCCAAATCTCCAACAGAGGCCACAACATCCTCTATGTGAATAATGTCTGGATCATCAAATGCTCTACAAACCTGCAAAAATTTCGTCTAAAGCTTGAACGTGAGAAAGAAAAATATTCCCAAGCTCTTGTCCTCGATGTGCTCCTCATACCAATCCTGCGATATCATTTACTTCCAGAAATGTAGAAACCTCATTCTTGGGTTTGCAAATGGCGATCTTCTTAAAAAATACAGTAACAATGATGTTTGCATCAATGTCAAAGATAACCTCTATTTGAGCTCAATTAGGTGAACTTTGATTGAATTAAAGTGATATTCAAATGCTTTGCGCCATAAGCATCGGCTGTGATAAATGACAGATTATGGCAATTTTATCTTAGCCTTCTCTACAGCCTCTCGCATGGCTAACTTATCTTTAGACAAGTCAATGTTTTCCGATTTCTCAAACTCATAAATTAGATAGTCAAACGAAATGTTATCAAAATCCTCACCACCAAATCTATAAAAAAAAATTGACGGAGAAGGTTTGTAACAACACTAGCAAATGTCATTAATAACCAAATATGCATCCTGCTGGGAAGAACCCTAATACCAGCTATTTTTCATAGATTCAATCAGTTTAACATGTGTCATTGCGTCGGCCTTCCTTTGCAGGAATTCCTCAACAACTTTCTGATCGGATTCTGCCTTCTCCAACGTACATGGTAGCAATTGACTGGTGATTTTGACCATTGAATTTTTCATATATTTCTGATAACAGACGACTTGTATTTTGACAGCTTATTCCTTTCGTTTGTCTCCATCACTCTCGACACAACAACGAATCCTCCTGGCTTTTCGGACATAGGTGTCTTCTTCCTTGGCTGCAGATGAATGGCATTAGGGTTTCGAAAATAGGTCAAACAATAATGTATTGACAAGAATGGGGCAATTTTTGCTTTTTATAATCCCATAAGCAGTTTTCTTAGCCAAAGGTGGTAGCGCATGGTCCATTGAGTAGTCTTCAATACCATTTTTACATATGTGGATGACTTGGAGAGTGACACGTACGAAGGTGGTTTCTTTTCCGCACCGGCTTTATTACTTATCTCTCGAGCTCTTTGGCAATGCGGGTGTCAATGTGGACCGTCAATCTGGCTTCTCAATGCTGCACCGTTGATCTCATCATAGTCCTGTTGTATGTTTCAATGACCCAATTGTGCCACTTTGAATTTATTTTTCGTGCATATGGGCAATGTGGCATGTATTATGCACCATCGATCTTCAATTTCATACAATCTTGACCACTTCGTCACAATTGCAATATCTCCAATTGCCTCATCAAATTTCTTTTAAAAACCGACCATTTATGGTTGTCACCGACACTTGAATTCAAAAAGTGGATTTTAGTAGATCTCAGTTTGTTGCAGCATTGTTTCACGAACGATCGTTGCTTCCACTTTTCTAAGTTCATCGTCCAGCACTCACATCCTATTTTTCATAGGAGGACGTGTATGTAGAGTAATGGAATTTAAGAAAAGATGGACAAGCATAATGACAGCTGAAAAATGACTTATCTGCTGAAAATATAATTGGGTTTGGTCGAAGTTATAGAGTTAGAATAAAACCGCGCGCCAAATAGAATCTTGATTTTGTGGCTGATTACTGCTTTTGGCCCCTCTACTAAGCGTCCCATTGCTAAAATCCATGGGTCGTTATAAAACACCATCGATTTGAAACATTATCAACCCCGTCGACAGGTTAAGGTTGGCTGAAACTTATGAGCTGAAAAGCTAATTGTGTAAGTCGTCGTGTAGATGAATTTGAATGCTAGTTTGTATAGCTAGACTCCCAAGCGACCTCCATTCTGAAACCCTTTTTTTGTATCCGCATCCCTGAATTCCAGGAGAAACGTGCCCAGACTTTCACGTTCTTATACTTTCGCTCCTCTGGAAACAATCCCACATGCAATAGGAGAAAGGCCATTTTAATGTTTACATAGCCCATGTCCTTCAACATATTTTAATGTTTACATAGCCCATGTCCTTCAACATATATCAAGCAACAAACGATTGGTAGGCTCGTGGACGATGAAGGATGTGAGATCTGTGGGGCCCTCATGACTTGGCATTCGGTCCCATGATGAGCCCTCTGTGTTGGGCACATACATTTTGCTCCAACTTTTAATTTACAAAAAGAAATCTCTATCCTCTTATGGGGAAGAAGTTCCTATTGAAGACGGACAACATGAGTTTGAAGTACTTATTTGACCAACCTGACCTAAATGCTAGGCAGGCTATATGGTTAGCTTTCCTTAGCGAGTACCACCTCAAGTTAAAACACATAAAAGGAAGGGAGAACAAGATTTCTGATTCTTTAATTCGACGGGATCATATGTTATATGAGGTAACTTTGAGTCAAACCGACTCGGATTTACATGACATGATTAGAACGGAAATTAGGAATGATCGATTCTATGTTGAAATCCTTAAAAATATTTAGGAGGATAGGTTATTCCAACAACAAAAGGAATATAGGATCGACGAATCAGGATTGTTATGGTCAAAGGAAAGACTCTATGTCCAGGATGAAGGAGACATTAGACCTAACATTTTAACAAATTTTCATCAGAAACCCTACTTAGGACATCTGGGATATCAAAAGATGATATCGGCGGTAAAGAAACACTTTTTCTTACCTAAGTTGAAAGTCGACATAGCATTATTCATCGCTAAGTGCCAGGAGTGCCAACTGGTCAATGTAGAACACCAGCACCCTTCAAGGTTACTACAACCGCTACCCATTCCAAAGTGGAAATGGGAGGTCATCAGTATGTACTTCATTACAGGGTTACCAAAAAGTAAGAAATAGAATGATTCCATCTTTGTAGTGGTAGACAAGTTATTCAAAGCAACACACTTCATACCTGTAAAATCAACGTACAAAGCTGTCCACATTGCGGACATCTTCCTAAAAGAAATATTCTGATTACATGGGATACCCAAGGCAATCATCTCGGATAGAGACACGAAGTTCACCAGTAACTTATGGAGATCCTTGTTCTCCGATTTGGAGACACGGTTAAATTTCAGTACTACTTACCACCCGCAGACTGAAGGACATACGGAACGAGTAAACTAGATCCTAGAGGATATGCTTAGAATGTATGTTATGAACAACCCCATGAAATGGAAGGATTATTTACACCTCGCAGAGTTTGCATACACCAACAGGTACCAGAACTCTGCCAAGATGAGCCCCTTCGAGGTACTCTATGGAAGAAAGTGTAGGACACCGGTGATATGGGATAGCCCAGAAGACAGACTTATGCTGGGTCTAGATTTACTAAAATACTTGGAACAACTAGTCACCAAAGTACAAAAAAACATAAAAGAGTCACAAGACTGCCAGAAGAGTTATGCAGATAAGAAAAGAAAAGACAAATATTACCAAGTCAGCGAACATGTCTTCTTAAAAGTGAAGGAAAAGAGGAGCTCTTTGAGCTTGGGACATTGTGGAATGTTGGCCCCTAGATTTTGTGGGCCCTTTGAAATATTGGCCAAGAAGGGGCCAATAGAATACGAGTTAGCCTTACCATCTCATGTAAAAGTTCATAATGTTTTTCATGCATCTCTATTAAAGAAATATGTCTATGATACTAAGCATGTGATTGATTAGTCCTTATTACAGGTAGAACCCGAGGGGAGTTTATTCTAGAGCCCATCCACATACTAGACAAGAGGGAGGTACAACTTCGGAGACGAACTATCGTCCAACTGAAAGTTTAGTGGAGGCACTTCGGGCCTGATGAGGCCACCTGGGAAAATGAAACCACCATGAAGGAGGCTTACCCCTCCTTATTTCATGACATCATTTCTAATCCCTAGAACATCGGGACAGTGTTGTTCTAAGTGGGGAGGGATGTAATATCCCGAATTTTGTTGATTATGATTATTCTATATATTGGGCATAAGCCCTGATGCACATGATTTATTTTGATGATACATATATACTGGGCATAAGCCCCAATGAATATGATTTACTTTTTCTTATATATGTTGGGTGTAATCCCTGATGCACATGATTTACCTTGGTTATAGATATACATATTTGGGCATGGACCCTGACAGATGCAGATTATTGTTATGTACTGGATTGATGTGTATTATGTGATTGGGTACAAACCCTAATATATTGAGATGATCTTTGTTATATACTGTGCAGAGTTCTGGTATGCATGACTGACTTTATGATGTGTTGAGCATAGGCTCTAGAGCACATGGATGACCTATGTATTGGGTGTAAGCCTCGATGTACATAGATGACTTTTATTATGTGTTGGGCGTAAGCCCCAATGTACATAGATGACTTTTATTATGTGTTGGGCGTAAGCCTTGATGTACATAGATGACTTTTATTATGTTTTGGGCGTAAGCCCTGATGTACATAGATGACTTTTATTATGTGTTGGGCGTAAGCACCGATGTACATAGAGTGTTGGGCATAAGCCCTGAAGCACTCCAACTTGATGTTGAGCATAATCTCTAGAGCATCGGATCTTTGGCCATTGTATCCCTAGGTGTATCTTACAAATATATCCTAGTACTAGTGTTGAACGAGGAGATCTGGAATTGCACTAGCGTAACGCCCGTTGAAGAGTGTTGAGCATAAGCTCTGAAGAGCACCCAGGGTTACTTTACTTAAAAGGTGTTGAGTTGAGGAAGACTCTGAATAGAACCACCAATCATCATACTTGTTTAATTTGACTAATTGAATCACTACTCATCTCTCATCAAGGACTGAGGAAACTGCCACGAAATACAAGGTAATCCAACATGCAAAGGGATCTGGAGCTACCTAATTTGGTCGACCATCCAAACCTACCAAAGGCCTTGTCAGAAAAAAGTGGACCTTATTTAATAGAGCATCAAAAATATAAATGCTATATAACTACTTGTATAAATCAAAGTGATTATTTATAAAGAGCCTCACTTATGTACAAAGTGGTATGCATAAAATATATGTATGTAAATAAAAGATATTATTTACATATAGATATAAAAATATATGAGAATAATAAAGAACACATAGTTATATAAAGTAAAATAACTATATCCACTTAAATGGATTATACATATAACTATGCTCATTCATATAAATTAAATAAATAAAATATAAAAGTTCCATTTATAAATTCAACAAATTGGAACAAATTAAAAGTCCTAGATAAACTAAAGTTTATATTTAAATAAAGTTTTTAAATTATATGTTATAATTCAAACTAAAAATAAAACTGAAGTTAATGTTAAAAATATTATTATTAACTCAACTTCCCATTCCAAAGATTTCCTATAAATACAAGAACAGTTCCCAAAGAGAGGGATCTAGCTTACTATCATTCTTTATGGTATCAAGAGAGAAACTGTACCATAAATCTGGAAGAGTAATGTTCCAGGATTGATTGGCAATCAGTTGTTCTGCCTTAGGTTCTCTAGGTTCTCTTGCATGTTGGAGCCAGCTCGGGGGGATCCGATTTAGAACCAAGAACGGTTCCGGGTCATGGTTGGGAGGAACGTGGTAGTTCCAAAGTTATTTGGTTAACATCCTATAGGTCGACTAATAGTATTTGATTCCATTAATTAGTGTTTGAGGTGTGTAGGTTATAAAAAGGAGATCCAAGCTACAAGAGTTCGGGTAAGAACTTATAATTGCATTTCAAGTTCCTAGAATATTCTAGGCTGAGAGCTAAGATTTAGTTCTTGTGAAACTGAAAATTGATTTTCATTAGAATTATGGTTATCATTGAATATTTGGGAGCAAGGGCTAAGGCATTGGCTCCCTAGGGTAAACATTTACTTTTGAGAAATTATTTATGCATAATTGTAAACCTAGACATCAAGCTTTTCCCTAAATTTCTTTTAGTCCCACGATCTAGCAGAGGTAGCTACGCTAGCTTGTGCTAGATCCTAGTATTTATATAAATTACTGTAATTAAAATTTCTTTTAAAAAAGATCATGTTATGACTTCCCAAACTCTGGACATTTTGTAAGAGTATAACTCTGCCCCAAAACAAAGGATGATCAAAATTTCTTTTAGAGCAAAATCGTCTCCATCCAGAGATCGATTCTCTTCGAAACCTAGACCCTAAGTTTTTGAAATAATTAACTAACTCAAAGTTTATTACAAAGTACCTTTAACATTAGTAAAAACTCTCAACGAGTTTTTGTAATGTCCATTTTTTGAAACTTATTAAAATGGTGAAATTTTCAACTTTTTCCACTAGTTCGACCTTTGACTAGTATTGGGTTCTTGGTCTCCAAATGACTCCAAGTGCTCCCAAATTGTTACAGAAGGTATATGGATGATATTAGGACATTATTAAAAGTTTTATGGATTCTTTAGAGTCTTTAAAAGAATTCTTCAACTCTCCTTTAAGTTATGTCCAAAGTAGGGAATTTGACTAGCAATTTGGGGTTCAAATCCCCCTTGGGTAGATGCTGGAAATGGCTCTCCAAATGATATGGGACCCTCTAAAATTTATGAATAGGAGAAGGGGATATTAATGGGACATGAATATGGTCTCATATGCAGCACCATTCAATTTATTAATTCTTATACAACCCTCTCAAATCAGATACAAAAATACTAGTTTCGACCTTAGGGGAAATGATAGGCAATCTTCTCTAAATGCTATGAAACTGAACAAGATGACTCCAAAATATTAAGAACTGAACATGAAAATTGTATGAAACATTATTAATAGTCGATACATCATAAAATCATCAGTGTTTCACTTGTCCATTCGAAAATAACATCATATCATTGGCATACATCAACATAGTGGGGAAATTGGCACCATTTGCTCATTAATGATCAGATTTACATAGTTCCACTTTGAATTTCGACCTCAAGGTAGTATGAATATGAAGAAAAAATAATTTACATTATATGATAAGAAAATGAGGAATTAGAAGCTCCCCCAAAGAGAACCATAGCTCACCACAACTCACCAAAGGCGCAATTCCTCAAGGATCATGAATATGCTGAGCAAACTTGAAATGGTTGTAGAAACAAGATGAACTAGAAGTGACCATGAGATGCCCTGTATCTTGAACCTGCAACATATGACCTCATTAAATCTCCAAATGAAAGGTATGAATGGCCTTTCCAATTACCAATTAGGATGGGAATCTTTCACGAATCTTTCACCCTCAAAATTGGTGCTAAGGCAAGTAGAGTAGCACTCCACTAGCTCTCCTCTCAATTGCAAATTATGAAAATGATCAAAATCCCTCTCTTACTTGATCCCTGTATTTTATAAACATCCTTATCCTTCTAAGGTTCCAATTCCATCCATAGACTCCAAAGCAATTCGAATTAGGGAGAGGTTCATGATTTTCCATGTGTCTTCCACTTCCTAGCCTTCCACCTTCCACCAATTCGAGTAGGAATATCTTGAGATTCTTTAACTCCCATGAGCGTCCTCTTGGAGGCTATTTTTAGTCTTGACATGTCATAATGTCATATGTCAGCAATCAGGTTTGCAATTTTTCATAGGTGTCATAGCATCTTCATCATTGTTGTCATAGAGGTTAGGGAGTCTAGTCCAAGTGTCCAATAACTCCTCATTTGACTCTTCCTCTTCAATGGGAGTTACACTTCCATACCAATTCGAACTATGATGCATATTTTCAAGTGTATGAGCCTTCCAACTCATCCCAAGAATGTTGGGATTCTTATGGATTCGAATTGACAAGAAGAGGTTGCCATGTGACATAGAAAATCTAGCTTGTGTGGGTCCCACACCCTCCATGTGTCTTCATGATCAATTTCCACTTTGATTTTCTCTTGTATTTATTTATTTATCTCATTTATTAAATATTTATACCATTATAATGTCTAAACATTATTTATTATCCCCCTTATTGCAAATCCCAATGTCTCCATCCAACCTAGGGAACTAGTAGGATTGATGGGATTTTCTTGTCATGAATTTATTTGAATGGGGACATTACAACTCTCCCCACCCAATATTGTTTGTCCTTAAGAAATTTCAGATTTGGATGCTGCAAAATTTGTTCCTTCTCCCATGTGGCATCTTCACTTGGGAGATCCTTCCATTGTACCAAGTACTCTTTGATAGTTCTACTCCTTAATCTTCTTACCCTAGTCTTCAATTTTTTTTCTAGAACAAGTATGAGCTGACCTTCATCATCCAAAGGATGAAGTTTTTCTGAAATGACAATTTGCTGACCAATAGCCTTCTTGAGACATAAAACATTAAATACATTGTGAATTTTACTTCCTTCTGGAAGTTCTAGCTCATATGCTACCTCCCCAACCTTCCGAACTACCTTGTATGGGCCATATTCCCTTGGTTTTAGCTTCTCTACTCCATTCTTTTTCAAGGATATTTTTTTATATGGATGCAACCTCAAATATACCAAATCATTGATTTGAAAGGTCCTTTCTTCCCTATGTTGATCTGCATACTGTTTTTGTTGATTTTGGGCCACATGCACATTGTCTTTCAAAAGCTTTAAAATGTCTTGGCTCTTTTCCACCCAATCTTTATCCTTTGGGGCTCTACTATCACCAAATATATGTTCAACAAAGGTGAGTGATTCATAACCATATAATGCTTTGAAATGAGACATTCCTATTGACATATGAAAAGTGGTGTTGTAGCAAAACTCACCCAAGTGTAGCCATTTTACCCATACTTTTTGCTACTCTCCCACATAGTTCCTTAGGTACCCTTCCAACCATTGATTCACTCTCTCTATTTGGCCATCATTTTGTGGATGATAGATTGTTCTTGGAGTCAATTGAGTGCCCACCAATTTGAAAATTTCTTTCCAAAAAGCACCTATGAATCTACTATCTCTATCACTTACAATGCTCTCGGGGAGCCCATGCAATCTAAAGATTTCTTTAAAAAAAACATCAGCCACTTGTGAAACACTAAAAGATGATGTAACAACAAAGAAATGATCAAATTTGGTCAGCCTATCCACTAACACATATATGCAATCCTTTCCCAAAGATTTGGGCAAACCTGTGATGAAGTCCATTGAGATACTCTCCCATTTTTGTTCCGGAATGGGCAATGGTCGCAACAAACCAGCTGAGCATGTGAGTTCAAATTTGTTTTGCTGACATACCTTACATTAATTTACATATTTGAGAACATCTTCCTTCAGCCCTCTCCAAAAAACCTTTGCCTTAATTGCCTTTAAGTTTTGAAGATCCCTGGGTGGCCAGCTAATGGGGAATCATGTGCTTCTTGCAAAATCTTGTACTTGAGTTTTGAATTTTGAATCAAATAAATTCTTCCCTTATAATATATCATCCCATCCAAAATCCTGTAGTTATTATCCCCTTTGACACCATCTAACACATAAAGAGCAAAACTATCTTTGGAATATTCAACCATTAGCATGGTTTTACAATCTTTTGCAATGTCCATGAGAGAAAAGGAAGGTCTTATAGATAATGCATCTGCTACAATGTTATTCTTCCCTTTTACATATTCAATATCAAAATCAAAGGCTTGGATCTTGCTTACCCACTTTTGTTTCCTTTCATTAAGATCATTTTGGGTGAGGAAGTGCTTTAGACTATTGTGATCAGTTTTCACCACAAACTTGTTTCCCACCAAGTATTGTCTAAAATTGGCTAAGGCATGCATGATGGCCAACATTTCTTTGTCATAGATGGAGTAAAGCTTCTCATTTGGCTGAAAATTTATGCTCTCAAAGGCTATAGGGTGTTGATTTTGCTTTAGGACAACCCCTATCCCTTCACCTGAAGCATCACATTCCACAACAAAAGGTTTAGTAAAATCAGGTAATGCAAGTATTGGACAACTACTCATTACCTCTTTCATTTTTTGGAAGGCCTTTTCAGCCTCTTCATCCCACTTGAAAGCATCTTTCTTTGTCATATCAGTGAGTGAATAAGTCAATTTGGAGAACCCTTTCACAAACTTCCTATATTAGGTGCATATTCCAAGGAAGCCTCTTAATTCTGTGATGTTTTTTGGTGATGGCATTCAAGGATAACCCATATTTTTTCCATGTTCACTTTAACTCCTTCTTGTCTAATAATGTACCCAAGATATAAAATTTCCTTCATCCCAGATTCACATTTAGACATCTTAGCAAACAAGGACTGTTCTTGCAAAATTTTCAACACGACCTCTAAATGATGCAAATGATCTTCCCAAGTTTTGCTATAAATGAGAATATCATCAAAGAAGACCAAAACAAAATTTATAAGCTGCTTGCAAATGATCATATTCATGCATTCTTGGAATGTGGCTGGAGCATTAGTTAATCCAAAAGGCATAACAAGAAACTCAAAGTGACCATAGTGACATCTAAAATCAGTCTTTTGCACATCTTATTCCTTCATTCGGATTTGATGGTAACCTGATCTAAGATCTATTTTGGAGAAATATTTTGCCCCACAGAGCTCATCCATGAGCTCATCAATTCTAGGAATAGGATACCTATTATTGATTTTCTTCTTGTTCAAATCTCTAAAATCTATGCACATCCTTAAGGTTTCATCTTTTTTCTTCACCAACACTACTGAAGAGGCATAAGGGATAGAGCTTGGTATAATGAATCCCAACTCTAAGAGTTCTTGGATGGCCTTTTCAATTACATCTCTGAACTTCTTTGGATGTCTATAGGGTGATATTTGTATGGGTGAAGTACCCTCCTCCAAAACAATGTTGTGCTCAACTCCCCTATCAGGTGGTCTACCATGTGGAAGGTCTCCAAAACAAAATTCATACTTTTGTAGTAGTTTCTCTATCTCCTTTGGGTGTTCAAAAAACTTTATGTTAGGCTTGGGAGATGTGATGAAACATTCAACAACCCATTCTATGTCTCCATGCCTCAATATGGATCTCATACTATGGGAGGTCACTACTTGATTAGGATAAGTGTGTTTCCCTCTCACAACCCTTAGTATTCCTTTCGAATCTTGGAACTTCATTTCAAGAATTTGATAGTTCATTGTATGCTCCCCTATAAAATACAACCATTGCACTCCCAAAACCACATTAGTATCAGCAACATCAACCACATAAAAGCTATCAGAAAAAGTGTAATTACCTATGGTGATTTGCAGCTTTGGAACCCATGTTTTGCACTCCATGGTGTTGTGTCCTGGAATGACAACTGTGAAGCCATTGAATGGTTCAGTAGAGATCTTCCTCCTCTCCACCATGTCTGCATCAATGAAGCTATGTGTGACTCCTCCATCTAAAAAAACTGAGGTCCTTTGTCCTAGTACCACACCTTTGCATAGAATAGTGTGATAACGAGGCACTGCTGAAAGTACTGTCATTCTTGCTTTGTCAGGTGAAGGATGAATTTATTCTTGTTTCCCTTTTTTCGTTGTATCATATCCCTCTTCTTGATCTGAAATGTGTCCTTCTTCCTCCATACCCCCTTCATACTCATCATTATCAGAAAATACTTCAATGTATTTAGCTTTTCCCTTAGTACATTTATGCTCCGTTGCCCATGGTTGGAAGCATGTGTAGCATAATTTTTTTATTCTAATTTATTCCCTGTTTAGTCCCTCTTTCTTATTCTTTTCAAATGCATCTCTTTGCCAGGGCTTCTTTTCAAATCTGAATTTGGAAGGGAAGTTAAGCTTGGGAGGAAACCTTGTTCTAGGTAACACATTTTGTAGATCCATTGTCAAGTCCATGGCATCCTTCAATGAATTTGGTTTGTGGGCCTTAAATAAACCTTTTAAGGGTTCATCCAAACCTTTAGTAAAGAGTAATACTAACATAACCATATATATATCAACCACCTTAGCTGATAATCTTTGGAATTCCAACATATATTCATTCAGCAGGGGTTCCAACTTGCTTCAATTGGGCTAGTTCTTTGAAAGGCAATTCTGGGTCTTTGTGCTCAAATATTTCTATTACCTTGTCTACAAATTCTCCATATGTTTTAACCTGATTATGTCCCAAATTTTTCAGACCATGGAACCACCAACCATTGGCTTCCCCATCAAGATGCAAAATGGCCATTTTTAAAGCATCATCTTCCACCATTGGATTCAACTGAAAATACACATCTAGTTTTTGTACCCAAGTATGTGTAGAAATTTGAGATGAGCCATCAAATGTGGGAAGTGGTATTTTACTTATTGCATAATTGAAATCTCTATTTTGAAATGGATTCTTATTACCTTCCTTCATCTTGAGCTTGTTTGAGACAATGAGGTATTGATCAAATGGTAAGGTGTTTCTGCAATCTTCACTCAAATTTTGCCATTCAATTAGAAGTTCTTGCACCTCAATTTGAGTATTAATATTTTCTTTGGAATAAATAAATTTAGGTGTGGTAGGCCTTGCTGCGCTCTGAAATTCATTAGCTCTATTATGGGGTCCCGTGCTTGAGAAAATATGCTCACCCATTACCTTCTTTTCCTCCTGATGAGAACTGTTGTTGCCTCCTATGACTCCTTTGCTTCCAAGTTAGCTAACCAACAATTCAAATCCTTTCATCATATTCTTGGAAATGTATTCAAAGAGGGGTTTCATCATTTTCCTAAGCTCCTCACCATCATCTGAGGTTTCCTTTTCATCCCTAGTCATAGTTTCCTAAAAAAATTGCTCTTCTTTTCCTACTTTTTCCTCTTCAACAAAAGAACTTTTGGTTTCAATATCTGATGGTGGTCCCTGAATTGTTGTCCTCATGAATATCAGACCACATCAAGTGGCGAGATCATGCTCTGATACTGATTGTAATGCTGAAATTTATTAAAATGGTGAAATTTTCAACTTTTTCCACTAGTTCGACCGTTGACTAGTATTGGGTTCTTGGTCTCCAAATGACTCCAAATGCTCTCAAATTGTTACAGAAGGTATATGGATGAATTTAGTACATGATTATGAGGTTTATGGATGATTTAGAGGCTTCAAAACGCTTCTGAAAGTCTCCTTTAAGTTCTGGCCATAGTAGGGAGTTTGACTAGCAATTTGGGGTTCAAATATCCCTTGGGTAGATGCTAGAAATGGCTCTCCAAATGCTATGGGACCCTCTCAAATTTCTAAACAGTAGCAGAGGATGTTTAGGAGAAATTCATATGGTCTCATATGCAGCACCATTCAGTTTATGAAGTCTGATACAACCCTCTCAAATCAGATACAAAAATACTAGTTTCGACCTTGGGGGAAATGATAGGCAATCTCCTCCAAATGCTATGAAACTGGACAAGATGACTCCAAAAGCTTAAGCACTGAACATGAAACTTATATAAAACATTATTAGAAGTCCATACATCATACAATAATCAGTGGTTCACTTGTCCATTCGAAAATAACATCATATCATTGGCATACATCAACATAGTGGGGAAATTGGCACCATTTGCTCATTAATGATCAGATTTACATAGTTCCACTTGGAATTTCAACCTGAAGGTATTCTGAATATGAATAAAAAATAATTTACATCAGATGATAATAAAATGGGGCATTAGAAGCTCCCCCAAATAGAACCATAGCTCACCAAAGGCACAATTCCTCAAGGATCATGAATATGCTTACCAAACTTGAAATGGTTGGAGAAACAAGATGAAATAGAAGTGACCATGAGATTCCGTGTGGCTTGAAACTGAAATATATGACTCCATTAAAGCTCCAAATGAAAGGTCTAAATGGTATTTCCAATTACCAACTAGGATGGGAATCTTTCACCCTCGAAATTGGTGATAAGGCAAGTAGAGTAGCACTCCACTAGCTCTCCTCTCAAATGCAAATTCTGAAAATGATCAAAATCACCTCTCTTACTTGATCCCTGTATTTTATAAACATCCTTATCCTTCTAAGGTTCCAATTCCATCCATAGATTCCAAGCCAATTTGAATTAGGGAGAGGTTCATGATTTGCCATGTGTCTTCCACTTCCTAGCCTTCCACCTTCCACCAATTCGAGTAGGAATCTCTTGAGCTTCTCTAACTCCCATGAGCACCCTCTTGGATGCTATTTTTAGGCCTGACATGTCATAATATCATATGCCAGCAATCAGGTCTGCAATTTTTCATAAGTGTCATATCATCTTCATCATTATTGTCATAGAGGTTAGGGAATCTAGTCCAAGTGTCCAATAAATCCTCATTTGACTCTTCCTCTTCTATGGGAGTTACACTTCCATCCCAATTTGACCTATGATGCATATTTCCAAGTGTATGAGCCTTCCAACTCATCCCAAAAATTTTAGGATTCTTATGGATTCGAATTGACAAGAGGAGGTTTCCATGTGGCATAGACAATCTAGCTTGTGTGGGTCCCACACCCTCCATGTGTCTTCATGATCAATTGCCACTTTGATTTTCTCTTGTATTTATTTATTTATCTCCTTTATTAAATATTTATGCCAGACTAATGTCTAAACATCATTTATTATCTCCCTTATTGCAAATCCCACTGTCTCTATCCAACCTAGGGAACTAGTAGGATTGATGGGATTTTCATGTTATGAATTTATTTGAATGAGGATATTACATTTTCGTAGGTCAAACTTTAAATTATTAAATCAAAATTTAAGCACTGACAGGGTTCACGTAGAATCACACAAACATATTAAAATCCACGATGAACATAAAAATAAAATCAAACCATTTCATAGAAATCGAAATCGTGTAAACCATGGGCTCAGATCCTTTTCAAACTAACTAGCTATTTTATTTAAATCATGTTATTTAGTTCAGACTCAGGATCGAATCCTTTGAGCTACGATCCAATCAACGTTTGGAGGGTTCAACCACGCTACAACGTGTCTTATTATCCCATTAATTACAACCACAAAAATTATAAAAGACAAGTAAATGCGCAACTGAGATAGGGCCTTGCCCCTTCTTTAAATAAATACATTCTTTTCCAAAATAATTATCTTTGTCATTCCCTTACGGGAGCAGTGTCTTCAAAACCAAAATGCGTAATTTATAAATAAAAACAAATGATAGTTAGAGGCTCTGCCTTCAAATTAAGAATGATGTGTTTACTACATCAATCCATAAACAAACTAGAAGTAAACTCAGACTTTCCCCAAATCATTGTTAAACCTTAGGGATTTTCCCATAATTATTATATAAAAACATTTCCAATTATTTACTTCTAAGCAATCACCTACAGAGGCATTGTCTTCAAACCAAAATGCGGAAATTATAAATTATATAGAGGCATTGCCTCCCAAATTAAAAACGCATAAATTATAAATGAAAATATATTACAAACATGAGCCTTACTCTCAGAATCAAAACGATACAATTACTATACAAATCCAAGAACCAACATTAAATAAAATTAGACTCTCCCAAGTGTTTGTTAAACTTAGGGCTTTGCCAAAACAAAACTTAGATTCTCTAAAGAGTAAAAAGAACGTAAATTACTAGATAAAGGGAATTCAACATTTCTAGATTTAGTATCAACAACCATACAGAGTAAAAAATGCATCCTATAGGAGCAACAAAATAATTAGAAACATACCCATGATTCATGAGTTCCCTTCCAGTACCAGACAAAGGCCAAAATAATGATTACATATTACTTATAAATCAAAATTTCAATCACAGAATTTATAGTCAAGATATACATAAACTAGGAGCCGAATTGGACATCCACTGATCCAAAACGCGTACACAGGCTTCATACATAAATCAACACTATAGCTTATACTTCTCACAGAGCCAAGTTGCCCATACAACAAGTCCGTCCACGAGTTACCAAGAAGAAAACTGAGCATTACAAATAAGTTCTGAAACCCCGAATCGATAACCACTCTCAAAATTACACAATGAGCAACACCTCAGCAAGCAACCAGTTTTGACAACATTCGCATGAGGGGAGAAAAGGTCACTATGGACCAGGCTTACCAGAGAACTTTCGTATCCTTAAAACAACCCTCCGCTTCATTTACTCCACCCACGCTAAGCTTGAACCCCCAGTGTCAAAAACCCTGTCAAAAGACAAGTTAAATGCATTAGCCACAATCTTTAGCAAATCGAGAGCGTGGTATCAACATTTCTGAACAAAGAGTAGGGGAACCAGAGTTACCTTAAATTCTTGACCACGCCTTCTGTCACTTGGATGAGTGTAGGACTGAGCAAATCTCATGGACTAACGCTGGCCCGATGGCCACATTCAAACCCTGAGAGATCTTCTCTCCTTTCCCCAAACCAACGAAGGTAAGACTACAATAAAGTTCAATGAGTCGCTTAGGGTTTACCATACCCAACTTGGCATCACGATTCCATGGCTAGCTCATGGGCCACATTTAATACCACCTACCTCCAATACTTTTGAAATACTTACGCACTCTCCATAGTAGAGAGTGACAGTCTTCTACAAGTTCAAATTCGATTTCCTTAGCATAGCAATCTTCACATTTTAAACTTTTATCAAAGATCTTTTATATTATTGCAAAATTTATAGTGTTAGCTTAGGGTCATTCTCTTAAGCACTTGCAAACAAAGGTAAAGCATGCTTTAGCATATAGCTAAGTAAGCCAGGCCCATTGTCACCTATCGCAAACCCTTCAAGCTTTTAGAATTTACAACGATACATTTAAAGGAGGAATTTTACACGTTTAAAATAAACCACTAGAGTTTAGGCATACATACAACTAGTCATCAAAGAAAACATATTTATAAACATTGGCTCGATATGGAGTATTAAGATCATCACCAAAACATTACTTCGGAAGGTTATAAATGGATCCATTAACATCAGCTAAATCAAAACAGAGAATCATAAATAGGATTGTAAGCTTCCAGTGATAGGTCTTCCAGTTATTTCCAGTGCTGAAGTTAATTTAATAAATGTTTGATCTGAATGACGACATTAGCCCATACATATTTTTTTTTAAATTTTACAGTTTTTAGGGACATTACATTAATGAACTAAATTTTTATGTATTCATAACACATGTGTGATTTAGTGAACGATTTGTTCATAACGCGTGCATGATTTGTTCATAAGATTTGTTAATAATGCATGTGTGATTTGTTCATAATACATGCACGATTTATGCCCATGCTTGCGTGTCCAATGACTTGTCAGGCTCGTCCCCCTCGAATCCTAGTCTTAAACAACACAAGCACGATGCGCTTTTTTATTTTGAGAGCGAGTTTTATGAAACTAGCATTGGATCAAAAAGGTCCCCCAACTTTGTGTGTTCACCCTATTGTATAAGCATTATTTGTTTGCTTTGCAGACCAACACTGCAGGTGATAGCACTAAGAGTCAAGAAAGTAAGTCTGATGTAAATGATTAGGATGACGAAGAAAGTGCAGAGGTATCTAAACCTCATGGTTATCTTTTATTTACCTGAGGATGATGATAAAAGTTGATATGTCATTAGTCTCTCTTAAGATTCCCTTGTATCCATCACGTATCCATGTTGGAATTAAAGTTGGAAGAATTTGTAACTTTTATCTACTTTAGTAGATGATTTTGTTATGTCCTGCCTTCTTTTGTAGGGGACATAGGTTTAAGGAGATTCAAATGGTGGAAGTGTATGATGTTATTAATATTTTTAAAAACATGGAATCTTAGGTAATTGCACATAAGATGTTTTCTTTTATATGGTTTTTTGTACATGTGTCTTGTATTTAGCATAGTCATTTTGATTATTTTCTTATTCTTTTGATACATATGCAATAAACTTTGATAATATTATGTTATGGTGAGTTATTTAAAAATTCAATGATTATCGATGCTTTGGTAGTGCTTGGTTTGGCCATGGTAAAGCTTTCTTCATTTTAACCTTTCCATAGTGTTATGAACTCATAAACAAAGAAAAACATCATATTATATACAAGGGAGAACCAACCTAAGAGATAAAACTAAAATTACTTTGTTTTTCTTTTAATTCTGTACAAAACATTTAGTTCAATGCATCTCTGTATGAAATGTCCTTAGATGCATGAAAATGTCCTCCTACTTTATTTTTAGTTTTATATTTAAAATAATAATAAAAATATATTTTAAATAAAGTAAGATTAGAAAGAATGAAAATGTCATTTTTCTACTTTACTTTTAATTTTATATTTAAAAAGCAAGTAAAAATATATTTTAAATAAAGTAAGATTAGAAAAAATGAAAATGTCCTTCTTCTACTTTACTTTTAATTTTATATTTAAAAAAATACTAAAAATATATTTTAAATAAAGTAAGATTAGAAAGATTTTGACTTGCACTAAAATAAAATGATCATCATATATATGATTGATTAAAATTCATAAAATATTATATTTAAATATATGTTTTAAACTTAAAACATAAAACAATACATTAAAAATATCACACATTAGTGAACTCCCGTTGGAATCATTCGAAAAGTATGGATAAGGATTATTGTACGTCGGAAAGACTTTGAGTCGTGTCCTCAACAAGTAGTCTTTTCAAAAATAAGGACGTAATCAGTGCTCGAATTTGAAGGTAAAATGTCTTGTCAGTTTTCTATGGTTAATTAAATAGAGTTATCTGTCAAAAAAATTAAAGTCATCCCTTAAAACGTTACGTTTATAATGTTTATAATGGGAAAAATGTTTTTTACCCTCATTTATGTCGCAGTTATGTTTATTATTCAGAGACACATTAAATAGACAATCATACAGACATTTGAAATGTATACGAGTTTCACACAGAGGCCATACAGAGCGAAAGGCCGTGAAATCATATGCAAAGAATACTTCCAATTTCGTTTGAAATAGGCAACCTTTCTTCGAATCCTCCTCCTTTCAATCTTCTTTTAGACCTCCGGAGCTGTTGATTAAAAATGGGTGTATCTATGGACAAAATTCGTTTTGGCGATTGGATGGCGTCAGTCGGCATGTTCTTGAGTTTATTGCCTCTTATTACTGCTCAACCAGGTATGCACTCATTGAAGCTTCTAACCTCAAGAAACGGCACATGAGTAACTATGGTCTTACCTGTTGGAGTACTTTTGAGAGTCGTCATTTGATATCTTCTTGTTTTATAAGATTCATGTATCATTTATTTTTCATATTTGGTCGACAAGGTATTGTTTTATTAAGAATTTCTGGTTGTGTGGAAGGATTTTTGAGTATTGACTGCGGAGGGAAAACAAATCGAAGTGGAGAAAACAATATAACATGGGTCCCTGATGCTAATTACATAGACGTGGGTCAGACCGGAGAGATTGGGGACGCCTATGCTCGCGGTTCCCACTTGCACAATCTACGAGTTTTCCGGAACCCTCTCAACAAATCTTGCTATCAGTTGCCTGTGGTCCCTAATGTGCCTTACCTCTTACGATTATGGTTTTCCCTTGGAAATTACAGTGGATTCAAACAGTTCCCAAGCTTCGCTTTCTCTATTGAGACACTGGGTATGTTAGCTATGGCAAACGTAACGGTCTCAGGCAAACACTCATTTCATAATGAAACAATATTGGTGAGTTCTGGCACAGTGCTGTACATCTGTTTAATCAGAACCTCCAAGCAAGATGATCCCTTTATCAATGCTATCGAATTGAGGACGCTCCAAGAAGGCATGTATAGACAGGCTAAGCCAGGAACAATGTTGATGTCAGTATGGAGATACGATGTTGGTGGAAATTCTACTATTAGGTGAATATTTTGAACTGTAGATATTTACCTGTCGAAATCTAAGCGTCATAAACCAGCTAAAGATATTTTTTATTTAAATTAAAAACTCGTCATAGTTAACCTGCTAGTCGTGTTGATATTCATTGTAATCCATTATTCTACCGGTTAGAAATTTATATCTTTGCATGGTAATAATTAGCAAATATATTACTACCGATACCAGATGCCTAAATTAGTTTTGATATGTGAGAGCCAATTTTGATGCAGCAGTAGTGTTCAGCACTTTATGATTTTTTTTGTTGTTGTAGTGATCCAGTTGAATGGCTTAAAACAGGTATCCTCAAGACAAGTTCGACCGGATCTGGACTTATAAAGCAGATTTAACTGTTTCTAATCATTATTATCTGCAGTTTGTAAGATGTCATGAGACCATTTCAACCAACAATACCATGGAATTTCCTCCACCTGCTGTCATGCAAACGGCGGCGGTTATTACGGGAGATCGGTTAAAATTCAGTGTAGGACCGACCGATGGTCACAAATCATTACTGCTGTTATATTTTGCAGAGATCGAGAAGCTAAATATGTCTCAACGGAGATCATTTTACGTAATAATAAATGGTGAAAATGGGTCTGAACCCATTATTTCTCTGAGCAATTATTCTACCCTGGAGCGAAAATTCATATCCAATCAAACAGATAACTTCTATTTTGCCTTCGTGAAAACCAGTGACGCTACCATTGGTCCAATAATCAACGCTTTTGAGACTTACAAAATAGTCGACACCCGACCGGCAACATGTGCACAAGATCGTAAGTTACCTCACTGATGTTTTGAGACTGGAATCGTTAATATTAAGTTTCAATTCCTTACCAATTAGTTGTTATAATGCAGTTAAAGCTCTCGAGGCTATCAAAAGCAGGTTTGGCATAAAAGGTTGGATATCCGATCCTTGCTTTTTGATACAGTGGGAAGGAATTGTCTGTAAACGAAATACTTCACCTGTAAGAGTTTCGGAAATGTAAGTTTAATTCTTCGATTTGTTTATAGTTGAAATCATAAAGATGATGAGATTCATAGGTGAAATTGTATGTGAACAAAAATCGTATTGCTGCCAGCAATTTGTCAGGAAAGAATCTTAAAGGACCGGTGCCTAACCATATTGGACAATTGACAGCATTAGTTAAAGTGTAAGCTTAATTTGACCATTTTAGTTAAAGAGTAAACAAAATTTAACTTCCAACAAATACTGATAAGGCTTCTGAATGGGAATATAATTTGGGTTTCGATATGATATCACATATAACAATCTCATGTACAGCATTTACCCATGAGTGTTGAAATTAGCAGGTCACTTGACAATAATCATTTGAAGGGGCCACTGCCAAATTTCTCCCGTCTAACCATGTTGGAGAGACTGTAAGTTTCTTTCCAAGATTCAGATTTCGGTTGGTCTGTTTTGAGTCGTGAAACTGATCCGCACTTTCATAAGCCAAAATTTGCATTGTTAATTATGTAGATATCTACAAAACAACAACCTAAGCGGTACTTTTCCATACTGGCTATCTGAACTGAAAAATCTAAAAGAGTTGTAAGTTGCCCTCTTTCTTCCTTTTCTATTTATCTTTTCACAAATATTTTTCAAACTTAGATGCAATTAATGGATAATATTTTTACCGCAATCTTTTTCCCACAGGAATATAGATAATAATAACTTAAGTGGTGTAATTCCTGCCCAATTTCTCAATGGTTCATTGAAATTCAGGTAATATATCCTAGTTTATATTCCTTATATTTTAACACAAATCCCATTTGAGATTCATCATTTCGATCATATTTTCTTAAAAAAAATGTCATAGACAATAATAATCAATCCAGTTCAGATTTAAATTGATGTTACCGGAGGACGTTCATGAAAAATCTCTTCTTGGTCTGATACAGTTTCTGTGGAAATCCCTACTTACCTATGTATAAGGGGGAATGCAATCTACATAAGGGGGGACGCATTCTAAAACATACAGAGAGGAATAAATTGAAGGTTATCCTCCCAATAACACTCAGCGGAGTTCTAATCATCGCTTTAGCGTTGATAATGGCTATCGTTGTGTGTCGCAATAAATTCAGGAGAAAAGAACAGGGTGTTGCCAACGAAAGATGTGGGCTGGAAAAGGAACCAAGATCATTCTTGTCCCAAGGTTAGGAAATACTATCAATCTTATATAGTTTATAATAATATGAAACATAGAGGTAGTAGTCCCTGTAAATGAAATTAGCTTAGAATGTTTTTTGTGCAGACTACTCAATGGTTATGGTGCCAAATCCAACAAAATCCCGTGCCTTCGCTTGTGAAGAGATGATTGCGGCTACACAAACCTTTAGTCGGGAGATCGGAAGGGGTGGATTTGGATCAGTGTTTTTAGGTAAATTGCCCCAAGGAAACGAAATAGCCGTAAAAGTGCTCTCACAGTTCTCCAAACAAGGAGCTCACGAGTTCTTGAATGAGGTGATTCTAAGATTTTTCTTCGATCATGTAATACGGTTAATCAATTTGTATACAATGTAACAATGTCTAACCACACAGTTTTGGTGCCACTCATGAGTAGCATATGTATCGTAAAATTCATGCCAGTGATCTTGCTCGATGAACAGGTTGATCTTCTTTCCAGAATCCATCATAAGAACTTGGTATCTTTACTCGGCTATTGTAACGAGTCAAGAGAAGTTATGCTTATCTACGACTACATGTCAGGGGGTTCCCTCCGGGATCACCTTTATGGTAAATTATATTGCTGATAGATATGTTTGTTTGAGTCGTTTGAATAGTCAAGGTAACAAACACACATTTAGTTCTCTTATTTTGTTTTCCAGGTCCTAGTGCACATCATTCCAAACTAAATTGGAGAACCAGGCTTAAAATAGCTTTAGATGCAGCTGAAGGTAACTCTTTGTCTTAATTACTTTGATGCAGATGATTTTTTTATTATCTAAATGGCGGTTGTTACAGTAAAATAGAAGTAGATTTGTTGATTTCTAAATCGTGCGTAAGGACACATCTCACGTTATCCACCTGTGGTTTCTACTGAAGGACTGGAATACCTGCACGTAGGTTGCAACCCAAAGATAATTCACAGGGATATAAAGACCGCAAACATCCTTTTAGACAGCAATTTGAATGGAAAACTAGCCGACTTTGGACTTTCCAAGATTACGTCTGATGGGGAGGCTACTCATGTTACCACCGCTGTTAAAGGAACTGCAGGATACCTGGATCCAGAGTATGTTAGACATATATACCTTAGCACTCTGTTTACAGTATTCTGATGATGTTAGAGAATTCAAGTCATTATTAAAAGTAGAGACAATTTCATTTTGTTTTTTAGGCACATATTCTATGATACTCAACAATTTTTGTGTGAGGCACCTATTCCATGATATTCAACTAATTTTTTGTGAGGCACTTCACAGGTATTTCAGCACTCAAATGTTAACACAGAAGAGTGATGTATATAGTTTTGGAGTGGTTTTGCTGGAAATCATATGTGGTAGACAACCCATAGATCTAAAACTACCTGTAGAGAAACTAAACATCATTAGATGGGTAAGCAATCATCGATAAATATTTTAAGGCCTCTGACAATAGAATATATTATGTTGTAGTGTGCATCTTCTCCCATACTAATTACAATAATTATTGGCATATTTACAGGTGACACCGTATGTATTGGACAACGATAATCCTGGCAAAATAGCGGAAATCATAGATATGAAGTTGAGTGGAGGTTATGACATGATATCCATCACTGGTGTTGCCAAACTAGCGATGAGATGTGTTCAGGCAGAACCGTCTTCCAGGCCGAGCGTGACTGAGGTGGTGGCCGAACTCAGAGAGGCTGTCAAACATGAGGATCAATCTTCTATTTCAATTTCAGAGGAGATTGGTATCGAAAGTAGCGATTTGTTTTCAGGCCCTGTCTCTTTATCCGTGGATTCGAGTGGACCTAGAGGAATGGACTGGAGTGCTAACAGCTCCACCATTTCTCAACCACCTTGAAGATAGTTCTGAAGCCTGAGTTGTTGTACGACTACTGGGGTTTGGTTGCCATCAAGCGTGGGCCCTTCGGTCTTTTATCAAAACTGGAAGTTGGGTTAGGAGCGTGCTAAGCGAAACATGTTAACTATATCCATGTGAATACGTTGTTGGGTATTCCTAAACTGAAGGAAGTTTAACCAAATCAAACCTACAAGTCTCGGCCATGACATAGTTTACATCATGAAGATGTGTTAAGTGGTTTTGGTTAATCTTTTAACAAAATAATTGACCGGCAACTAATTGTGATTGTTTTTGTTTTCTGTCTTAGTTCATCATTGAATAAAATTATGAAAAGTTACTTTTTTCAGCAGAAAAATCAAATGGTACAATATAAAGCAATAGTAGCTACTCAATACATAAAAAGAAACCATCACCAAAATTGATCTTTAAACCCTAAACGGAAGAAAAGTTACTTATATTACATAAAAAGAAACCATCACCAAAATTGATCATTAAACCCTAAACGGAAGAAAAGTTACTTATATTGCGTGCAAGTCTTTTATCTAATATAACTTTTATTATATTTTAATTATATATATATTTTTTTTATAAAAATTGAAATTATATTTATTTTATTTTTATTTATAAAAATTGATTTTTTGAAATTTTTTTATTTATAGGTGTTTATATTTTATAATTTGGAGTTTAATTTTTAAATTATAAGGAGATGAAACATGTCAAGATATATAAAAAATATCTAAATTTACATGTGATAACTAGTAGCTCTGACATGGATAGTTTAGTGACACTTAACTTGTGTCACTAAATGAGCAACACTAAAATGATGTGATAATATGGAGTTCATAATATGATAGAAGAGAAATGTATGGCACATGTGCCTTATGAACAATATGGTTCAAAATTAATAAAATTTTGGACTATGATTTTTTTTCTTGGAAAAAAAACTCATACTTGTCTTGTTGTTATTGTGTGAATCATTCATAATAGTGATTTGCTAAGGTTGTTGTAGAGATAGTTGGATACCAAAGATTTTCTTCAACTTAGTCTTCTATTTATGTGCGTGTGGTTGAGATATTCTCTCATAAATTTGTTGTATAAATGAAATTCACTCACACAAGATTAGATAGACATGTAGGAGTGAAGAGAAGAAGAGAAGAAGTGAAGACGGGTGAAGTGTATCAAGAGCCCAAGCTCTGTGTAAGAAGTGAAATATTAAGTAAAGTTGCCCTGTTTTACTGCGGTAATATATAAGATTTTAGTTTTATGAATTCATTCTCAAGAATGTTGGTTTATGTATCCCGCACATATTTTTCATATTTACCTGTGTAAATGTTGTTTACATTTATAGTCTGTAAGAAATAAAGATTTTCAAGTATTTCATAGTGGTAAATGTTCCTAGTGCTCATTAACTTCAACATATGTTTCGGTTCTTAAGCTTTAGCATGAAATATCTTTATACAAAGTTTGTTTAAGATTGGGTTATGCTCATTTAAATAAGTATGCGAAATTAACTTGTGCACATTTAATCTTCTTAAAGCTCAAGAAATTTGCAAAGTAAGTATGGCTAAGTTAAGAAGTTCATCTTCTTAAAGCTAAAGAAGTTTGCAAAGTAAGTATTGCTAAATTAAAAATTGAAATGCTCTGCGCACAGTAAAAAGTGGAAATGGGCAGTAGAGCAAAATATTTGCTAAGTGTACAATGCAGCTATAAAACAAAGAAAAGAAAAATATTCATTCACTGTGCACGTCAAATCTTTTTGACTGGGCTGTGTCATTTTCCTTTGAAATTTGATTAGCAGCGAATAAAACCTAATTATAAATAAGTCCAAAGAAATCAAAACTATAATGCAGACAAAGATAAAGATATGCTAAAGTTGATGGAGAATCTCTTTCCACTTCTGTGTGGGGCTCCCGATATGTCCTACTTTTTTCTCTTGCAATTTGACAATGCCGAGAGATGAAATTCCACATCTGTATAGACTTTTCTATTGAAGTTGATTAAAACAAGCCACAGCTACAGTAATCTTTTTTTTCACCCAAGACAACTACAGTAACCTATTTGTGAAGAAAGCGTGTGGGTTTCTTCTATTTAATAGTGCAGGTTTTTGTATTGTCCTTTAATAGTGCAGGTTTTGGTATTATAATAGAATATCTAAGAGCTCATATTAATAATCCAGGAAATCTTGTGAGTTGCAGAAAACTTCCTGTGAAGGAAAACCGCTATTCCAAGCGATCCGTTTGATTTGAATAGATTTTCAATCGGTGCGTATAAGAGTGATTTTAATAGATTTGCAATCCGTCCGTATAACAGTGAACAGAACAGGACTTGCGATAGGTCGATATGGTCAAAGCAATAGGATACTTTCATTGAATTAAAATGCAACCCATTACAGATAAATACTAAATTTGTTGTGCAGAAGAGAGGTGTTGTAGACCGTTATCACCCCCATTTTATGGCTGTGCTTATGTAATGCCCGCTCTAATTTATCTCCGTCTGTCAATTGAGAATTCAAACGTGGTAATGTTTATCGATAGATTTACTTTCCATATGTTTAAAATTCGACTAAATATATTCGTATATCATGTGAAGCATGGGAAGGGAAATCAAAAGGCAAAGTGAAAATTGGTTTGAGCATTGGGAGAGAATTCATGGCCGTAAGCAAAGAACTCATGAGAATAGCAGGAAACCTAAATACAGTAACGATATACGTAATTACAGTAACTGTATACCTAATTACATTACTTTTATAATTTTATGCACATATTCGTCTGCAAAACCAATAGTAAAAATCTATGTAATTTAATTGAATAGACCATTAAAAAAAGTCTCTACTTTTGGATTAGACGTGGAATTTAATTAACTAAATAACATTTTGTTTGTGTAATTTATAATTAAGAATATTTTTAAAACCGTGGAGTATGAAAATATTATGTTATATCGAATTTCTTAACTAAATCTCATATGTTACCATTTTTTTAAAGGATATACAATTATGTATTGTGAAAAAATTATGTGAAAGCAATACAGAATGAAATAAACCACACAAGAGCGATTATTTTCACCACATTATATAAGCATTAGCATTATATAAGAACCAGCTTGTACATTAAATACTTCTGATTATTGAAGTAATTAAAAGTTGTTTTTACTAATGGTGTTTATTCAAACATGATATTGAGTTTAATAATATTATATGGAGTGGTTTATTTATTTTAAGTTTTGAATTTTATGGTTACTTTTGGTTGGTTGGAATCTTTTAATTTTTTTTGGTAAAATCTAAATTTAGAAATATTTAAATTATATTTTTGAATTCATAAATAGATTTATTAACCTCAAATATCTCATGGCACCCAAATTATATAATTTCCATAACTAATATATATAATTCTAAATTTTTTAAATATTTACAATCACACTACCAACAAAATAAAAGATAAAATATGTAAAATATTAAACTACATTATTATATATATTATATAAATTGGATATGTTAAAAGAAATATACCTTTAAAAAAGAAATACTAAAATTTATTATAATCCGTTGGAATAAAATCTTTTCATCAGCCAAAGTTAATGTAAACTGATAGTTACAATTAGATGATGATATCGTTTCTTTAATGTCAATATCATCCGGAGCTTAAAACCTTCACATAATTAAATGATATCATATGAAGAAGGGACTTTATATTTAAGATTAAATTTAATGTATTTTAAAAAAACAAAAAAACAAAAAAAAATTACATTTTATTTCTTTATTGTCGATATCATCTAAGGCTTAAAACCGTAACATAATTAAATGATATCAAATCACAAGGACATGATTTTATATTTACATTCAATTTAATATCTTAAAAAATATATTAAAAAAATTAAATATATTTTACATTTCATTTTTATATAGTTTTCATATTTTAAAGTTGTCATATTTTATAATTATGTATAAAATAATAATTATTCTCTCATATATATATATATATTATTTAAAAAATAAATATATTTTACATTTCATTTTTAATCTTTTCATATTTTTAAGTACGCATATTTTACAATTATGTATAAAATAATAATTATTCTCATTCATATATATAGAATCACATAACAATTTCTTAGATCTATAAAGTATTTTTAGGTTTATCAAATTATTTCATAATTTTTTTTTATGAAATATACAACGTAATTATTAATATTAATATTAAACTAATTTAAGATTAAAATTAATAATTTTTTATTGTGGTTGTTAATAATAATAAGAATTACTATTATTTAATATTAATATTCACATTAACATTAAATAAACGTTAATATTAACAATATTATTATTAAAATATTTTTAATTTAATATTAACTTAACCTTAATATTAATGTTAATATGAAATTAATTTAATATTATATTAACTTTATTTTAACCATTAATACTAATATTAATTAATAATATTACTTCATTAATTTAATAATAGTTAACCATTTTTAACCATAGTCAACTACGAGATGTGTTCAACCAAGTTTAAACACAGTCAACCACAGTTAAATAGAGTGTGACTAGAGTCAACCATGATGCAATGATGGATTGAAGTCAACCATGGATTGAAGTCAACATTGGATTGAAGTCAACCATGATACAACTATGGATTGAAGTCAGCCATGGCTTAAAGTCAATTATGGCTTGAAATCAACCTAGGATTAAAGTCAATCGTACTTAAAAGTCATCTTTGGATTGAAGTCAAATATGGACTATCACCTAAGGATTAAAGTCAACCATGGTCGACCATGAATTGAAGTCACCCATGGATTGAAGTCAACCTTGCATTAAATTCAACCTTAATTAAAAGTCAACTATGGATTGAAGTCAACCTTGGATTGAATTCAACTATGGATTACAGTCAATCATGGATTGAAGTCAACCTTGGTTTGTAGTCAACCTTGCTTAAAAGTCAACTATGGATAGAAGTCAACCTTGGATTCAAGTCAACAATGGATTGAATTCAACCATGGATTGAAGTCAACCTTGGATTGAAGTCATCCTTGGATTGTAGTCAAATGTATTGTAGTCAACCATGGTTCAAAGCAAATAAAAAACTTTCAAAAGTGTGGTTTTGGATTGAAGTCACCCATTGTTCAAAGTCAACCTTAGATTGAAAGTCAACCATGGATTGAAATCATTAATGTTGATATTATTAATGGATTGAAGCCAACCATGGATCGAAGTCAATCTTGGATTGAATTCAACCTTTCAATTAACCTTTTGTTGAAGTCACCCATGGATTGAACTTAACCTTCAATTGAAGTCAACCTTGGATTGAAGTCATCATTGGATTGGAGTCAACCTTGCTTAAAAGTCAACTATGGATTAAAGTCAACCTTGAATTGAAGTCAACCATGGATTGAAGTCAACCTTGGATTGAAGGCAACATTGGATTGAAGTCAACCTTGGATTGAAGGCAATGTTGTATTAAAGTAAACTATGGATTGAAGTTGACCTTGGATTGAAGGAAACATTGCATCAAAAGTCAACTATGGATTGAATTCGACCTTGGATTGAAGTCGACCTTGAATTGAAGTCAACCAAGGAGTGAAGTCAATATTGGATTGAATTCAACCTTTGAGTTAACCTTATCTTGATGTCACCCATGGATTAAACTCAACCTTGGATTGAAGTCACCCTTGGCTTGAAGTCAACCTTTCTTAAAAGTCGACTATGGATTAAAGTCAGCCTTGGATTGAAGTCGACCTTGAATTGAATTCAACCTTGGATTGAAGTCAACCTGGAATTGAAGTCAACCTTAGATTGAAGTCAACCTTGGATAGAAAGAAACGTTGGATTAAAGTCAACCTTGCTTAAAAGTCAACTACGGATTGAAGTCGATCTTGGATTGAATTCAACCTTGGATTGAGGTCAACCTTGGATTGGAGTCAAACTTGGATTGAAGTCAACCTTGAATTAAATTCAACCTTGCTTAAAAGTCTACTATGGATAAAGTCAACCTTGGATTGAAGTTGACCTTGGATTGAAGTTAGCCATGGATTGACCTCGACCTTGAATTGAAAACAACCATGGATTGAAGTAAACCTTGGATTGAAGGAAACCTTGGATTTAAGTCAACCGTTCTTAATAGTCAACTGTGCTTAAAATTGAGCCATGGATTGAAGTCAAACTTGGATTGAATTCAACCTTGGATTGAAGTTAACCTTGGATCAAAGTCAACCAAGGATTGTTTTCAACCTTAGATTGAAGTCAACCTTGGATTGAAGTCAACCATGGATTGAATTCGACCTTGAATTGAAGTCAACCTTGGATTTAAGTCAATCTTACTAAAAATTCAACCTTTCTTAAAATTCAACTATGGCCCTTGAAGTCAACCTTGGATTAAATTCAACTTTAGTTTGAAGTTAACCTTGGATCGAAGTCAACCATGGATTGGATTCAACCATGGATTGAAGTCGACATTGGATAGATGTCAACCATGGATTGGAGTCAACTTAGATTGAAGTAAACCTCATATTGAAGTCAACATTTCTTAAAAGTTAACCATGAATTGCATTCAAACTTGCTTAAAAATTGACTATGGATTGAAGTCAACCATGGTTCAAAGTCAATAAAAAACTTTTAAAAGTGTGGTTGTGGATTGAATTCAACCATTGTTCAAAATCAACCTTAGATTGAAGTCAACCATGGATTGAAGTCAACTATTAATTGACATCAACCATGGATTGAAGCCATTAATGTTGATATTATTAATGGATTGAAGTCAACCATGGATTGAAGTCAACTATTAATTGACATCAACCATGGATTGAAGCCATTAATGTTGATATTATTAATGGATTGAAGTCAACCATTAGATTGATGTCAACCTTGTATTGAAGTTAACCATGGATTGAAGTCAATCTTGGATTGAAGTCGACCTTCGATTGAAGTCAACCTTTTGTTGAAGTCACACATGGATTGAACTCAACCTTGGATTGAAGTCAAACTTGGATTGAAGTCACTCTTGGCTTGAAGTCATACTTGGATTGAAGTCAACCTTTCTTAAAATTCAACTATTGATTAAAGTCACCTTCAATTGAAGTCTACCTTGGATTGAAGTCAACCATGGATTGAAGTCAGCCTTGAATTGAAGTCAACCATGGATTGAAGGAAAAGTTGGATTAAAGTCAACCTTTCTTAAAAGTCAACTATGGATTGAATTCAACCTTGGATTGAGGTCAACCTTAGATTGAGGTCAACCTTGGATCAAATTTAACCTTGGATTGAAGTCAACCATGAATTGGATTCAACCTTGTATTGAAGTCAGCTTTGCTTAAAAGTCTACAATGGATTAACGTCAACCTTGGATTGAAGTTAACTATGGATTAAAGTCAACCTTAAATTGAAGTCAACCATGGATTGAAGTAAACCTTGGATTGAAGGAAACATTTGATTTAAGTCAACCTTGCTTAAAAGATAACTATGGATTGAAGTCAAACTTGGATTGAATTCAACCTTAGATTGAAGTCAACTTTGGATTGAACTCAACCTTGGATTGGAGTCAAATTTCGATTGAAGTCAACCTTAGATTAGATTCAACCTTGGATCGAAGTCGAAGTCAACCTTGGATTGGAGTCAAACTTGAATTGAAGTCAACCTTGGCTTAAAGTCATTGAATTCATCCTTTCATTGAAGTGAATTGGACTTTGGATTAAGGTCAACCATGGATAGAAGTCAACCTTGGATTGAATTGAACCTTGCATAAAAGTCAACATTGCTTAGAAGTAAACTATGGATTGAAGTCAACCTTGGATTGAATTCAACCTTGGATTGATGTCAACCTTGGAGTGAATTCAAGATTGGATTGAAGTTAACATTGGATTGAAGTCAACCTTGGATTGAAGTTAACCTTGCTTAAAAGTAAAATATGGATTGATGTCAATCATTTATTGAAGCCAACCTTTCTTAAAAGTAAACTATAAATTGAAGTCAACCTTGCTTAAAAGTTAATTATGGATTGAAGTCAACCATGGTTCAAAGTCGATCAACCACTTTTAAAATGTGGTTATAGATTGAAGTCAACCATGGTTAAAAGTCAATAAACTACTTTTAAAATGTGGTTATGGATTTAAGTCAATCATGATTCAAAGTCAACCTTGGATTGAAGTCAACTATGGATTGAAGTCAACCATGGATTGAAGTCATTAATGTTAATATTATTAATGGATTGAAGTCCACCATGGATTGAAGTCAACCTTGAAGTCAACATTGTATTGAAGTCAACCATGGATTGAATTCAACCTTGGGTTGATGTCAACCTTTAATTCAACTTCCCATTGAAGAGAAACATTGATTGAATTCAACCTTGGATTGAAGTCAACCTTGAAATTAACCTTAGATTGAAGTCAATCATGAATTGATTTTATCTATGATTGAAGTCAACCATAGTTCAAAGTTAACCTTGCTTAAAATTCAACTATGGATTGAAGTCAATGTTCTCCTAGTTATGTCAACTATGGATTAAAGTTAACCATGCCGAAACATGGTATAAATAATTGAACTTAAATTACTATTAATTATTTAATTTTTATTTATTACTTATTTATTTATATTATTTATTTTCTATGTTTTCATTTAATAATAATAATTCTATCAACTAGCACAACCACATTTAAAAAAGTGGTTGGTATAGGTCTATCGACAACGTATATCAACCACTTTAAAATGTGGTTGTGCTAATAATAATTCATCTAAATGGTTGAGTGATTTATAAAATTAAATATTTTGAAATAATGTTTTCTAAGATTTTCCTCGACGATAATATATTATTTTAATAATAGTTTTGTTATACATGTCAGTATTATGTTTTCAAAATGTCGTGCAATAATCTTAATCTAATCATTTGCATATTTTTATTTTAATGTTTTAAAGGTTACAAATCTTGTTTGGATAACACTTTAATTATCAATAATAGTGTTATAAAGAATAAACATTTTAATATTGTATTTTTTAAACACAAAATCATTTAATTTTATTTTCAAGTTATTATTTTAAATATTAAAGAAGACCATTTTGTAATAATATTGACCTTTATGGATTTTTTTTTTAACCTCAATTGTGTGAGTGATTGACTTAATGTAATTTATAAATAATTTTTTTGATTATTATATATCCAAGCTATTCTTTTCATCAATTATTCCAACCCTAATTCTCTTTGGTTAGATGAAGACCTTGAGATAGTTAATAGGTACAAACGAAGTTTTGAATATCTAGGTGAAAATGTATTCGGTTATGAGCTGGTCAAATTTTGTAGTGCTCAAGATCTTATCATTTGAAATGGTATGACAAAATGGCCAAATTCTAGTCTGATGACTTGCTTCCACGAGCTTGGAAGTAGTCTAGTAGATTATGATATATCTGATATCCCTTTATAGAACAAATTAATAGATTTCGACATCTTCAATGACCATGACCCTAACTCTGATCATAGGCCTTTAATTATAACTCTCAATATTTCCATGCATAGCGATCCCAAAGAGGAAAACTATCATTTCCAAAGCACCTGATCTTCGATCAAAATAAAGATGTCATTTTTCTCCATGACTTAAAAATGATTTGTTTCCTTTATCTGGTATGGAGAATATAGAAAATCTATACCATAATTTTACTACATCCCTCTCGTCGCCCATTAACAAGTTCTCTATTGAAGTCTTGGCTAAAAAGAGAGAGAGTAGAACCAATCCTTGGTATGATCAAGAGTGTAAAGATGCAAGAAAATAAATTAAGCAAGATAGTGCAGAATCGATAAAAATGGACAAGATAAATCACTACAAATCCCTAATTAAAAGAAAAAAAAAGGCACTATCTAAGTAAAAGGTAGGAAAATATCTTACACCTCTCCAAGATGGCTCCTAAGAAATTCCGAAGGCAAATTATAACTTGCAAAACAAAAGAAGATAATAAGATTTCTTCAAAATATTGGAATTCCTATCTTAAAAAGATTTACAAATCCTCGGATACCAAAGATAACATTCAAACCCTTCTTACAAAGAAAGAAGTTTTCTCGTTAGAAGACATAAATTTTTGGGTTAAGCACTTAGCAAAGGGAAAATCCAAAGACATTGAAAGCTACCAAGTAGAAATCTTAAAAATTGGGGGGTTGGTCCTCATCTCACACATCCACAAACTCTTTAATCTAGTAGTCAAGCAAGGGCTCCCTGCACCTTGGACTCAAAGCCTCATTATTCGTATTTTCAAAAGTGGAGATAAAAATAATCCCTCTAATTATCGAACCATTATGATTATCCCTTAGCTCTTAGTTAAGTTATACGATATTATCTTAGAAAAGAAGGTCAACGAATGGCTAGAAATGGAAGGTAAGTGGGCCAAAGACCAAGCAAGTTTTAGAATACATCATTGAACCATGGACCACCTTATTATGCTTAGGATCATTGCAGAGGAATTCCGTAATAATAAGTCTGACCTTTTTTGTTGCTTTGTGGATTTTAGAAAAGCTTTTGATATGGTGCATAGAAATAGCTTGTGGAATAGGCTAGAGGAGCTTAAGGTTCTGTTTGTGTTGAGAGCTATCGTGATAAGTTTATACGAAAAGGTCATTGGGGTGGTCAACGTATATAAACTGTAATATTGGAGTGAAGCAATGTTTCCCCCTCTCCCCTACCCTTTTCGGAATTTACATCGATAAACTAGAATGGTGTTTAGAAGAAGCAGGTTGCACCGGCACGATCTTGACTGAGATAGTTATCATCCTCCTGCTTTATGCTAATGATATTGTTCTTATGGCCAGGTGTCCCTCTGATCTCGATAAGCAATTAATAATTCTCGAAGATTTTTTCTCTAACATGAGTATGATTGTTAACACCGACAAGACAAAAGTTATAATGATTATAAAATATAAAAAAGACACCTACGCCAATTTCATTTATGATAATATAAAACTGGTGGAAGTGAATTCTTACAAATGTCTCGGAATTGATATTCATCACAAGCTCAATTGGAACTATAGAATTGAGAAAATGATTAATGGAGGGCTGAAAGCTTATTTTGGTCTTGAAAATAATTGTAAATCGACCAACCTACTCACGTGGGATAAAAATAAGTTCCTCTTTAAAACTCTTGTCATCCCCATTGTCTTGTACGATTGTGAAGTATGGGGTGCAACATTTCTAGAGAATATTGGAGGAATATTGAGCAAATCCATTATAAGCGATTTATAACTTACATCAAAATTAAAAGTAATACGCCCTATCCTATTCTCCTCATATAATTGGGTCTTCCCCCCATTGAGATCATGGCTATGACTAGGTACCTAATGTACAAGCACAAGATAAATAACATGAGAAATGAGAGACTTCCTAAAATTGCTTTAAACTCAAGTCAAAACCAACTACGCCTCAAGTGTGGTTGGTGTAAAGATACCATGGCTTGGTTAAACCAGTGGGATATTGATGAAAATGACACTTTGCAAAAAATTGATAATGTCAAAAATATTATTACTTCTAAGTTTAAAGAAAAACTGTGGTGCAAGGAAAATTTAGCGGTTAAGAGAAAGTTAAGATACTATAAGGAGGTCATTAACCCTATTTTGGAAGATTATAAGTATCTCTCGGTAGTAACTAGTTCAAGGAAGAAAATTAATATAGCCAAGATTGGAACGAACTCATGAACTCCATAGTGAAAAATGGTGTTGGTTTATTCCTAAAGCTTTGTGGGTAGAAGGGTTTGCCATCTTTCTGATTCTATGAGCATTGAGGATGAAAATCACTTTCTCTTAGAGTGCCGTGCTTATACCCACATTAGATCTGAGTTTCATAGTATTTTCTACAATACAAACCTTTCTAACCTCCTAACTTTCCAAAACTATAGTGAGCTTGGAAAGCTTCTCGCCAAGCTTTCCGAGAACAAAATTTTAAAGGAAACCAAGTTATACCCTACTTAAGATCCAACAGACCAAAGTTGGTCTTCTTCTTCTTCTTCTTTCCAAAACTATAGCATCCTCCTCCTCCTCCTCCTCTCACCACTTCTTCTTCTTCTTCCCAAAACTATAGTGACCTCCTCCTCCTCCAAAAGAAATATATTTTTAAATTATAATAAACTCCTCCTCCTCCAAAATATTTTTAAATTATAATAAACTCCTCATCTTCCTCCTCCTCCTCCTCCCCTCTGGATCACCAAGCCATATAGGATTTATTTTATGATAAGGGAGGAAACTCGGGCGAAGGCACTATGAAGAATCCAACGAAGTATAAATTCCAGTGGAGAAAGTTGAGGAGGGTCACCTCTCAACAACAAAGTAACAAGGAAGGGATTCAGTTTATGAAGGAGAAAGAGCTTTGGGTTGATGGAAACTAAGGAAATTGATTCCGTAACAGATGAAAATAAAGCTCCATTGCGGCCCGGTGGATCAGTAATACTGGGAGTAGGTCTTTTCGATGTTACGCAAATAATAGTACTAGATGAATGTCATTTGAAAAAGAAGGGCATTTAGTTATTAAAGATTTAGATCCAATGTTACGTAAGCACTTTGCGAAAGTTGTGAAGTAAGTGTTGGATGAAGGTGTCCTGAATTAGCTATATAATATTACCACTAGACAAAAGAAATATTTTAAAAATCCTATGAAAGATAAACAAACTCAAAGGTTATAGTTTAGTACAGAAAATATCCATTTTACCTCCTCCTCCTCCTACCCCCTCCTCCCTCCTCCAATAATATTTTAATATATTATCATTTATAAATATTTCAAATGCTTAGATAGTTTCCCATAATGTAAAAAAAAAAATCAATAATCAATAATAATATGAATATCTTTTCTCAGTTTTATTAATTCCTTACCATATTAAAAAATATCATTTATTAATAATAATTTAAAATAATTTAAATTTATATTATTTGTGTATATGATTTGATTAATAATGTTTTAAAAAATTACAGAACTAAAAGGTGCACAGAGAAATGATAAGAACAATAAAAATACTATTTACTATTAATATTTTAGTATAATTTTTAATTTATATTATTTGTGTGTATAATTGATTTAATATAAGTTTTGAATATAAGTTTTCAAGGATTACAAAACTAATTGTTCAAAGACAAGTGGTAAGAACAATAATCCTATACAAAGATAAATAAAAAGTAGTCAATTGACCATGTGAAAGGCTATCATTTACTTGATTTCACTTTCTATGATTTATTATTCTTTTTCAAGGTAGAGATATACTTTTTGATGAAAATTCAAAGTACATTGAGCTATTTTAATTTGTTTTTTTACTAGAAAATTTTAAATTTTTTGTTTTTTCAAGTTCTCAAAATTTTAATATTAAACTTAAAATTTTGAAGAATAAAATAAATATTTAAAATTTTGAAATACAATATTCTGAATTTTTTATTGATTTAAAACACTCATAAGACATAAATCCATGTAAAAGTGGTTATATTTATCCAAATTTTAAAATAAATAAAAATTATTTTTAAATTATTTTTTTTAAAACCGCCATGTGGAGCTGTTTTACCTCTAACATTAAACGTAATTGAACGTGATATGCACCAGTCTTATCCCCTGGTTTGTACTCACACTCATTGAAACGGTAGGGAGACCTGCATTGGAGCACTATTCAATAGTGTTCCGATGCAAGATCAATCGGAGAATCGCACCATTAGAAATAAGTTGGTTGTTGGCTGAGTCTGGATCAATTGAAAATTGATTTTAATCGGGTACCTGTACACGTTGTTTTCTAAATATCAATACATCCGGATCAACACAATAGTACTTCTTTTCAACAGTGGACACTCCTAGATTCATGGTTTTATTTGGTGGAACAGAGTAAAACATTTCAGGTATGGTGTCCAAGAATGGCTGGGTAGAATGAGACATCGTGACTCAGAGTAAAACATTTCAGGAATGGCGTCCAAGAATGGCTAGGCAGAATGAGACATCGTGAAAGCATCCTAAGCAAGATGAGTAGATGATGAATTAATATTAAAATTATGATCAGATTTAGAGGCAATATTAGATTTGGCCGGAAGCCAGAGAGAAGTTTCATATTCTTCTTCTTCTTGATGCAAGTATTCCAATAATTCTTGATCTCATTAACTGTGCGTCCTAGGAAATTGGCAGCTATTTGAGACCACCTGCATTATATTATATCCATTCCATGCATTCCCAATGTTAACAGACAGCCGGACATGGATTCTTGTTATAGAAGATTTGCTACTAGAATATTGAAGCAAAGAAATTAATTAAAACTTGTAGGAATGGATCAGAAAACATAGAAACCTATTTCCCAGAAGGGAGTGTGAGTGTCTAATCAATTCTTCTTCTTGGGATGAAAATGTGCCGCATTTAAGGTCCGAGTATAAGTAGTTAATCCATCTTAGCCTACATCTTTTTTTTTCACAATGGAAAAAGCATACTTTATTGAAAAGTATAGTAGTATTGCACACCAGATACATAGAAGTAAACCATGCCCAAGCAGGCCAAATGATGCCGTGACCACACCAAGTCTCCAAAATAGATAAAAAATTAAACAACCCAATCACAGGTCAATAGTGGAACCTGTATTTGCATTGCATTCGTCATGAACATATTTAAGGTCAATTAAGCAGAGGAGAGGAATACCATAACTGGGTTGTTAATTAAAAATGAATTATCATCTTGCTTGGTAACATGCGTCCAGAACTAGCGCATGCCCATAATAAGGCCTAAAATATAATTAATGGGCTAATGTGAGCCATTGCATTGCCATTTTTTGCTCTCGCCAAGAAAGGAATTTTCTTTCTAACTTTATGGGTGATCTTCAATCACCTTTTGCTCTCTCCCCATGGGGTCGTTAGGTGGAATTAATCAATAGAATATGATAGAAATTCAATGTTTTGTCTTTTTGAAGTGCATAATTGGGTCTAACAAATATTGTTAGATTAATTATATAAAGATATTATATAAAACTATAAGAGCCATCATTGTTAGGCTTGGATTAATTTTGGGCATTTTACTGAAATTTACAATTTGAATAGATTTTATATTTTAATGACGGAAGAAAACTATAACATGTTTTATTTTAGAAAATTGAATCCTTTTTACTTAATCTTTATCTCAATTTTGTATAATGAAACTATGAAATTCATAATTTCAATCAAACTCTACAATTTCTATGACTATTGTAGAAAAAATTGATTGTTGAAATCCAGTGAAAAGAAAAAAATATTGACTTTGATCATGTGACCTCTATAATTGTTTCCTACCTAAGCTTGACCTGCAAGCTTTCTAATTCCTGGCAGACCTGCAATTTCCAGCTATGGTTAAAGTGTCCTTCTACAATCTTCCAATTTGTCCAGTTAAAGATCAATAAGATAGAAGCTCTCCATTGATAGAAATATATATATTCTTATTACTTATGCCTTCAATGCACTTCTCGTGTTATGCAATCCTACATCGACTAGATTTCTTGTAAAAGAGAGTTAAAGTCACGAGGAAGCTTTCCATCTTGACTTGAGGGGAAACATTTATACGCACAACTTTTAATGATAAGTAGCTTACATTTTCTTTGTTTATGTTTCACATATAATTAATTAGGATATTAAAAGTTATTAGTCAAAAAGAACTACATTAATTCATAACCTTTCGGCACTTAACTTGTTATATCCTCTATTGCTTAAGTTGTTATGCTCTGCTTCTTAAGCTCTTATGCTCCGCTATATTGGTTCTTAACTTGTTATTCTCCTCTGCTTAACTTGTTATCCTTTGTTTTATTGCAATTTAGAATTTTATGGAGCACTATGTTAACTCTCAGGACAACACTATGTTAACCTTTATGTCAGCGCATGTGAGTTATGACATTAAATAGCTGAGTTTGTATGAAATCACAAGTTATACAATCCATGAAAATTGTTGGTGATTAAACCATCGCCTCGCCCTATCTTCACCACATTGCACAATCGTATTTTGTATTGCATCGATGTCACCGTGGAGAGTACAAAATTTTTGCATGTTCTTTGGGATTCCAGCAGACAACAATGAGGGAAACCCTTCTCAAATTCCTTGTTGAGGGCATGCATCCTAGGCAATTATCCATCGTAATGATTGTTGCAAGCAATAACCACACTTCTTTTCTTATTCCCTTGCAATTATTTCAGACACATGCTGTTTGCATTGGTTGTACTGCATGTCATTGACTAGCAGGGATGACAACATTGTGAAATTCTAAATCACAGAAGATCATGGAGCTGAGTATACCTCACAGAGAAAGAATGAGCAGAATACATGAATTACAGTGAAAATTGCAGTAAAAATGAGTATACAATTAATCATGCATGAGAACTCAGATAGGAAAAGAATAATGTCACATGATCCAATAATCAGTATATTTAACAATGATGTTACAATGGAGAGAATTCGAATCACCTAGGAGAATTCGAGTCTCAGTCTGTCTAACATAGGAATTGTCACCACTGGAGTGCTCCGGAAGACCCAAACTCAACTGAATTGAACCAAAACTTAGTTAACTGAAGACAAAATTAGTTAATTGACCAAGGAGGGTGCATTAGTGAGTTTGTCTTGCAAATCACTCAGAAAATGGCACATGAGGCCACAAAAAGTGGCAATCAGAGCATAAACCCCTCGGGTACCCGCACGAAGCTGGTACACAAAAAGGCCGCAACAGCAGCGCGTGAGCGGACAAAAAAAGCAACGCACACGTGCTTCCAAATGCGCGCACGCATAGCGGCTTCGGCAATGTCGAACGTCCACGTGGTTGAGCCCAAGTGGACAAAAGGCGCGTGCACGCGTTATTAACGCGTACGCACAAAATGGCGCGCACACGTTAATGCCACGCGCGCCCCTGTTTTTTTATTAAAAAAAATAGAGCTCACGGGTTTGTCATTTTTAATAAACCTGCGAGCGCACGGTGGCCAAACAAGCACCCTGCGAACGTGTCTTGGAGCACCCGAAGGCCTCCTCAACGCCACCATTTCGCACCGCCACCACCTTGCCAACGTTTTCTCCAGGTAGGTGCCCATTGAATCATGAATTTGTTGTTGTTTTTGGTTTTTTTTTGTTTTCCATTTCAATTTTAATTTAAAAAAAAAATTACAATCCATTAAAAAACAAAAAAAAAAATCATTGTAGGCCATCTACACCTAATAAGATGACAAACACACCTGAACCATCAGATGAAACCAATGAAACCCAACCTTCATAAGACAACATTGGAACCGAATGAAAACCCCGAAGATCAATTACACCAAGATTTAAATCAATTAAGGGTACTAAGCGATGAATTGATGAGCACCAAGGAACCCTCTCGGGTTTCCTTGGCTTCATAATTTCAAAACATTATTGAATCCATCAACATTGCACATAGTGAGATCACAAATATGAGCCAATACAGGGCTCGAATGAGGGAACACTACTCCACTGGGATGTCCAAAGAACAGATAAAAGACCTCAACATCACCAAAGCCTAGTTGTGCAACAAATTCATAGTTCCCTCGACAAGACAGCCTCCAGATGTGAGGAAAGATGGGTTTCAATGGACTGGTGTATTTACCATCCATGGAGAGATAACTAGAGAAAGAGATGGTTTATGGTGTTTGACAGGCTCCCATGCAACAATTTGGAGGTCCCACAATATTTCCTTTGGAAATTGTGGGCTGAGTTTGAGATAGGCTACCATGTCAACTATTTTGACATCACTGAGTTTCAGGGTGTCAGTCTTGGCTCTTCCCAAGATCAACCTCAGGCCCACCGCAAACCACTTAGAGGACCTCCTGCACCCAGGAGAGAGCCAAACCCCCCTCCTCAGCCACCCGGGTTTGGTAGCGGCCTAGATGAGATTGATGACTCGGTTAGACATGCCACACATCATTTGCTTAGAAATACCACATTTGTGGCTATGTCTTCACGGAGCTGGGAGGACATCGATCAGACAGACACAGCTACACCATCTATGGGTGGTGGCCGGGACATGACGGGTACAGGTGGAACCCAGGCGGCGTCTTCTAGTTCTACTGGAACAACGGCACATCGTTGTTCTTACTGTGGTCATTCTTTCCATGGTCCTACGCAGTAGCATGCCACAAAGAGCTACATGGATCAAGTTATCTATTGTTTTATTTAATGTTCAAGTATTTGTTGTATTTTATTTGATATCGTATCGTTTAATATATTTAATTTTGAATTACACATTGTTGACTTTATTTGTTTTAATGCACAATTAATCAGGGCCAAGTATCCGTCCTCTAGGTGGGAGGACATCGGTTCCTTTGACCTAGATCGAGCCATGGCAGCAGGAGAGGAGATTGCGGCACCATACACACAGGTAACTTCTTTACTTTGAATAATTAGATCGTGTTACGAGTAATTTGTGTTTAGTAATTACAAATTAATTAGCACTGAGTAATTACCATATTATCGTCATATTTTACAGTTGTGTCTATCATATTGTCTAAATTATTTGAGAGCTATAAATTCATATAATCCAACCAAACAAAAATGAAACCTTATAAAACATGAAAACCTAAGAAAACTAGAAACATCTATTCATGTTCACTTTAGGCATCCTAGACCTCTAATGATTATAGAAATGGGAGATAAATTTCCAAAATCTGTCATTCTTACTTGACCAATGATGATCCCGCAGCTGGGGTTTTGGTGATGCCCGCAGTGTCCTTCATCCTCATACTACCATCCAATGCTTGCTTGCTCTTCCTGTGCTTGACCAATGCCATTTGTGTTATTGATTCTTTTCCATTTGTCACCATGTCATCCAAGTTATCTTTGCCATGTACTCTCCTTATCCAAATCATCTTCAAATGACCACAGTATGGGTCATTTGACTCTTGTCTCAATAGGTGTGCCAATGGCTCCAATTCCCATCACTTTGTCTACCAAATCAACCTTTGCTGCCATGTCCTTATGCCATGTGTTCTTCAAGCTTAAACTTTTTCATTAATGTTGTCATCAATGACAATAATATATAACCATATTCATCAAGCTCTCCTCAATCTCCCAAAATTTTCACACATTGCTTCCTTAAAAATGAAACTTGTCTTCTATGAAACTTGTCTTCTATTTATAGTTTTATCATTAAGATGATTAAATAAATCAAATATGATTTATTTAATTATGGCCATGCCATGTCACCTTCTATGCCATGTCACCTTATTTAATTTTAATTTCATGCCATGTCACCTTCTATCCTTTCAGAATATTAAATGTGAGACACACATCTGCCCTTAAGATGCCCGTAATGCACTCTTAAAAATATCCGCAGTGGGCTCCACTTTGATGCTTGTAAGGGCCATCAACACATGCCTGTATTGGTCTTGGATTATGCATGCAATGGTCTCATGTAAATGCCTGCAGGCCTATCAATATGCCCGCAATACACCACAAATGCCCGTAGTGTGTGCTTCAAAGAATTCCCGTAGGGTCCTTTTGATTATGCTCACAATGGTGCTTTGAAATGACCGCAAGGGGCCTTCCAAATGCCCGCACATCTTCCTTGTCCACCTCATCATCTTGTCTTTGTCCTCTAATCTTATGTTTTCTAATTCATCGTCCTCCATGTCACCAAGTTATCAATCCTTCTTGTCACCAAGCATGTCCTCCTTGTCATGTTCCATTTCATCAAACACCATGCTTGACAAGTCATCAAGATTGCTTGCTTGTCACTTTTCTTTGTCTTGTCCTTAGCTTTCCATGTCCTTATTCCATGCTTTCCATGTTTGTCATACTTGTCACCTTTGTCATCCCTCAAGCCATGTCACCATCTCCATTGTGCTTGCCATAATGTGTATGCTCCATGTTCTTAACTCTTTCATGTCTTTGTCATTAATGTATTGTCATCAATGTCATTATCAAGTCCTTGTCATCAATCCTTTGTCATGTCTCCACTTTGTCAAGTCTTCTACACTTGTCATGCTTGCTTTCCACTTGTCAAGTCATCAAATCTTGTCATGTTTACCATTTGTCCAGTCAAGTCTTTGCCAAGTCATCACTTCCCCCTTTGTCCTTAACGTGTTGTCATCAATGACAACTTTGGCCATAAAACACTTCAAGCATAAATTGTCAACCTTCTTTGCCAAATTATCATGGGCCCAATCCATTGTGGGTCAAAGGACACGATCCCCACAACCATGTTCTTTACCAAGTCTTGAACAAATGGAATGCACCAATACAATAAAAATGTTATATAATATCCAAAGCCCATCAAACCACTATCATCTAACTTGAATATAAATTAATTGTAGTCATGTTTTTTAAGTACTATCGTTGTCATTCTCATTGGCATTGTGTTTAATATTGTTAATATTGTTTCTATAAATTTAGTCTAAAAATTGTAGTGTTCGCATAGGTGTCTGCAGGCTCCAATGACCAACCATCGCCACCAGGGATCAGCAGATCTCCATGTGCACAGGCATCATGTGTATTAAAGCATAAATGTAATTTTCAAATATGATGACTTATCTGTGTATATGTATATTTTTCTATATTAAACTATGAGGTTATAAATGTGTATGCAAATGCGAGCACCTTGGCCTGGCAGTTCCGTTATTCCTCCCTCCCTGGCCTTCCGACCATCGTATATGCCAGTTGTATCCCCTAGCATATATGCCCCATTCCATGCATCCCTCCCCACCCCCTTCCATCCATCCCCCCCTCCTATCCAGCACCACAGTTCCATCTAGCTCCCCCTTATGTTTCATATCATGCGTCCCATCACCCCATCCCAACCTTTCCACCACCTCTGTATCAGTTTCCCATGTTCCCACCCTCCCCCATCCGACCATGACACACCACCCATCCATAGTCACCCATCCCTCCACCGCAACACTAACCTCGTCCCCCCCGCCACATTCCCCCACCACACTCGCTTACCCTTCCAGGGTGCCCCGATCCACACTGCCATCTACAGCATGCTTGATTTTGAAGATCCATTTAGAAGTCACAATAGACTTCTCTTCAGGTCTTGGGACAACATCCCAAACATCATTCTTTATTATAGATTGGTATTCCTCAACCATGGCATCCTTCCATTCTTTCTTTTCTGCTGCTTCTTCATAACTGGAAGGCTCTTTGTTCATAATGTCACAAAGTAAAGCAACATAACTGGTATGTGATCTGGTTCTCTTATTTGCTCTGTGTTCTTCTTCTAGAATGCCAAATTTTTCTGCATCTTGAATGAGCCCTCTAGCCCATGCAGGTTTCCTCTTGTGAGAGTTGTCCTCACGGGGTGGATCTACAGGTTCTTGCGGATCTTCAAACTCACGAACAACTTCTGGAACTGCTTCAGTCATGGTAGTGTCTTGAAATCTAGTTTCCTTAGGTTCTTCATAAACTTCGATAGGTGCCTTCCTTGATTTGATGAATGCTGAGTTTTCATCAAATGTTACATCTCTGCTGACATCAATCTTCTTGAACCTTGGAAAGTATATTCTGTAAGCCTTCGAGCTTTCACTATAACCCACAAAGATACCCTTCTTTTTCTGTACATACACAGCTGTTCTAACTGCTTCTGCCCATAGATGCATAGGAAGATCCTAGTCATGCAACATTGCCTTTGCTGCTTCCATGATAGTTCTGTTCTTTCTTTCTACAACACCATTCTGTTGAGGATTATAAGGAGCAGTCAACTCCCTCTTAATCCCTGAATCACTACAAAGCTTCTTGAAGTCACTTGAGGTGAATTCTCCTCCATTGTTGGATCTGAATGTTTTGATTTTCTTGTTAGTTTGATTCTCCATCAAGGTTTTGAATTCCTTGAATTTATCAAGCACCTCATCTTTGCCCTTCAAGAAGTATACCCAAGTCTTCCTGGAGAAGTCATCAATAAATGAAACATAGTAGACATACCCACTCAGGGAACTGGATGACATAGGGCCACATACATCTGAGTGGATGATTTCCAGGATGTCTTTTGCCTTGCTTTCACTGCTTGGGAAAGCCTTCTTAATGTTCTTACCTTTTGCACATCCTTTGCAAACACCTTCATGTTTGGTCTTGATTTCAGGTAGACCCTCTACTGCCTTGCTTGCAATTGGAAGTGCTCTATAGTGCATGTGAACAAGTCTCCTATGCCAAAGTTCACTTGGCTCTATGGATTCATGTATCATGGCATGTTCAGGTTGTCCCTTCAATTTATACAAACCTCCCTCTTGCTCTCCAATCACTACTGCATCATCTATGTTCTTTCCCTTTGGCCACATTAGGACTTTTCCATCCACAAATGCAACCCTCATACCTTTTGCATCCAATGCAGAGATTGAGAGTAAGTTCTTCTTGAGCCCAGGTACATAAAGAACTTCTTTCATCTTCAAGGTTTTTCTAGAATCTAGGTTGTAGGAGGCTTCACCACTTCCTTTGATTGGGTATTGATAATCATCCCCAAGTTTCACCTTATGGGGTGATTCATGTTCTGATAGGTTCACAAAAGATTCCTTAAACCCAGTCATGTGTTTGGAAGCCCCACTATCAATCAACCAATCATTACAACCATGGGAGATGGTACCTGTGAGAGCAGAAATTAGAACATATTCTTCTTCACTTGATGAGTCATCATCACTACTACTTTCTGCCCTAGCCTTCTTCTTTGGGGGTTCATCATCTTCGGCAACATGAGCATGATATCTTCTTTTGTTATTCTTCTTCTTGTTGTTGAAGTTGTTGTTGTTGTCTTTCTTCTTCTTGGGACAATCTGAAGCAAAGTGTCCCTTCTCATTGCAATTGAAACATCTGAGATCTTTCTTATCTTTATGATAATGGTGGTGAGAGGATCTTCTATTATGAGATGATTCCTTCTTGGACTTACCTTTCCTGGTATGTACTATGAGAGCTTGGTCTTCATTCCCCATCTTTTCTTCTCGTGCCACAAGCCTTACTTCTTCTTGTGAGCATTCTTCCCGTAGTCTACTGAAGGAGATCAACTTCTTCCTTGCACAAATTCCTGGGATAAAGGAATCCCATGACCTGGGTAGGCCATTTAGAGTGGTCATCACCACTTCACCATTCTCCACCATTTCATCCATTGCTTCTAGTTGTTCCTTGATCTGGGAGACCCTTGAAAAATAAGATTGAATGGTTTCTCCATTCTGAAACTTCACTCCTTTCAATTGGTTCCGCAGGGTCATCTTCTGATTTATGTTCTTTCCTTCAAATAGCTTGATCAAGGAGTCAAACATCTCCTTGGGTGTCTTTAGAGAAGACACATGGGGTATGAGATGGTCTTTGATAGAATCAGCAATGATTCTCTTTGCCTTGATCAAGTTCTTCTTATGCAATACCTTGGCCTCTTCATCCTCTGGGATAGGGATGTCTTCTTTCACATATGAGTCCAACTCATTCTCTTCTAGGATTAACCCAATCCTATACTTCCAGGCTCGGAAGTTATCAGCCCCTTCAAGCTTATCCTCAAGCTTGGTGTGGAGAGACATCTTAAAGAGTACTTCAAATGGAAATAGAAAATATTTAGGTCTTACCACTTGGAATGCTGAAATCTGGATCTGGTCCCGGATTAGGGTTTGTCAGAGAAACCCTAAAAATTCAAAATGTGAATTTCAAATTTCTAGAAGGATAGAAAGATGCGCTTTGAGGAGCTGATTAGCCTGGTGCATTCTGAATTTGATATCAGCAAAGTCTTGCCCTTCAGAATTGCCTTTTTGTCCTCCCGGGTTCACTAGAGAGAGCCCTGAATTAGGGTTTGCGTTTCCCGGAGATCTACCCAGCCAAAAATCTCGATCCAAAGCTCTAAACTTAGATTTTTGCAAGGAGCTTCCAGCTGTGTCTTCAGATTCCAGAAATTCCTATTTTTGTGGAAACCCTAATTTTTAGGGCCAAATCTGAAAATGCTCAGAACTGAGTTCTGATTGGATAGATAGATGCGCCTTGATGAGTAGAGTCAATCTACTATACTGATTTTCAAAAATCTGTGGAGAGAAACCCAATAAACTAGGAACGCAAGCTTCCGTCACTGCAAAATGTCTTCTTCTCAGGTTAGCTCTGACACCATGTTAAATTTTGAGCATTAATTCACAATACTCTAGGATGTTTGCTGAGAGAATAACATCTACAGTATATCAATGCATGACAATCACAATATGACAAGCATCACAAGAATCAAAAGCATAAGAGACAAGAGACACAGAGTTTCCATGGGGAAAACCCTAAGGTGAAAAAACCCACAACTTCCTCAGAGATAGAGAGAGCAATGGCTCAACCAAAATTACAACCAAATAACACTGAGATAGTCTCCTAGCAGATGGTACTCCTCCTCCTCACTAGTGCACCACTTTTGAGAGTGAGAGTGAGTTACTTTTTCGAGTGAGTAAAATAGAGATCTCCTATCTCTATTTATACTCACCTTTTTGCCCAGTGACCTAATGGGGCCGACTTGTCTACTTAGATACATCCACATTATATTATATATAAATCAGGGCCGACCCCACATGGTGGTCTAATAACCCATCGGCAAGTACACACACTTGCGACACTTGTCAATCCACATGACGACACTTCCTTATAGAGGAATAACACATCTCTTATAAGGGTACAATATATATATATAAAATACACAGATGAAATACATTTCGAAGTTACATATGTACATCAACAAGAATCTATGACGAGTAGGACAAATTCAAACCTCATTGCATAAATATGACACATATGACATGTTAGGGCTAAAAATATACACCAAGAGGGTGCACAAGGGGAGTTATGGTCAGCCATGATTCCCCCATTTGAATGGATGGAAGAGGGATGCAAGAAAGAGAGGGACAAGTGTCACCCATGAGAATATATCCCTAACTCGAGTTGGGTGAAGACTCATGGAGGGAATTCGAGATATGGAGGCCATTGTAGGTTAATAAAAGAGGAGGATGAAGGAGAGCATATTTTGATCATTTCTCATTTTGGTACTTTTGGAGAGCTTAGCTTGTCCTTGCACGATGGATGATTATCCTCCCTACCTTAGAACCAATTTCGTGGGTGCAAGATTCCTATCGAAGTTGGTTGATGGAGGGGCCACTCAGACCTCTCAACAGATCTTCATGGATATTTTTTGATGCAAGTTGAATCCCCTTTTGACTTCGAGTTCATGTTCACACTTCTTTATCTACTATCACTCTTCTCTCTCTCTCTCTCTCTCTCTCTCTCTCAATATTCATGTACAAGTGTGATAGCGCACTCCTTATTGCATATAGTTTATGGAGGACTAATATTTTGACCATTTGGACATGTTAATGTTTGCATAACCTAGTAATGAAAATATCATGAGAGCCATAGCTTGAAAAACCAAGCATTTCATGTAATACTTCCAAGTAATATTGATATTCGAGCTATTTCCCTCATTGTATTCATATGGTGATTTTAGAAGGATTTGTATCAGTTTAATATCATACTTTTACTAAGATGTTTCTTATGAATTAGTTGTATATGGATTTAAATGGATGACCTAAATTTTGTATGCATACCCTTGAATTCTTACTAAAGTTTATGCCATAAATTCATTATCCCCTATCCACCATTTTGTCATGAATTCTATGCTCTACAAGCAACAGTCTTTTGGTAGAACTATCCGACTGTAAAATCTGATGTAATGCTGAAAATATGTTTTCCTTGAGGTCCTTTAACAGAGATAAGTCTCATATTAAGAATTAGGGAAGGTCATACAATGTTTGGAAGGCCATTTATTAGCTGAACTAGGGGGTTTTCCACCAATGCATTTGACTAGTTTAATTCCATTTCTTCCCTCCTTGTAAATTGAATACGATGAATTATTATAGCAGGTGTATGGATGTGTAAGCGTTGCATTAGGGTGTCCTATGTCCTCCCAATTCCCTCTGTACACAATTTGAAAACATTTGGAGGCTTTTGGAGCCACTTGAGTCCCCCACTCCTAAGTTCAAAATTTTGGGTCAAATTGAGCAACTTTGCATAGTAGGGATGTTACATTTTTGCATCTACCAATTGTGTTTTATCCCCTTCATCCTTAATTTCAGTGCATCATAAAGCATCAACAATTGTGGAACTAAGAACCCTTAGGCATCCTCTCAGGATGCAAGGGATTACCCCTATTCAAGGAGGGGTTTCCATACTACCTCTCCATAGACAATGAGGGGGAACATTATGTTGGGGTCATACATAAGAAACCATGGTTGCATCAACCTTGCTTAGACATACCCTGATTGGTTCCCCTCCAAGATCCGCCCATGCATCCCATTCACCAATAAGAGGAGGATCACCACCATTAATGACATCCTCACAACCATCAAGTAGATGATCAAATATCGTGGTATCACCTCCCCAATCACCTAGAGGAGGTAACACACAACACACGATGGTAGGTCCTATGCCTCAACCATCACTCCCATTTATAACAAGTCTAAACCTACTCGATTTTTCCAAGTGAATAAATGATGCCATTTGTCATGAACCAGCTTGGCCATGTATGCAACCCAAGATCCCCTTGGATATCCCAAAGTTTGAGGGGAAACACGAGGATGATCCTGCTAACCATGTGATGTCATTTCATCTCTAGTGGTCATCCAACAACATAGTTAAGGACACCGTTCACCTTCATCTATTTTAGAGAATCCTCATTGGGACTATGACCAAATGGTATGTCAATTTACCATCTGTGACTCATTTGAAACATTTGAGTCCATACCGACCATCTTTCTCACATGATTTCAATTACCCATACGTCATGATCTCGGTTTGGGGACTACCACAACATGGATTATATCCACAAATGGTGTAGGAATAAGACATTGTGTAAAATAGATTTTATGCATATATTTTCTTGTACTAATGGAATTGACAACTCGATACTAATGGAATCGAAAACTCAGGTGGGGCTCGTACTCGCATGACATGGGGTTGATTCCCATCCTTTACCACTATACGCCTAGGTGCACCCACACAACCCGTAAGCATGGGGCACAGGCTAATTGAGGTTTGAACCTGTAACAACCCTAATTACTAAAAAATAGAAATTTTGAAAACTTTAACTATACTTGATGAGAACTACCAAACTATATAGTTTCTTAGATATAATCTATCATTAATATACCTTTATCAAATTGACACAATATAATCTATCATTAATATACCTTTATCAAATTGACACAATTACTTCCCATGTCCCTTTCAAAGGCTATAGATATGTTACAAATGCAACTCTATCCTATATGAACAATTCACATTAAAAAAGTCAAAGTGTAAATCCATACACTTGGGTGAAAACATATTTCTATTTCTACTCCTTCCAACATAATCTAACTTTATACTCTTTTCTATTTCGTTGGAAAATATACAAAATTTATAAACATCTCAAATAAAGATAATTGTTCCAAACTTCGTTTCTATACTCTAAGATGTATTTAACACATAATATATACATACACATATATGCAATTATTTGTTACACTCTCCAAGTTCTCCAATATATATATATATATTCTCTCCAAGTTCTCCAATATATATATATAGATAATTAAATAACAACTTTACCACATATAAAAACGTGTAAGAATTAACAGCTTTTTTCAAAATATTCATTCATACAATATACATATAATAAACACAACCCTTCCAACATATATGTTATTCACATACTTATATACATGTCAAACGAGGGTCTTCAAAAATATTTGTAAACATTAAATACAATTGGATATTTATATAACGTTTTCTTTGAACATTTATGTATTCATCCAACCCAAGAAAATCAGGTTTTTTTTTCCATTTAATGATTTCATACATAACTTTTTCATCCTTTACTAGGAAGCATAATGTACAACCAATGGTAGCTCTCGGGTTCTTATCTAGACAGCTTGATAGTTTAGAGATAGAAAAACAAATATGTAGAGGACTCACAAGCAGCTTGACCTCGTGACAAGCAGTTAATACGACAATCCATAACAATAAAACTTTAGTTAATTATCCAACTAAAAATTATGTGACTGAGGGGAGTGTTTTCCTAACTGATAACATAACTTTCCCAAAATTTCTCAGATCGGGGATAAACAGAGTATAAGTGACATGTTTCCACAAAATTAGCGACGCATCCATGATTCCTCCCTTTGCTTAAATAATAAAACCGAGCATCGACTAGTTCAATGGAGGCAGTCCCGTGACTTCAGGGACACGTGGAGAGATATTTTTAACTTCTCCTATTGTCGTTGGAAACGAAATCCACGAGGTTCATAAAATCGCCACAAATGTCTTCTTATCATTAAAAATATTCTACTAATTCAAGGACCGCAAATGTCTTCTCATCATTAAACTTGCTTAGAACACATCGTTTTTCCGAATCAAAGGCAGATTTTTTTTCCATATAATTTGACGTGTTTTTTGGCCCACAAAAAGAAGAGTTGAGTTTGATTCACGTGTTTTTCCCCCACAAAAAGATTTTAAAATAAAGTAAGAATAGAATGACGTTAACTTGCACTGAAATAAAAAAATATATTTTGGAAATGACATTTTTAAAATAATAATTATTATTAATATGGAATAAGAATTTATAACCAGTATTTATATTAACATTTTGTATTAAAAATTTAGTTTAAAAATACTCTAAATTAAAACAAGTTCAAATACTATATAAAAAATCTATATAATTGATTTTTGTCAATAAATTTTCATCACAGTATCTAAGATTGAAAATTAATATAGATATTCAATAATCAATTAACTATATATTTAAGTAAAATGTTATTTAGAATCATTAATAAAGTTTAAATTAATGTTTGTTAAGATACAATATTTCAATAAATTTAATACAAATAAGATTATCACTATAAGAAGGGTATTAACTTACACTCATATTAGATATGAGTTTCATAATATTTGCTACAATACAAACATTTCTAACCTTTCGGTGAGTTGAGAAAGCTTCTTTCTAAGCTTTTTGAGCATATCAACAAAAGTTTAAAGCAAACCAAGTAATAACCTTCTTAAGGTCCAATATACCAAAATTGGTTTTAGTGGATACTAATCATCATCATCAAAAACAATTCAATTAATACAATAAAAATAAATAAATAAATTATTTTTATAATTGACAATAACCATCTACTTGGTAACATATATATATAAGAATAAAATTAATATATTCAGATTTTAAAAGCAAAAAATTGTTCATGCTAATATAACCAAAATAATAACAAATTATTTATTAAAAATTTTAAAAGCAGAAATATGTTCATTAATATTGAACATATCAAATTTATACAATTATATGAAATTTTAGTATTGAACCTATCAAATTGATAAGACATAGAGTAGTATTGGAATACACATGTCAAACTTATGTTATTTATGTTATTTTGTTTTTTAATAGATAAAAATGGTAATTTTATAGCTTTAGCTCCATTGAAAAACAGAAAATTTAATTTCAAAAATTTTAAAATTGTTTTTTATTTTTCACAATATTTTATTTAATATGCAATTTCTTTACATTTGGATAAATAGATTTGCATATCACAAATTAATTAAAAATCAATTAAAACTGACAAAATGATTCAAATATAATTACCTTGGTAATTTTAATTTTTTATCAAAATTAGATATAAAAAATTATTTCAATTTTTTAATTAAATATAAATCTTAAATCAAATAAGATTACACTATAAAATATAGAGAGAGAGCGTTATGTGTTTTTGTTCTCCTATTTAATATAAATATTTAAATATAACATTTTCCTATTTATATATATTAAATGTGAGAACTAAAAACACATAAAGCAATAATTTTATAAAAAAAATCACTAAGTAGTACACTTTTGGAATCATTTTAAAAGTATGGATAAGGATTATGCACATCGGAAAGACTTTGGCTCGCGAGTCGGAGAAACCTCGACAAGGAATCTTTTGAAAATAAGGACGTAATGAGTGCAAGAATTTGAAGCTAAATGTCGTGTTATTTTTCTCAGGGTTGGAATTTGACGGGCAAAATACCCGTCACAGGCCATTTTGCCCGTTAAATACTGGTAAGAAATTTAATAAACCGTAAAAATTTTAATAAACCGTCTTATCTGATGGGCAAACAAATTGCCTGCACCTATTTTTGACGTTCGATTATTTTTTTAAACCGTCATAAATTTATATTTACCTTTATTTTGGGCATATCAAGATACTGTATTACCAGAAACAGGAAGGCCCTTTCTGGTTCCGGATAACGTGACGGTAACGGGAATCAGCGTTTTCTATGGCCGCTTTCATTTCCCGGGGGCATAAAACCGTTTTTACTGAAACATTGCACGTAGTTTTTTTAGGTTGAAATTACATTTTTCCAAGTAAGCAGTGTTTTGAATTTATATTGCCATTTCAAATCTTTTACTTTTTATTTTTATGGGTTAGGTGTTCCGTACGATCCTCATGCGATATTTAACCAATATTTTTTTTATGAATGGTAATTTCATTTTATTTATTCATTATAGATGGATTTTTTTTTAAATTAAGTTTTATTTTATATATGATTGATTTTTTTTTTAAATTAAGTTTTATTTTATTTATTTATTTATTTGATTCAATTTTTTTAAATGAAGTCAATATTTAATATTTACTTGTCCTCTTAATTTTGTTAACAAGAAACTGTTAAGTAACTAAACTTGAATATTGTTTTGGATATGTCCGGTGTATAAATGTAAATATAAGTCACTATGCTTTATAGTAATTAGATTGAATGACTTCTCCATTGTTATATCAACTTTTATGATTTAAAATGTTATATATCTATATAGAAAATATATAAAATCAATATAGCTTATTAAATTTTAAATTATATATATATATTAAATGATTAGTTTCATTATTTTTATTAATTTCTATAAATTCTAATACTAACCAGAATTATGTGTTTTATATTGAGTATTTTGTAGGTGTTGAAGTTGTAGGTTTTGCACTAATTTTATAAAGGTTACAAAATTATTAATTATAACAAATTCAAATTTATATAAGATTCCAAATTGTTAAATAAAATATGAATATTAGTTATATAAAAATGAAGAATATTTAGGGAAAACTTAGATCTATGATGGAATGAATATTCGTTGTTTATTTTGAAGGAAGAAGTGCACATCAAAGTTCAACTTGAATAATACATAGACAATTTCACTTATCTAAAAGATTTCTTTCAACATTGGTCTTCCATATGCACAAATTCATAAGTAATAATGGTTGATAAATCCAAAGTACTACATATCTAAGAAAAACATCATTCTTAACTTTATTTTTACAAATGCAAACAGAGCCTCCTATTACAATTTTGTTCAAAAATTCAAATGTGTTTTTTTTATAAACAATTTCCGCTGGAGGCATATTATATCTATCTTTTCAATTATACTCAACATAGCCTCTGAAATTTAGTATTTGGTATGTCGCACACTATAAACTTTGGTATATTGCACGCTTTAAAATTTGGTATATTGCACAATGTTTGTGGGTGCCACTTTTAGTAGTTTGTGTCATTTTTGGTGGTATATTGTACGCTTTAAAATTTCGTATATTGCATAGTGTTTGTGGGTATCACTTTTAGTAGTTTATGTCATTTTTTATAAGAAAAGTCATTTAGTTAAATTTTTTTTTTTTTCAAAATATATAATAAAAAATACAATAAATTATTAGTAGTTAGATTTTTTAATAAATTTTTATTAATGAAAGAATTCCAAGTGGTAACTTTTTTAACAAAACGTTATGCGACAGGAATATAAAAGTTCAAGACGTCTAAAAAAAATTGTGTGAAGGGCCAAGATAAAATGAAATTCGAACACTGTTTTTCTGTAGCTACGTAAAATGTTTTTTTAACCTAGACATAAGATATGATTTATGTCATTTTTCTGTTTGTAAGGTCTCAATAGCCCATTTCAACAAACAACACCAAGGAACTTCCCCCACCTGCTGTGATGTAAACGGCGGCCGTTGTGACGGAAGCTACGGTTAAATTCACTGTAGGACTGCTCGACGGTTACAAATCATTACTGCTGTTATATTTTGCAGAGATCGAGAAGTTAAACATGTCTCAATGGATATATTTTTACATGACAATAAATGGTGAAAATCGGTCTGAAGCCATTACATCTCTGAGCAATTATTCTACTCTGGAGCGAACATTCATATCCAATCAAACAGATAACTTCTATTTTTCCTTGGTGAACACTAGAGACGCTCCCAGTGGTCCCATAATTAATGCTTTCGAGACTTACAAAATAGTCGACACATGACCGGCAACATATGCACAAGATCGTAAGTTAAGTCAATGAGACCGGAAATGTTGATATTATGATTCAATTTCTAACCAATTAGTTTTTATAATGCAACTTTTGATATTTAAGATTTTAGTTGTTATAATGCAGTTAAAGCTCTTGAGGCTATCAAAAGAAGGTTTGTCATAAAAGATTGGATTTCCGATCCTTGATTTTTGATCTAGTGGGAAGGAATGTCTGTAAACGCAATACTTCGTCTATAAGAGTTTCGGAAATGTAAGTTCATTCTTTGATTTGTTTATAGTTGAAATCATAAAAGTGACGAGATTCATAGGTGAAATTGTATGTGAACAAAAATCGTATTGTTGCTAGCGATTTGTCACGAAAGAGTCATAAAGGATTGGTGCCTCACGATATTGGACATTTGACAGCATTAGTTAAAGTGTAAGTACACTTTGACCTTTCTAGTTGAAGTGTAATCAGAAATTCACTTCCAACAAATCCTAACCAGGCTTCTAAATGGAACATAATTTGTGTTTCGATATTCTTTCAGTTATGATCATTTACACAATAGTGTTGAAATTAGCAGGTCGCTTGACAATAATCATTTGATGGGGTCATTGCGAAATTTCTCGAGTCTAATTATGTTGGAGAGACTGTAAGTTTCTAATTATGTTGGAGACTCTAAGTTTCTTTCAACATTCAGATTTTAGTTGGTCTGTTTTTAGTCTTGAACATCTGCACTTTCATACAACCAAATTTTACTTTCAACATTCAGATTTTAGTTGGTCTGTTTTTAGTCTTGAACATCTGCACTTTCATAAAACCAAATTTTACTTTGCTAATTATGTAGATATCTACAAAACAACTACCTGAGCGGTACTTTTCCATACTGGCTAGCGGAACTGAAAAATCTAAAAGAGTTGTACGTCTCCCTTTTTCTTCCTATTCTATTTATCGTTTTACAATTCTTGTTCAAAGTTAGATGAAATTAATCGATAAATTCTATACCGCAATCTTTTTTTCTCACAGGAATATAGATAATAATAAATTTACTGGTGTAATTCCTGCCCAACTTCTCAATGGTTCATTGAAAATCAGGTAATATATAGTAGCTTTTATTCCTTATCTTTTGACACAAATCCCCATTTGAGATTCATAATTTCCATCATATTTTCCATTAAAAAAATGTCATAGACCATAATAATCAATCCAGTTCACATTTTAACTAATGTTACTGAAAAATCTATTTCTTTGGTCCATACAGTTACTGTGGAAACCCCTACTTACTGCCTATCCATAGAGGGGAATGCAGTCTAAACCATACAGAGAGGAATAAATTGAAGGTTGTCCTCCCAATAACACTCAGCGGAATTCTAATCATCGCTTTAGCTTTGATAATGACTATCGTTGTGTATCGCAATAAGTTCAGGAGAAAAGAACAGAGTGTTTCCAACGAAAGAAGTGGGATGGAAAAGGAACCAAGATCTTTCTTGTCCCAAGGTTAGGAAATACTATCTATTATATATGTTATAATAATATGAAACATAGAGTTGGTAGTCCCTGTAATTGAAATTAGCTTAGAATGATTTGTGTGCTTTGACTCACAGTAACTTTAACTCTACTGAATGGATTGCAGACTACTCAATGGTTATGGTGCCGAATGCAACAAAATCCAGTGCCTTCACTTTGGAAGAAATGATAGCGGCCACACAAACATTTAATCAGGAGATCGGAAGGGGGGGATTTGGATCAGTGTTTCTAGGTAAATTGCCCCAAGGAAACCAAATAGCGGTGAAAGTGCTCTCACAGTTCTCCCAGCAAGGAGCTCACGAGTTCTTGAATGAGGTGATTCTCATATATTTCTTCAATCATGTAATACGGTTTAATTTGGATCCAATGTAACAATGTCTAACCACATAGTTTTGGCACCACTCTTGTGTAGTATATGTATCTTAAAATTTATACAAGTGATCTTTCTCATGGAACAGGTTGATCTCCTTTCCAGAATCCATCATAGGAACCTGGTATCGTTACTGGGCTATTGTAACGATTCAAAAGAATTTATGCTTATCTACGAGTTCATATCAGGAGGTTCCCCCAGGGATCAACTTTACGGTAAATTATAATGCTGAGAGATATGTTTGTTTGAGTCGATATAATAGTCAAAGAAACAGACGCATTTAGTTCTCTTATTTTGTTTTCCGGGTCCTAGTGCACATCATTCCAAACTAAATTGGAGAACGAGGCTTAAAATAGCTTTAGATGCAGCGGAAGGTAACTCTTTTCTCAATTACTTTGATACACATGATATTTTTATGACCTAAATGGTGGTTGTTAAGCATGGATTACTCTAAAATAGAGGTGAATTTCTAGATTTATAAATCGTGCTAACGACACATCTCACGCGATTCACCTATGGTTTCTACTAAGGACTGGAATACCTGCACGTAGGTTGCAACCCAAAGATAATTCACACGGATATAAAGACCGCAAACACCCTCTTCGTGAAAACCGGTGAAATGTATGAAGAGCCCACTCTGTAAAATGGTGAAAGATTGTGGGCAGTTAACCTTCTGAAAGTTAAAAGAAGCTTATGCAAAAGTAATTTGTATGAAGTGCGAAGCTCATGCAAAGTAAACTATTTTGTGAAGTAAAGTATTCAGCAAGATTTCAAGTGTGCAGTAGTAAAAAGTAAAAGTGTACAGTAGTTAACCTGTGCACATAATTTTGGCATAGCTAATTTGTAAAGAAAAGTGTTAGCAAATTAATTAGATCAAAGTATTTGCTAAGTGGAGCATATGTTCTAAAACAAAGCAAAGAAAAATTATTTATTCACAGTGCACATCAAATAATCTTTTTTTAGACAGAAAGTAGAAATTGTATTTAGAAAAAGGGGAAAGTGATTAAGAATGGCTTCCACTTCGGGTAATTTGTGAATTCCAATATTTTCTAGTAAAAATTATGAATATTGGTCTTTAACTATGAAGGCTTTGTTTAGAGGTCAAGATCTATGGGAAATAGTCCAGAATGGCTATGCAAAACCAGCAAATGCAACAACATACAACAATCTCACACAAGCTGAGAATGATGTCTTGAGGGAACATAGGTAGAAAGATGGAAATGTGCTGTTCCACATTAATCAAGCAACACATGAATCCATACTCCCAAGAGTAGCAACAGCGCAGTCAGCTAAGAAAGCGTGGGACACACTGGAAACTTCCTATCAAGGCTTGAACAAGGTAAAGACTACCAAACTTCAAATCCTTAGAAGAGATTTTGAATCTCTCTCAATGAAAAATACAGAGTCGGTAGAATTATTTTATACTCGTGTTATTGGTTTGGTTAATCAAATAAAGTCTCATGGAGAAACTCTAGGTGACCAAAGAGCTGTTGAAAAAATTATTAGAGTTCTTCCAAAGAAATTTGAATTTTTAGTTGTGACCCTCGAGAAAAACAAAGACCTGTCCATATTTAGTATTGATGAATTGCAAACCTTATTACTCAATCATGAACATAGAATCAGTGGTTCAGATACATCACTGGAAGGTGCATTCGCAGCACAGTCATCCATAAGTTGTGGAAGAGGCAGAGGAAGATCAAACTCTAGAGGCAGAGGAAGAAGTTCTTTCAGAGGAGGTCACAGCAGCAGCCCTGCGCATATCACTGGTAGAAGTCAGAATAAAACTCCCACTCAGTCAAGTGGACAAAGGTATGATAAATAAAAAATTCAATGTCATTACTGTAAGAAGTATAGACACTTCGCATATGAATGCAGGAAGAAGCAATATGACCAAGGAACACAAGGTGAAGCACAGTAAACCAATGACAACACTCCGAATAGCTCACTGTTTTTAGCATGTGCATCTCCACTCGAATGCACAATGCTGTCCAAGAAAGTCCAAATGATATATGGTATTTAGACTTAGGATGTAGCAATCATATGACTTGTAATTTAAATCTATTTTCTAGTCTAGATAAATCAGTTCAAACTGATGTCACACTTGGAAACAATATTCAAGTTACTGTTTTGGGAAATGGTAATGTTGATATTCTAACCAAAAAGGGGGAGCAAAAATTTATGCCTGATGTTTATTATGTTTAAGGTTTGAAGCATAATTTGATGAGCATAAGACAGCTGATGGAGAAAGGTTACAAAGTTCACATGATAGAAGAACATTGTGTGATTAAAGACAAATATCCAAGCAATCAATTAATTGCCAAAGTGGCGATGACAAGCAATCGCTTGTTTCCTTTGAGGATAAGGCCAATCATAAGAGGAAAAACAACTCAAGTTGTTCATGAAAGACGAAATGTAAATTCTGGATCTGCGTTCAAAGCAGAAAGTAAAGAAGTAGTCAGTCATTGCAACAAGGAAGAAAAAGACAGCGAAATGCAAGCTGGGTTTCAGACAGAAATAAAGGATGAATCCTGGTTATGGCACTTCAGATTTGGACATCTAAACTTTGGTGGGCTGAAGCTACTGCATATGAAGGACATGGTGAAAGGATTGGCATTGATTGAAAATCCAGAGAGAATTTGTGAAGGTTGTATTTTTGGAAAACAACATAGAGAGTCTTTTTACAATCGGAAAGTCATACAGAGCTCGCACACCACTTGAAATCATGCACTCTAATATTTGTGGACCAATGCAAACACCATCCATGGGTGGATGCACTTATCTTCTCACATTTATTGATGATTTCACAAGAAAAACATGGTTCTATTTTCTAAAACATAAATCTGATGCATTTAGTTTTTTTCAGCAGTTCAAGGCACTTGTGGAGAAGCAGAGTGGTTACAGCATCAAGATCTTAAGAACAGATAGAGGTGGTGATTATGTTTCAAATGATTTCTTAAACTTTTGCAAAAATCATGACATATAGAAGCAATTCACCGCGCGGTATACACTGTAGTAGAATGGTATCGCAGAGAGGGAGAACAGAACCATTATGGAAATGGCACGCAATATGTTGGTAGCCATGCATCTGTCAAATGAATATTGGGCTGAAGCAGTGGCAATTTTTGTATACATCATGAATCGATGTCCGATGAAGAGCGTGAAGAACAAAGTTTCGCAGGAAGCATGGACAGGTATGAAACATAGTGTTTCGCATTTGAAAGTTTTTGGTTGTGTAGCATACGCTCATGTTCCAGATGATCTGAGAAGAAAATTAGACAATAAATGACATAAATGATTTTTATTGGGTATTTTGAAGACACAAAGGCATACTTATATAACCTTGTCACAAAAAAATTTATTATCAGTCGAGATGTTCAGTTCGTAGAAAATGAAGCATGGGATGGAACTGTAGAGAAGAATGTCAAAATCGTGTCACATGTTGAATATGATGACATCGCAAAAGATGTAGTTGAGACTCCGCATGTAAATTAGAACTACGCAGCTCCGTCTACTCCTAGGACTGCGCAACATGTTTCAGCACAAGCAACTTTGACACAAGTCACAGCTCAAGCAACTCCGACAAGCACACCAAGTGCGCAACAAACTCCTTCAAGCAATTCGACACCAGCAACTCTGACAAGGACAAGAACCCTGCGCGAGATATATGAGACTGGTACACCTAATTCATTCTCATTTTTTGCATTATTTTCTCAAGTTAATGATCCTCTAACATTTGAAGAAGTTGTTGAAGATAAAGTTTGGGCACAAGCAATGGATGAAGAAATAGAATGCATTGAGAAGAATCAAACATGGGAATTAGTTGATATTCCTAAGGACAAGGATGTGATAAGCGTGAAATGGATTTATAAGACCAAGCAAGATGCTGATGGAAATGTGTAGAAGCATAATGCAAGATTGGTAGAAAGAGGATTCACAGAGTAGACTAGCATAGACTTCAATGAAACTTTTACACCTGTAGCTCGAATGGACACTATCAAAACAGTTTTGGCCATCGCAGCACATAAGAAATGGCTTTTTTATGAAATGGATGTTAAGTCTGCATTTTTAAATGGTTATTTGGAGGAAGAAGTATATGTTGAGCAGCCACAAGGCTATAAAGTTCCAGGACAAGGACACAGAGTATATAGACTAAAAAAATCACTTTATGGTTTGAAGCGAGCTCCTAGAGATTGGTACACTCGCATTGACTCTTACCTCATTCAGAATGGATTTCACAGAAGTGAATGTGAGCCAACGTTGTACACAAAAATTAAAAATCAAGGTAATAAGCTAATTGTCTACTTATATGTAGATGATTTAATATTTACTAGTGATTTTGGCATAGAAGAATTTAGAATAGTCATGGAAAGTGAATTTGAAATGACTAATTTGGGGCTTATGAAGTATTTTCTAGGCATTGAAGTCCAATAGACTGAAAAGGGGATATTTATATCTCAATCAAAGTATGCAAGTGATGTCTTGAACAGATTTAAGATGTCAAACTCTAAGACAGCTCCAACACGAGTGATAATAGGTTTGAAATTGAGCAAGGATGATGATGGATCCAATGTAGATCCTACACTATTTAAAAGGCTTGTTGGCAGCCTTATGTATCTTACAGCAACAAGGCCAAACATCATGTATGGAGACAACTTAATCTCAAGATTCATGGAGTCACCAAAAGAATCTCATTGGCAAGAAGGTAAAAGAATTCTGAGGTATGTAAGTGGAACAAAAGACTTTGGTATTTTGTATTCAACCTCAGAAAATTTGAAACTTATTGGATACACTAACAATGGCAATGGAGGCAGCATAGATGACAGAAAAAAGTACATCTGGGAATACATTTCATGTAGGAACAGGCATTGTATCATGGGATTCAAAGAAACAACCCATAGTAACTCTTTCTTCAACAGAAGCAGAGTATGTCGCAGCTACAAGCGCTGCATGTCAAACAGTTTGGATGCGTAGGATGTTAAGTGATCTGTCGCAGGTCCAACAAGAACCCACAGTCATTTACCGCGACAACAATTCATTTATCGCACTGTCAAAGAGTCATGTGTTCCACAAGAGAACCAAGCACATCGACACAAGGTATCATTTTATCAGAGAATTGATAAACAACAAAAAAATTTGTTTAGAATTTTGCAGGCCTGAAGATCAGGTAGCAGATATATTTACAAAACCATTGGCAAGGGACACATTTCAATATCTGCGAAGTTGTTTGGAAGTGACAAGTTTTGCGTAGTGAACTATGTCATGAACAGAGCATGTTTTAGCTTTGAAATATTTTGTAATATTTTATTTTTTGTTTAAATGTCCCCATCCGCTCATAATTAAGGGGTAGTGTTGGAAATATTGTATTTATGAGCTGATTGTGTATCTGTTATGCGCCGACTCTGTCAGACACTCAGTCAATCTACAATGTTAGAAGTCAATCAGTTAGTTTGCAGCTAATCTGGCTCACGGCAAGTTAGTATTTATGTAGCCGTGTTTGTATTTCGCAGGCCCAAAACTTCTTAGGTAGAAATTTATTACAGTCTTTAATGAAACCCTGTAGCTTCGAGGAGAAGCCAAACCAAGTTTGCGTATAAATGAAAATCACTCTTAAAAGATTAGATAGAGATAGAGATAAGAGAAGAAGTGAAAACCCGTGAAATGTATGAAGAGCCCAAGCTCTGTAAAATGGTGAAAGATTGAAGTAAATCTCATCTCTCTCTAAATAGGTATGCGAAGGTAACTTGTGCGCAGTTAACCTTCGTAAAGCTAAAAGAAGCATATGCAAAAGTAATTTGTATGAAGTGCGAAGCTCATGCAAAGTAAAGTATTCCAGAAGGTTAGAGAACTTCCCAGCAAAGTTCACCTGCGCAGTAGAAAGTTGAAATGCGCAGGTTATCACCGTGTAGTAAAAAGTAGAAGTGCGCAGTTAACCTACGTGTAGTAAAAATGGAATTGCACAGGTAATTTCCGCACAGGAAATTTGTGAAGAAAAGTGTTCAGCAAATTAATTAGAACAAAGTATTTTCTAAGTGGAGCGCAGGTTCTAAAGCAAAGCAAAGAAAAATTATTTATTCACTGCGCATGTCAAATATTTTTTTGACTGCGCAGGTTGCCCCATTTTCCCTTCATTTTAGACAGTGATTTGAATGGAAAACTAGCCTATTTCGGTCTTTCAAAGATTACAACTAATGGGGAGGCTACTCATGTTACCATTGCAGTAAAAGGAACTGCGGGATACCTGGATCCAGAGTATGTTGGACATATATAACTTAGCACTCTGTTTACAATATTATGATGTTAGAGAATTCAAGTCATAATTAAAAGTAGAGGCAATTTCAATTTGTTTTTGTGAGGCACAACTTATTCCATGGTACGCAACTAATTTTTTGTGAGGCGCCTCACAGGTATTTCAGCACTCAAATGTTAACTCAGAAGAGTGATGTGTATATTTTTGGAATGGTTTTGCTAGAGATCATATGTGGTAGACAAACCATAAATCTAAAACTACCTGTAGAGCAACTAAACATCATTGGATGGGTGAATAATCATCAATAAATATTTTAACACCTCTGACAATAGAATAGAATAGGTTGTAGTGCATCTTCTTCCGGACTAACAATAATTAGTGACATATTTACAGGTGACACCCTGTATACTGGACAATGATAATCTTGGAAAAATAGCAGAAATCATAGATAAGAGGTTGGGTGGAGGTTATAACATGATATCCATCACTGGTGTTGCCAAACTAGTGATGAGATGTGTTTAGGGAGACCTGTCTTCTATGCCGAGCATGACTGAGATAGTCGCTGAGTTGAGAGAGGCAATCAAACATGAGGATCAGGCTTCTTTTTCAATTTCAAAGGAGATGGGTATTAAAAGTAGCGATTTGTTTCCAGGCCCGGTCTCTTTATCCGTGGATTCGAGTGGACCTAGAGGAATGGACCGGAGTGCTAAAAGCTCCAACATTTCTCAACCAGCTGGAAGATAGTTCTCAACCCTGAGTTTTTGTACGACTACTAGGGTTTGGTCCCCATCAAGCGTGGGCCCTTCGATCTTTTCTCAAAACTGGAAGTTGGGTTAGGAGCCATACAAGTGATGTAATGCCCCATATTTTGACTAGGCCTGTTTACGAGTTAGACACCTTTCATTTTAATTGCTTATTATCTGTTGGACTCAGCTAGACAGAGTGAACTATATTTTCGGCATGATAGACATGATGATATGTTGCTACTGTGTTAATGATGTTACTATATTCATGCAGTTATTGAGTTATGATTAACATGAGATTCTTTTATTTCATAATGATAGTGTATGTTTGATAATCGTCGTGGAGAAAATGTGATATATGTGATGTGGTAATTATGCTGTGATCTATTTAACGATTTTATGTGATGAAATAAATGATGCTGACAATATGGATCAGACAATGATAGAATGGAAAATATATGTTTTAGCGTTTTCATTGATGAAATGTAAAATATATGGTGTTGTACGTGGATGCCATCCTATGATGAAATTGATAGAATTGTTATATTCCATACATACCTATGATGTGATAAAATTGTGACGTGAAATAAAATGATGTTGATGATATGGATCAATTGGTGATCGAATGGAAATGCTTGTTATAAAATGTGTATTCTACGGAATACTAACCTACAGGACACGAGGGCTATGGGATAGCCGGATACTTGATCTGAAATAGGGATAAGAGCCTATCCATGCAGTGAACCTTAGCAACCGAAACTGATGATACAATGACACAGACCAATAATCTCGATAGCAGTAGAGTATGATTTGATAAGGGCGTAGGCCCAGTATGTTGAGAGGGATGGATGTGTTGCCCACCCTATGTTCCTATGATACCCAAGGTCGTGGGAGGGTCGTGCTGAGACACGCTCCCCATGTATGATGTGATGACGATGGTCGGATGCCTGCTAGGGGAGGATAGGTCCGCTGTACAGCCGACGCTATCGCTCTCAAGTTCTATGTGGTCAGGTCGATGAGTCCGACATCCACTTTTGTACTAGCAGAGGAAGGATAGGGAGGATGTGGACGTAGGTTAGGATGGGAGGATATGATAGTTAGTACTGAGGAGGGTTGGGTATTCCTTGACCCGGAGTTAGTGGTAGTAGGTAGCTTCCCTTGCACCTGAATGATTGATCAAATGTAATCATAAAAATAACGAAAGGAAATCTTAAAGGTTAACTGATAAAATAACAGATGATGTTTTAGTAATATTATGATGAATGTATACTTGTTCAGTTTGCATAAAGTATTATTAGTGTTAGTTAGCTGTTATGCATAGGATATATATATGACATATGTTTATAGTACATGTCTGTCTTGTGCATACGCTGGCCACGCATGCACATTATGCACATGCGCAATAATATTGGTTTACAACATACTAATCAAGATTTAACAATGTCATAAGTTATCGGGGATGAGTCAATTAAGTATTTAGTGGGTGACTTAATCAGTAAAAGATTATCAAGTTCTAATGTGAAAAATAAGTTAATTAGTCCTTGTATGTAAACATTATAATGAACAATTAAAAATAAGTGTCATTAATTGCAAGTATCCCCAAATGAATGTGTCTTCAATAAGAAGTATAATAGTCAAACATTAATACTAGAAGAGTGTACCATATAATTGTTGATTATGATTAAATAAACCATTAAGTATATTTCATTAATTATACCTAGAAGTACTATGTTGACACTTATCGATTAAACAAATAAATATTTTAATCACTATTCACGATTAATTTAATTACTATTATTATTAATTATTATTGTTATTAATATTATTATTTAATTAATAATAATAGTGATAATAATCCTTTTATAAAGCATAGTGGATTGAATGAATTATTAAATAGATTATTCATTTAAATTAAGGGACAAAATCATTCCAAAATAAATTAAAAAGGATTTGTTTAAAATAAATTATTGAATGATTCCACTGCTCGAGAGAAACTTGGGTGATTTAAAAATAATATATAATCCACCTTTTTACCTTAAAAAAGGGGATGTATCAATGATTTGTACTTCCAAAGACCACGCCAGCTAGGGCGGTGGAGTGATAAGGAAGTTTGACTTTATGAAGGAGGTGGATTCCTATAAAGAGGAGATTTAACAAAGTAGTAGGGGGATTATTGTGGGAGAACTGTGAGGATTTTTGTGAAAAAGGAGGAATTCCGAGGAGGGGGTTAACTCGATGCCGAGGAGGGGGTTAACTCGAAGCTTTGAGGAGGTGGGAAACTCAAAAAGAAAAGACTGAGGAGGGGGTTAACTCAGCAAAATATTACCATGGAAAGGTTCGATGGAAAGCTGCTGTCGGGATTATCGGTCTATGGGCTCGGGGGCTAGGAAATTCGTTGATTTCCTAGGGTCAGCACGATAATAGCTGATCGGCAGGGTGGACACATCATTTTGGGTTGCTAAGGTAACCTACAGAACCCACTACAGGAATCTTCTTACCTTGCTGAAAATCTACGGATCCAGGTATTTTACTGAGCCAGCTTAAGTAATAGGTATTTTCTTTTAATTCCAAATTACGTATGTTAAAAGAACAAGGTTAACATGAAAAGTCTTAAGCTTATGTTTATTTAAATTGCACAGACTTATGAACATTTAGAACCCTGAAACATAGACGGTTGATTCTTTTCATTAGAAAGCAAAGGAGAAAAACTTGGTATTTACATGAAAAGCGAACAGAGACCCAGTGCCTAGCAAGGGCACTACAAGTGATCAACATGTTAACTATATCCATGTGAATATGTTGTTTGGTTATTCCTAAACTGAAGGGAAGTTAGCCAAATCAAACATACAACTTACAGGTCTCATCCATGATAGAGTTTACATCATGAAGATGTGTTACCTGGTTTTTGTCAATCTCTAATAAAATAATTGCCGGGAAACTAACTGTGCATCTAATTGTGATTGTTTTCGGTTTGCACAGCATTCTGAAATTTATTTATAGGAATGTCAAAGTTTTTAATTAATATAACTTTTATTATATTTATTTTATTTTTAAATTATAATTAATTTGAATTTTATTGATTTATAAAAATTGATGTTATCACAATTTATATTTATTAATTAAAACAATTTAAAGAAATATCAACTGCCCATTTCATTTCTTGTTCAACGATTTTTGTCAAAATCCATGACAAAGAAAGCAGCCCTGCCATCCATGTATTTATTAAGCAAACCAGGGGTGATTAGTCACCGAATTATAATCTGATTGGCACAGAGCGAAACCTAATTATAAATAAGTCCGAACAAATCAAAACGATAATGCAAACAAAGGTCAAGATCTGCTAAAGGTGATGGAGAATCTCCTTCTACTTCTTTGTGGGGCTCTTGATATGTCTCACTTTTCTCCTGTAGTTTGCAGTTTGACAAAGCTAAGATGAAATTTCATCTGTATACATTTTTCTATTCAAGTTGATTAAAATAAGCCACAGCTACAATAACTTATTTATGAATAAAACGTACAAATAGCAACTGCCCGCCACTTGTTAACATACAACAAAATATCCTGGCCATCCTTTGGGATTCACAATATCCTTACCGTGAATCAAGGAGATCGTTTCATCTGGCACACAACGAACAAAAATCCTGGTCAGATCTTAATAAAGATGTTTCACACAGGTGATGTGACGGGAGAGTGAACACTACCCGACTACATAAATGAATTTAGACTCATCGGACAGGGATAATTATTCTGGTCCAGGGGATACTCATGAGGAGGGAGTTTTTACACCATCCTGTCACAGGAGGCAAAGCACACCTTACTTTAAAATGTACAGCTAGTTTGTTGTAGGCGTTCAAATAAGGAAAGATGTTTCATGCGACTGTAGTTGGATTCCTCGCTTATTTAGCGAATGGAATGCTGCCACATCACGTCGCTTCACCATTTTCTAGGTCGCTTCACTGGTGACAGTTTTCATTTAATGCCAAGTTTGAAGCTCCACCGCCTCCACGACGTGACCAGTTGTACATTCCCACCAGTTCCCTCCACGACGTGACCAGCTCTTTGTGATATTGACACAATAACCACCATAATGTTCGCGCGGCCCATGCCCGGACTTGGGTAAAAAACACAGAGCTTTCTCGGTATCATGGGTTTGGGACTCGGATTGTGAGGAGTGGCTCGGCTCGGAACATGCGAGGACTTGGGTAAAAAACGCAGAGCTTCGTTGGCATAATCGGTATGGGACTGGGAATGCGAGGATTCGTTGCATTCATGGAGCATAGAGGTGCTGAGCCATGTGAAGTGACAGTGCACGGTAGTGTGAAGCGACAACCTCTACCACGACATCAATGTGGGTTTCGTGAGTTCTTCAGACCTAGAGCTAGGCATTCAATGCATTGGCCGTCAATGCACCGCCTTTATTCGAGGATAAAATTCATGGGGCAAGGTTGTTTGTTACCATTTTGCTTATATTGTTATTATCTTGTTGTTTGCTGCTGTTTTTGTTCAGATTTCTCAGTTTTTACTCAAGGTTCGAATTTCCATCAATCTGTTCTTGTTTTACCAGAGCGCATCTGAAGGTTCTCATTTTATATTCGTAGTGAGGTTCTCATTCTTGTTTTCCTATATTTTCTTAAAGTGTCTTTGTTGTCTCATAAAGATCTCTCCAATTTCTATGCCATTTTCTAGTTATAAATTTTAGACTACTTAAGCTACCTATCAGCCAACAGATTAGGGTAGTGAAAGTTAGTATCCTGCATCCATTATTTTAATATTCTATTTAAGATCAACCAAACCAGAACAAATGGCCCTTTTATCCACGAGTTACCAATCGGTGGTGTAACTATCTGAAACTTTGGATGTAGAGGCATGGTCAATAACTTTTTTTTGGTTATTTTGTGTATAGATACACAACATATAATTATCTTTGTCATATCTTTTGTTTGTCTATGCCTGAATCATTTAGCTTGCCTGAGAAGGAAATAGAGAGGGAGTTGTTTTATATCTTAATATAATCTGTTTGAGGGAAATTAACTGATGGAAATACCGTCTTTGACAGCTCTTTCACTTAAAAAGACAATTAGTATAAGTTCAATGCAGCTGAAAGCAAAGAAGGTTTCCATGGTAGCCATCATGGATTGCATTCGACAAGCAGACTTGACATAACACGAGAAGAGTATACTGGCGTAGAATCCATAATGTAAAGTTGTCAACAACCAAAATCTATTTCTCGTATGAAATACAAACTGACAAACCTAATCTTCTATGCATTCGAGTGCACACATTTTGCCATTCTTTTCCTTTAGAAAGAAACATATATGTAGTGTTTATATATCAAAATATGTTAATGAAATAAGCATTAAAATTTATAGCTTGTAATATAAATAGAGTGGTTACATTTGAATTATATTAACAAGGATTGAAGTTTTGGTTCATTTAAATAATATTAGGTTGTAAGATTTTAACAATGAATACATATGATTGATAAAAGGGAAGTAATGAAAGTTATATAATCTATTTCTTAATTTAGGATATAGTCATTCCTTTTTAAAGGTATATATCATGTTGGAAAAGAATAAGTGTTACATGTTTGCTAATTGAGGGCATATATAGGACAATAGAATTTCTTCATATATTGTAGTATGATGGGATGCACCATATGTTAGGTGTAAAGTAAAAAGGGTTTTACGTTTGTTTATATATATATATATAATGGTATACATATCCATGAACTGTTGAATAACATGAAATTGAGACCACTATCCTATGTTGGATTACGATCATTATATTTGAATAGATAAAGGCTATAATTATTATGGTTGAATTTTAGTATGATTGTTCTTTAAAAAGTATAAAAGTTATGATAATCAAAGACTTTAAACTATCAATTGTGAAGAAATTATAAGGAATGCTAGGTGTATCAACTAGGCATCCTTGTACATATAGTCAAAGACCCATAATGGAAATAGAGGAAACAAATTAGTAATAACATTCCAAACTTTTGTACTAATTATTAATTGCAAAGAAGTAAGCAGAGATAAAAGGAAACATTAAATAAACTTCTCAATACTGAAGTTAATTTAAATAAAAATATAACGTCTAGTAATTTATTCAGTGATGGAAAATTAATTAATGTCCAACACGTAAGTTATGACATTACGTAGACCCTTAGAATTTTTTTTTAGAACGTATTTTGAGGGACATTACAATTGGTATCATAGCCCAGTTACAACACTACTGGCCTATGGACTCACAAACGTGCAAGTACATTGCGTACTCTGTACAATGTTTTTCAAATGTAAAAATGTTTTCTCATAAAGATTTACCCTATAAATAGTTGTTTATATTATTAGCATGCAAAGTCAAACTAGTACGTAATTAAAAATGTATTATATGCTATAGCAAAGCAAGTAGGAAGATTACATAGAAAATAAAATTTCTTTAAAGGACCTATGCTCTATGATGGAATTCTGTTCCAAATAAAAAGATAGGATTAAAGCCTTTAGTAGAATAAACCTAAAATACAAAGAGTAATATGTTTTACCTCATGTGTGACCGAGTAATCATAAACTATGTATACATAAGAACAATAGTTATCTTATGTACAGAAATTTAGAGTCTCAAAAAATGGTATGACTAGACGAGCGTATCATAGGTACATTCACCTTTAATATTTTTGAAACAATGCTTTAAATGATTTTTATTTATTGTCAAAACATGACAATGATATTCGAGACTCTATTGGTAATAAACATGTTGTCAAAAATGTATGCTTAGGAAAAGTATGAAGCATTTTCTGTAAAAATAGAAGTATTTACTTTCTTATTTAAATAGAAAGTCATGGCATGCAATTATCTTCTATTATAGAATGTTATAGATGTATAAACCATTTGAATGCATGGTGTTGAAAGCATGATAGAAATTTCATATATTAAAAGTATTAGTGAGAAAACTATAGAAAAACATATTCAAGATGTTATGACTTGTAGTGGCATGAGAAGAGTCTCAGAAACTCGACATGAGTAATTGAAATTATGAAAGTTTGTAGGTTATCTTAAAAATAGATGCTGTACTTGGTCATAAGTTTGAAATGATTGATATGCTTAAATATCAAGATATGTCCAAATCCAATTGTAACTATACTTGTCGAAAATGAGTAATGTATTAGAATTATGCATAAGAGTGTTTGATTGCAAACAAGATCGCATATACGATCAAGATAGCAACTTGATATATGTTATGTTTTATCTTTATGATGAATAAGATATTATGATTTAAATAACTTCTGGCAAGAGATTGTAAGTGAAGCATGCAGGTGCATGTGGCTACAAGAGACCTCACCAAGACTGATGAGCGAGAGGTAATACATGAGGTATTTTCTAATATGAATTATGATTCAATAACTGTTTTGAACAAATAGCATAATGAAAATTTACAGTTAGACTAATGATAGTCATTTGCATGAATGAGTTAATATGTTTATAAAGAAACTGAATGGAAAGCAAGATGATAAATTTGAAATTTTATTATGAGAAGATTTAAGTTAAATTAATGGCATGATGTTGATTCGAGAGGAGTCTGGAGCATCATGGTTATTTATATAGTATGGTGTTGAGTTGGGAAGACTCTGGAGCATCATGACTATTAACCTATGTTGAGTCGGAGGGACTCTGGAGCATCATGGTTATTTATCTTTTATAGTATGGTGTTGAGTCGACAAGACTCTGGAGCATCATGACTATTAACCTATGTTGAGTCGGAGGGAATCTGGAGCATCATAGTTATTTATCTTTTATAGTGTGGTGTTGAGTTGGGAGGACTCTGGACCATCATGACTATTAACCTATATTGAGTTGGAGGGACTTTGGAGCATCATGGTTATTTATCTTTTATAGTATGGTGTTGAGTTGAGAAGACTCTAGAGCATCATGACTATTAACCTATGTTGAGTCGGAGGGACTCTAGAGCATAATGGTTGTTTATCTATTATAGTATGGTGTTGAATCAGGAGCACAGGGGATTCACTAGAAGGCAATATAATATCACATTCATTCATATTGGGGTATTAAATTATCATGAAAACCTAAAAATTATATTGCTTATATATTAAGGGGAAAAGGGATATTTTTATTTAATGTAACAATACAAATATACTTTGGGGTCTTTTTTATATGGGTGGGCTGACAAATATCCGCCAAATGGAGATGGAGCGATCATGGCCAGATGAGAAATCGGGTTGAGGCAAGGCTCAGGCTTATCGGTACACAAGGAAATCGCATCTTGAGGCATGCTTGAGGCCTAGGGTTTCGTGATGAAGAGGATTTCCAGTCGATCATAGTCAAGAGACAGTGGTCATTGACAACCAATTGTTACCAATAGCACTCAACTAGTTGTTACCAATAGCCTTGGGAGACTCTAATCCTCCCGGGCCTGTTATAGGCCCTTGATAGGCCTTGGGGGCTTGAATACCCAACCACTCGTGGCTATTCGAGGACTTGGGAGGTTTAGTCAGCCTCCTAGAGCTTGTTATAGGCCCTAGGGGCTTGGATACCTAGCCCACAACAAGCTTAGTCAACGATTGGGGAACTGCAACATGCAATCTAAATGTTGTACTATGTGCATTGGCTCTAGTTACATACAAGAAGTGATCTCCTATCTCTTCATTAGACCATTAGATGTTTCTAATAATAATGATATGTGGTTGAGTAATTGCATTGTGGGTGAAGTAATGTGCATCCACAATATATATCGAAAGAAGTAAGGTGCATTATAGAATGCATGTGGGGTCATAAGAGGGGTATCATATCAATATACTAGGTAGAAATATAAAGGGGTATAAAAAATGTTAATGAAAAAATTGATACATACAATATCTAGTGAAAATAGAGGTTTTTTTAAATTGGGAAGGCATATTGGGAGGGGGTTAAAAAAATGATTTTGGAAGGTATTTTCCAATATTTAGTGAAATTAGGGGTATTGTTTCATATGCCATGAACGAATGTGCTATGATAGCGGTTTATTGAGTGAAGCCCATGTGGTCGGGAGGACTCTAGAGCATCATGACTATTAACCTATGTTGAGTCAGAGAGACTCTGGAGCATCATGGTTATTTATCTTTTATAGTATGGTGTTGATTCGGGAGGGCTCTGGAACATCATGACTATTAACCTATTTTAGAGGTTTGATGTTGAGTCGGAGGGACTCTGGAACATCGTGAAATTTTGGACAACTGTGTGGACACCCAAGTTGTATGAACATCCCGAGGAGCATCGATAGGAGATATACCTAGAACTATATAATAAAGTGAAAGTGTATTGTTGTTGAGGTATATTTACTGTCTATAAGAACCACCTAATATTTAATTATCAACCAGCGTTAGTATTCTTAGAGTTGAGGCAAAGTATATGCTGAGGTCGAATGACACCTAAATTCGGCTTGTCAGACCTTAGAAAAGATCAAAAGATCTTTCAAAATGAAAAAAAAGTCAAACTTCAGAAAAACAATAAAGGAACTAATTAAACCTAGTTAAGTTAACAGATCAAAATAGTATCGAGCTTTGCTACTCTATTCTATGGATAAGAATTGAAAGATACAAAAATGACAATGTTATTTCCTAAGAAGCAAAACTAAATTGAACCAAAATTGTTTTGATGAAATTTGAAACTAATTAACTTAAAACAGAAACTATAACTACTTAGTGAATTCAACAACTACTTTTATGTACTTAGTTAACGTTTCAGGACTACACTAAGCTACATAATTCCATTCTCCATGGGGGTTCTTAGGAAGTGTATCAAAGTGACTTTCAAATGTACAAAGAAATCAAAAAGGGAAGCAAGTCTAGTTTATCCTCTACAAACAAATGTAAACTAAAGATTGTCCAATTACAATTAACTTTAAACATTGCAATCTATTTCCTATCTATCAACAAGAGACTTGAAACTAATGAAGTCTAGAAGCAAGTAGAAAACTTAATGAAGATATTGTATTCAGAAGCAAGTAGAAAACTTGATAAAGATGTTTTAATTCTAAACCAAATCCTATTCTATGAATCTATTATTAGTATGAGAAGAATAATTCAAGAATGAAATTGCTAAACCTAACCTGATATTGATATTATCAGCATATAATAAACTACACTAAGAAAGAAACTGATAAATTTTGTAACAGTAAACCATTAATGAATCAGACATAAGAGAAATATAACTTTTAAAGCAACTAAGGAAAAGTAAGGGAAAGAGAAAATGAAAACTAAGGATGATGACAAAACTTGATTAAAAATCTATCCAAAATAAAACAAGCTCTTAATGACTCCTAAGAATACTAAGAGAGATTACAATTTGAAAAACCTAAGAAACTAGATTCTAATTGAGCAAAACGATGCAGAAAGTATTGAATTCTGAATGCCGATCCGGATGACAGTCCGAAGGACAGTCCCGATGGAAGAAGATGATCTAAACTAAGGGAAGAGAGGATTGGATGATTCAAACTATTAGTTGGCTGATGCTTGTGGTCCTACGGTGCAGAGGAAGAAATATATCAACTATTTAAGAGTTAGAATAAGAAAGAGCCTTCTATGTTAATCAAGCTTTAGGAAACTAACTATTTCTATTTTATCTTAAAAATGAGACTGAAATGTAACTAAAACTAATCTTCTACTACAGGGAAGAAACTATTAAAATTAAATCCAACTATGAGTGAACTTTGAAAGTTAAGCTAACTAGACTCTAAACAAACTAAACGATCTAAACCACTGAAACAACTAAGCAAACTAAGTGATCTAAACTAGTTAAGCAAACTAAATGAACTAAACATGACCGGTCACCAATTACGTTTTGGAAATATTATTAATATAAACAACAACAAGATATACATAACATAAAACATAAACATCATTTATATAAACAGCACGGCGTCATTTGCATCACAAAACAAAGATATCATGTATAGAGAAAATATATAAATAAAATAACGACACAACTTATCTACAGAAGACAAAGACAAATCATATACACCGATGGAAGACCACTGGTTGTTGAGGAGGGGTCCATCTCAGCAATCAGAGGCTGAGCCTTAATCATTCAATCACCACACACACTGATAAATTTTCATAAAACTAAAACAGAGATGTATTAAATAAAGAATAAAGTTACAGTGCTTCTGTGTCCATTTGCAGCTGGAAAAGATTAACAAGACTAAAGATAAAAAAAAGACTGACTGACTACTGACTAACTCATGTCTGCTATGAGGACATCTATATATATAGTGTTACAATTGGGGAAGCAAGTCGACCCTTTAGTGGTTGACTGCTCTAATAATAGGCAATCTTAATGTTGCAAAACGGCTATGCTTAACAGCTTGTGACAACACATAAGCCAGGGAACGGCCTCATAGCAGTTACGACAATGCACAGAGCATCCATCGGGTTCCATGGCGTTGGTTTCCTTCGCACAATCATTGAGACATTGATATTCCTTTGACATGGCAGAGAATTGTGTTTTCAAGCTGAGCATGCAAGAGAGGGAATCTTCCAGAACACCAGTTCATGCACCATAGGAGCCACGTTCTAAACAGAACCCATATGACGGTTTGCTTCCCAACGGCCCAAGAATATCTCAACCAACGATCTTGCGGGCTAAACGCGGGTCTGAACGGCGGGCTGAACACGGCTAACCGTTTGCAGCATAGATACACATCTGAGTGAAGGTTCGTTTGAGAGCCACAACCTGTAAAATGAAATATATTTGTCAAGCAAGCCATGAAATATTAATTAAACATCAATAAATCACAAAATAATAAATTTTACCCAAAATTCATGTGATGTGTGAATATATGCATACCTGGTCTGTTTGATGGTCTGAACGACAAGCAGAATGACTGATTACATAAAAAATGGTGAAATTAATGCCAATCAAAGTGTGTTTGATATCCAAAAATGGTGACAAAATGGACACCAACAATCGTCCTCATGTTGGATGGGCATGTTGTAGTAGCGAGTCGTGTGGAATCCTGGGGAACCTCAAAGCACACCTAAACGGTATTGAATTGCACTGTAGTATAAGACCACAGTCTCTGTAACAGTATTATTAATGACCGTTGAAATATGCTCGAGATTAGTACCATGGGCGCATCTTATACTCACGGATTAAACTACCTATGTATATATATATATATATATATATATATATATAGAGAGAGAGAGAGAGAGAGAGAAAACTATTACAAATATGAGTTTTTATGTTATGCTTACATTATAAGTCCAAGTTATTTTACAAAACCTACAAAAGGGCTAATGAAGAGACATTATGACTATCATGCATGAATAATAAATACATAAAACTTATTTGGTGTTGAGTGAATACACTCTCGATCACCTGGACTATTCTAAATTAGTGTTGAGCATAAGCTCTGGAAGCACTGCAACTCATTGTGATTACTTATGTTGAGTTGGAGGCTCTAGAGCATCAATAATCAATTTGCTATTGATTATTAGGTACCTCTAGAGCACCTAGAATAAAAAATTCTTATTCGGTGTTGAGATGGCACACCAAGAAGTGTTTTTTTCTACTATGCATATGTTATGCACGAGGTATGCACATATACTTATGTTATGAACTTGTTATACTTAAATTTATGAATATATATGTTTAGTTTATGTATATGCTATGGTGTGTTCATATATAGCTCAGGTTATGAGCATTGATATGATTGCATTTGAGTTAAAGCAGGTAGAGAACAACTAAAGGCAATTGTGAAAGGAATGTCATGACAATAATTTTTAGAATATTATCTTATATCATGATTTATATATATACCATGTATGATTGACAAATGTGCAGGTGCAGGAAATTTCAAAGAAAAGATTTGTAAGTAGATCAAACTCTAAAAAGAGTTGCCATGAAAAGGCCGCAACATAATGTTGCAAAAGAAAATTTATTACTTATATTCTAAGCTATTTTGGAATAATCATATGTATGCATGTATTTTATGATAAAATGCTAGAAACAACATGTGTTGTTTATGAAAAGTACAGGTACAAAAAGCAAGAAATGTTAAGAGTATTCAACAAGATGTCAAAACAAGCAAGATAGCTGAAAAATTATGTTTATAGAGACAGCTAAAAACAGAAGACAAAGTTGGAAGGATACAAACACCGAGGGCGGTGTTATTTTTAAGGGGGAAAGGATATAATATCCATCTTTTATCCCTTAGGGTTTCCGCAACAGAAAGTGCAACCGTGTACCCGCCAACGACAAGGAGCTCATGGCAAGAGCTCCGCAGGTAAAACTTTGTAAGTATGATTATGTTTTCCTAAGTGTTAAGTGAACTTGTAGGCTTAGGAGACTAAAGGCTTGATGCAACGAAACAGATGGGGCATGAAATCCACTAGGGGGAGAGGGTGAAAGGATTGACAGCCTTGAGTTTTGATGACGGTGGTCGTCCTAGTGCCATGAGCACTTAAAGTGAACTATGATGTTCACTAAGAAAACACTTAAAGTTTAAAAGTATGTTAATAATTACTTCTAGATAAGAAAGTCGAAGAAGCCTCTAGTCATCGCAAGGCAGTAACAAGTTCTTATAATCTAACCATTAGCATGAGGCTGATCTATACTGAGTACAATTAGGTAAAAAAAGAAGTTAATCTAAACAACATTAGTATCTTGGCCTCGACAAAAGGTTTTTTCAAAATTTCTAAGTATAAAATGACTGATATTTTCCTAATTATAAATTGAGCAATACAAGATAAAATGATTTATTATTTCTATGACAACATATTAGTAGTTATAAATAAATATTTCAAAGTTATTTCAAATAAGATAAATAAATTAAGAAAGAGTGAAGGAGGACTGATTGTCCTCGATTAAAGGTAAAAGCTTTAAAAAAACTATAAAAGCTTATCTACAAAGAAGAAAAGATTAACTAGAAGTTAATGCATGAGTATGCATGGATAGTTAGTTACTAATGCATGATAATGCATGCTTAAATCTGAGTATTTATTACTCAGTTAACTAGTTAAATAAATGTTGACTATGTAAGTCAATAAGTTAAGATAGCTAACTAAGTTAAAGCAAAGTTCAGATATCTAAGTTATGTTTAGATAAGAAAATTATCTAAAGTGAATAAATTAAGTTAGTTGAATATAAAACTTAAGAAATAAATTGATGGAGTTACACTTAAGAGAAGTTAATTATGTAGTGCCCCTAGACTTTTGTAGACATTGAGGGCACCTGTTGAGTGACCCGGTCGATTGAAACATTAATTAAATAACCTTTTGGCCTTATTTTTGAGTATGTATATCAGAATAGTTGATGTAAATGAATAACTAAATGTGTTTAACGATTAACTATGGTTATGAAAAATATGTTTATGAATGATGCTTAATGACTAGCTAAAACGACAATTATATGATGAGAACGAAGAAAGTTTACCGACGAAATGCATATTTAATTTGATGAATGAGTAATGTTTGAATGTATTTTAAATGCTTAACGAAGTAGCATATTTATGAATAAAATGATGATTATTGAGGACAGTACTACTAATAATTTGTTTGTGAGAAATGTGTGTAGCGACAGGTGAAACGGTTCACCGACGGACACACAAAGGAATAAGAAGGGTCGTAGAGTACGGGTAAATCACACACAGGGGAAGCGACGACGATGTCGACTTTCGACGGAATACCACGCATGGGCAGATAAGCACTGATCCGCTTGCTCAAGAGGAATGTGTGAGGGCGTACGAGGTGGACCACGACGGAGTTGGTCACGTACGAGTTGGGGGGCGCGCAGTGAGAACGGACTCAGTCCTCAATGCCATTAGTCCCTAATAGCGTGTAGACGGAGGATGTATGGTAACGATTCCTGAAATCCCTACATGAAGTTCCCGCAAGTCAAAACAGAAGGAGGGTGACAGAAGGGCCCGACGGTGAGGTACCCTGTCGAGAACGGAAATATTATATGCAAGGACGCAACGATGCGGCACCTTGCCGAGAAACGGAAACCACGGATGACTGGACCCGACGGAGTGGTGCCATGTCGGGAAATTGAAATTAAGGAACGGGGAAAGCCCAACGGCGCGGCATTGGTATCCTAGTGAAATTGATTGGTTAAAAAAAAAAAAAGACTTAAATGCATAGAAACTTAGAAAATTAACCCTGGATCATTATATAGAAAATGCATAAGAATATTTTAGGTATTTGCACATGAATTATTATTTTTGACAATTTAAAATAATAATAAACCATTATTTAGGAGCAAAGTAGAATCCTAATCTTGGACACCTAGTCAACTAAAATCTGGGAGGTAATTAAAATATCTGGGGGGACAGATTTGAGCAAATTTAGGGATGTTGGTCCATCTCCTAGAGAAACTGACACTTGGATGGGTGAGTTGTATTTAATTAAGTAATTAATTAATTATGCATGAAGCGACATGTGTCGCATGAGAATTTCCTTTATAAGGAAGGCTTGGGGAATGGGTAAAGGACCCACAAGCTGGACGATTGTCGTAATTTTTGAGTTTCCTCAAGACTTGCAGCTATTAAGGGTTTGGCTAAGAAACCTTGGTGGGAGGGAAAAACCAAGCTGGGTTTCTGGATATTTGTGTGTGAACTCTACGACCCGAATTGCTCGGGGGTCCGGAAGGAAGGAGAGTACTTCCGGAGTGGTAGGGAGGTTACCGAGGTGCCCGTCGACGAACCGTGGAGATCAACGGCGGAAATAAAGTGGTCGACTGCGCAGACTTGTAACAACGGCTGGAAGCAACATCCGAACAGGTTCTATGCATTTAAAGTTTTTAGTCATCTCTGTTTTATTTACTGAAATATTCAAAAAGTTAGAAATGTACAATGCGTATCTAATAATTTCTGGCAAGATAGTTTCTGTACTTGAAAGTTATTTATAACTGTGGGCAATCGAACAAATTCTGTATGTAATATAATAATGGTCACATGATTTCTGGACTTACAGTAGTATGTGCACGAAACTTATATATCTCTGTATTTTGTTTATGAGTCTATTGGAATTCTAAAGTGTGTATCCAGGTATTAATTGATTGACAAAAGTTATATATTGTAGGTCTGAAATGGTAGTTACCTCTGATTATTATCGATGCATGATTTAGGACTGATAGGGCCGTCGATTTTTGGGCATCCTATGGTGTAACCGATTCGACCGGTTTACCCTGCACCCGAGATACTCAGTGATCCTCAGATCTGAGCGATCTTGATCTTTACTCGAACTGCATTTCTGCTTCTTGGTTAATTAGAATGCTTACTTGAGATCTTAACTATTTTGTAAACTAATTGTTCAAACTCTTAACCGATTGTCGATGGAACTGGAAAACAATCGGAAGGTTGATTCTTATTAATTCTGTGAGTTTCTACTCAACTCTGTATATAATCGATTGTCCCATTCGGATTGGGTTTTAATTTAAAAGCTTAAGGTTGACTCTGTGTAATCAATGGCAGAGCTCAATCAAGTATTCAGGTCGATATCCCTACATCTTTTCCTTTCCATAACTTGCTTCGTTTTGCTCCTTTCATTAGATCGCCTCTATGGTTATGATTACATTGTGGCGAAAGAGATCAGCCATGATCAATAAAGAATTAGCTCGATTCCTGGATCTTGTATTTTGTATTTAAGCTCAGTTCAGATTTTTATGACAAAAATAAATAAATTTAAAGTTCAGTTAAATCGATGTCATGCCATATCTGGCTATGCTTCGGCGGTCTCAAATCTAATCAATCGTTCCATGTGGACTTGGATCGGTTTACTTCATGTTGCCTTTGGGAATCGACCTTTAGGCATGGCCAGTACTGTAACTCTTATATTTCCCGGATTAAGATAGTTGCTTATTCATTTTTCTCTGGTTGAGAACCGATGGCCGTAGTAACAAGCTTTTTGCCAGCTACGTATAACCCAACTCCTTGTTCCAGAAGTTTTATTATTATAAATCGTTGAGATATTAAACTATAGATGTATTAACTCCTGTATCTAGCCTTTACACCCTGCGTGATCCGTTTGCCCCTACTATGACCGACTATGTTACCTACTGTGTAATCAATAATTTGTTCGGAGCGTGCAAATAGTCCAACGCCGAACAACCTACCAATTTTATAGGATCAACGAGCTGTTACCAAAACCATGCAATAACTTAAACACCTGGGCGACTGCAAGAGAACCGCCAAGCTCTAATGAGTCGACACTCTTACTGGACCTGTCATGCTTAGAATGCCGTAGAATGATGCTAAATAATCGGTGGAGTTCGAGCAGGAACCGGACGCTGTTTTAATTGTTTTATATTTTATTTTACTATGGTATATAAAGTTCGGAAGGAAATTGGGGATATCAACGTTCAGCTTTGATAAATAGTGCTGTCCGTTACAAATAGTTATGAGTAATTGTTCTTATATTTTATATTGCCACGTTATATAATACTCGATAGGGATTTGGGGATATCGACGTAGATAGTTCTGTTGGGTTGCAGATAGTCGAATTAGTTTAATTATTACTTTTATTGTTAATTTGTTTTGTGTTTTATATATTTGCAGATCGGGTGTAGAATAGACAAGTTAAAGTATATATATATCTATATCTGCTTCAATTAAAGATGGGATGTATTTTAAACAGATTTGGAAATTTCATATATTATACCCTTGACAATTTCTAAGGTAAATTCGTAGGTAGACGAGGAAAACAAACCTGTTAAAATATATTTTTTCTTTTTTTTGATGGATTACTGTTTATCTGTGTGGTTCTGTCAGTTAGGTAATAAATTATAGAGTTAAGCTATAATATTGATATTTTATTAATATATGGCACTAAAACTCTGTTCGTGACAATTAATGTACACTGGCATTACATTAAGTTATTAAAGTTATTGTATTCTTTATTTTTATTAATATCTGGGATTCCTTTTGTTCATAAAATAAATAAGCGTGATTTGATATTACATTCTCTAATTACGAGTAAGAATGATTTTATGTTAGTTTGAGTATCTATATTTCAAGTTCCAATGCATATCCATTATGAGTTACAAGTCGGTTGAGTCATGCATTTCTTTAAAATAAAAATTATATATATAAAATAATTAGAATTACTTTGTTTATGCAGTAGGGAGTTATGATAACATAAAATAATGCTTATGATCTCAAAGGAAAAATAACATCACATTGATATCGGTTATCCAAATTACCTATTGGGACATATAAAATAATATATGAAGATACGTATAATTGTTGAGAGATAATATTTATTTCTATGATGCTTATATAGTGAATGTTTAAGGTAAGGGTAGTTAATAGATCTTATAATAATCAAAAATTCATTTGTGATTTAACACATATACATATGCTTGTTATAACTAAATGGACATTACTCTTTAACTTGTGAATGTTGGACATACTTTATGAAACAAATAGGTTAGGAGAATTATAAGGATAAATGTAAGTTGGATTATAATTGATGTTTTTATTTAGATTATATATATATAGTGACACTTTATATATATATATATGTTAGTTATTTATATAATAATTGACATTGCTTTCTATCTATTTTAAATACAAATAGTTAAATTATGAGAACTATTTACTTTTGTAAATAAATTATGATGTATGAAAGTAGGTTTATATATCTTGTGTAATGACTATGGATTGAAGTATGCAAGTAGATTTATAGGTTGCAAAGAAGATAGGAGGATAGTCAGAAATGATATTTATGCTTGGCTTAGGGAAAGAAGGAAATTGTTGGATTAGTAGAAATATAGTTGTATCCTCAAACGACATTATGCTGGAGATATGAAATCTTTAGAAGTCATAAGGCGGACCCTGTTATTTATTAAAAAAAAAAAAAAAAAAAAATCTCAAAAGTCGGGTCGCTACAAATTATCTTAAAAATTATTTAGATAAAGCTAAATAAATTATATTAAGCTAAGTTAAAGATCAGTTAACTGATTATTTAAAGATCGATTGAGTAAGTCGAGCAGTTAAGATTAACTAAAAGTAAAATAGGTTAAAGTGCTAACAAGAACTTATCTTGTTAGTCCAAACCTAGTTTTGACTATAAAGAGGACACTATGGTGTTAGTAAGGGGGGGATGGCCTTCAAGGAGAAGAATGAAATGTAAAAGATAAGTAATATTACTCTGCTACCCTAGTGGATTTGTTCCCAGCTTGGGGGTGATCTCTCGGCGGGAAAACCTACGTCGGACAGAGATCAGTTGGGATGGAGGAATGTTGCAGTCAAGCTTTTGGTCTCCTCATTCTAATCGCTAAGATAAGTAAAATTACCTCACATATACTTTTGATTACACTGTTATCATAGGTAAATCGATAAGACATTTTTCATGGTTTTCGGCTCAGATGCAAGAGTATATAACATTATGAGGAATTGTAGGAGTTAGTAAATTTTTAAGAACGATTTGCATATAGCATTGTACAACATTCATAGTCCTTATTTGATTTGGAAAGGTGATTGCATTATTTATTTGGAAAGGTAATGCACTCTGAAAGAATTGGTTTTTGTTTTCCTCTTATATGTCACAACTCCAAAAACACAACTCCAAAAATGCCAAACAAATTTTTTTTTTCTTATTCTATTTCTTGGTTTTCATTTTCATGTTTCTTTTTGTTTTCTGTAATTGAATGATTCTTTGGTAACAAACACTTAACTATTCGCTTTGTATGCCGATCGTACTTAACTGCTTACCCTTGCAATTCTTCCTACTAAATAGAGGGGTTTTTATGGTTGACATGCTGCTTACTTAGCTATGGCTAACAACGCTTTGTGTTTGGTTTTACAGATGCACCTATACTAATGGGATTTCCTTCATTTGCTCAGAAATGAGTTATCCATTAAATGAGACTCAACATGCATGTTACCTACAGTAAAAGTGGGCCTCCAACTCCTTGTCTATTTCATATGTAGGTGCAGTTTATGAAGCCAATGAGTTCCACTGTTTTGAATCACTCCAAGGTTGTAAGGTATAATAATTGGTTCATTGTGTAGAACAATATCATCCTATAGCATGTTCCAAGGGAGTTAAATACTTTATGAAGTCGAATGTACAAAAAAAATTGCAAGCGAGCATATCTTATAATACCTTTAAGTCTTTATGCTTGGCTTGACATATTCCGAGATGCTGGACAATCGATGGAGCAACCCATCTATAAGGGATAACATGTTTGGTAAGGTAAAAAATGATCTAACCTCTATGAAGTCTACCCTTCGTAAATTGCTATGTATAGATGTGACCGTGATCCTATGCTATGGTCATTCCATAAGGTATTAGGCTACAGTTAATACAGGCTGAAGCATGCGTTGGGATTGGACAAATCCAGTAGCGGTACACTGGTATTTAAAATATCATAAATAACACGATGGTCCACAGCTCTAGATACAGATTTCGATATCTACCCGCAACTCAGCACGGTACTGAGACATGTGACTCTATTAAATGCTAAAAATGAGAAGATGCCACTTGCCCTCCGTATTCAGCCTCGGTTCCAGTTCTCTGAAAGGTCTAGACATACTTGGAAATGAAAGTCAGTCTCATTCGGCATAGTTCCTTGTCTCTTCCAGTATTGGGATGAGACACCGTTATTGTGAGCCCAGGTGACTGAGGGCGATTAAAATTTTTACAGGGAAATAGAACCCTAGCCTTCACTTGGTGGTTCAAAAGAATGAAACCCTCATCGCAGAGGAGGACAATGGATGAAACTTCACGTTGCTAACCGACGGAGCCATGAACTTCAGTTTGGTCTCGCAGGTAACAGTCCTCAATAGAAGACACGGTTAAAATTAAAATTTTCACAAGATATCCTATTTCAGTTGCTAATCTCTTGTTGTATCAGTGGCAGGGTTTTGATGAGTCAACCGGGTGCTGGACGTTCTTTTTCTTTTGGGTCTACCCTTTCCGGTAAGCAGGCATCGCTCCATATAACTCCGTCATTGCAAGGAAGAATCTTTACACCACAGACCTCCTCGGCTTAGTAGAACCGGATTAGTGGTAGATATTTTCGCTGGAATTTGACAGTTCATCATTGTTTTGAGCCTCCATGGCAGGAACTTCATGTAATAACTTTTGTATGAAAAGATTACTGTTTGAAAAAGCTTTCGCTTGAACTCTGTACTGGAACTCTTCATTTCTTTTTAAAGGTTGTAATGGATCTTTAAAAAAAATAGTTCTATCACTGATAGTAGCATCGGTTTCTAGCCGTAGATAACTTGGAAGCTCTCGTCTGTGGATTAGGCTGCAATGCCAGGAATCAAAATTAAATGCTTTCTGTCTGAATGTGTATTGTTTTGAAATGAAATTTATCTGCTAGAGTTCCAACCTAGATTTCAACTTTTCATTTATAATTGTAGCGAGTATATTTTTAAAAGGGTTCTTCACCTCTCCTGACATAATTGATAATAACTTTTAATGATTCCTAAAAAAAATTGCAATTTTCGATAACTCCAAAGCCAGTCAGACGTGGGTACCCAGGGTCGAACCCTACCCATATCGTGATGTGCTTAGTACAGCCGTGGCTGAGATGAATGGGTCAAAGGTGTACAGAGACAGATAAATCTAACCTACAACCTCGACTACTTAAAAAAAAACGATCTCAAGCTAACAAATATTGGCCAAGATTGCCATTTCCCAAATTCTTGAATTTGCTTAATTAGGTATCAGCTGTATGCACCAGTACTTCTTTTATAGGAATTGCCGCGGCCAAACTCAAGTTTAGAGCCAAGCCTGAAGGTTGTGGCTTAAAAGTTTATATAGGAAATAAGTATTTTTGCGAGGTAGCCATCATGTATTGTTCCTAAAAAGAAACTCGTCCTAAATTATCCAGGGAAACACGTCTATGCCTAAACTAGCAATATAATCTATTTTCCATTATTTTCTCTTTTTCTTTGACAGAGGATTATATATATATAATATTGACCTCCACCCGATTCGTTTAACTATTAGGCTGTAACTATCCATGTAGTGTTTAAACGATAGGAACTACACTAATAGGGTATTCCAGATCTGAACAATATTTAGATCTCATGCGACCATACAGAGGTCCTCCTTGTCATCGCATAGATAAATAAATAAGTCGATTTTAGGGTTTTCCTACCCTTCAAAGATTGGGCACTAACCCCAGCCCTCAAAAAATTCTATAGCAGAAGAAATTAACATTATTAAATCGATTTTTCTAATATAAGAACAGTATTCCTAAATTTAACCTTTGAGGATAATTTTCTGAATAACATTCATCATATTTTATTACAAAGTCTGGGTACAACGTCGATTGAACTTACCAGTCTACAGTTATTCTAACCTATGTTAATAAATAACTCAGATTAAAAAAAAATGAAATGGAAATCCCCACGGCAGTACCCATTGCTATTCAGATCTAACATTTTGACAGTATTGTAACAAACATTTTCCTTATGCATAACCTCATAAGTTCATAAGATCTAGAAGGAAAATTAACAAAAGGCATTGAAAGTTTAAAAATCAGAAAAACCTGGGACTGGTAACCCGAATGAAACCGGAACAACCACGTTCCACCCAACCGTAGATCAGGTACAAACACCAGGTCTGACCGTAATCACCCCCGAGCCAGACACATGCATGGAGAAATGTGGACAGCTAGCCTCAAACTCAGTCTTGTTTTCCTGAATCCCTTGCCTAACACAGAGTGCTCACACAGCAAGTGAAATTCTTTCCGGCATACTCAGCAGCGTCCCGCCTCCTCACATATGCCATCCTTTTATAGTTTTGCCTAGGTCTTACCATTAGCAGCCAATTCCTCATGGAATTTTCGCAGCTAATCAAATCCCTGATTTTCAAGGGGTGTCTAGTGTCTTAAATACACTCCTGACACTTGTTCTGGTTTCCCAGAGGCTAACTCTAACTTGTCCCCCACTTCTCCATGCATGATCTCCTCATTTAACTTGGCTGTTCCTACTCATTCTCTTATTAATATAATAAAATTGTTTGTTTACAACAATCCTCCTAGGACTTAAGTCAGCCGATTTCTCATCTGGCTTCCTCATTGCATAATCTCAAAATTAATAAAAAAATAATTTAAAAATAAATCAGACATAATGTTTTTTCATCATTGGAGAGGGATGTCACATCCTTGCCCCCTTATTGTGAACACTGTCCTCAGTGTTCTAGTCTTCATCCATCGGTTCTGGGAATAGATTCGGGTACTTTTCTAGTATTTCGCTTTCCAATTCCCAGGTTGCCTCCTCAGGACTAAAGTGCTTCCATTGTACCTTTACTTGAGCGATGGCTCGGTTCCGAAGTACTGTTTATTTCCTGTCCAGAATGCGTAAAGGTTCCACTTGAAATTCGCCTTCTGGAGCCTCCTGTATCAAATTCCAATCAATAATATGAGTGGGGTCATGAATATATTTTTTCAGTAGTGAAATGTGAAAAATATTATGAATTTTTAAGTGTGCGGGTAATGCCAGTTTATAGGCTACGGGTCCAATCCTTTCAAGTACTTGAAAAGGCCCACAGAACCGTGGTGCCAGTTTATTGCAGCTCCCCAGCCGGAGTGAGCTTCTCTTTGGTTTAACCCGCAAGTATACATGGTCTCCAACTGAGAACTCCTTATCTCGTCTTTTCAGATCAGCATAGCTCTTTTGGCGGTCCTGGGCCACCTTTAAATGCTTCTGTACCCTTTGGACTGTTTGTTCCATGTCTTTCAGTAGATCTGGTCCTACCAATAAGCGATCGACCGGACTATCCCAGCTAACTGGGGTAGTGCACTTTCTCCCATAAAGAATTTTGAATGGACTCATTCTTGAAGATGCTTGGTACCCATTGTTGTAGGCGAACTCTACCAGATGTAAGTAGTCTTCCCATTTGTTGGGTCTCTCCATGACATACATTCTCAGCATGTCTTCAATGATCTGATTTGTACGTTCAGTCTGTCCATCTGTTTCAGGGTGATAACTCGTGCTGAAATTAATTCTTGTTTCCAAACCTCCAAATAAAGATTTCCAGAACTTGGAAGTAAATTTTACATCCCTATCTGAAATTACCATCTTTGGCACTCCATGTAATCTGAATATTTCCTTTAGAAATATTCCTGCAATATCTGCTGCTTTGTAGGTGGTTTTTACCGGAATGAAATGCGCCGATTTGCTAAATTTGTCAACCACCACCATTATGGAATCATGTTGTCGTTGGGTTCTCGGCAAACCTGTGATAAAATCTAGTGAAATCACTTCCAATTTCCATTCAGGAATTGGTGATGGTTGTAATAACCCAGCAGGATGTCTATGATCTGCCTTCACCTGTTGACATTCCAAGCATTTAGATAAATAATCAGCTAGTTCAGTTTTTAATTTAGGCCAAAAGAACTGTTTTCTGAGGGCTGTTATCATTTTTTTATACCCGGGGTGACCTGCAAAAGGGGGTTTGTGCATCTCATTTAGAATAAACAATTTAAATTCTGCAACATTAGACATGTACAGCCTATCTTTGAACCAAATCAGACCTCTCTGATCCATTTTGAAATCTGTCCCGTTCAAGTTTATCTCGTTTTGCTGAATTTTACTTTGCAGATTTATGTATTCTGCGTCCTGTTTGCTTGCCATTATTACTTTGTCCATGAGATTACTTTCTGGTTGACTCATTATTATCTCTTACACCTCATGGGTCCTTCGACTAAGTGCATCTGCCACCTTATTTTCCTTACCCTTTATGTGTTTTACATCAAAGTCGAATTCACTTAAGAAGGCCATGCACCTTGCCTATCTGGCATTGAGCCCTGGTTGGTTAAATAGGTTCTTGACGCAAGTGTTATCGGTTAATAACAAGAATTTCTTTCCCAGCAGGTAGTGACGCCACATTTTCAGTGCGTGTACTACTGCTGTTAATTCCAAGTCATGAACCACGTAGTTGCGTTCATGTTCCTTTAATTTTCATGATTCATAACACACTACATGTCCGTCCTGGGATAGTACTCCTCCTACTCCCTCTTTGCTTGCATCCGTACAGACCGCGTATTCTTTACATGGGTCTGCCACTTTTAGAATAGGTGCCTTGGTCAACAACTCTTTGAGTCGTTCAAAACTTTCTTGACACTTGCAGGACCACACAAACTTTACCCCCTTTTTCTGTAGTGAGGTAATGGGATAGGCGATCTTCGAGAATCCCTCAATGAATCTCCGATAGTAACCTGTGAGTCCCATGAAAGATCTAATATCAACTACATCTCTCGGTACTGGCCAATCCGCTATGGCTTTAATTTTCTGTGGGTCGACTGAAATTCCTTCAGTAGAAATAATATGGCCTAGGTACTGGATTTCCTTTTTAAAGAACTCACATTTCTCCAACTTTGCATACAACTGGTGGTCCCTCAAGGTTTGCAATACAATTCTTATATGTTGTTCATGTTCTTCCTCCGACTTAGAGTATATTAGGATATCATCAATAAAAATCAACACAAACTGATCTAGATATTTGTTGAAGATACCATTCATTAAACACATGAATGTGGCAGGGGCGTTGGTTAACCCAAAAGGGATTACTACAAATTCATAGTGTCCGTATCGGGTACGGAAGGCGGTTTTACTTATGTCTTCATTTTTAATACGAATCTGATGGTACCCAGATCGAAGATCCAGTTTGGAAAAGATCCTAGCTCCCCCTACTTGGTCGAACAAATCATTGATTCGTGGTAAAGGGTATTTATTCTTAACAGTTACCTTATTCAGTTGCCTATAGTCAATACATAGTCTTAGAGTCCCATCCTTTTTCTTGACAAACAGAACCGGTGCACCCCAAGACGAGACACTAGGTCTTATATACCCTTTGTCTAGTAATTCTTGAATCTGAATCTTTAATTCCGTCAATTCTGGGATACTCATTCTATAAGGTACTTTTGACACTGGTGCTGATCCTGGTAAGAGTTCAATGGAGAAATCTATTTCTCGTCGAGGCGGTAACCCCGGTATTTCCTCTGGAAATACGTCTAGGAAATCACCTAAGACAGGATGTTCTGCTATGGAAGTCTGACTTTCATTGAGAAGTAAATCAGATACTCTTACAGCGTAAATCTTGCATCCTTTCCTCATGCACTTCTTTAGCTGCATAGCAGAAATCTGCCTAACAGAAACAGGTTTCTGTTTTCCAATCACTGTTCTTAGAGTTTGGTCTTCCGCAATGTAGGTAAAGTTTTTGGTAAAGCAGTTCAGTACTACTCTATATTTTTCAAGCCAGTCCATACCTATTATCATGTCGTAAGATCCTAAAGGCAACACATTTAAATTAATCTTCGTTTTGTGGTCCTGTATTTGAAGTTCACAATCAGATATATATTCAGTTACCTTCCTCTTTGCTCCAGTAGCTAACTGAACTAACCAGGGCTTTGGGTGCTTTACCTTGGTGAGTTGACAGTGCTCCATCATCTTGGGAGTGATGTAGCTTAGAGTTGCCCCAGGGTCAATTAAAATAGTACAAGCATGGTCAGAGATTGTACCTTCAATTTCCACAATTGTAGATTGATGATCTGCCTGTCGGTCCTCCAAGGCTGCATTAATTCGGTGATAACTTTTCCCAATGTCTCCCACCGTGGATGCTTCTTGCATATTATGCAGTACCCTGTTTGTTTCATTGTATCGGGGACAATTCCTGCGTAAATGGGCTTCACCACATTCCCAGCATTTCAGGGGTTCCTTAGGAGTACCGATACTTCCTTTTATTCCCATGTTAGGGGCTTTGAAAGTTTTCTGCTGTAACTGTTCATTTCTGGGAAATGAATTTCCCTGGAAGTTTTTGGGCATGTTCCTGAAGGGCGGGGGTTTGTAACCTTTCTTCCGCTGGTTAAACTTTTCCTGTTTCTTGTCCTTCCATGATTTAGTAGTATCATTTCTTTGTTTGTATTGCTCAAAACACAATCTGGCCTTTCTCAGTGCTTCTTCTAAAGTTCTGGGATTGTCGAACTCAATTCGATCCTTATATGCCTGTGGCAGGCAGCTTAAGAACCGCTGTACCTTCAGTTTTTCTTCCTTGATATATGGGACGAACCGTAATAAGTCTAGGAATTTATTGATAAGATCTTCCATCGTCATTTGACCCAGCTTTAATTCGTAAAATTCCTTGGTTTTTCTTTCATAATAACTTTCTGATAAGTACTGTTTCTTGAAATATTTCTTAAATTCCGACCATTCGAGGTTCTTTTCTTTCAGTCCCTGGGAAATATTCAGGTCTTGCCACCATATGCTGGCCTTCCCCTTTAGGTTGTACACAGCCATTCTGACTTTCATATTACTGGAGTAATTGTAGATCTGAAAGTATTTCTTTATGTCTAGCAGCCAGGCTTCTGCTTCTTCGCCAGTTTTTGATTCTCCATCGAAGCTAGTAGGTTTTATTTTTTTGAATTCACCCTCCAGACGGTCAACCTTTCTTTTTCCCATAGTCTTGTCTTGATGCTCAGATTTCTGGGTCTCATTGGAGGAATCTCCCTTCTTCTCAGCGTTCTCGTCAGTCTCCTCTTTCCCCTTAGTATCTTCCTTCTGTTTTTCTCCATTGTTCCTTTCATGAAGACTCTGCAGCAAAATTTCATTGATTTCTTGTTGTTTTTCCTGAGCCTTCTTTAGTTGTTCATTGTCTGCTTTGAAACTCTGTATCTCCACGATTAGACTTCTCATGGTTTCTAGTACCTGGCTTGCTTCCGAATGTTCTGTTGTTCTTGCCTGTTCGTTTCCTTCAGGCTCTTCTCCGTATTCCTCGTGCGAAGTCATATGAAATTTCAAAACTGGGACATACGCATGCAACATTCAAATATATATATTAAATTTATATTTTCTGCGCAACAAAAACTAAGTGTTTCCAAGGCGACAGGGTTGAATCTAGCTCTGATACAATATGTCACAACTCCAAAAACACAACTCCAAAAATGCCAAACAAATTTTTTTTTTCTTATTCTATTTCTTGGTTTTCATTTTCATGTTTCTTTTCGTTTTCTGTAATTGAATGATTCTTTGGTAACAAACACTTAACTATTCGCTTTGTATGCCGATCGTACTTAACTGCTTACCCTTGCAATTCTTCCTACTGAATAGAGGGGTTTTTATGGTTGACATGCTGCTTACTTAGCTATGGCTAACAACGCTTTGTGTTTGGTTTTACAGATGCACCTATACTAATGGGATTTCCTTCATTTGCTCAGAAATGAGTTATCCATTAAATGAGACTCAACATGCATGTTACCTACAGTAAAAGTGGGCCTCCAACTCCTTTTCTATTTCATATGTAGGTGCAGTTTATGAAGCCAATGAGTTCCACTGTTTTGAATCACTCCAAGGTTGTAAGGTATAATAATTGGTTCATTGTGTAGAACAATATCATCCTATAGCATGTTCCAAGGGATTTAAATACTTTATGAAGTCGAATGTACAAAAAAAATTGCAAGCGAGCATATCTTATAATACCTTTAAGTCTTTATGCTTGGCTTGACATCTTCCGAGATGCTGGACAATCAATGGAGCAACTCATCTATAAGGGATAACATGTTTGGTAAGGTAAAAAATGATCTAACCTCTATGAAGTCTACCCTTCGTAAATTGCTATGTATAGATGTGACCGTGATCCTATGCTATGGTCATTCCATAAGGTATTAGGCTACAGTTAATACAGGCTGAAGCATGCGTTGGGATTGGACAACTCCAGTAGCGGTACACTGGTATTTAAAATATCATAAATAACACGATGGTCCACAGCTCCAGATACAGATTTCGATATCTACCCGCAACTCAGCACGGTACTGAGACATGTGACTCTATTAAATGCTAAAAATGAGAAGATGCCACTTGCCCTCCGTATTCAGCCTCGGTTCCAGTTCTCTGAAAGGTCTAGACATACTTGGAAATGAAACTCAATCTCATTCGGCATAGTTCCTTGTCTCTTCCAGTATTGGGATGAGACACCGTTATTGTGAGCCCAGGTGACTGAGGGTGATTAAAATTTTTACAGGGAAATAGAACCCTAGCCTTCACTTGGTGGTTCAAAAGAATGAAACCCTCGTCGCAGAGGAGGACAATGGATGAAACTTCACGTTGCTAACCGACGGAGCCATGAACATCAGTTTGGTCTCGCAGGTAACGGTCCTCAATAGAAGACACGGTTAAAATTAAAATTTTCACAAGATATCCTATTTCAGTTGCTAATCTCTTGTTGTATCAGTGGCAGGGTTTTGATGAGTCAACCGGGTGCTGGACGTTCTTTTTCTTTTGGGTCTACCCTTTCCGGTAAGCAGGCATCGCTCCATATAACTCCGTCATTGCAAGGAAGAATCTTTACACGACAGACCTCCTCGGCTTAGTAGAACCGGATTAGTGGTAGATATTTTCGCTGGAATTTGACAGTTCATCATTGTTTTGAGCCTCCATGGCAGGAACTTCATGTAATAACTTTTGTATGAAAAGATTATTGTTTGAAAAATCTTTCGCTTGAACTCTGTACTGGAACTCTTCATTTCTTTTTAAAGGTTGTAATGGATCTTTAAAAAAAATAGTTCTATCACTGATAGTAGCATCGGTTTCTAGCCATAGATAACTTGGAAGCTCTCGTCTGTGGATTAGGCTGCAATGCCAGGAATCAAAATTAAATGCTTTCTGTCTGAATGTGTATTGTTTTGCAATGAAATTTATCTGCTAGAGTTCCAACCTAGATTTCAACTTTTCATTTATAATTGTAGCGAGTATATTTTTAAAAGGGTTCTTCACCTCTCCTGACATAATTGATAATAACTTTTAACGATTCCTAAAAAAAATTGCAATTTTCGATAACTCCAAAGCCAGTCAGACGTGGGTACCCAGGGTCGAACCCTACCCATATCGTGATGTGCTTAGTACAGCCGTGGCTGAGATGAATGGGTCAAAGGTGTACAGAGACAGATAAATCTAACCTACAACCTCGGCTACTTAAAAAAAAAACGATCTCAAGCTAACAAATATTGGCCAAGATTGCCATTTCCCAAATTCTTGAATTTGCTTAATTAGGTATCAGCTGTATGCACCAGTACTTCTTTTATAGGAATTGCCACGACCAAACTCAAGTTTAGAGCCAAGCCTGAAGGTTGTGGCTTAAAAGTTTATACAGGAAATAAGTATTTTTGCAAGGTAGCCATCATGTATTGTTCCTAAAAAGAAACTCGTCCTAAATTATCCAGGGAAACACGTCTATGCCTAAACTAGCAATATAATCTATTTTCCATTATTTTCTCTTTTTCTTTGACAGAGGATTATATATATATAATATTGACCTCCACCCGATTCGTTTAACTATTAGGTTGTAACTATCCATGTAGTGTTTAAACGATAGGAACTACACTAATAGGGTATTCCAGATCTGAACAATATTTAGATCTCATGCGACCATACAGAGGTCCTCCTTGTCATCGCATAGATAAATAAATAATTCGATTTTAGGGTTTTCCTACCCTTCAAAGATTGGGCACTAACCCCAGCCCTCAAAAAATTCTATAGCAGAAGAAATTAACATTATTAAATCGATTTTTCTAATATAAGAACAGTATTCCTAAATTTAACCTTTGAGGATAATTTTCTGAATAACATTCATCATATTTTATTACAAAGTCTAGGTACAACGTCGATTGAACTTACCAGTCTACAGTTATTCTAACCTATGTTAATAAATAACTCAGATTAAAAAAAAATGAAATGGAAATCCCCACGGCAGTACCCATTGCTATTCAGATCTAACATTTTGACAGTATTGTAACAAACATTTTCCTTATGCATAACCTCATATGTTCATAAGATCTAGAAGGAAAATTAACAAAAGGCATTGAAAGTTTAAAAATCAGAAAAACCTGGGACTGGTAACCCGAATGAAACCGGAAAAGCCACGTTCCACCCAACCGTAGATCAGGTACAAACACCAGGTCTGACCGTAATCACCCCCGAGCCAGACACATGCATGGATAAATGTGGACAGCTAGCCTCAAACTCAGTCTTGTTTTCCTGAATCCCTTGCCTAACACAGAGTGCTCACACAGCAAGTGAAATTATTTCCGGCATACTCAGCAGCGTCCCGCCTCCTCACATATGCCATCCTTTTATAGTTTTGCCTAGGTCTTACCATTAGCAGTCAATTCCTCATGGAATTTTTGCAGCTAATCAAATCCCTGATTTTCAGGGGGTGTCTAGTGTCTTAAATACACTCCTGACACTTGTTCTGGTTTCCCAGAGGCTAACTTTAACTTGTCCCCCACTTCTCCATGCATGATCTCCTCATTTAACTTGGCTGTTCCTACTCATTCTTTTATTAATATAATAAAATTGTTTGTTTACAACAATCCTCCTAGGACTTAAGTCAGCCGATTTCTCATCTGGCTTCCTCATTGCATAATCTCAAAATTAATAAAAAAATAATTTAAAAATAAATCAGACATAATGTTTTTTCATCATTGGAGAGGGATGTCACATTATACATATGTGGTGAGGGGTGGAAACGCGAAGGTAGGTTACACTTTGGTGAGAATCGGGCGTCGAAGAACCATAGCGGAAGTTATTCGGCCGAATAAATTTAATTATTTGGCCGAATAATTTACTTATTTGGTCGAATAAATTAAGTTATTCTACCGAATAACCTATACTTTGTTCGGCCAAATAAAAATTAATGGGCCACCGTTAGACTTAATGGTGGCCTCGATGTGTGTGTGAGGTTTTAGCCGGACGGAAAAAACGCAAGTCGTTGTTCAATTGTTCGGCCAAATAATTATTCTACATAAAAGCTCGGCCACGGCCATTATCTATCACTTTCTGTTGATTTCGTGGACCCCTTCTGGAGCTGTTGTTAGTCCTGCCTCCGCGTCACCCGTCTCGTCTGTTTCCCATCCACCCACTCGTCCATCTAGCTGGTTGTCGTTGAACTCTGCCACCCGCTTCCCCACTGCTGCGTGTCACTTCTCCGCCACCCTGTGCGTCACGATTATCTCGTCGGTTGGTCGTTACTTGGTTGGACGTTTCAAATTTTGTTTTTGGAGTGTTCGGTCGCCATCTTCTGCCTCTCCCATCCGCTTGTCCGCCACCTTCTGCTTCTCCCATCTGCTCGTCCACCAGTTTCTGCCTCTCCCGTTGGTTAGTAAGCCTGTTTCGACGTCTGGACGCTTTTTGGTGGAGTCTGCATCTGGTGATCTGTAGGTTTAGCATGTGGCTACACTTCTGTTGGTGGAGCTTTGGCATTAGAGTGTTCTCCTGGGGATGTTTGCATAACAACGGGGTACTATAGCTGTGGACCTGTCAACGCGAGGCTGTGTAGAGATAAGTCTTTTTGCTTATTTATGTGTTTATTTTTTTTTTTAATTTCTTATATTAATTTCTAATTGTTATTGCAGGTTCTTTTTTTTTAGCTGCTTAGCTCGTTTCATTTCAGCTGTGTCCAATTCCTCTTGGGCTCTCTTCGGCCAGATCTAAATTCGTCTGCTTTCGTTTCGGCTGGGTCTAAACAGGTAAGTCGAAATTTGTTTTTTTTTTAATTCAAGAATTAAGTATCGGTTTGAAAAGTTTTGAATTTGTCTCTGTAAATGAACTTTTCCCAATTGGGTAGAGTTCATGAACTCTGCCCAAATGGACAGAGTTCATGAACTTTGTCCAAAATTGGGCAAAGTTCATGAACTCTATCCAATTTGGCAGAGTTCATGAACTCTGTCCAATTGGGCAGAGTTCATGAACTAGCATAAGTAATGATACTTATTACTCACAGATAGTGTGGATTAGTATTAAGATGTTTAACATGAACTCTATCCAATTTGGCAGATTTCATGAACTCTGTCCAGTTGGGAAGAGTTCATGAACTCTGTCCAATTGGGCAGAGTTCATGAACTCTGGCCAAATCGTATGTTGAAAATGATTTAAATTTAAATATAAAAAGAGAAATATATGCAGTGTTTAGTTAGTTGTTTTTGTTAAATTATTGATTTTGCTTATGTGTTTAGAAATGAAAATAAAAGTAGGACTATAATTGTATTTGCAAATGATATATCCCTTTTATATATAGGCTTGTCTTATTAGCTGGACTCTGTCAACATGGACATGGAAAGAGTTCATGAACTCTGTCTACGTTGACAGAGTTTAGAGATCAATATATTAGTTCTATTACAAACTGTGTTAATGCATAGCTATAGATACAACAAAACTTTAAACGATTAAACTCTACTTTGGATACAACAAAACTTTAAAATTGACTTTAGGTACAACTAAACTATAGACATGAATAAACTTTAATTTAGATGTACTATGAAAGAACAAAAGTCAATTCTATTATGTACGAAACTGAATACCATTTTGCAACATGGCAAATTTCTGAAACATAGCCAAACTTGTGAAAAATAATACCATGCATTGTTAATATTTTAAGATTGTATGGAATAATGAAAGTACTTGTAGATATAATTTATGTTTAAATATTATTAAAATAGCAACTAAGTAAGTAATTTAAGATTTTAATTAAAAGTTAACATGTTCATGAACTCACTCTTTGACATAAAGAAAAGTAACCCTTCATTTTGTATTTAACTATAGTGGTTCTATTCATTTTAAACATCAAAAACACTTAGAAGATTGACACATTAATTCCTTAATAGTTATAGTCATTTTGAGAATTACTAGATGATATTAGGTATATTTAGGTCTTTATTACATTTAACTTAGTTTCTTTAGTAGCTAGGTTTTAGAATTCTAGAAATACTATCTAGATGTAACACTAAACTTAGTATTTAACTATATTTGCTCTATTCATTTTAAACATAAAAAACACTTAGAAGATTGGTATAGTAATTCCTTATACATCCGAACAATAATAGTCATAGTCATTTTAAAAACTATTAGATGATATTATGCCACAATGGTCTTGAGTCTTAGCCTTGTAAAGGTGGCCATTCTTGGTATTATGTTTTTCTTTGGTTGCAACATGGCAAACTTGGAGAACATAATACCAAGAATCGTTACCGTTATCAAGTTGAAACTCAAGACCATTGTGGAACATGGAAAATTTGGGAAACATGTCAAACTTGAAACATAATACCATGAATCGTCAATTTTTTTTTATTCTATGGAATAATGAAAATATTTGTAGATATAATTTATGTTTAAAGTATTAAAATATCAATTAAGTTATTAATTTAAGATTTAAATTAAAAGTTAACAGGTTCATGAACTCATTCTTTGACATAAAGAAATGAACCCTTCACTTAGTATTTAACTATATTGGTTCCATTCATTTTAAACATCAAAAACATTTAGAAGATTGGTACATTAATTCTTTACACATCCAACAATATTAGCTTTACTCTTTTTAAGAACTATTAGATGATATTAGGTAAATCTAGGTCCTTATTAAATAAGTTAGTCTCTTTAGCAGCAAGGTTTTAGAATTTGTAGAATTAACATGTAGAATTTGAATATGTAATCAGTTGATATTTGTGCAAGTGTAGATATTATATCAAATGGAAAGAGAGGAGTCTTTGAGGAAAAAGCGTAGGAGGTCTTCATAGTCTTCTGGAGTTGGTGTTACAAGTGATAATCGGAGGTTGTCAAATTCCCCTCGGGATTCTAGTTTATTGTATAGTTCACATTCACTTGATCATCGATGAGGCGAAAGGGGTAGGAATGATTCCCCTATATCTTCTGTGGGAGAATGCCGATCTCGACCTTCTATTGGTATATGAATATCAATCTTTTAATGTGTACATACAAATTCTTTTTTTGTGTACGCAAAAATTCTACTTATGTTTAAACAAAACTTTGTTTTTATTTGAAGCAGAGCATGGTACAGAAGATGCTTGTAATTCTATAGGGAGGGAGACAGAGCGAGCAAGGGAGACGAATGAGGGTGTAAAGCAAGGTTCTCAAGAGGCTTATCATTCTACACAAGGTGATGATGGTCGATCCATGACGCAATATGTTGAATTAACTGAGGGTTGTACACCCATTACAACATATCCATCTAATCTACCTCGGGAGCTTCCATGGGAAAGTGGTGATCATCAAATGACTCTTGAAAGATGTAGATCCCACTACGGTAAGTTGGAAAATGATTTGTCTACTATGGATCTCCCTCCAGAGAGTAAACAAATTTTGGAGATTGTTTTGGGATCGCTCCAAAAATTCATTGAGGCATATGAGAATCTCGGACCAACTACAAATGGTTTTGTTGATTTGATGCGAAGACGAAGGGAACAAGTGATGGGTCTAGACAAGTGGGTTGTTGTGAAGGAGAGAGTGACGAAAGAACAGGCCAAATCAATGTTTAACTTCAAAGAAAGTCTAAAGCGAGAAATGTTGAAAGTGCAATATTTCAAGCATCCTGATCTTGCACATTTACTCTATGATCAGTTTCTCGCAGCCTATGGTCGGTTTCCATGGAACGATGAGGTTTCTCAATATTTTATTAGATTTTTTTATGCTAAGTTTTTTTTAAATATGAAGCTAGACTATACTGATGTTCATTCAGAATTTTATGGAGTTGGAAAGGGTCGAATATATAATCGAAAATGTGCTCTTAGAGACCCTACAACTTTTTGAACTCCACCCTAGATATCTAGCCCACCCAGGTTGGTGGCATTAAGATCAGAAATAGAGCCCACATCTCAACTTGGGACAACTGCAAGGAATTTTGTTGGCGATGGTTTATCGTCAGCATTAGTTGGAGTAGATGTGGGATTGGTTTGAGAAAGGGCTTGTTCTGCTATTTGTCAAAAGTTTGTTTACAAAACTAATGATGAGATAGATGGAATGAGCATTGAAGATCTGAGGGCATATGCCAAGGTTTGTCGCGACCTAGCGGCAAATGTTATATCCAATGACACATCAAGTTTGGTAGAGGTTTGTTGATTATGGTATGACTTGATCTTAATTTAATCTTTTATTCATTTTGAATTGAATTTTTTGTTACATTATATGAATGATAAATTATGTTTTTAGATGTAAAGTAATAGGTACATTATGTAAATGTTTATTGGTTGCAGTTTTCAAGAATGATGAATGAACATTCTTTCCATGTTTCCACTAGCGAAAATATAGAGCATATTCGAAAGGTATATTTATTATTTACATATTTGTAATTATGTTTGAACTTGATATATATATATATATATATATATATATATATATATATATGGAATTTTAATTTAACTATGCATCTTATTGTTAATTTGACTTATCCATGCAGGTTTCTTTAGATACGAACTTTATAAATGATTTACCATCTATTGTGAGCTAATGTTTTTTCAATATTTTTGTTTTAGTTTTAAGTTAATTTGTACAATAATTTTTTTGGTTTGCATTATGTTTTATTTATTAACACAATTTAAATTTTAGGGGGGAGAGATAGGTTCTTTGCTTCATGCGGCAGATATTGGCACGGAGGTAATTTTATTCACACTTGAATTGATCTTTGATATAAGTTTAATATTTTAATTTTTATGGATTTAGTTAAAATCTGTTCAAGTAATTTATGAGATTCATAAATTGATTTTATACATGTTGCAACTTGGGTCTCTTAAATCTTTTGGAGACAAAGGAAAAACTGCTTTGGAAGATGGTGGTGGATAAGTATTTGGAGAATTTGATCTAATTTTGTTAATAATTGAATTTTTTTTGATATACAAGTTTAATATTTTAATTTTTTGAATTTAGTTTAAATAATTTAAATGATATTCATAATTTGCTTTTATACATGTTGCAGGGTGGGTTGAGTCCAGGGGTAGGCCCTAGTGAAGAATAGCATGGTGGACATTTTTTTTTGTTGATATGCATAGATTGCAAAGATTTGTTTTGGACATGTCGAGGAGATTTATTTTTGGACTAGATACATATATGTACATTGAACTCACATGTTCATGAACATTTTTTTGAGGATTATATACATGTCCTTTGAACTTACATATTTTGTGAACTTGCTTTAAATGATCTACTTATTTTTGTTTATTTAGCATATTTTGTATGATTTAAAGGTTTAGAATATGTATTTGCATATTTAAATGAATGAATGAATATGTAAGAATGAATGTTAAGATCAAGAATGTTAAGAACATGATATTTTTGAATATTATGAAGTTTAGGAATGTTAAAGGAAGTTTATAAATTGATGAACATAGGTTTAAAGTTTATGAATGAGGAAGTTTTGATTGAAATATGAATGATTGTTAATATTGAATATATTAAGAATATGAATGTTATCTTTGAATGTTAGGAAGTTTATGAATGAACTAGAAGTTTTAATAGAAATATGGATGAATTAGGAAGCTTAAAAGTGAACATGTTAAGTTCAAATTTTAGGAATGTCAGGAAGTTTAGGAATGTTAGAAGTTTTGATGGAAATATGGATGAACTGAGAAGTTTAAAAATGAATTTGTTAAGAACATGAATGTTATCTTTGAATGTTATGAAGTTAAGGAATGTTAAAAGTTTTAATAGAAATGTGGATGAACTAGGAAGCTTAGGAATGTTAGGAAGTTTAGGAATGTTAGAAGTTTTGATGGAAATATGGATGAACTAGGAAGTTTAAAAATGAATATTAAGAACACATGAATATTATCTTTGAATATTAGGAAGTTTATGAATGTTAGAAGTTTTGATAGAAATATGGATGAACTAGGAAGTTTAAAAATGAACATGTTAAGTTCAAATTTTAGGAATATTAGGAAGTTTTGATTGAAATCTGAATGTTAAGTTTAAATTTTGATAGGAATGTTAAGAATGAATGTGATGGTAAGAATGGATGCTAAGGAATTTATGATAAGGTGCAATGAATGAATGAATGTTAAGATTAAATGTTAAGAACATGATTGTTATCTTTGAATGTTAGGAAGTTTATGAATGTCATGAAGTTTTGATAGAAATATGAATGTTAGGAAGTTTAAAAATGAATGTTACCTGAGATCAAAGTTCAGGAATTTCTTAGAAAGTTTTGATTGAAATATGAATGTTAGGAAGTTGAAAAATGAATATTAGGTTCAAATTTTGATATGAATTTTTAATTAATAATTCTTATTTTCAATGTCCATGTACATTTGATGCGGATGAAATCATTAGAGAAATTTTGAGGTCAAAAAAGGGCCTCAAAACAAAGAAAATGTACTATAAAATACAACCAATCACATTCTAGTAGATGACATCATCCCCCTTGGTGAGGTGGCATTGCATGAGTTAAGAATGCTTATTTGTCAAATTTTCTATGGTGGATGAAAACACATAGTTAACCAAGGTAGTGGTGTAAGTACTTTTAAGTCATAAAGTAAAGTACTCATAATGATAGTCTTTTCATAAAATAATATTATTGTCATTTTCAAGTAAAGTACTCATAGTTAATGTCTTTTCACACTTTCACATAAAATAATATTATTGTCATTTTCAAGTGAAGTACTCTTAATTCATAAAGAAAGTCCTTTCACATTTTTTTATAAAATAATATATTATCATTTTTATGTTTTTAATTTTAAATTATATATTCACTCCATTCTATTTAATAACATAATGTCAAACTAATAAAGAATAATAATAGATTTAATAAATAATAATAATAATAATAATAATGCAATGTGGATTATAATAATATTATTGACATTTTACATGTAAATAAATTCTCAATTAAATTACATTATTAAATTCATGAGAAAAGTACTAAATATAAAAAGTCAACATAAAATTTTAAAAAAAATTCTTAAAAATGTTTTTTATTATTTAATTTCATTTGCAAGTTCAAGACAAATAAATGTTAAAGGACAATACATTTTTTGGAATTTACAATGAATCTTAGTCACATCAATGTAGACTTATTTTATTAATTTTATTTCTAGTGAATTTTGAAAAGTAACTCAACCATGGTTATTTATATTATGCATAGAAAATAGTGTGGGGGGTGACTTGTCATATATACCTACCCCATAAAACCCCCAATTCATAATATTTTAATATATCTCATGTTTTTGTAGTACATCTCTTAGGAGGCCCTTTTTTGACCTCAAAATCTCTCTAAAGCATGGCAAATGGGGATAACGATTTTTTTTTTTTTAATCATAAGCAAAGATTACAGAATTGTAAAGCTTGTGCTAAATTAGAGCAATGATTTTAGACAACAATTTGATGAATTTTCATCGATTTGTTGTAAATAATCATTCCTCTAATTTAGCATAATCTTCACAATCCTGGAATCTTTTCTTGTGATTAAAAATCAAATGATCATTGTCTCCATTTGCCATGATTTCAGTTATGTGAACTTACACAATCGATATTTTAAATTAAAGATTCGGGGCGGAGAGTGGCGATAGCCACAGATCCATTATCTCATCCCTTAAGTGGTCTAATAGACATATGGGGACCTGAATAAAATATTTTAAACATTATTAAGACACAAATTTTACACATTGAGGTTTTCATTACCAAATAATTTTTGAATTCAAATTTCAGCATACTAGAATATGATCATTTCAACTCTTATACTCCTGTTCCTTTCAAGATCATAGACATAGAAAGAAAAAAATATATTGTACACAACATTTGACAATGACATGGACAAAACCATTGATCTATTAATTTTTTATATAGTTTTAAAAAGATCGCAATGGAATGCCATCCTCAATTATCCGTTCATGGTCATATTTGGACAGTTTCCATTTTTTATTTTTTAATTGTTTTTTCGATCGAACTTGAACCAATTTGATTCAAGATGCACATACTAAATGACTATATTGACAACATATAACATCAAGTTCATAATCCTGAAAGTAGACATAATTTTGAGTCATATGGGTTTGCTGAAAAAAATAGCCCTTTAAAATGATGGATCCTCTCTTGTATGTATATCTGTTGTCATTGTAGTCTTCCAATAACTTCATTTTTCCTTCAGTGCATCGCATCAAATAATACTTCACATTTTCGTTGTTGTCTACATGTGCAATCACAGCAAAAATATCTCCTGTGCAAATTACAATTGACTAATATACATGTGTATAAGGTGATGGACAAGAATGAACAATCAACAAAGCAGTGGTATTTGATCATTACCTTCTCTAACGAAATCTGAAATTCTGTCGCCATCAGATGATATTGTTATTTCCTCTGATTCTAATTCTTCTACGCTTACTAGTGGCATTTTTCCTTTAGGATTAATATCTGTGTGTTTCCAATGTTTTACATAGTTGTTCATTATGTTTTCAGAAATTTCTATAGATTAAATATTTTCAGTGCAAATATGACAAAAGCATGATTGTTTTCTACTGTCAAATGCATAAACGTTTTGGAAGGATTTTGTTTGAATATAGTGAAAATCTCTAGTCCCATGTATGGTGCTAGTGTCGTATGGTATTAATCTATTTATATCTTGGACCCCAACAAGCCAAAAAAACCTAGTACACAAATGAAAAATTTTGATGTTAGGTACATATTTTTTTTTTAAATTGACAATAAAATATAAATTAAAACATTTGTGTGTACATATCTGCGCACATATTTTGATTGTTGATTATAATCATGGTTTAGATGTGATTTACACCATTGGACAATCTCTACAGCTGAATGGAATCGTGCATAACTATGGTTCATTTGCCATCTTCGAAATGCTCTTTTTACGGATGTTCCTGCACCATCATGTTCACCTTTTCCATGACCAATTTCAAAGAAATTTCAGCGATGTTTAATGTTCAATGCTTTATGAAGTCGACATAACCAATAAAATGATCACGAAGATTTAAATTGTCCGGCACATCCATCCAACCATATCCAATGCTCATTGAATTTAATGTTACGTCCCTTTAGTGAATTGTAGAAAATACTTTCAATACAATGCTGAACAAAATGTGTATCGTGTGTACGATCGACGCTGATATAAAAGTGATATTCTTTAATCACATCTCGATTGTCACACGTCATTTCAATGCCATCAACATCCTATTGAGAATGTCTATATAAAACATGGACAAATATCAAAACTTGGTCAGAATGATAGTATTCACTTTGTATCTCTTTTTGTGCAGCAAATGTGTAATTTTCTGCAAAATCAACCACTGACAAAATTGTTCCTGGTGGAAAAATTTCACGAGACTATTTGAATTGAAGGTCTTGCCATCGTGCTCTATGTCAATGCTTGGTGTATTTATAAATTTCACTTTCGAATTTCTTGAGAAAATCTGTCACACCTATTTTATCTTCTTGCAAATCAATCCTTTTGGAATGTACATCACTAGTACTTGTAATGTATTCATATTTTCTCCGATCAACGGTGACATTTGACAGCGAGTGATCAGTATCGATAGGATATTTATTGTGGAATAAAACCAAATTTCCACAACGATTACAATGTTTTCCATTGACACATTTCTTATTATAAAATACTTCATCGTGATTTCTCTCACATAGGGTTTGAGATATGAATTCACGTATTGTGGGCGGAAATGGTGAATTTTTCCAAAACATTTTACCAAATTTAAGAAATATGTCGTAATATAATTGAAATTGCACATGATAATGACAACAACATGTGTCACGGATAGTAATAGGTCTAACATACCATGGTTTTAGTTGCATAAATGTAGTGATTGACACATTAATTTCACGATGATCTTCCTTGAATTTATTGAACAATTGTACTTGTGTCATATCCATTATATGTTTTGGACTGCTTACATATACTCCTTGTGATACTCTTTGTCGTATTACATCTCTTGAATTTGGTGAAACTCGAGCATGTGTCAACCAATATTTTCGTATAATATTTTTAACACATGCTCCCATTCTATCTTTGTAAGGTTGTCTACAAATAATTGCCCAGCAAGCAAGTTCATCATTTTCATCTATTTGCATTCTGAATTTGCTATGTTTGTATAATGTCTTTCTTGAGGTTCCAACTGCTTTTGCTAGCTGTGTTGTCAAACGTTTTTGTTTAGTACTAGTCGAAATAATTGTTGTATGAATTGCTCTTCGTGCAGCACTGATGTCTTTCTTCCTAGATTTTCCAAACTTTTTTATTGTATCACCTATATTTTCTATCACATTATGTTTTAATTTCGACTCTTTGGTCGCCTTGTGAATATTCAATAATGACGTAGCATCTTCTAACTTCTTGGTCACTAATAAACATCTCAAAATTTGTGATTGTTCTGTTGTTGAATCATTCTTCAGAACATCATCATAAATTTTTTGAGCCCGATATCGTGCAACATGTATGGGTATTTTGTTTTCATATTTGTTGTAATCAACATTTTCTAACGTTTCATCATCAATGGTGAAAGTACCTATACATCAAGTTAAATTTAATTTAAAACATGTATCCAAACATACAATTCATTATAGAAAATGAATTTGGAAAATACATGATATATACATACCTGGTCCAATTTCTGGTTCTTGAACTTGATGTAATGTCCCGTATTTTGACTAGGCCTATTTACGAGTTAGACACCTTTTACTTTACATGCTTATTATTTGTTGGACTCAGCTAGACAGAGTGAACTATATTTTCGGCATGATAGACATGATGATATGTTGCTACTGTGTTAATGATGTTACTATATTCATGTAGTTATTAAGTTATGATTATCATGAGATTCTTTTATTTCATAATGACAGTGTATGTTTGATAATCGTCCTGGAAGAAATGTGATATATATGATGTGGTAATTATGCTGTGATCGATTTAATGATTTTATGTGATGAAATAAATGATGCTGACAATATGGATTAGACAATGATAGAATGGAAAATATATGTTTTAGCGTTTTCGTTGATGAAATGTGAAATATATGGTGTTGTACGTGGATGCCATCCTATGATGAAATTGATAGAACTATTATATTCCATGCATACCTGTGATGTGATAAAATTGTGACGTGAAATAAAATGATGTTGATGATATGGATCAATTGGTGATCGAATGGAAATGCTTGTTATAAAATGTGTATTCTGCGGAATACTAACCTACAGGACATGAGGGCTATGGGATAGCCGGATACTTGATCTGAAATAGGGATAAGATCCTATCCATGCAGTGAATCTTAGCAACCGAAACTGATGATACGATGACACAAACCAATAATCTCGATAGAAGTAGAGTATGATTTGATAAGGGTGTAGACCCGGTATGTTGAGAGGGATGGATGTGTTGCCCACCCTATGTTCCTATGATACCCGAGGTCGTGGGAGGGCCGTGCTGAGACACGCTCCCCATGTATGTTGTGATGACGATGGTCGGATGCCTGCTAGGGTAGGATAGGTCCACTGTTCAGCCGATGCTATTGGTATCAAGTTCTATGTGGTTAGGTCGATGAGTCCGACATCCACTTTTGTACTAGCAGAGGAAGGATAGGGAGGATGTGGACGTAGGTTAGGATGGGGGGTTATAATAGTTAGTACTGTTGAGGGTTGGGTATTCCTTGACCCGGAGTTAGTGGTAGTAGGTAGATTTCCTTGCACCTGAATGATTGATCAAATGTAATCATAAAAATAACGAAACGAAATCGTAAAGGTTAACTGATAAAATAACCGATGATATTTTAATAATATTATGATGAATGTATACTTGTTCAGTTTGCATAAAGTATTATTGGTATTGGATAGCTATTATGCATAGAAAATATGACATATGTTTATAGTACATGTCTGTCTTGTGCATACGCTGGCCACGCATGCACATTATGCCATGCACGATAATATTGGTTTACAACATACTTATCAAGATTTAACAATGATATAAGTTACCATAGATAAACTCAATTTAGTATTTAGTGAATGACTTAATCAGTAAAAGATTATCAAGTTCTAATGTGTGAAATAAGTTAATTAGTCCTTGTATATAAACCTTGTAATGAACAATTAAAATAAGTGTCATTAATTGCAAGTATCCTCAAGTGAATATGTCTTCAATATGAAGTATGATAGTTAAATATTAATACTAGAAGAGTGTACTGTATAACTGTTAATCAGGATTAATTAAACCATCAATTATATTTCGTTAATTATACCCAGGGGTACTATGTTGACACTTATCAATTAAACAAATAAATATTTTAATTACTATTCACAATTAATTTAATTACTATTGTTATTAATTATTATTCCTATTATTCTTATCCTTTAATTAATAATAATAATGATAATAATCCCATTTATAAGGCATGGTGGATTGCATAATATTAAATTTATTAAATAAATTATTCATTTAATCAATGGACAAAATCATTCCAAATAAATTAAAAAGGATTTGTTTAAACAAATTATTGAATGATCCACAAATTATTGAATGATCCCACTGCTCGAGAGAAACTTGGGTGATTTAAAAATAATATATAATCCACCTTTTCGCCTTAAAAAGGGGATGCATTAATGATTTGTACTTCCAAAGACCACGACAGCTAGGGCGGTGGAGTGATAAGGAAGTTTGACTTTATGAAGGAGGTGGATTCCTATAAAGAGGGGATTTAACAAAGTAGTAAGGGGGTTATTGTGGGAGAACTGTGAGGATTTTTGTGAAAAAGGAGGAATGCCGAGGAGGGGATTAACTCGATACCGAGGAGGGGGTTAACTTGAAGCTTTGAGGAGGTGGGAAACTCAAAAGAAAAGACTGAGGAGGGGGTTAACTCAGTGAAATATGACCATGGAAAGGTTCGATGGAAAGTTGCTGTCGGGATTATCGGTCTGTGGGCTCGGGGGCTAGGAAATCCGTTGATTTCCTAGGGTCAACAAGATAATAGCTGATCGGCAGGGTGGACACATCATTTTGGGTTGCTAAGGGAACCTACAGGAATCTTCTTACCTTGCTGCAAATCTACAGGTCAAGGTATTTTACTAAGCTAGCTTAAATAAAAGGTAATTTCTTTTATTTTCAAATTTATGCATGTAACAAGAATAGAGTTGAAATTGAAGCTTTAAGTTTATGTTTATTTAAATTGCAAAGACGTATGAACATTTAGATAACAGAAACATAGACGGTGGATTCTTCCCTTTTAGAAAACTTATAAAATAAGGGAAAACCTGGTATTTACATGAAAATAAAAATAGGGACCCAGTGCCGAGTAAGGGCACTACACTTGATCTTTAATATTGACTTCATCAACATTAGTATGTAAATCACTATTTACATCTTCAACAATGGTTTCTTCAACTTCAATTTGTTCTTCTTGTACTTTATTCTCAATTTCCATTTCATCAACATTATCATGTAAAACTGAATTTGTATCTTCAATAATCGTTGCTTGCGTTTCTGCAAGGCTTGCTTTGTTGTCATGATATTTAAGTTTTTTCTTTTCTCTATTATCATCATCATCAACATGTTTACGATCATATTTTCTTTGACAGTTTTTCTTATTGCCCATGATTGTTTAATCTATAAATGATAAATTAAAGAATCATCATTTTATTGTAAAAAAACAAAATAAAGATTTAAAAACAGTTATGAAATTTATAAACACATGAACTAAAATTTACTTCACCTTATCAAAATCTTATAAGAGTCTTTTGAAGAAAAAGTCTTTGGAAACAAATTTCCTTTGAAAATAACCTTCTTTGAATGAAATAAGAACTCTTTGACAATAAATCACCTTTAAAAAAACCCATTGGAAAAGAATAAGAACACTTTCTAGATAAATCTTCTTTGCAAAACCACTGAAAAAAAAAAAAAAAAAAAAAAAAAAAAAAAAAAAAAAAAAAAAAAAAAAAAAAAAAAAAAAACTACTTTGAAAAAATACCTAGGAAAAATATTTCTTTGTAAAAACCCTTGCAACGAAATAACTTTTTTGCAAAAATAACTTGAGAAACTTTGAAAAAACCCATTTTCAAATAAATAAGAAGGAAAAATACATCTCCATTGTAAAAATAACTTGAAATAAAATTTTATTTGCAAAAATGCATTGGAATAAAAACTCTGTAAATGCACGCTTTGGAAAGAAACATTTTCTGAAAAAACCACTTGTCAAATACTTTGTAAAAAAAACGTTTTTTGCAAAAATACCTAGAAATTTTTTTAAAAAAAAAAATCATTTTCAAATAAATAAGAAGGAAAAAGAAAACTCCTTTGAAAAATTAACTTGGAATAAAAACTCTTTAAAATCACCATTTTGAAAAAAAAAACCCATTGCAAAAAAATAAGAAGTGCAAAATGCTTGGAATGAAAACTTATTTTGCAAAAATGTCTTAGAAAAACATTCTTTCAATGTATTCCTTAGAAAAAAGTAAGAAAAAAACACTTCATAAAAAAAACTCTTTGCAAAAAAACTCCTTAGAAAATCCTTGGAAAAAAAACCCAATGCAAAGAAATAAGAAGTGCAAAAAGCTTGGAATAAAAACTCATTTTGCAAAAATGCCTTAGAAAAACATTCTTTCAATGTATTCCTTAGAAAGAAATAAGAAAAAAAATACTTCATAAAAAAAACTCTCTTTGCAAAAAAAGTTCCGTAGAAAATCCTTGGAAAAAAAACCCATTGCAAAGAAATAAGAAGTGCAAAAAGCTTGGAATAAAAACTCATTTTGCAAAAATGCCTTAGAAAAACATTCTTTCAATGTATTCCTTAGAATGAAGTAAGAAAAAAAATACCTTATAAAAAAAACTCCCTTTGCAAAAAAAGCTCCTTAGAAAATCTCTTCAAAAATATTCTGACCAGAAGTATGCGAAATCAAAATGTGCAAAATTAATTAAAGTATTTAGTTTTATTTATATAAGTTTAGACAAGAATGATTTTTTTTTATTTTTATTTTTTTCTCGGCCGACGAGTTTTTTTTACGTTTGGTTATTCGGCCGAATAACCTCTGAAACCTGAAAATTTGATTTTCCTTCACAATTTTCAGGTTTCTCCATTTTCGGAAGGTAAAAATGATTTTTTACACTACAAAGCGACTGTCGGACTTGATATCATTAGTTTCGTTATTGAATCTACTTTTCGAATATATAAATTTTGTTGTGTATAGGTGAGATCTGATATTTGTAATTGTTTGTTTTCTTATGAGGTGTCGAGTTTGGTTTCATCTCTTTCAAAATGCGGTGAAATGAAAAATCCACAACTTTAAAAATACACCACGAAAAAAATTGAGAAAGTTGTGGTGCAGTTAATTGACTTGTCTACTTCAAAAGGGTATTTATAGAATTTTTAGTTTTATATGTAATTGAGAGAAAAGTTTTGCGACAAAAAATATGTTGAAAATTGACAAGGTTTCCCCATTGATCGAATTCAAATAAATATAATAATTAGTATATAGATCCATTTGTTACAAACTTATAGTCATGCAGTAGTATATTGTGTGTAGATTGTCGTAGGATATTTTTTTTTTTGGCAAAAAACAAGTTTAACAATGATTTTACGTATGCGACAAAACATGGCTATTTTGTAGTCCTTTCATTTTATAAGAACACACTGTCAAACATTTTCTGAATCGACATATCAAAATCTCAATATAAAAAATTGAAAAAAATATTGAAAAAAATATGGATAGCAAGCTAACATATTTCTCTAAAAGTTTTCTTTTTAATGAAAAGTAAAATTCCAAACAAAAATATCACTTTTATTCACCCAAAGATGGAAAACATGAAAAACTCAGAATTATTTTATCACGGGACCCCCCAAAATAGACACCCATCTTCATGAAAAGGTGATTGCATTATTTATTTGGAAAGGTAACGTACTCTGAAAAAAGTGGTTGTTGTTTTCCTCTTATACATATGTGGTGAGCCATATGTGGTGAGCCATATATGCGTAACCCATGTTATATATATGTGGTTCTTACAGAGTGTATATATAGAGAGAGAGAGATTATGCCTTAGCGCAAAGATCTGTTCTTTGTCTTATGTATAGATTTATTATGAATTTATGAAGTTAATTCAGAACAGAGATCTACAATCTGTCCATGGTTATACAGTTATTAAAAACTATGAAATTCAGCTAGTAATGGGTATCAATTTCGGGTCATTCCATTTGGACAGAATGTTAGAAACATCTAATAGAGAGATCGATTGCTTATGAGTGAGTAGAACGGCTGAATTAATGTATCAAGTAAATATAATAAACATCGAATTACTATATGTAATACATCGCTGTGAAATCGATGTTAAAAATTCTATTACCAAGAGGTTGTATATGTCATATTATTGTTTTCAAAACGATTATGCATGTTACTGTTAAATTACAATATAAATGTCTGCAAGTCGTGGGTTAGCTCTTCTTTAGAGTCCTGGATTTAAAACACTAGTGCAGACGCAGTAAACTATCCACTTTTGTTCAAACGTTATGCTTGTTTTTCCCGAAAACTTGAGGTTAGTCGGACCAGAGTTTAGTCGTGCTAAATAAACAAATCACTACCCTATAAACTTGTGTTTTCTGGTTTGTTTTATTTTTTGTACCCAATCCGTACCATCATCTATATTCCTTACCTTCTTCCTCCCGTAATTAACGTATGAATCTACGGACTGTTAGTCAAGGGTCCCATAAAAAGTGGCACTGCATGTTAAGAACTCACCCAAGAGTCAATTTTTCCATTGGTTACCCTTTTAATTTGGCTACACGTGATCTGCGTGTTAGTTTGCATGTTGGTAGCTTGTTTATTTCATTATCTGCGTGTCCCCTCCTTAATTTACGGTGGTTGGCATAATGTAATATATACAAACGAATTCCAGCTCGTGGGACGATAGATATATATAAAACATTTGGAACATAAATATATATAAATACCTTTAATGTGTCCCCTCCTTAATTTACGGTGGTAGGCATAATTTAATATATACAAATGAATTCCATCTAGTGGGATGATATATATATATAAAACACTTGGAACATAAATATATATAAATACCTTTAATACGAAGAGCAATGGTATTTATATGTTTAAAGAATAAAAGTCTGGGTACTTAATATGGTATTAAATAATACGTTTCAGATGTGTAAGGGAAATATATATATATATATATAGTTGCATTTAAACTTAATTTTGTTCTGGAGTTAAACAGATTATTATATATATATATATATATATAATTAAATTTAAGTATTGAATTTTCAATCGGGTGAATTATATATATATCTATACATATAAATAGGTTGAATTAACCTAAATTTAGATTCAATTGGGTATCCATTTAATGTATATATAAATACGACAAAATTTAGTTAAACTACAATGGGTAATTATATACGCATATAATTGCAATGACTGAACTTACTTTGAACCGTGTTGAAATTAGTTTCATATATGTAATTCGTTTTAGTGGGGTAGTCAAAGAAAAACAAAAGAGAGAGTAAAGAAAAGAATTGGATAAATATTTTATAAATATTAATTACTAAGAGGAAGTAAAGAGAATAAATTGAATAAATATTAATTACTACACACTACGTGACAGTGAGAAGTATTATTATACCTGCCGAAGGCGTGCAGGTATATAGCAATCGATACCAGTTGAATCTCGAATAGTTGATGCGTTGACTATAAATTTTTCCCATTTTTCCAAACTCAAACATTAGAGACTATATTTTTTTATTTTTCTCAAATCTTATAATTTATTTATCTTGCATGCTATTCGTTATCATTTTAAGGGTGTTATTGCCTAGCCGACGACAGAGTATCGGCATTGGGGAAAATATTTAATGCATATGGTGATGTGTTCGTTGCCAAAGGTTAACATTTAATCCATCATCTGTGCAGCGTCATTATGCCAGTCACCGCCAACCGCCAACCGCCTTTGTCAACCTCTGCCACCGCCTCTTTGTTCACTGCCTCTACCTTGTCCTCAGGCTATCAATCGTCTCTCCCTTCTTATACAATGATAGTATGTAAATCCAATATCAGTAAAAAAGACTCCATTGTTGTGTAACCTAGAGTGAAGCAACTCTTCTTCCCTTGGTTCGAGCTTCCATTGCTGGTTCTGGATATATGCATAAGCTAAAGTTGACCTTGGTTCGTGCTTCCATTGCTCGTTCTAGATATATGCATCAGCTGAAGTTGACCTTGAGCGGGCCTATTTTGTTGTTGATTACGCTGATTACAAATTCTCGTTTCTAAATGCATTGTGCACAGAAGGAAAATGAAAGGGTTTCCTTAAGATAGAATAATAGACTGTACACACATAACATTGAAGCTTCACCTATAAGTACATTTTTGTAAGTACATTCTGTGTAAATTTTCACTCTGTTTGACTATTTCATTTCAGTTGTTTATAGACATAATCGAAAGCTGATGGTTGTTGTGTTTTTTTTTCATACCTTGAATTGATAAATCTCATGGCAGTTCAACAAACAGACTCTTTAACTAAAACTGAAATTGCTGAGCCAAATTGTTGAGCTGAAATTGTTAAGCGTGAAGGAGGGTCACTGCCACTGCTTTGTGTATGCATCTATGTTTGTTCGAACAGTCGCTGGTCATCATGATAGCCATAGCTTCCCCTACCTTTAGTCTAGTTGCCTTGGCCTTCGCCCTCTTTGTTCTAAGTAGTTATTTTGCTAGAGAATATGGTCGAGCAAAGAAACTAAACTCTACAATATATACACAATTAATATCAATATTTTTGCTCAGAAAGAAACATATTTAACATCATTCTACGGTGCAGATACATGATGTTGTGTAGCATACTTACTTGTTGAACCTGCCATTGCCATCAATGGTGGCTCATTCAAAAATGCCCAGATGCTCTTCATCCACAAAGTCAAGGAAGACATTCATAAATTGCTCTGAATTTATTTGAACAGACTGATTTGAAGGTACTTTGAGAGAAGCAAATGAATATACAAACACTTACTAGGCCTTGGGGTTCCTCATATTATCTAAATATGGTAAGACACATAATGGAAAGTCCTATCCAGAAGAACCATTAACACTCCCTTTCTCTGAATTATAACCCGAGGAGAACTGCCTCACGCTAATAGCAGTATTATGTTTCTTCCTATTACCTGCCTATTACAATGAATTTTATGGAAATCCCAATATGTATCCTGCATAACTAGTGTGGACATGAACAAAAAATAGAAGCAAATGAAGTAATTAGTCTCCTACGGAGTTGTCTGGCCATGAGGTAAAGTACTAAAGAGGTTACATGTGTATACTAGTTTGTGCTTAAGTATTATATGGTTATAATGCTAACTGTTTCCGTCCGTATTGTGTAATTCATTTGGAAGCCAACTTTCAGTGTATAGCTCCTCTTATCAACGCTACCTCGTATGCTTGTAGTTGTGCATATCACCATAGCTATCTTTTTTCAAATTCATTCGTTCAGGCTCATTCTGCTTACAGAGCAGCGAGCATGAAAGGCATGGCAGGGCTGGTTGTTTTGGACATTTTAAAATGGTAAAAAAATGTCATCATTATACCTCCCAGAATAATACCAAACCTGCTTACGAGAAGAATGAATTAAACGAAAAACTGAACTCAATGGCGGATTTCATAAAAACAATAGTATTTCATATTGATAATCGTTTTGTTTTCAGTTTCAGGTTAGGCTGAGACAAACTAACCTACATGATTAGCAATTTGTGATTCGAGAATGAGAGTGAGGGGCGGCTGGCAAGCCATAGTATTTGAGGGAGCACAACCCAATGGCTACGTTGAGGATTGCATGAGATGCATTTGCAAGGAATCGTAAAGTTGTCCCGCATTAAGAAAACTTGGTTGCCATGCATTAAGCTTGAACATGTAAATCGAAGCTCAGGAAAACTTGGCTGCCATGCATTAATCTTGAACACGTAAATCGAAGCTCACTTCTTTTTATTGTCACTTCATTTTTGTTTTCATATGAACCCTCATGTGATTAGCACGAAGTCTGAGTTGTTTTTCCTTTGTAATATCATTTGATGGAGGGGTTTATTTGGAAGACTTGTTGTCTTAATAGTTATGCAATGTGAAGGGGAGCCGAAATGATAATGGTTGATAATATATTTGGGATGCATAATCTTGCAGAATTTTCTAGCGATCTTGACAAAGTTATTTTTTGGCTGGATGATGGGGATTTTTATTGGCTTCAAACCCTGCATCTTTTCTCTCCTTTTCCACAGAATCAAGTTATTGTTCAATGTAATATTCATTTGTTTTGGGTGCCCATTGTTCAAAGTTCTCATAGTTTGCTTCAAGCATTCTTGTGTTAGACAGTCTTGACTGTATCAATCTCAGCATCCCTCAGTCATCGTCGACCACGCTTTCAATTAGTCTGATTATTCTAATAAGCGATTGGTGCTAATTTACACATGTCAATTACCGTTTCTGGTGCTTCATATCAGTTCCTGCTTTATTTTTCCAGTCCGTGCACCATTTTCAAGTCAAATCCGGGTCTCAACTTTTTCCAGTTCACGCTTGTGTTAATGTGTTGGTATATCATCTGCAAGCTCTTCTAGATGTTAGTTGCTAGCACAACTGCTTTTTTGCATTCTCAATGCTCATAGCAAGTGATGACGTTGATTTCTAGATGTTAGTTGCTAGCACAACTGCTTTTTTTCATTCACAATGCTCATAGCAAGTGATGACGTTGATTTTGTGTTGAAGAAGATAACATGGAGACCTCAATTTGACTATGTTCATTTGTTGTCCCTGTATTGTTTTTTTGCATTCGCAATGGTCATAGCAAGTGATAACATTGATTTTGTGTTGAAGAAGATAACGTGGAGACTCAGTTTGACTATGTTCATTCGTTGTCCCTGTATTTTGAATGTTAAACTACACGCTGGGTAAAATCACCTGGGATAAATATTAAACCCAAACCTCACATAATTAATACTTATCTAAGTTGAAAAATTCTTTAAACAATTTTATAATATATATATATATATATATATATTATTTTTTTCAAATTCTATTTCTTAAATGAAGTAAAAAATAACACATACATGTGATGATTTGAAATAAAGCTAGAAAAATTTAATCTAAAATTTAAAATACAAAGTTACAAAGTGAAAAAAAACATAAACAATGACAAGTGAAAACAATTAAAATATATATCCAAGACTAAAAAAAGAAAAAGCCACATAAAAAAACTAACATAAATAACTAATTCACATAAAATTTTATGAACGTCACATATTTTATTTATTATTTATTAACTTTAAATATTATACATCATATAAACAAATATTGTTTATTGTTTCTTCATTATGTACAAAACATACATATATTTATTAAAAACATAAATTTATAATATTTAATTATTATATATTTAATCATTATCATAAAAATTATATTTAATAATTATCATAAAAACTAAAAACATTTTGAATGAAACAAAATATAATAAATAATCATTCATTCATTTATATAATACTAACTATGTCTTTTTATATATTAACAATGTTTTTGTTATATAAAATTAATACATAAAAACCTGAATTATTGATATAATAAATTTTAAAGACAAACAATTTAAAATAATCAAACATACAAACTTATTTAAGTACTATAGTTACACAATCATTTCGTTTACAAATGCAAAATCTACACTTCAACTTACCAACTTGGCATAGTTACACGACCATTTCGTTTACACATGCAAAACCTACACTTCAACCTACCAATTTGGGAGGCATTAGCTGCCTTGCAACCTTGTTTTAAGAAGAGAAGGATTTATAAGAATTCATATATTTATACGTGTATTTACACATGGATGCAAAAGAAAATTGAATGACGACCATACCACTTAAATAATACTTTTATATATCTTTATAATTTAGATTGATTTATGAATTTAATTTTATAATAGTGATAGTAATAAATAATTGAAATTTAGATTCTTGAGAAATAATGAGCTGTATTTAATGGCATCTCATAGGCCATAGTACCTACTAATGTTTGTCTATGATAGATATAACTTAATACATTTATGGGTGAAAAGTAATATATTATATATGTATATAATATATTTTTTATATCAAAGTAGGTTAAAGGAATAAGCATTAAAAGTTATTTTTGTTATGTATATTGTTTTTAATATAAATAGATTTCTTACCATGAATTATTATTACATCATTACGTTTACATTGACTTATATTAACCACGATTGAAGTTTTGGTTCATTTAAATAATATTAGGTTGTAAGATTTTAAGAATGAATACATATGATTGATAAAAAGGAAGTAATGAAAGTTATATAATTTATTTCTTAATTTAGGATATAGTTCTTTCCAAAGCGTTTGTATCTGCTAGTGGTTTAAGCTGTTTCATAAGCACTGGTTTCACTGGCGCATGGAATGTGTTTTAAGTCGCCTGGACCTGGTGCTTCGACTGATTTACTTAGAATGGTCCTTTCTTCTTATTGCTAGGCGAGCTCCTTAGGCTGGCAAGGGAAGGGCCAACGTAAGAACCCAGGCAATATAGGAACTCCAATGGAGTTATGTAGTATGGGTGTTCGTATTTAAATGATCCTTAACAAACATTGTGGGTGTCTGGGCTACCCGAAAGGTAAATATCATGTTGGAAAAGAATAAGTGTTATATGTTTGCTAATTGAGGGTATATAGAGAACAAATAGAATTTCTTCACATATTGTAGTATGATGGGATGCACCATATGTTAGGTGTAAAGTAAAAAGGGTTTTACGTTTGTTTATATATATATAATGCTATACATATCCATGAACTGTTGAATAACATGAAATTGAGACCACTATCCTATGTTGGATTACGATCATTATATTTGAATAGATAAAGGCTAAAATTATTATGGTTGAATTTTAGTATGATTGTTCTTTAAAAAGTATAAAAGTTATGATAATCAAAGACTTTAAATTATCAATTGTGAAGAAATTATAAGGAATGCTAGGTGTATCAACTAGGCATCCTTGTACATATAGTCAAAGATCCATAATGGAAATAGAGGAAACAAATTAGTGATAACATTCCAACCTTTTGTAATAATTATTAATTGCAAAGAAGTAAGCAGGTATAAAAGGAAACATTAAATAAACTTCTCAATACTCAAGTTAATTTAAATAAAAATATAACGTCTAGTAATTTATTTAGTGATGGAAAATTAATTAATGTCGAACACATAAGTTATGACGTTACGGAGATCCTTAGAATTTTTTTTTAGAATGTATTTTGAGGGACATTACAAAAATTCAATATGCGTAAGAGTGCAAATATTTCCATTTCATGTCGTTGTCTAGGTACCATTTCTATGGGTCCTTCTGACACTTCCTTTCCCTTGTCCTTGTGTGGGGAGTACTATGTAGCGATTAGGAATTGTTACCATAATCTTTCAACTACATTTCCATGGAGACTAATGGTGATTGAGGAATACCATCTTCCTTATTCTGCGCCCCTCAACACATCGTACATGACCAAATAGTTGTGGCCTCTCCCATACAGCACACGCTTCCTTGAGTGAACTGATAGAGCTTTCGACCCGTGCGATGAATGTTATTTCAGGGTCAACAGTCCGTCGTTGTACCCCTATGTATATTTTCCGTTCTTTACGACCCCTTTTTATTCCATTTGAGAGTCATTCGGTAATTTGTTTTACCTGCTACTGCACACGCTCGAAGTGCACATTAGTAGCGTTGCACCATATAAAGTATATCATCATGCATTTTCATTTGTATTCAATTCTATTTAAATAAATGGCATTTATTCACATCTATGGAATCAAAAGCATCGTTTCTTTCATTCATTCATATAACATAATCTTCAATTCAGATTTCTCAATCAATCCAGCATAATCATCATTTGCTTGTCAATCAACAGTTTTTATTCAAATAATAAAGCATAACACATTGTTCAAGTTTATTTAACCTAGTCACTTCAGTATTAGTGCCTTCAATAGTCTAGTCGATCAACTGTATCATGGTGGATGTTACAATGTAAATATATATTTCTCTCTTTCTCTCTCTCTCATATATATATATATATAATAATAATAAAATTTAAATTATCAAAAATTAAAACAAAACAATTAATAACTAAAATTCTTTCCAATTTGTTATATTATTTATAACATAATTATTCTATTTTCAACAAAATAATTAAAATATATTTTTCTTTACAAAATTAAATAATTAAAATATATTAAGAAATTTGTTTTCTCTCTTGCTTAATAAATCCAAGTTTAAGTTTTAATTATTTTTAAAAAAATTTATTTAATAAACCAACATAAAAAAATTTACTTTTCATAATTAATATTTTGATTTTTACATAATTAAAATATTTAACTTTAATCTTTTAATCTAAATTTAGAAAAACAATTATAAATTTTGCACACTAATGATTGAATAAAACTGTTGTAATATAACTTTAGGCCTCCATCTTATGAATCTCTCTCCTTACCCAAGATTATTTTACGTTAATGAGTTTTCAAAATTTTATTTCTTAATTTCTATTAAGGAGTACTATTGATTTTAAATTCCCTTTCATGGTATGGATTCTCTCTCATAATTGTAAACATGGGTTCCCTTCAATGGTATGAATTATCTAATTAAGTAAACATGGGTTCCCTTCAATGGTATGAATTATCTAATTTAAATTTCATTTTAGTTTCATAATAAATTCTCTCTAATGAAACCTTTCTTACTTCATACAGACTTATTATTTGATATTTCCTAGCATAATATTTATTATTTTTTCTAATTTTTTCAATGACAAACTATACATTTCACATTCTTATTCTCACAATCCATATTCTAAATTTACTTAGAATCTTTACAGTTTTTGGTTTTTAATCTCAATTTCAAAATTCACAACCAAATAATGATTTTTTTAATATCTAAATTGAATTTCAAAATACAACCAAATCCCATTCAAGGAAATCGTTCATTCCACTTTAATATCCTGCTTTACATAAATTTAGCATCAACTATCCTGCTATACATAAATTTAACATCAACTGTTGCAATATAACCTTACGCCTCCTTTTTATGAATCTCGTTGCCCAAGAATTTTTACTTTAGTGAGTCGCATTTTTCAAAATTTTATTTCTTAAATTCTAGGAAGAAGGAATATTGATTTTAGATTCCCAATGAATTATTTATCTTAATTGTAAACATTGGTTACCTTCAACGGTATGAATTATTTAATTCAAATTTCATTTTCATCTAATAATAAATTCTCTAATAAAACCTTTCTTACTTCCTACTTCCTACAGACTTATCATTTGATATTTCCTACCATAATATTTTTTTTTTCTAAACAAACTCTACACTTCAGATTCTTATTCTCACAAATTAATCCATTATTCTAATTCTAAATTTAGTTGGAATCTTTACAGCTTTTGTTTTTTAACCTCAATTTCAAAATTCACAACCAAATAATGTTTCTTTTAATATTTAAATTCAATTTCAAAATACAACCAAATCCCAAGGAAATCGTTCATTCCACTTTAATATCCTGCTATACATAAATTTAACATCAACTCCTGTCTTTTGGAGAGCAGAATGCCGGCTCTCATGCAGAAGCTACTGATATCCATAGAGCATGTCAACGCTCATGCAAAGTTACTAATTTCAATTTTACAGAGAACAAGTTGCAAGTCACTAACTTCAATTTTACAGAGAACAAGTTGCAAGTCACTAACTTCAAGTTAATTGTTTGTATAACCGCTTGCATGCAGATAAAGTTGAATTAAACTGTAAGAGATCTGTATTCACCTATTAAATTGAATATATATGGAAAAGATGTAAACGCATTTACATGGAATAAATAGAAATATACATTAACATAAGTCCATGCCAGATCTACTTTGTAAAATCGATTATATATAAATTAGAAATATTCATCTTCTAACATGGCCGTGCACGGAGAGGCCCTCTACAACCCAGTATGGGGGAGATCTTGTGAGTCAAGTGTTTTTCGAGTAACAAAATAATACAAAGTAAAAAGTAATAAATATTATGTCCGCCATAAACAAAAAAGAAAAATACAAAGTAAAAAATAAATATGAGACTTAAGCTAGAGACTTTAGAGATTAGGATTAGGTGGTAAATATTATGTCGGCCATAAACAAAAAATAATAATACAAAGTAAAAAGTAAATATGAGACTTAAATTAGAGACTTTACTTTTTACTTTTAATACAAAGTAAAAAGTAAATATGAGACTTTAGAGTGTTTGTCCAGTGTTTGTCCAGTAACAAAATAATACAAAGTAAACAAAAAATAATAATACAAAGTAAAAAGTAATAAATATGATGTTGGCCATAAACAAAAAAGAATAATACAAAGTAAAAAGTAAATATGAGACTTAAACTAGAGACTTTAGAGCTTAGGATTATGTGACTCACGTATTGCACTCAAAGAGCTATTCAAGGAGAGGTTTACACCTAGGGAGATTTTTGATAGAGCCTAGAATTTGGATCTAAGCTGATAATTAATAAAATGGACACATGAGCTGACATCAAAACTCAAAGCTCAGGAGTCACAATAGACTTGACATCAAAGCTCAGGTCACAAGTTGATAGAATATTGGTTGAGTCGTATTTTGAGATTTTTAATGAGAACTGTCAGCCACAAGCTGGAATTTTATTTGGGGTAACGTGGGTAATGGGATGTTGCGGTAATTATAAATTTTCTAAATTAGAATCAATTGGGTTGTGGATTTGTTGGTAAAAGTTATGGTTAATTAATATTTTTTTTCTTTACATTTTTTAATTTAAATTTAAATTTTAAAATTAAATATATTTTAATAATAAAGAAGTTAGCATAAATTTTTCTTGAGAGTATTCCATGTGTAATGGAATTTTTATGAACATCTATTCACTAAAAGTTAAAATTTGATGTTTTACCTCACACGTCAAGAAATAGAAGCACATAATAAACATAATGATTAAACGATGCACAAACATAATGACAAAGAAGTTTATCCCTATTTAACTTTCTAACGGAGTTAAATTTACCTAAAAGAGAGACAACTAGACCATAATTTACATAAAACTCTATCAATCATTTATGAAGTTACTCATTAAAAAAAATTAATATTTATAAAATTTTAAAAACTTAAACTTCCAAATTTTAGTTTCAATAATATAGAAAAAAAAATTGAAAAAAAATAAAAATATATTTTTAATTACTTTACTGCATCTATACTTTATATTAATTAATAAAAGTTTATTTCTAAATTTTATTTTCCATGATATATAAATAATTACTTTTAGTGTTTTTATTCTTTATATTAATTACCAAAAAATTACTATATATACATATTTAATTATTAATTATAACTAATTTGTAATAATAATAAATAATATTGAAATATATATATATATATATGTCTTTGAGATATAAATATTCACTTTTATATATATAAGTAAATTTGGGGATGATGAGTAACAATAATAATGGAGATTTCATATTTGTTTCATAATTACTTGAACTAACTTTTGGAATTAAATATGCAACACATAATCCATTATCATTAACTTATTTAAATATTAAAAACAATATAAAAAAAAAAAAAAATTATGAGCATAGATTTTACTTTTACTTCGTTATTTTATGAACAACACTTTAGCTAGACTATCAACATGGTGCAAGTAGCACGAGTGTTAGAAATAAATATGAAATGAGATAAATCATATTATTAGCAATTATCCCAAAAGGTGGATAAAGAAGGGGATTCAATCATACATAGGTCTTGGATGTATGCATAAATATTGGATGGAATACAATGAAATCGATCACTTTAATAAAATGTGAACTAATGGAATACAATGAAATCGATCACTTTAATAAAATGTGAACTAGTATGACGATTTCAAGTAAATACCAAATGAGATAAATCATAATGATACATAGATCTTGGATGTATGCATAAATATTGGATGGAATACAATGAAATCGATCACTTTAATAAAATGTGAACTAATGGAATACAATGAAATCGATCACTTTAATAAAATGTGAACTAGTATGACAATTTCAAGTAAATACCTAATGAGATAAATCATAGTATTCACAATTATTCCTAAAAGTGTATAGGATATTATAAAAAAAACATAGATCTATTGGATGTATGGATATATATTGGATGAAATACAAGGATATCTAGGTATATCAATTACTTTAATAATATATATTGGTTGAAATACAAGGACATCCAGGTATATCAACTACTTTAATAAAATGATAAAATGTGATTGTGCTATTTTATTTTAATAAATAAAGGTTATTAATATATTATTGTAACATCGTTATATAATATAAACATTAATAATAATTGGTGTTGACTTTCATATAGTTTACAAAATGGTGTTAGAGATAATGTAGAAATGCTAGGCAGATTGCTTGGGATTGGGTTGATGTGTCTTTGATATATTTAGCATGTAGAAGTTTGAGATCCACACTTCTTGGATCTGTGGTTTGGTAATCACCTATATATTGTAATCTCACTTCAATAAGTTAATTGAATTGGTTTTATACCATTCCTATGTGTGTGTGCGAGCCTTTGGCTCTGCACTTCCTCCTCTCTAATTTTTAATTTGGTATCAGAGCCCATTGTGGCCTGTGGAGTGAAGAGCCCATTGTGGCCTGTGGTGAAGAGCCCAGAGTGGCATAGATTGAGTGCCTAAGTGGCCTGTTGTGAGGAGCCCATTGTGGCCTGATTGTGAGAGCCCTTAGTGGCCTGCTAAGCCTGATTGGCTGTGAGAAGTGCCCATTGTGGCCTGCTGCTGTGAAAGCCCATTGAGGCTGTGAGAGCCCTTTGTGGCCTGCTGATAAAGCTGTCTTTTGCGACTGTGAGAAGCCTGAGAGCCTGCTGAGAAAGCCGTTTTCTTTTGTTGTTGTGAGAAACTCTTGTGGATGCGTTGATTTCCTGGAGATCCGTGAGTGTGGATGCGTGTGAGATGCTGCTAAGTGATTCTCGTTGTTGGCTTGTAGCCTGAAGGTTGCGTTGCCTGAAGGAGGACCCTGTGAAAAGAATCGAGCTGTTAGATCTATGCACGTGTAGAAGAGAGAAGTCCCTCTCTTGGAAACTGCTCAAGCTGTGTATGAGGAGATCGATGCTAGTCACACCGAGTGAACGTAAATATTAGATCGTTTCCCTCTGTCTGTCGCCTGTGGAATTACAGAAATCGCAGCTATACACAATTGGAATCGTTGGTGAAGGAGAGATCACTGGTGCCTGCGTTGGTGAAGAAGAAAACGTTGTAAAGCTACATTGCTTGCAGAAAGGCCAAGTGCGCCGAAGACACGAATTTATTGCAGGCGCCAATCCGGTGAATAAAAAGAGTGTCGAAGCTAGAGCTGAGTTGTTAACGCTCCTACGATTGGAGTGTCGGGCTGGTCTGCTACATGAAGCATCCGACGTTACCTGTAGAAAGATGTTTCCATTGCTGGTGTTGATCATTGTAGGAGTCGCTGCTGAAAGCAGCTTAAACAGGAGCTTCCAATTAGATCGCTGCTAATCCACTGCTGCCCGGATCACTGAAATTTATTGCTACAGAGTACAGCTAAAGGCGCTGGTTGCCAAATCATTGAAGGGAGAGATCGTGATGTATTGGGCGTGGACTACTATTGGAAATTTTCTGTATTGGAGATCACTGCCCAGTCTGCTGAGAAGGAGATCACTACTGAAGGTTCTTCCCTCACCGTCGAACGTTCTGCTCAGTCTGCTGATAAGGAGATCGCTGCCCATTCAATTATTTGAATATGGCTTCTGATTTTATGATGTATGGATGCAATGATTCAAGCAGTGTTGTAGATGCTGCATTAAAACTTGATTCCGAACCTAAATATGATGAAGAATATCTTACAATAGAAGAACAAATTTTAATTAATTTGGAAATTATTGTAATAAATAATTTGTTGGCAGGAGTGAGAACAACTGAAGCAAAAATAAATGACTTTGATGCAGAACTGAGGTTTATTGAAGAATGGATAGCCAAGCCTAAGATTATTGCAGATTGCATCAAGACTGCAAAAGATGAAAACAAGGATGGCAAGCAAAACTATGATGAAATTTTGGCAAGTGTAAAAATACTCATTTGTCTTCAACCATGGAGGCCAACTTTGAATGTAAAATTTGAAGAATTTATTTTAAAATGGACAATACAACAAGGTCTGGATATTTCAAGATCTGGCAGAGGAGACCTAAGAAGAAAAAGAAGTACGATTCGACGGCAACTAAGGTCAAAATGAAGCAGAAGGAGGACTGTAGAGTTCAAGGCTTGGAACTTTAGATCTTTAATTTGCTTTGCTGATTTGTAAGCCTGAAACTACAGGCATATTTAGCATTGTGTTCCATTTCTACATTAAGGGAGGATGTTAGAGATAATGTAGAAATGCTAGGCAGATTGCTTGGGATTGGGTTGATGTGTCTTTGATATATTTAGCATGTAGAAGTTTGAGATCCACACTTCTTGGATCTGTGGTTTGGTAATCACCTATATATTGTAATCTCATTTCAATAAGTTAATTGAATTGGTTTTATACCATTCCTGTGTGTGTGTGAGCCTTTGGCTCTGCACTTCCTCCCCTCAATTCTTAATTAATGGCATATATTTTATAATATTTCTATGACCTATTATTATTGTTTATGACCTATTATTATTGTTCATTGTTGCATAAGTTCATATTACCTCAAGTAATATGAAATTCTTGTCATGCACTAAAAAGGCCCCACTACAATTATAGTCTTTTCTAATTTACTTGAGGTTTATGTTTGTAGTTGCATTACTACATGAGTTGATTTATTGTTTGATAATGGCAGTATAATATCGTGCACTACCTGAGAAATATTTCCCTCCGCACTTTTCAAACCCCACAAGAACTGCAAATGGCTCCATTTGTTATTTTTTATAGAGTAGTCTAAATGCTCTACCATTTAGACCATATTTTTAGCGAGTTCTTCGACCTTTTTTTTAAACCCAAGATTTGACTGGAATTGCTAGAATTGTAGATATATACTTTTTTGGAATTGCATAATCCAAGTACCCAAGGGGTATTTGAGGACACATAATCCATTTATGCAATCAAAATTGAAATTTGAAAACTGAAAAATAATGATTCGATCACAAATTTTTTCTTCGGATTCCAACAAAAATGGCCTAGAAAAAAATACATAGAACATTTAGACAATCCTATTTTAAAGAAAAGACTCAAGCACGTGATTTTGTTAACATTTACAATGACAACCACTAGTGGAAAGACTTGCACATGATTTCATAATCATATACAACAAAACCAATTGGTGGAAACTATTTGCATGGAAAAATTAGGATGAGGAAAGCAATGCATTGTGTGTCTGCATTTTATAGTTTGTCCAAATGGATTTATACTATATCTAAAGTGCTTTTATTAAAGCTTACTTAAACATTTAAATTAAATTTTATTGAAATGCTCACATTATGCAATACGCATATTAAGAGATTAGCATGTGCAAGGTCTTCATATAGTTTCCAAGCATGCAGCTAATGCAAGGAAAAATTCCAACCATGAAACTAATGCAATAAGTGAACAATTTTTTTCAAGAACATTGCTTTGCAAGAGAGGAAAGGCTTCTCCTTGACCAAATCTGTTACACTTCCTGGTATTTGATATTGAGAACTAAAATGAACATGTAAGGATGGATTTCAGATCCTTGCATGACAAATGTTAGTGAATGAATTTGAAACATGTATCTCCATATTATTCAATCTTATGTGCATTCGTCTTACATGCGAGCATGCATGGATTATGATTGAGTAGCTATTATACTAAAACTGCAATAGGTGAATTGGATTTAAATTTTTATGCATGGATAATTTTAGGGGCTATATATATCCCATGGGCTATATTAAGGGGGTTACAAAAATTTACTGGGTTGTTTTCTTATATGGAAATGGTTTTTTTCAGCTAAAATATATTTTCCCAATATTTATTAGAAAAATAAATAAATCCAAAATGAATAGCCTCCCATATATTAATGAGGAAAATAAAAAAAGCTATTTTCGCCCTACCAAAATCTCCCTCTAATCTAGCTTTTGCCCCCAATTTCTAGAGAAATTCTAGTGAAATCATTCATTCGCCCCCATTTTTCAGTAATGGAGGCTCTCAAGGGTTATTTTTTCCTCCATTTTCCTTGTAATTTAGGCATATGGTTGCACTATCCTGTATTTTTAGTCAATTTCATGTGATACCTTCTTTGAGTCCTCGATTTCCAATATTGGAGGGAAAATTAGGGGCTATTTTGTTCTATATAAAGGCTACAATGATTCATGGTTCACCCACATCGGATTACGCTTGCATAGCGAAGGTTCTGGTTGATGTGATTCCACTTTTCATTCTTAGTTTTCTTGACATTTTAATATTTGTATAACATCTCCATTGTCGAAAGCTCAGGTCTTGAAGGGGCATGCCACACTTTCAATTTATCAGAGAATACAAACTCACATCATGTTTTTTATCCAATACTTAACGTGATATGATTTGTATCGTGATTTTTATCCACAGTTACAATAGATTATTATATTGCAAATTTACCTTTTATCATGCTTTTTATCATGGATGCTTTTCGAGGCCTATTGAATTCTAGGGCACTCTTGATTCTTATGGCTCATTTGGTGTTATTAGGGTTTTATTCTATCCTAGGAGTATTGGTTCTGTGAAAGTGTTATAGAGCTCAAAAGATATGATTTGTTTTATGCCTTGTCATGTTTAAACTATCGACCACACTATATGTTGTTAGTGGATGCTACTCTTGATGGAGAGACGTCACATGGTTTTTATATATTCAAACTGAATTTGACCAATTTCTTTTAAGATGTGCTTTTATTAGGATCTTGATCTGCAATTATGATTGGATCTAAGGCGTTAATGAGAGTGTATATGTTCATATTTTATGTATGTTATTGTTGATGTTTGGGATGTTTGTAATATATATGAATGTACACTGATTATAATGGCGGGGCTACAGTGGAATGGTCATTATTTTGGTCGTCTTCTTGTAGAGTTGTCCAAAGCATTCTGGTAGATTCTTTTATTTGTATTGAGAGGTTCGTGACTGGTAGATTTTTTTATTGGTATTGCCAAGTTCGTCAATTTTATTTGTGGCCTAAATTTGTTGGTTTCTGTACTTGGTTTACACTATTTTTTTTTTTTGGTAAGGGTCATTCAGAAGTAAAATGTTTTTTGGTGATTTGTTTTGATGTGTAATTGCTATCATCATCTAGAATTGGATCTAGTTATGTATGATAAATATATGATTTAGTTGGAACACGATAATTCATTTCCATCATGAGTGTATATAATATGTATAAGGCATGTTTGACCTGAGATGTAGACATTTTGCTATTTGATATCTAGTCTTTTTCATTCAATGAGGGTGCTAAAATAATTTTACCACATTTTGCATGCTTTCGAAAATTTCAAGGACATTGATACAAACACCTCCTCAATTTATCTAAGAAAAAGTAGTCTTTAACATAGTAGTTCTAATGATACGCATGATGATGCATTAATGTTCTTTCTATTCTTGTTAGTGTATGTTCTTATTTCTAATAAACATTGTAAGTTTCTAACTAAATCTAAATATTATAAATCAAATGACATAATTCATATTTTGATTGTAAACAAAAGAAAGGAAAAAGTGGCATTCATATCTATAAACAGATAAGCAAGTTATTTTTTTCTTAGAGGGTAGCTTAAAAATGAGAGATTTGGAAAATAAGCTAATTGGGAATTCATACACTATATTAAGGTTGTGGGTCTCCATAATACTCCACATTGTAATAATGGTTCGTGGGTGCCATAATCACTCCATAGTGTAAAGTGTTCAATTCTATCAGTTTGTTGGTATGTCAAGATTGGGGTCCCCATGTGTCCATTAGACCATTAAGGGATGAGATAAAAAGTGGAGTCCCCACTTTCCCTGAATCTAGTTAGTGTAGTTATGTTTCACCAACACCTCCAGTTGTGAGTGACCCAATGTTGTATGTGAAATGTATAAATAAATGCCTCCTCTCCTCATTCATGCATTTGTTCATTTGAGGGTCTAGAAGTCAAGCTATAGTATATGCTCTTCTATTACACCACCTTAGTAATTTGCAGAATCAAAATCTGAGTCTTCCTAGCAAAAGATTCACCAAGACGTTACAAGGTTTTATAATTTGATGAAAGATTCGCCAAGTTTTTACAATATTTTATAATTCGGAGAAATATTCGCCAAGATTTTACAATATCTTATAATTTAGTGAAAGATTCACCAAGATTTTATAATAGAATGAAAGATTAGCCAAAAAATTATATATACATATTATATTATTGATAAAATAGCCTTAAAATTTTCCTATATATTAGGGAGATTCGCCCATTTATTATACATTTAAATTTTGGGGGTGTTCTTAAAATTATCCTTGGTTTTATGTTAGTTATATGTAATTAGGTGATTCATTCACGAAGTCTATGTACTACCAATTTTACACTAATTTTGAACTTGTTCTAGGAGGAATATGTTTTGTAGACTATGCTCACCCTTCTTCTTAATGTCGTGTTATGCAAATAAATCTATGTTTATTTAAACTATTTTTTACACAATTTCATAGTTTTGTAACAATGTAATCATTTGATAATTTTACGGGGCATCTTTTGTTAAATAAGTCCTCATATATAGATATCGAGTGATGTCATGAGTAATTATATAAATAAGACTCATCTTAGTTACCACATAAATGTAACATGGACCACATGTTAGGTTTTGATGCTCTCTTTTGTATTTAAATGGGGGTCATATCCTTTTTTGTAATCATTTAATTACATATCATCAATCATACTATTATTCCAAGAGAAAATGGGTTTGCAATTTATGTCATCAGTTATGCATTTTTTACGGTGGCATATTGCAATTTGCTTTTGAGATGTTGTTACTTATCTCCTCACTCAAGTGTTATTAAAACTCTCACTTGTGTTGAGGGCGGGGGGAGAACGACATATCAAGGAAGGCGGTGGGTTAGGTGAAGAACTAAGGTTTAGAAATCGTGGCGGATATGAGAGAAGGGGAATTTTCATGGTACTCGGGCGACGAAGGCACTGATACGTCGGAATGGGAGAGCCAGCGGGAGGGGATTCAGACCCTACCCAGGAAACCAAAGGAAAAGGCGTTCAGACAGATGCAGAAATGGATACCTCCATGGTGATGGGAGGAGAAGGAACGAGCAGGATAGAAGACCAATAGAAATTGTATAAGGAAACCAAGAGACCGGGGAAATGTATGCTAAGAACAACCACAATACTATCAGTGCAAATCAAACTGGAAGGCCTCATAGCACACATCCAACACATGAAAGCTCATGCACTGATAGGTAATTTCATAGGAATATGGCCAGTGGAGAAGGCGTTAACATGGTGGATAAATGGGACATGGAAACCCAAAGGGAATTATGACCTGCAATTAGGAGCAAAGGGGTTTTCACAATTATTTTCTTCAATGTGGTAGATCGGAACATGATAATGGAAAGGGGGCCATATTTTTTCAATTCTGTAGGATTATTTTTATGCCCATGGAAAGAGCGCTTTAACCCAGACTAGGAGGACCTAACGGTGGAACCAATATGGATCCGCATGTATTATTTGCTAGCAGAATACTGAAGGGAGAAGATTTTGGAAGACCTAGGTAATGCGATAGGATCTTTTGTCGAAGCCTCTGAACAAACCAAAATTGTGAAGTACACATCCTATGCGAGAACTTGTGTCTACATGGACCTGTCTAAGTGTTAAATATATAGAATTAGCAGACATAACAAGTTATACAAATTGACGAGAACCCAACATTGTTCTCGTTTTTTGAAGGGTTAATTTTAGTAGGTGCTTTTACCTCCATTTCAAAAAGTGTGCATACTAGTAGCACCATTTTTCATTTTGAGCTATTTTTTTGTGATTTTGAAACTTCTTAGTGATAAGAAAACTATAACTTTTATTTACAAGGGTTTTTCCAAACTTTACAAAAAAATCTACATTTAATAGCTAGTTATAGTAAAAAAAATACACACATTTTTGAATTTTTGTAAGATTTAGAAGCTAGTTAGAACAAAAAAATATGCATTTTCAAAGTTTTTTCATTAAAATTTTATCTTAAAGAAGTCATTTTGGGGGCAAATTTCTAAACAAAATGACAAAAAAAAAGACATTTCAAACCATTTTTCAACGTATTTTCTTCTATTTGATGTATAAAAATGATACTCTTTAACATTATTTTCCATAAAGTGACGACTCACATAAACGAAACAAAACGTATACCATAAATTTCTAAATAGCATATTAAAAACATAACAAAATTCTCCAAAATAAAATCTTAAATTCAAAACATTACAAAAATATCTTATCAAAAATTTGTCAACTTTGACATTTTTCTCAATGATATGAAACTAATGAAAAATATCATGCAGCCCAAAATATTCATCGAAATTGACATTTTCTACTGGTTGGCTCTCCTCCTTGACCTCAATGTGTTCTTCCATTGGGTCCTCTACTTCTGCAAAATGCCCAAAGTGATCTTTTCCGAACATCCCTTTTAAACAAGGTTGAGGCTCATTTGACATCTTTGTCACAAGTGACTCACTAAATTCTCCTATCTTCAAACCAACTTCCTGCATTTCATCTAGAAGAAATTTTATAGCATTAATTCTTTGCTTAATATAATTGCACTGTAGTAGATCATTCTCAATGGATATGCAATTTCTTCCTTTTTGTAACGAACATGCTATTGTTGTACCTAATCACCACATACAAAACAAAAAAAGTTAAATAACATAATGTAGCATAAATTTAAAAAATATATATTACTGAATTTAGATTACGACACTAGTTTCATATGTAATATCAGAAATATTACCTGATCCCAAGAACAAATCTAAAACCCAATCTCCTTCTTTTGAAAGTATCTATGAAATAATTAATCAATGCTTGTGGCTTATGGTAGATGTTTACAGTCTCTCTTTTCAAATCTATTTCTTCATGTGTCAACTTGTTAACTGCTGCATTATAAGACAAATTTGACCATATTTTCCTTCACTCTTTGCATTGATTAAAAGAGATTCATAGGTTTTATCTTTTGTCCAACATGCAAGATGTATTTTTTCAGTATCACTCATAAATGGATCAGTGTTGGAGCTATGAATGTTAGGCTTATGCCTGTAACATAAATATATAAGAATCTAATTAACTTATAGAAAATTAATTTTGGTTTCTAAATTCGAATGTCTAATAATATACTACAAATATCTTACCAATAAAGTTGTTTCCTTGAATTTGCTTTATCCGTGAAGGTTGTTAGCACTGCTCCTCCTTGTACATCTGAATGGAAAAAGGGAAAATCTCCATAGGGGTGATGTTGCAACGTCCAGAAATCCCGAAACCACTTTACTAAATGACTGGTATGTAACAACCCTCATGTATGCATATTTGTGGAATATTTATAATGAAGTGTAAAATAATAAATAAGGGGTAAATAATAATAATAAAAAGTGATATGAAAGAAAAATGGAGGAAAATAAATTGCATTAAAATGAATTAAGAAAAATGGGAGAAAGGAGAGATAAAAGGAGAAGAAGAAGAGAGGGGGATAGTTTTTGGTCTTTTTGGGCATTTTGGAACTAGGAGAGCTCTGGATGAGCCAAGGGAGAAGAAAGAGGCGGACATAAAGAGGAAATCAAGCAAGCTCTGGCATAGGGTTAATTGTTGGGGGATGGGGGTTGGATGGGTGGAGAGTCGTCCCCCCACCTTCAGTTGCGGGCATTGGAGTTATCAAGGTAACTACATGGTCATCTAATCAGGTAAGGCTCTTTAAATTTTCATAGAATATTTTCTTAATTTGTTGATTAGATCCATTGTTTGTATTCATATCTCCTATGCATGATGGTTCTTTGTTTTTTACTGGTTTTTATGTATTTGAGGTCATTACATTTGGTATCAGAGCTCAGTTCAAACCCTCAAGACCTATGGGATTTTCCCAGTTAATCTTAATTAATAAGGTAAAATGTTATTGTGGCTCAAACTGGTAAATTCTATGGATGTACCTTCATATCTGATGCTTATGTCAAATCTAGCTGTGGGTCTGCATTTTAAATTTGATAACTTGTACAAAGGAAAAAAACTTGAGTTGAGACCTAGAAATGGCTAAATTACAAAAAAAATGCAAATCTCTGTAAAATTTAAAGATTCGGGTTAATGGGTGTTGGGATTTGAACCCATCTCCTGGCCCAGCAGGAGCCTTACTTAGGCTACACCCATGGCTCATGCCTTCAAAACTTACTATCATGATCTCTACATAGAATTTGTTACAATCTAAACAATAATGATCTCCCTGTGTACTTCTTTGTGCACAGTCCTGAGAAAGTACACATAATATTTCAAGTATCCATGTGTAAAACATGGATAGCGCTGTAATATTTGATATCAATCAAGAACATTTGCAGCAATCCCTTGCTAAATATCATCTAATTCAAGAATTAAGGCACTGTTTTTGTGTGATCATAAATATCCAGTAGAATTACAAGCCAGATAACCAGATTCAAACATGGCCACCTCCATGGAATCAACTAAGTTAGTCCTCCATAAAGACTAATTACAAGGTTTCTCATAAACATCATAGCTCACAGCTCTTAACCCTACAAAATTTAATTCTTCTAAAGGCTTAGACTCTGCAAACCCTAAGATGTTATTTCCAGATTGTATATATTGAAGAAAAATCTCAACATGCTTTTCCCTTTTGAACTTAACATATGCACAACTCTTGTATGCCAACTGTACTTTGATACCTTCTTGACATATTTCATTTATGGTGGTTAACATTTCTGATAGGGCCTTTGTGGAGGAGCCAATCTTAAATCCCCAGATGAAAATGATATGAAATTTTTTTCGAATAAGAATCTCCCTCTAGATTGACATCTTCTCCTTCATAATTTAATTTATTGAGGCATATAGCCTTGGGGTAAACTATATTTTCATGGCTTGCCAGGACTCCTTTACATCCATCAATTGATGTAATCGACGACTCCTTCTGGGCATAGAAACTTTTCGCAACCTACCAAACAATGTAACCAAATTACAAGGTTGGTTGTCGAAACCTTCCCAACTTTGCATAATGGTTCAGACATGAAATAGTCCAAGTGTAACTCCATTCCTTTCAATAATTATTGAATTCCTCTTTACAACAGGTGGAGGGAATCACAACCACTTTTTCATCATTGCATGCATGCAAGTGCCAAGTTCCATTATCTATGTTATCATTAAATTATTGTTGTCATTCAATTCCAAGCAAGAAACCCTAATTTGCATGAAGACTGCAAAACTGTGTATCGCATGCATGGAATCACTGTAACGGACCTGACATGTGATTATAACCTATCATATTCTATACCTCCAACATTCTCTATGAGAGATGCATTAATTTCTACTTCCTTGCTATCAATGTGTTACCTATTTCCATGCATGAGCGTTTCGCTGTAAAACAAGTATGGTAACGAGCAGACGGTTTTACAACTGCCCTTCATTTTTTTTTATCTAAAATCCCTAAATAAATCCCAATATATCAGATCTATTTATTCTGATAAAATTATTTCTATTAACGTCTAGTTCCTAGTGCTCTGACTGAATGGCGTACAACTTCTTTTCGAGGTTGAAGTGTTAGGGAGAGCATACCTTAGGCAGCCTAAACAGATATAAATCCCGATCATGTTGTGGAAACCATGCAAATTATGAGAGAGAATTAATGCCATAAATTCACAAGAAATTTAATTGGTTTTCATACCTAATATCTAAATCCAACTCATCGTTGAGACCTACTATTAAGTGTCACGTCCACATATTGAGAACTATAGTGACATATTCTATGATTGGGACTTTGTTCCATATTAAAAGTTTCCTTCTAATTGTGTGGTTTGAGTGGGTTTTGTAAATAATCTCACATGCAAAACAAATGTGAGAGTAAAGTGTTATATAAAAGGAATTACCCACATCAAAAGCCTCACCAATCCAATAACTAGCTTTGATGTGCAAATCCCCAAGTTGATGTGACAATATCCTTCCTCACTCTAGTAATCACAGACAGTTTCAGTGTTGTGCCTTGTGAGCCCTCTTCATTTTGTGGTTGTTATCTATATGATGTCCATTATAGTTGCAAATATTTCCTATTACATTAGTATATTCCATGATTGAGATTCTGTTCATGTTATACAATGCTTTTCCAAAGTGTGACAAAAAATGTTGTAACATCTTTGAGATATTGCATGTTCTTGAGCATTTCACATTTTTATAGCATGCCAAAGTACTTACACCAACAGTTTTCACAAATAAAACCAGCAGTACAAAACTTTCCCAAATCATGATATGGATAAATGTGTTTGAGGAGAGTCCCCCAACCAAGTAACTTAGTGAACTAAAAAGCTATCCATTCAAATTGAGAAGTAAAGCAATCCTCATGGAAGGAAAGAATCAATGTTGTAAGGTTTACCAAGGTAGATAAATCATCTAAATGCAAAGCCCTTGGCCATCAAATATGAGGAAACAATATAGGGTTGAGTGTGCTATGAAGGCAATTCACAAGCTTGTCGGTAAGCAATGAATAAGTTGATTTGGAATTGTGCCAATTCTCAATGACCAAGTAAATTTGTTTGGCTCCTGCAACTCTCAAATGCTAAAGATTTTCCTTGTTCGAACAACACACACAGATAGGCCAGATAGTACATGCATTTGGCCACAACCATCCATGTAAATATTTAGCACGAAACACCTTCAATATATTCAATCACCAGAGCTTTTGAAGCTGCAATTGCAACTGCTGCAAAAGCTCCATGCCTGAGTTGAATTTGTTTTTCCCTGGAGTTATCCGAGATAGGTTGTTGATGAAATGGAATCCTTGATGTGAAATGCTTACAGATAATGCTCTGCAAGATGGAGACCAAAATTATCCATCAAATCAAACTCATGCCTATCAGAATGCATATAGCAAATTTGAGATGCCTTCAAAGTGGATAAATACAAATTTAACTCTAAGAAGAGAATTCCTCAAAATATATGTCAAACACTTAAATATAGAACTAGAAGAAAACATTATTCTAAGCCAAAGAACAAAGTGATTAGGCTAGGTACAGGCCACTATGTAAAGGCTGTTAAAGTTTCCTTTAAGCATGGATGCTACACGTACTTGCTTGATTTGTAAGGATCAGTAAGCATCTCATGGCATGCTTTAGGAGAATCTTAATTTAACACATTATGTTATACATATTATATTTCAAATAATTTGCAATAACATGCAGTGTAAAGAAATGAATTAAAATTACACACTTTAAACATAAGATTCTCAAAAGTTTGCTTAGAGGTATTTAGGATCCTACATAGTTTAGTCAAGCTTGGTGAAATCCATGCTTAACATAATTGTTCACACAGCCATGGTGTAGCTCAAGCCTCAGCTCTCCAAGACTTTCCTTAATTAAGGCAACCTGGCACAAATCTTTAAATTTAAAAAATTCAAAACAGAGATTTAATCATTTTGCACAAAATTATGTTAATCTTCAACTAAATTTGGCTAAATCATAATCTACCATGATTAAAGCTATCATAATAGGATTAACTATACAGATTTTAGTATTCTCTTAAAGTGGCAGGTGAGGCATTTGGGAAAAAGATAACATTGTTTCCACTTATTTTCAGTCTACTCTATTAGGGATGCTATGAACAAACTCAAAACCAAATTGGCCTTGATACTGAAAGTGCGTAAGCAACTTGGTTAGTGTAGAGTCGTAGATCCCCCAAAGGCAATGAAAATGTAGGTGCATAATGAGCATGCTGTGAAAATGTAGGTGCCTAATGAGCAAAGATATTTTATTGCTAAAAAAAGTCAAAAATTTATGTATTTTTTAGTTTCTGCCAATTTTTTGCAAAGCTTTTCTTAACTAGACAATTTGGGACCCTAGCCGAGCTATTTCCAAGTTCGAATTATGCAAAACTATTATCAAGTACTAGACAATTTGTTCAACAAGCATAATAAATATCAGCATGAAAACTTCACACATTGATTAAATTGGAATTTGTGCCTTTCTGAATATTTTGTCACTTAATTTGAAATTTGCATTCCTTTTTATTTTAATTTGTCAACAGAACCACTTTTTTATTTTTTTGCTGTCACATTGCCCTTCCACAGAACAACTAGAAACACAGAAAATCTTCTGAAATGTTTCATCTTTTTGGTAATTTATTTGTGCTTTTGAAAGAAAAGGAACTTCTACTATCAAGTTGCCATTCAAATGGATGGTTCATAGTTGGCATCACACCATGCTAATATCAGGAACTCTGATGATCTATATGCTCATATGTGTGACCATAAGATATGGTTGTCACATCTTTTTGGATTGATACAATTGCTTTTGGATAGACTCTTTGTGGGATGAATTTTCATGTTTTATGTTGAGTATTTAAAAATATCATGAAGACTCATTTAAATAAATTTCTAATTTGCTCTCAAAATTATTATATCATGAAGTGGGATGCCAAGGGTATTTTCAATCTAGCACTCCATGCTACTTTCCAGGCAATTTGTGTAAATTTTTAAATATTCATGGAATATATCCCTTATTTTTTTGGTGTTCTAGAATCTTAACTTCCATTCATGCTTAGGTCACAAACATCCGACTTTGTAGTTTTCTAATGTCAAAGTATTTCTTTTTAAATTTCCTGTATTGTTTGAACTTTGACCACATATATAAATATTGTTGATGTTAGCTTCTTTTAATGTGAATTTACAGACAGAAATTTTATATAAAGCTGACAAATTTTATGATGAAGAGCTGCAAAATATTAAGTTGTTGATACAAAGCAACCGATACAAATACCCTAGTATCTTTCTACAAGCTCACAAGCATTTTGAGGAAGAAAGTTTGATAAAAAGAGATTACGATCCACATGATCAGCCAATTGCATCAGGTGTGCTAATATCATATTAAATAATAATGTTTGGTTTGAGTGGAATGTAATTGACATAAAATGATCAGTTGTAAATCAGTAAAGTTGAATGTGAGTATCAGACACTATACGGCACAATGTACTCGAAGAGAGACACAATATCTATACTGAGATTCCCAAGAGAGTTTCTTTTGTTAAAAGAATTATGGACAAGTATGAACTTGTGTCATTAGTTGAGAAACATTTTGAAGCAGGCACAAAGCATTGAAGTTGTGGATTTCGGGCTATAGATGATGTGAGCATTGCAAAAGTTGTAGCTATCCTAGTTATACCACAAAGACATATTTCAGATCCATGAGTTAACTTACAAATTGGAAATGAAGGGAGAAAAACATTTTAGATTTTTCAAAGATATTTTCCTTAGAAAAATGAAGTATGCCTCATTTTCGGCCTTTTCTGAAAAAAATTAGCATCCAGCATTTTCTGAAAATGAATGTGCATGTTAGAGCCTTCCAAACATCCACCCTTTTCAATAGTTTCACTTTACAGAGTCCTAAAACAATTGCGATAATATTTACAATAAGTAATATTTGTCTGGTTGTACGATTAAATAAAACCATGAACTGTGAAGCAATTCAAATCACCCAAAGGCTTATACGCTTAAATAAAACCATGAACTATGAATCAATTCATATCAGCCATGAGTATCCATAAGTGTCCTTGGATGCAGATGAAAAAAATAGAATTTATGATTGTCAAGGAAGGTTGATTACTAAAACTCCATAGGTTCGTTGCTTTTGTTTCATTTATGTTTGAAATTTTGGTTTTGCTAAATTGCTAATAAGTTATTTAGCACTCACTATTAGCATTCTCCAAGGGGTTATCAGATTTTTGTTGTCAAAAACTCAGACTGATAAATTCTGATAAATTATGCTAGCACTTTGAAAACTGGTAGTAAAGTATATTGTAGTTGTCTATTGCAGGATATACAATGCCACAGACGATGCAATTTGTCTACAGGTGGACTATGAGTACTCAGTCAAGGAATTCATAGCTGTTGTTGCATCAGTTTTGTTGTTAGACAAACAAGTATGGCTTATAGAGAAACTGCATTTGGAGGAGCCAAAAGATATCGAATTTTGAGTTTGGTAGAACGCTGGAAGCCATAGAGAGGACACTGACGATTTAGTATTCTAAAGATGAAGCAGACATTGCCACCACTTGGAATGGAGTTCTAGACCCACTGAAAAGGCAAGAGGTTGCGATTACAACCAACCAAATTGTATAAGACAGTCACACTGCCAGATTGTATTAAGCAATCAGACAAGCCTGGAAACAAGCTTCTCAAAATTATCAAAATGATTAAGACTCAAACTTACATGTAAAAGCATAAGACAATTAACTCACCTTGAGATGTGAAATTCAAGATGCATTATTAACACAATCACAGTTTCCATGCAAAAAAAAACCTTGACCAGAAGAGGCTTTGTATTCATTTCACATAAATAGTTTTCACAAAAAAAATGAACAAGAAGGAACTTGCACCAAAAAGCTCCATTCTCTTTCCCTTTTGCTTAATTTACATATTGACAAAATTATTCAATAATGACTACCCATATTCATCAAGTCAATTACTCTTCCACTGACAGAAAGTTTCACAGTATAATACTATAACTGAGTTAAAGACAAAAAGACAAAAACAAATTACATCTCATGACTCAGTGTAAGGGTTCCCTTGACTCTTTATAAATCGCTCCTATACATCACATTTATAACTCGATGCCTTCTTTCTTACATGGAACAACTTGAGCACATTTCCCTTTACCCATTTTCTTAGCCAAGTCCTCCAAAGTCTCCACCTGTCTATAGATTTCTTCTTCCATACATGAATCATGTGCATAAGGCCAATGGTACTTGACAAATGCACAATGATTTGCTACTTTTCCTTTTCGATCATTCCTTCTATACTGAGCTTGTCCAAATTCATATTTTTCTAGATCATGCGTTAGTTCAACAACATCTTTCACTTTTGCAAATGTATACACTCCAACTATGACTGGCAATGGTGGCCAGGATGCCTTCTTGCAATTATTAAGTGAATATCCAATCCCATTTATAAATGCTTGATAAGCTATTTCCTTCAAAACCATATAATTAGTAACATAACTCGGCAATATGTTAGGTGCTCTCGACCCACCATATATGCGCAAATAGGTTCCATCTAGAGTCAAAAACCAATATCCCAATTGTGTCATTGTTGCAATGCCATTGTCTGACATGCATTTTGCTGGTGTCCCATGCATCATGGTATATAGCGGTCAAATGAACTCCTCGCAGATTTGATTATAATTACTAATGTGCTTTTGAGCCCAAAGTACTCTACAACATACATTGATAGGTGTCTTATCAGGAACCCAATCCCATCCTATTCCTAGGAACTGATTTGATGTGCATATTGCATCTACAAGATACGAAGACATGAAGAAATTTGCCTCTTACTTAAAAACCCCATCTTGTGCACGCAATACTACTTCTTCCATGTTCTTTGACAAAATGTCACACCAATTGAATCTTGCACCACGAATTGTGACATAATATAGCAGAGGGCACCACTCGATCTTGAAGTGTGTTGCATCTACTTCTCCATGCAAGCGACATAGCAGTGCAACAATCATTCTATAGGGTTGCCTCAATGACTTGTTGTTGTATATACCACTATCAACTTGCCGAAAATGCTTGTCTTGAAGCCAATCTTGCTTGAGAAAGGTCACATAGTTCAACTGAATTGATTGCATCCAATCATCAAACAAGATTATTTCTGGCTTTGGGAATTTGTAGTACTTGCTCATAGTTCCCATCTCAAAAGATGTTATGGGCACTCCGACAATATTGTTGACAAATCTTCTCTTTGCATAAATCCAAGGAATGGGCCACTCTATTATTTATGCACAAGGGAACAATTCTCGTCTTGCTACCACCTTATGGAGTGCAGACCGTTTTATGTTCTCAAACAACCAAATATCATCTATGCTCTTTGTCTGGCACTATTCTTCTTGCAAGAATTGATATATGTCTCCCCATCTATACTCACGTTTATTAGGATATTCCTATACTCCATCCTAGTCCTACCAGCATTTTCATTATTTGCATTTTTAGTCTTGCATGCATTCTGCATGCATGCATCCCAGTCATCAGTCCCAGTACCTAGCCCTAATCTAGCTAGCCCCAGGAGCTTCTCTCAGATTAGTTTTATCCCTCCTAGATCTTAGTGCGCCCTTCCTCCTTGATTTTAGGAAGCCACTCGTCCTCTGTCACCTACCACTCAGTTGCACTTCAGTTATCTTTAGTTCTTTCCTTGATTTAAGGAAAGACTGACTCTCAACTGACTGTATCACTCCGATGGACCTCCACTGAGACTAGACTGCCCATTCTGACTCCAGTTAGCTCCTCATGCACCCTCCACTGAGCCTCCTTCATTCAGTTAGTGCCAGTTATACCTACCACGCTGAGTTAGACTTAGTTTGATTGATGGTTAACAGTTACTTGAGCATTGATGACTCCACTGATGATGATGAAGACTTCTAGTTGTGCTCCGATGACACTCTAGTGATCTTTTGATCACTCCATGAAGGCTAATTCGAATTGCCACCTTGGCATTCGAATCCTCGTGCATTGTATTATTTTTTTGTCCATTTGTGATTAATAAATTAGTGTGTGTGAAGTTATTTTGTTTCTATCCGAGTTCTACTGTATTATTCTGTTGCTCTCTTACTGCATTATTCACTCTTAATCTTATTCCTAAATTATTTCATTGTGAGGTATACATCAGCTCTTAGATCTGCTGTGAGGATTTTCACATGGTATCAGAGCATGTTGATAGTATTGTTTATCTCCATTCCTGAGAGTTTTTTGCAGGTTATTATCAAGATTTCGAGTGCAGCAATTGCAGCAGTTTCTGCACTTTTGCAACAGTAGCAGTTGCAGACCTTTCTATTTTTTTTGTAGGTCTTCTATAGCTTCCATGTATTCAAAATAAATTCATCCTCTTTCTCCATTCAACTATGATGAATGAAAACAAAAAATGATAGCATATTTGAAGGCCATGATCTGTTTGATTATTGTTTTGAAAGAGAGTTCGAATCCTTTGAAGAAGAGAAAGACTGGTTAAATAAAGGTGACAGTGTCTATGCAACAATGGCGTTTTCTATGCCTCGTTGCATGAGGCACCACTTCATTGATTCTGCTGAATCTCCAATAGAAGGAATTGGTCCAAACCCTTTCGAGAGAAAGAAAAGTGATGCATTCGCCCTCCTTGATGATCTCATTGATCATGAATCAGTATCAAACATATCTCATATTGAAGTTGTCCACAAAGAAGAAGAACTTGTAGATTCTACACTCATGCTCCAAATTCCTTCTATTTCGAATTCTGTGCCAGCTCACACTCTAGAAATTGCAGAGGTTCCTAAATCCTCTCTTGCACTAGAGTTTGTTGGTTTGCCTCATGATCTACTGAATGTTTCAAAGGTAAAATCATCCATTGGAGGTAATGCATTCGCTCTCCTTGATCAATCACCTCTTGTTTACTATTGTAAGATCATTATTTCATGCTCTCAAAAGGTTATTGAAGATGTTGGCCATTGCCATTCGCTTGGGATAATTTTTCATGCATTTACTGGTTTAGATCTCACCTCAAATGGTTCAAAGGAAATCTTAAGCAACCATGATTAAAGTCTTGGATCTGATTTGGATTCCAAGAAATCACTGATATTTGATGGTTCTTTTGAGCATAATCTCAGCCATGATGGTTTGAAGGAGAAGACAAAAGACTATCTGCACATTCATAGATTTGATCCTATCTCAACTGATTCGAATCACAGGTTCAAGGATCATCCTCATACTTTTGGATTTGTTCTCATCGCATTCGATCTGAAGAGCAAGCACAAGCACATGCTTTCTGAGCATGATCCACTTCTTCCCAAGAAGAAGATACCTCCAGACATATGACCAAGCATAACACTTGCTTGAGTTTGGAGCATTTATTTTTGTGTGTGCCTTACAGTCTATTTTGAGGGGGGGTATTTTTCCCATGAGGTTTTCCCCATTTCCTCGGTTTATTGACTGTTATTATTCATTGTATTGGGTGACCTTTGGTCTTAGTTACCAGGGCCCAGGATGGATTAAGGGGGGGTGTTAGGATATTCTTATACTCCATCCTAGTCCTACCAGCATTTTCATTATTTGCATTTTCAGTCTTGCATGCATGCATCCCAGTCATCAGTCCTAGAACCTAGCCCTCATCTAACTAGCCCCGGGAGCTTCTCTCAGATCAGTTTTAGCCCTCCTAGAGCTTAGTGCACCCTTCCTCCTTGATTTTAGGAAGCCACTCATCCTCTCTCACCTACCACTCAGTTGCACTTCAGTTATCTTTAGTTCTTTCCTTGATTTAAGGAAAGACTAACTCTCAACTAACTGTATCACTCCAATGGACCTCCACTGAGACTAGACTACCCATTCTGACTCCAGTTACCTCCTCATGTGCCCTCCACTGAGCCTCCTTCATTTAGTTAGTTTCAGTTAAACTAAGTTACACCTACCACACTCAATTAGACTCAGTTTGACTGATGGTTGAAAGTTACTTGAGCATTAATGACTCCACTGATGATGAAGACTTCTAGTTGTGCTCCGATGACACTCCAGTGATCTTTTGATCACTCCATGAAGGCTAATTCGAATTTCCACCTTGGCATTCGAATCCTCATACATTGTATTATTTATTTGTCCATTTGTGATTAATGAATTAGCGTGTGTGAAGTTATTTTGCTTCTATCCGAGTTCTACTGTATTATTATGTTGCTCTCTTACTGCATTATTCACTCTTAATCTTATTCCTAAATTCTTTCATTGTGAGGTATACATCAGCTCTTAGATCTACTGTGAGGATTTTCACAACGTTCAGTCCCTGTAATGCATGATGTATCACCAAACTGTAACATGATAATGGGTGTCCACAATAGCCAAATTTGTAGACTTCTGCTTCCAAGAAAACCTACAATAAATCCCAACAATTAGGAGACCTTTTCTTTAAACAAGCACAATAAATCCCTGATACAACTTCCATCTTTAAATGCAAATCTTTGTTGTACAACCCAAATTAAATGTTGAACTACATTGACAATAATAACAAAGAAACCCTAAATGCAATCATCCTGTCACTTCCCTAAGTTTTTCCATCGTTAATGCTTTGCACTTTGCTAAAGTTTTACACAATAATTTAAGATAGTACTTGCTAATTAATAGCACTCCAAGGTTCATAATTTGAAATTGAAAGCAATGAAAAAATGATCATATATACGGGTAATGAGACACGTTTTCACTTTCTTCTTATTCATTGTATTCATGGTCATTCTCATATCAACATTAACGTTATAATTAGCACAAGCATGCCCATTACAATATCCATATTTATATGGTTGCTTTGGAAGGATACGCTGCAATTTCCAATAAATTTTTACACAATAAATTAAAATAGTACTTGTTTATTAATAGCACTCCACTCCAAGGTTCATAATTTGAAATTGAAAACAATGAAAAAATGAACATATATACGGTTAGTGATACACGTGTATAATTAGCGCAGGCATGGCCATTACCATATCCATATTTATATGGTTGTTTTGGTAGGATGCGCTACAATTAACAATAAATAAATTTAACATACTATTATACATTTTGACCTTTTATAGTTAACATATGTAAACTTTTTAATAATTGTATTGGATTTTGATGAAGGGTTAACTTGCTTCTACAGTAATAATTGATGTTGCCTAAAATATTGAAAGGTTTGTACTGTAGTAAATTGGCGGTATGTCAGAAATTGATTAAATTTCTTTAATTAAAAATATTTTTAGTTATAAATCAAGGATAATAAAAAAATCTATCTAATCTATAAAATATCTTTTGTAAAAAAGTGTGGAAAGTTTTCAAGGATTTATTTAGTATTCAATAAATAATAAGCAATCAACAAAGAAAAAACAAGCTTTTCGTTTCATGTCGAGAAAAATTCAAGTGCTGAATTAGCATGAGTATCCGAGAGTCTGATGAAAATGGTGAGGGAAGTGCTTGTGACGAAATTGATGGTATTATGCACTCTGTGGTTGAAAGAGAATATGTTCAAGGAGTCTTGAGAGAGAAACAACATCCAAAGGAGGGAAAGAGACTAGCGAAATTTATTAACGGTTAGCTTGCAGTTGGGAATTGGGTTCTTTTCTTAGCTCACTCATTTATTTGCTAAGTCTGTGTATTTTTCTAAGGAACCGGGTTCTTCCCAAATCAGATTCTCCTACTAAGCATTGATGCTTAATATGGCTTTTTTCTACTAATGTTAAAATATTTTCGCTGCCTTGTTTATAATACAAAGTTATTTCAAATTTCTTAAATATACTTCTATACTTTCCATGCCTTTGTCAAATATTGTATTTTTATCACACTTTCCTAATTGATCTTGCTTGAACTCCATCCCAAACTACATTCTAATTCAACCAATGTTACACATAAATGCAAAAATTCCAGGAAAACTTTATTCCGTACGAACGTGTAATTTTGTCGAATTTGCCATTAGCTACATATCCTTGCTTAATTAAGCACAACTTCTGCTTCCAATTTGGTCATATAGTCGTCCACAATTATGAAATCCAGACATACAATATTTACGAGCGAAGTATATACTATATATTGTTTCTAAAGATAGGATTTATTTGAGATTATATTTTAAAGAGATCAACAGGCACATTGCAAAGAAGTCTGAAGAAATTAATAGCTCCTATGTGCCATATCCACCACAAATATGAAGTTTTTGCTTAATTGGTTTACATAGGTAACAACCAACACCGTGGACAACTGGGTTATCAATAATTTCTTCAATATTTTCCCTTGCAACTTGAATCTTCTGCAGACTCAAATTAACAGTTCAATAACAATGGAATAAAGTCCTCTTGAATGTTGTCTATTGAAACAATTTCATTGTGTCGTCCACTACCATGCCCGGTTCATCAACATGACCTAAAATACAAATTTTGCTCCTTCCATCATTTGATAGGGACTTAGCTGCATCGCAGCTATTACCCTTGTTTAACTAAATATTAATATTAATAAAAATATAAGTAATAAAAAAACAAATATATCAATAAAAACATTTAAACTTTAATAAAACAGGACTCCACCAACCAACTCTATTAATAATGATTTAATTACAAATTAAAATTTTAAAATAAATTAAATTTACTATACTTATCACCACTTTTTATGATTGTTATAACAATATAATACCTATCAATGTAGACATCATGGTGTGACAAAAGTAATGTCAGATTCTAGATGCTAGCCAACTAATGAACCCAAAAGACTTTCAATTACAAGCATGGACACACTTCACCAACGTTTAACCTAGGCCCTTGATGATTGCCATTCCAACAATAGAGGAGGATAACTAGTAAATGTTTGGATTTTTATATTTTTACGAGGGGCAGTAATAAAGACCATCCCATCACCAATCCAATGGGACCCTTCGCTCCAAATCTCTAGCACATGAATCTTCCTCCATTTCCGATGGCATTAGCAAACAATGATCTGATGCATGACAGGCGGTTTGAGTATTACGAAGTCATTAATATTGTGGGGAAGAATGTGGAGGTAGTGATATGCAAGACTGTTGTACATTGTTTTTATCTGCAAGACAATCTTGTTACCACATACACCAACTTTTCACAATAGACACGCAATCTCTTCAATGCAATACATACTTTCATTGCTACCTATTGTCGAGACTCTTTCAAATATTAAGTTGAGCAATACAACAACACTCTTCGTACTACTTCAAATCATGGTTGATATATGGCATTGTTTAAGTTCCCATTAGACTTATCGGTGAAGGAGCTAGAGGACTTCTAGTATTTAGGGTTACCAAGAAGTTTGTCCAACACTTAAAGTTGTCTAAATCATATAATATTCTCATCAACAATGCTTCTGTAGAACTAAACTCCTTTGTATAATTTTCGTTCATTATTTTGATTATGCATTATCCTCTTTTCAATTTTCATTTTTGGTTTTGTATTTTTTTTGTGCCTTTGTGAGGAATGATAATGTGATTTAATAAGGTTATAAGGATTTAAGGATATGTAGATGGATAGGATGAGGCATTAGAGGGTGCATAGTTGGATATCTTATTCAATCGTTTCATCCAATGGTTTTATTAGATGCGATGAGGTGATAAAAAGTCTATAGGAACCGTTGGATGGGATGATGTGGTAAAACGTGTATAGGAACTATTAGATGGGATGAGGCGGTAAAAAGTCATGTATAGTTAGATGTCTTTTTGAATGCTTGTTATTCTGAGATTCCACATTACAGGGATTTGAGAATTTTTTGTGGGGATCCTTCATTTTCAATATCCAATTTAATGGTTTTCAATACGTTATAAGTCAAATTCTAGTAGCATAGATAGTAAATGTTTTGTTTTTTTAAAGATTCTTTTTGGAATTGTTATAACAGTGAAATATTTTGCCAAGAAGTTTGAATCAATGTATGTTAATTTCAGTGAATTGAATTCAATGAGTTTTAAGTCAAATTTGGAAGCACACTTAGTAGTTATGAAGCATTTATTGCAGAGAGTTGGATAAATTTCTAACTTTTTGTCCTTTTTCATTAAAAAATGGTAATGCAATTTTAGTTGAACTTAGTGGTTATAGCTATAAGAAAATGAAGATTTTGTCTATAATTTCACCAACTTCCAATAGCTATAGGAAAATCAAGATTTTGACTATTCACCAACTTCCAAAATCCCTGCTATGCTATATTGTATACATTTCATTATTTCAACTGGATTTCCATAAAAGATTGCAAATTTTTGTTTTGGTGGTTGTTTTTGGAAAAAAAAAGGCAAATCATTGAAATCTTATATTAGCCTTTTTACAACATACAAATTTAGATTTAGACAAGTGGATAGCTAGCACTTGTATAACTAGTTAAGATTGGAGGCTTAAGTAACACTCTGTTTAGTATTTTCTTCTCTCCATTTTTTTCGGCCATGATCTTAGCAAACACACTCAAAAATTATCTAGTGCTATTGCAATTACATTTTTTGGAGAGCTAGTACCATTATCCTATCAGCAATGAAACATGACAAAATCTTCTTACTCCTAGAACATTTCCCATCTCACATCAACACGTAGAAATAGCAATGTCTAAAACAATGATAATGTCGAAAACATTGCCACCACGACCCATCGTTTTTCCCCACCGCACAATTTTTTTCCATCAAATTTGATTGAGCGTTTTTGCACACAAAAAGATTTTATTTAGTGACTTGTTTTTTCACACAAAAAGATTTTAAAATAAAGCAAGAATGAAATGACTTTGACTTGCACTAAGTAAAAAGATATTTTTAATGTCTCTCATTATTAAAGTGATAGTACACATCGTTTTTCACATAAAGTAAGAATGAAATGACTTTGACTTGCACTAAAATAAGAAGATATTTTTAATGTCTCTCATTATTAAAGTTATAGTACACATCGTTATTCCCACCAACGAAACGCACAATTTTTTCCATCAAATTTGATTGACGTCACAAAAGATTTTAAAATAAAGTAATAATGAAATGACTTTGACTTGCACTAAAATAAAAAGATATTTTTAATGACATTTTTAATAATACGGGATAGCAATTTAGGATTTTATAACAGGTATTTATATTAACGTTTATTGTAAAAAGTTTAGTAAGATTGCGTAAAAAGTTTAGTAAGATTTGAATTATTTTGATTTTTTTTGGGAATGGCTAAGATATTTTCTTAAAATTATTTAAATTAAAAGGATGTTGTGAAATATAAATTTTAGTTTTTATTATTAAAATTAGGTAGAAATTTATATTATAATTTATATTTAAATTTTTTAATTAAAAATATCCTAAATAAAGTAAAGTAAAACAACTTTTACTTGTATTAAAATAAAATAATTTTTTGGAATATAGATAGAATTTTGATTAAAATTAGGAAAATGTTGATGACGATCATGATGATTAATGTCCACTGAGACTCTTAGGACCTTAAGAGAAGATAAATGAATTACTTGGATTTTTGTAAAATTTGATTCTTATGAAGGAAAAGCTAAAAAAGAAGGGTTCCTAAGTTCCCATAATTTTGACAAGTTAGAAGACCATGGAGATTAGAGTTGTAGTAAGATTAGGAAACTGTGATCGAATGTGGGTCACAGAGCTGGTAGATCCTTTCTTCCCATGGTGTTTTAGGAATTGTCCATTGTCATGTTTCACCATGAAGCTCATGGTAGTTCGTTATTATCTTGGCTATATTAATCTTCTTCTTTGAACTTGTTAAGATAGAGAGGTATGTTTGGTCTTCAAGATTAGGATTAATGACTTCCTTGTAATATCTTAACTTTATTTTACCCTCTAACTCTTTCTCGTCCCACATTCTCGCTTTGAACTTATATGTGATAGTTTTTTTGAGGTTGTTGATATCTTGCAAAGCGATGTTTTCATCAATTCCTCAATGACTTAACCAAGCCATGGTGTCTTTGTACCAACCTCTCTTTAGTTGAAGATGGCCTTGACTAGAATTTAAAGCAATTTTAGGGAGTCTTTGGTCTGCCATGTCCTTTATCTTATTCTTGTACATCAAGTATCTATACATAGCTATCCTTTCAATGGGGAAGGGACCCATTTCCATAAGGAGAATAGGATAGGGTGTGTTGCTCTTAATTTTGAGATTATAGGTGATAAAATGTTTTTGAATTTGCTCGATATTTCTCCTGGACTCTCGAGAGATGCTACACCCCCAAACTTCACAACTGTACAAGATAATGGGAGTGACAAGAGTTTTAAAAAGGAACTTCTTTTTATCCCACATCACCAGATTTGTTGATTTGCAATTATTTTCTAGGCCAAAATAAGATTTCCACCCTTCGTTAATCATTTTATCAATGCTATAGTTCTAGTTGAGGTTGTGATGTATATCAATTCCGAGATACTTGTAAGAGGACACTTCCTCCAAATTGTTGTTGTCATAAACAAAATTAGCATAGGTGTGTTTCTTAGACTTGATAATCATAACTTTGGTTTTGCCAGTGTTAACATGCATACCCATGTTAGAGCAGAAATCCTTGAGAATCCTTAATTGAGTATCAAGGTCAGAGGGACTCCTTGCCAAAAGAACAATATCATTGGCATAAAGAAGGAGGATTACAACTATTCCAACTAAGGTCGTTCCTGTGTAACCTTCCTCTTCTAAACAACTCTCTAGTTTATCGATATAAATGCCAAAAAGCGAAGGGGAGAGGGGGCACCCTTGTTTTACTCCAATATTATAATTAATATCTTTGGACAACCCCTCGAAATCGTAAATTTGGCAATGAATTTCTCGTACAACCTTATCACGACAACTCTCAATTCTAAAGGAACCTTCAGCTGTTCTAATCTATTCCACAAGTTACTTCTGGGCACAGTATCAAAATCTTTCCTAAAGTCCACACAGCAACAAAAGAGAATGGATTTAATATTTTGACACTCTTCCGCAATTATCCTAGGAGTAATGAGGTGATATGTGGTAGAGTGATGTATTCTAAACCCTGCCTTACCTTTAGCTCGCTTACCTTCACTTTCAAGCCAAACACTGATTTTCTTTTGTAGAATGATACCATAAAGATTGGCTAAGATAGGGATAATCATAATGGTTCGATAATTAGAGAGGTTATTTTTATCGCCGCTTTTAAAGATAGGGATGATGAGGCTCTGAGTCCAAGGAATAGGGAAACCTTGCGTGACAACCAAATTGAAGAGGTTGTGGATGTAAGGAATGAGAACAGTTCCTATAATTTTCAGGATTTCAGCTTGATAACCTTCAATGTCTTTAGCTTTTCCATTTGCTAGGTGCTTCATACCAAAGTCAATGTCTTCTAAGGTTTTGAGTGTTGTTAATAGCATTCGGGGATTCGTAGCGCTTTTGAAGATAGGAATCACAATCTTTCAAAACTATCTTATTATTCTCTTTAGTTTTACTAGTTAGGATTTGTTTCCATAACGTTTTAGGAGCCACCTTAGAGAGGTGTAAAAGATATTCCTGCTTTTTATCTATAGAATGCGTCTTTTTTATTTTAATAAGGGCTTTGTAGTAAATGGATTCAGTTTAGCATTATATAGTAAATGCTATATAAGTTAAAATATATATTGTTAAATTTAAAAAAAATTCAAATATAAAAATACATATCTCAACCAGTTTAAAATTTCGACAAATAAAATACTAATAATTATATAAATTGAAATATATATCTTTCGGTTGAAAAATTGAAATATATATCAATAAATTTAAAACCCGCCCATTTCATTTCTTGTTCAATGAATTCTGTCAAAATCCATAACAAAGCAAACAGCCTTGCCATCCATGTATTTATTAAGCAAACCAGGGGGCCGTCCATGTATTTATTAAGCAAACCAGGGGTCATCAGTCACAGAATTATAATCTGATTGGCACGGAGTGAAACCTAATTATAAATAAGTCCGAACAAATCAAAATGATAATGCAGACAAAGATCAAGATCTGCTAAAGGTGATGGAGAATCTCCTTCTACTTCTGTGTGGGGCTCCCGATATGTCCCACTTTTCTCCTGCAGTTTGACAATGTTGAGATTAAATTTCATCTCTATAGATTTTTCTATTCAAGTTGATTGAAATATATATCAATAAATTTAAAACCCGCCCATTTCATTTCTTGTTCAATGAATTCTGTCAAAATCCATGACAAAGCAAACAGCCTTGCCGTCCATGTATTTATTAAGCAAACCGGGGGGCCGTCCATGTATTTATTAGGCAAACCAGGGGTCATCAGTCACAGAATTATAATCTGATTGGCACGGAGTGAAACCTAATTATAAATAAGTCCGAACAAATCGAAACGATAATGCAGACAAAGATCAAGATCTGCTAAAGGTGATGGAGAATCTCCTTCTACTTCTGTGTGGGGCTCCCGATATGTCCCACTTTTCTCCTGCAGTTTGACAATGTTGAGATTAAATTTCATCTCAATAGATTTTTCTATTCAAGTTGATTGAAATATATATCAATAAATTTAAAACCCGCCCATTTCATTTCTTGTTCAATGAATTCTGTCAAAATCCATGACAAAGCAAACAGCCTTGCCATCCATGTATTTATTAAGCAAACCAGGGGGCCGTCCATGTATTTATTAAGCAAACCAGGGGTCATCAGTCACAGAATTATAATCTGATTGGCACGGAGTGAAACCTAATTATAAATAAGTCCGAACAAATCAAAACGATAATGCAGACAAAGATCAAGATCTGCTAAAGGTGATGGAGAATCTCCTTCTACTTCTGTGTGGGGCTCCCGACATTTGGTTAGCTTACCAAAATCGCCATTTATAACGAATCAAATGTTTTTTTAACCTAAACACATAAATAACACAATATGTTATTTATGGTGCAGTTATTTTTAATTTTTTTTTATTATTTCACACTAAATAGACACTCATTCTATGTATGAGAAGAAATGTGAAATGTAATCGAGTTTCACAGAAAGCCCGAATATGTAAAGAAGACTTTCAATTTGTTTCGAAATAGGCAACCGTTTCTCCGAATCCTCCTCTTTCAATTTCTCTTAAATCTCCGGAGCTGGTTTTAAAAAAATGGGTGTAACTATGGACAAAATTCGTTATGGCAAATGGGGCGATTGGATAACTACAGCGGGCGTGCTCTTGAGTTTGTTGCGTCTTATTACTGCTCAGCCAGGTATGTACTCATGGAACCTTCTAACCTCAACAAACGGCACATGAGAGTCTGTCATTTGATATCTTCTTGTTGGTTATACTCATGGATCATTTATTTCCATATTTGGTTGACATGGTATTGTTTTATTAAATAATTTCTGGTCGTGTTGAAGGATTTTTGAGTATCGACTGCGGAGGGAAAACAAATCGAACTGGAGAAAACAATATAACATGGGTTTCTGATGCTAATTACATAGACGTCGGTCAGACAGGAGAGATCGGGCGCGCCTTTGCTGAAGGTTCTCACTTGCACAATCTACGAGTTTTCCGGAAGCCTCTCAACAAGTCTTGCTATCAGTTGCCTGTTGACCCTAATGTGCCTTACCTCTTAAGATTATGGTTTGCCGTTGGAAATTACAGTGGATTCAAACAATTGCCAAGCTTCGCTGTCTCTATTGAGACACTCGGTATGTTAGCTATGGGAAATGTAACGATCTTAGATACAGATGCAGGTTATAATGAATCAATATTGGTCAGTTCTGGCACAGTGTTGTACGTGTGTTTGATCAGAACTTCGGAGCTTGATGATCCCTTTATCTCTGCTATCGAATTGAGGAAGCTCCAACAAGGCATGTATGCACAGGCTAAGCCAGGAACAATGTTGATGTCACTCTGGAGAAGTGATGTTGGTGGAAATTCTACGATCAGGTGAATGTTGATGTCACTCTGGAGTAGCGGTAATGAAATCTAAGCGTCATAATTAACCTGCCAGTAGGGATTATGATAAAAAAATCATGTACAACTAGGACTCGTCATAATTAACCACATGCCTAAATTAATTTTGATATGTGAGAACCAATTTTGATGCATTAGTGTTCAGCACTTGTGTTTTGGTTTTTAACGATCAAGTTGAATGGCTTTGTATGGATAAAACAGGTATCCTCGAGACAAGTTCGACCGGATCTGGGATTCTAAATTACGTGTAACTGTTACTAATTATTATTTTGAACAGTTTGTAAGATGTGAAGTGCCCGTTTCAACAAACAATACGAAGGAATTTCCTCCACCTGCTGTCATGCGAACGGCGGCGGTTAGTAATGTAGGTGGGCTTGAATTCAATGTAGGACCGACTGATGGTAGCAAATCGTTACTGCTGTTATATTTTGCAGAGATCGAGAAGCTAAACATGTCTCAATCGAGATCTTTTTACGTGACAATAAATGGTGAAAATCGGTCTGAAGCTATTACTTCTCTGAGCAAATATTCTACCCTGGAGCGAACATTCATATCCAACCAAACGGATACCTTCAATTTTGGCTTGGTGAACACCAGTGACGCTACCAGTGGTCCTATAATCAACGCTTTTGAGACTTACAAAATAGTCGACACCCGACCGGCAACAGATGCACAAGATCGTAAGTTACCTCATGTTTTGAGACTGGAATTGTTGATATTAAGATTCAATTTCTAACCAATTAGTTTTTATAATGCAGTTAAAGCTCTTGAGGCTATTAAAAGCAGGTTTGGCATATATGGCTGGATTTCCGATCCTTGCTTTTTGATCCAGTGGAAAGGAATTGTCTGTAAAAACAATACTTCGCCTAGAGTTTCTGAAATGTAAGGTTCATTCTTTGATTTGCTTAGAGTTGAAATCATAAAAGTGACGAGATTCATAGGTGAAATTGTATGTAAACAAAAATCGTATTGTTGCCAGCGATTTGTCAGCAAAGAATCTTAAAGGATTGGTGCCTAACGATATTGGAAACTTGACAGCATTAGTTAAAGTGTAAGCAGAATTTGACTTTTTAATTTGAAGTGTAAACAGGATTTGGCTTGCAAGAAATCCTTATATAATCATCTGTCCAGCATTTGCTCATTAGTGTTGAAACTAGCAGGTCGCTTCACAATAATCGTTTGACTGGGCCATTGCCAAATTTTTCCAGTCTAATCATGTTGGAGAGACTGTAAGTTTCTTTCCAACATTCAGATTTCAGTTGGTCTGTTTTTAGTCTTGAACCTCTGCAATTTCATATAAAAACCAAAATTTACTTTGCTAATTATGTAGATATCTACAAAACAACAACTTGAGCGGTACTTTTCCATACTGGCTATCTGAACTGAAAAATCTAAAAGAGTTGTACGTCTCCCTCTTTCTTCCTTTTCTATTTATCTTTTCACAAGTCTTGTTCAAAGTTAAATGAAATTATTCGAGAAATTTTATACCGCAATCTTTTTTCTCACAGGAATATAGACAATAATAATTTAACTGGTGTAATTCCTGCCCAACTTCTCAATGGTTCATTAAAAATCAGGTAATACATGGCAGGTTTTAATCCTTCTATTTTGACACAAATCCCATTTGAGATTCATTTTTCGATCATATTCTCCATAATAATAATCAATCCAGTTAAGATTTTAATTAATGTTACTGGACTACGTCCATGAAAAATCTTTTTCTTTGGTCGGATACAGTTACTGTGGAAACCCCTACTTACTACCAATGCATAAAGGGGAATGCAATCTACATAAGGGGGGACGCATTCTAAATCATACAGAGAGGAATAAATTGAAGGTTGTCCTCCCAATAACACTCAGCGGAATTCTAATCATCGCTTTAGCATTGATGGTGGCTATCGTTGTGTATCGCAATAAATTCGGGAGAAAAGAAGACGATGTTGCCAACGAACGTAGTGGACTGGAAAAGGAACCAAGATCTTTCTTGTCCGAAGGTTAGGAGATACTATCCATATTATATATGGTATAATAATATGAAACATAGAGTTAGTAGTCCTGTAAATGAATTTAGAATTAGCTTAGAAAGATTTTTGTGCTTCGACTCTCAGTAACTTTAACTCTCCTGAATGGATATGGATTGCAGACTACTCAATGGTTATGGTGCCGAATCCAACAAAATCCCGTGCCTTCACTTTGGAAGAAATGATAGCGGCCACACAAACATTTAATCAGGAGATCGGAAGGGGGGGATTTGGATCAGTGTTTCTAGGTAAATTGCCCCAAGGAAGCCAAATAGCGGTAAAAGTGCTCTCACAGTTCTCCCAGCAAGGAGCTCACGAGTTCTTGAATGAGGTGATTCTCATATATTTCTTCAATCGTGTAATACGGTTTACTTTGGATCCAATGTAACAATGTCTAACCGCATAGTCACACTTGTGTAGTATATATGTCTTAAAATTTATACCAGTGATCTTTCTCGATGAACAGGTTGATCTTCTTTCCAGAATCCATCATAGGAACCTGGTATCTTTACTGGGCTATTGTAACGAGTCAAAAGAAGTTATGCTTATCTACGAGTACATGTCAGGAGGTTCCCTCAGGGATCACCTTTACGGTATATTATAATGCTGAGAGATATGTTTTTTTGAGTCGATATAATAGTCAAAGAAACAGACGCATTCAGTTCTCTTATTTGTTTTCCAGGTCCTAGTGCACATCATTCCAAACTAAATTGGAGAACGAGGCTTAAAATAGCTTTAGATGCAGCCGAAGGTAACTCTTTTCACAATTACTTTGATACACATTATATTTTTATGACCTAAATGGCGGTTGTTAACTATCGATTGCTCTAAAATAGAGGAGAATTTCTAGATTTCTAAATCGTGTGTAACGACACATCTCACACGATTCACGTGTGGTTTCTACTCAAGGACTGGAATACCTGCACGTAGGTTGCAACCCAAAGATAATTCACAGGGATATAAAGACCGCAAACATCCTTTTAGACAGCGATTTGAATGGAAAACTAGCCGATTTCGGTCTTTCAAAGATTACAACTGATGGGGAGGCTACTCATGTTACCACTGCCGTAAAAGGAACTGCAGGATACCTGGATCCAGAGTATGTTAGACATATATAACTTAGCAATCTGTTTACAATATTCTGATGTTAATGGATTCAAGTCATAATTAAAAGTAGAGGCAATTTCATTTTGTTTTTGTGCGGCACTTATTCAATGATACGCAACTAATTTTTTGTGAGGCACTTCACAGGTATTTCAGCACTCAAATGTTAAGTCAGAAGAGTGATGTGTATAGTTTTGGAGTGGTTTTGCTAGAGATCATATGTGGTAGACAACCCATAGATCTAAAACTACCTGTAGAGGAACTAAACATCATTAGATGGGTGAGTAATCATCAAGAAATATTTTAACGCCTCTGACAATAGAATAGAATATGTTGTAGTGCATCTTCTCCCGGACTAACAATAATTAGTGACATATTTACAGGTGACACCCTGTATATTGGACAATGATAATCCTGGCAAAATAGCAGAAATCATAGACAAGAGGTTGGGTGGAGGTTATGACATGATATCCATCACTGGTGTTGCCAAACTAGCGATGAGATGTGTTCAGGGAGACCCGTCTTTTAGGCCGAGCGCGACTGAGATAGTGGCCGAGCTGAGAGAGGCTATCAAACATGAGGATCAGGCTTCTATTTCAATTTCAAAGGAGATGGGTATCGAAAGTAGCGATTTGTTTTCAGGCCCGATCTCTTTATCCGTGGATTCGAGTGGACGTAGAGGAATGGACTGGAGTGCTAACAGCTCCAGCATTTCTCAACCAGCTTGAAGATAGTTCTCAAGCCTGAGTTGTTGTACGACTACTGGGGTTTGGTCCCCATCAAGCGTGGGCCCTTGGGTCTTTTCTCAAAAATGGAAGTTGGGTCAGAAGCAATACAAGTGATCAACATGTTAACTATAGCCATGTGAATATGTTGTTTGGTTATTCCTAAACTGAAGGGATGTTAGCCAAATCAAACATACAACTTACAAGTCTCGGCCATGACACAGTTTACATCATGAAGATATTTTACCTGGTTTTGGTTAATCTCTAATAAAATAATTGCTGGGCAACTAATTGTGATTGTTTTTGGTTTGCACAACATTCTGAAAAGTTATTTCTAGGACTGTGAAAGTTTTTAATTAATATAATTTTTATTATATTTTTAAATTATAATTAATTTGAACTTTATTGATTTATTGTCACAGTTTATATTTACTAGCACATCTACAAAAGATGCAGATGGAAACGATAGGGATATTAATAAAAATTTGCAGAATAATATAGTGAAGATTGTTTATTTGACGAACTTACTTGACCTTAAATGGATTCGGTTTAGCATTATATAGTAAATGGATTCAGTTTAGCATTATATAGTAAATGCTATATAAGTTAAAATATATATTGTTAAATTTAAAAAAAATTCAAATATAAAAATACATATCTCAACCAGTTAAAAATTTTGACAAATAAAATACTAATAATTATATAAATTGAAATATATATCTTTCGGTTGAAAAAATTGAAATATATATCAATAAATTTAAAACCCGCCCATTTCATTTCTTGTTCAATGAATTCTGTCAAAATCCATGACAAAGCAAACAGCCTTGCCATCCATGTATTTATTAAGCAAACCAGGGGGGCGTCCATGTATTTATTAAGCAAACCAGGGGTCATCAGTCACAGAATTATAATCTGATTGGCACGGAGTGAAACCTAATTATAAATAAGTCCGAACAAATCAAAACGATAATGCAGACAAAGATCAAGATCTGCTAAAGGTGATGGAGAATCTCCTTCTACTTCTGCGTGGGGCTCCCGATATGTCCCACTTTTCTCCTGCAGTTTGACAATGTTGAGATTAAATTTCATCTCTATAGATTTTTCTATTCAAGTTGATTGAAGTTTTTCTGGACGTTTCATTTCCCCACTTTTAGGTATGCTAGTTAATTATATTTTAAGTTATTATACGAAGATGGTGTTTAGTCATCATCAAGTGTTGGCCCATCTGAAAGTGGTGAGTGAAACCTGTGAACTATACCCATGTGAATATGTTGTTGGGGTTATTCCTAAAGTGAAGTAATTAGCCAAATCAAACCTAGAAGTCTCGGCCATGACATAGCTTACAGGGGTTATTCCTAAAGTGGAGCAATTAGCCAAATCAAACCTACAAGTCTCGGCCATGACATAGCTTACATCACGAAGATGTATTACGTGGTTTTTTTTAATATTTTAACAAAATAATTGCAATTGTGGTTGTTTATGTTTACAAACTTTTGAAAGTTATTTCTATGGCAGGTGAATGTTTTAGGTGTTGCTGGAGGTGGGGCTCCCATCTCTCTCTTCTTTTATAATTGCTAAAGGTGATAAAGAAAGGCACCCTGCTTCTGTTAAAAGTTCACATCCGTATAGGCTTTTCTATTAAAGTTGATTAAAACAAACAACAACTACAGTAACCTATTTATGAAGAAAACGTACAAAGTGGGGCTCCCGATATGTCCCACTTTTCTCCTGCAGTTTGACAATGCTGAGATGAAATTTTATCTGTATAGATTTTTCTATTCAAGTTGATTAAAACAAGCCACAACACTACAGTAACCTATTTATGAAGAAAACGTACAAATAGCCACTGCCCAGTGCCCGCCACTTGTTGACAGAAAACAAAATATCCTGGGCCATCTTTTGGTATTCACAATTTCCTCACCGTGAGATCAAGGATATCGTTGCATCTGGCACACAACGAACAAAAATCCTGGTCAGATCTCAATAAAGATGTTTCACAGGGATCATCACCGATTCATCTCTTACAGGCTGCCTGGAATAACCATGTACAAGAAATAGATAATACTGTGAAGTTCCACAACATACTGGAGGGATTATGACTCTTATCGTTGTATGCAGAAGATGAATCTTTATCCCAGAAGAAAAGCACCAGACTGTCGGGTTTTAAGGTAGAGGCCTGTAGAGAGAGGGGAATTAGGGGAACAGGGGGCACCTCTACAATGCCTTCCAATATCTACACAACTTTACTCATCGGTGGCCTTTCATCCTCATTGTCATGGATGCACCATCCCCCTACGATGGAAGCTCTCTTCACCTGTTCTGCTTCTGCATCATTCATCATTTTTTTGTCAAGCACCGCCATGGCGTTTTCGCTGTTGATCTGAGTTATAGCCCACGTGGGAAAGAACACCTCGCTGGATTCTGAGCGCCCATCCATGTTTCTCCTATGGGAGATCTCTCATATTGGTCACCTTCAAGGGAAACAGAAAGAAGCCTTCTTCGGCTGTGATAATGGATAATGGTAACTTGGTCATGCCGAGTACTGAGAATACACTTTGAAAGCATTTGGCAGAGCTTCGACTCCCTGAGAGATATGTTGTTGCCCAGGGTCGAAATTCAGAACGAGCAAGAAGTTGATGTCATGGAAGACGCCTTGGGATCCAAGTCTAGGGGACCTTCGCCCTTTAGATGGATCCAAACGAAGCCGAGGAGTTCGTGTTGATGTAAGAGAATCACAAAACATACTGGGATACCGATGTTTGGAACGGTAAATATTTTCCCAAAACTCCCAATATGACACCAATTCCCTCCACAATTACAGCTTTGTCAATAATGGTTCGAACAAGTATTTCATGTATTCTTATGTAAAGCATGGATTAACATATATGTCGAGTTTAGTAATGGATAAATCCGGACAAATACGAGTGTACATATTGGTGTGAGGCGAATGGAACTAGATTTGGCAACAACCCCCTCTCTCAATGCCAGATTTATGCTTTGTGTGGGTCTTACCGAATGTGCAACAATAACAATGTTGAGTCTTGCAACTACGTGCCTGGATTTGTCCCCAAATATAACAGCGAATGGGAATCTCGACAACGGTCAAGCGGTTGTGTTCGAAAGACGTCGTTACAATGCAGCCACTCCCGAAACCGGACCACCACCGACGGGTTTGTAGAGTTGACATACAAATGTCTAAGAATGGTTGAAATTGAGAGGTATGGAGAGCATTAAATCTACATTAAAAAATGCAATTCAGATCATATAGCCAAATTAAGATAACTTCCAAATTGTAGGACTTTTAAATTGATCTCAAAATTTACTCTTGCATAGACGTTGGTTATTTGCTTCATCCAAACCAGTTACGTCTTCGTGAGAGCAGCTACTTAATGACTAAATCTCAATCATTATTGGAAGCAACGAAGTGTAAATACATGGAGTCGTTTGGTCGTGATGCAAAGTCTCTCCATGAGTCTTGCTGTGGCCAACACCACCTTGACCACTATTGTGTGGTCCCTTATAATTCTATAAATATACAACATGTCTTATATGTTCAATACTATCATATAAAAGAGAACATTATAAAGATTTAAACGAATATTCTATGATTCAAGATTCCTCAACTTACTCGCAAGGTATTAGATCTATGTTCCAACAATGCAATCCTTTCTATAATTGCGCTTGTCTGCGGAACCTGGATTAGTAGAGAAAGGATTTCCGCAGTATATCTATTCAACAATTTCTCTGCCAGCTTTAGCAGGTGTGTGGCTTCACCAATTTTTCGCAATCGTGAAGCACCTCTACCACTTCAGGTTCTAAACGAAAAATCTTGCGATGCTGATTCATACTACGATTCACTAGTGGACTGCAACAAACATATATAAAGCACTACTGAGTTCTCTATTGATAGATTCCAAATTTTATATTAACGTAACATATCTATCATGATAGATTCGTAAAATTACAACACGGTTTACATCATCATAACGAAACCAGTATACACACGAAAAATACATAACAAAATTAATATTATGCTACGTATTATATTGGTACAATTGAAATGAATTATACCTGCGACCTCAAGGATCACAATCCACTCATTGGATCAATGGTCATAAGGCGACTTGCCTCCGATCTGCTAATATCTGGGAGCTGCCCCTAACAACACCCTAATAAAAAAAACATAGTGAAAGTCACCTAAACGATTCCAAAAACTATTCATGAGAAAACACATCAAAAAAATTATTATTCATATTATATTTTTAATATTACAAAGATGTATACCGGTTGTGTGGACCGTGGTGTGGCCGACCTTACGGAACCGGCTTACATAAAAAACATAGACTAGAAAATTACGTAAACGAAACCAAAATATTCATTGAAACATTAATATAATGCTAAAACATTTTGACATATTTTAATTGTACAATTCAAATCAGGTCTACCTGTTACCCCGAGGGTGTTTTCGTTTGATCAACATTCGACGAGTGTGTTTCCCAATCAACGTTCTGCATCAAATATAAATAACATTATATAAAACAAACCAAGTTTTTAATAATGGAAAAACCAAAGCAAATAAAAACTCTTTTTTCTTATTATATTTATACTATTAGAAAGATGTATACCTGCTCCGTCGAGGAAGAAGTGCTCCTCCGACCATTTGTTGGCAGGGATTTATCCCGATGACTGGCCTACAAAGTAAATATGGGAAATTTAAACGAAATAAACTAACAAAAATTCCTTATGATGTTTAATTTATTACTAAGAGGTTGAGTAAAATGTTTTATAGTAACCTTGTTTGTATCTACTCAGTTCACAGGGTAATTAATAAGCAACTCGTCCCCCTGTAGATATTGTTTTAATAGAAACTACAAAAACACGGTTTCCTTTACGCCCCTCAAATTTGCAGTTTGGTTGCTTAATTGTAGACCTTGGTTGTGAACTGTTTATAAACCCCGCAATATTCCCTGTGGCCTTTGGCCTTTCGTCCATGTACAACGTTCCTCCTTTATTTGATTTTTGTCTTTCAATTGTAAATAGTTTGTTGACAATCCATAGCTACGCATACTTTTTTGTATATCGGACAAGGCGCATCCAATCATTGTAGTTGTATATGGGTCCAACAAACTCCATCAATTCTGTACATGTCCCATAACTGACCAAGATGCAATCCATGGAAAACAACCCGAAACCATGTATTGACGACGGTGCAATTCGATATCTCCTCTCGTTCACACAAAAATCAATGTTCGGTGGAGGAAGATCCTTCGGTACCCATTGTTTCACTAAATGTCTGTACCTCAAGGGCACCTCTTTAATTGTCTTTTGTCTCATCACCATAGGAACATGCCCCCCCCTTGACTGTGAAAAAATTCATTGCGTCTATGGAATCTTCTTTTGGTTTTTTGACATCTAGTTGATACAATTCTTCTAGACCTACTGGATTTCTCACTTTCCTCTAGACTTCCTAAACTCCCCTCGCTCGAGGAAGACAGATCAGACAGATACCTGTTTGGTTCTACCCGCACCATTGTTAAAAAGTTTAGATTCGACCGCAAGGCATAGCGCCTCTTAAAAGTTGACGTCTATCGCCTTTTATAATTTTACTTGATCATCATTCCCTTTGTCAACATGTAGGCATTCAAGTGATGATCGAAAGACGACCAATTTATCTTTCTTAAGAGTAGAAAGTCATGCAATATTTATGAGTTGTTTTTTACTATTTGATTTAACGCTACATCACACATGAAACACTACACATACATGTTACATGATCTCCTCTAATGCTACAAGTCCTGGCTACTTAATGAAAACTATTTACCACATATTTGATTACTTTAGTGTAGACGTTTCCTGTAATATACTCAGAAGAGCTACTTTCAGAAATGACTGTGCCTCTTAGAGGCCAGTCAACTCTAGGAACCAAGTGACCCTATGATAGGGCTAGTACAAACCAGAGAGAGAGAGATGACTGGGCTATGGTACGGTCAATCAAAGAAATTCAGTAACAGTAAAAATGCTCAGTACAAAGACCAACTAGTAAGGTACAAGTCAAAAAAAAAAAGGTATAAAGACTCATAACCCTTAGGACTAAGGGGGTGTACACTACCTCAAATGTGTACAAACTACCATAGTTATAACCACAATACCAATAACATAAAAGGCGGTACAAATCAATATATGCAATATCTCCTTGTAACTACCTCATATATGCAATAGCTCCTTGTAACTACCTCTTGTAACTCAAATAGTACCACCAAAAGGTATGATAGCATGCAATCTTCCTAATTAAGGTCAGGAGGGGTGGTACGAAGTGGGTATAAAGACTCATAACAATTTGGAGAAAGTGGGTGTACCTCAAATGTGGACAAACTACCATAGTACCCACAAGACCTAAAACATAAAAGGTGGTACAAATCACAAGATATCCCAATATCAGTAAAACACCCAAAAGGTAAAAGGCAAGGTACCACAAAAATATTATTGACAAAATGAAAGGACCATAAGACAATCGACCAAGGTGGGGTACAACCATTCATCTCTCTCTCAAATGTACCATTGTTCCATATAACTTGAAAGACCATCATCACAGTAAACGAAAAATTCCACATGGGTGATGTGATCATGTGGTCCTCTAGACTACTCCTACGGTCAAGCATTAGTGGCTCCATGAAAGGGTGTTCAGTCCCTTTAGAAGATCAACTAACTCAACCATCTCGAAGACCTAGGAGAAGAGGACATCACACATCATCAAATAAGTATTGGTAACTACTGTGTATGAACTCAAAAACCCTAAAGCAACCGAGCGTGCAGAAGGGGAGCTATGAAAAGACAAGGCTCACAGGCCAAAAAAACAAGCTCAAAAAACTGTACTGGGACCCGATGTCACAGTAAGCGAGCTGAAACAAAAGTAGCCAGAATGCCAACAAGTAGCACTAAAAAGAAAAAGACCCTCTAAAAATGTGAAAATGCAAGCAAACTTCCTAACTAGGAGCTGGAGACCTCGACAAATCGTATCCTTCGCAAGGTGATGAAATCCAAGTCGAACAATACGAAGTGAGAGACCGAATTTGAAGGATATCCCTCTATCGAAAGGGATCCTGGGTAAAAGAGCCCTAGTAGAAAAGTCACTAAGCTACCTCGTTCATGACACGTCGGAAAAGGTTTTCAGCGCTTCTGCCTTATCACCCTTGTATCACCAGTATGGTGGCCGGAGAATACAAGGAAGACAATGATCGATGTTTCCTTAGGGCTAAGTGGAGTGCGGTATTCCACATAGTCCGTCCGGTTCTCAATCTCACGGTGGTTTAACCCCTGAAACAATAGGAGGCCCCTCCACAAACTGGTGTATGACCGTGTCAACAAATACTAGAGGATTTTGGTACCCTAAAGGACAACAACTATGTCTCAGATGATAATGACAAGGGGGAATTATTTGGATGCCTATCCCCGGTGTCCTACCTAATTAGCAAATTCTTTTTCTCCTCAAGTGAGGTTATGGTGTGTTTAGTGATGGGGTGTAAATTTTAGTGGTTGTATTACTCAATAGGGTGATGGAAGTGAAACTCATGGTGTGATGACTGACTCAAACCATGCAAATGCATATGAATAAAATAAGCCTTTCCTTTAAATGAATGCTAGCTAAGGTAAGGAGAGAGTTCTTTTAAACTATAACTACTCTTTCAAATTAAATGAATCCATTAACAATAACTTTCTTCTACTTCTAATGACTAAATTGCATGACAATGTTTAAACCTAATTAGCAAGCATAAGCATGACATTGTGATATTGTGAATAATCGTGTATGCTAGGACACATTACTTCAATTTAAAACCCATGTAATGTAGGCATATTTTGATATGAATCTTGAGAGTTGAGATCTGGTAAGGCTTTAATGTTGAATAAAGTAGGAGATATAATATACAACACAAAGAAAAATCACAATATCTTTCAATTTTACAAGTGAAGAAACAATGACGAAAACCATTAAAGATGATGCACGATAATGAATAAATAAATAAATAAGCATGACAACATCAGAGAGAGCAAGAGAAATGTGGTAGACTCATATTCTATTAAGATGAACAATTAAAGGTAATGAGGTAAATTTTAGGACCTCTCTTCCAAATCTCAACTCTTTCTTTTTTGACATTTTATAATTGTAATATGTTTACTAAGTCAACTTTGATTAAGTACACATTGAACAATTACATTTAACATGTCATATTCCTTTTTATATTTAATAAAAATATGTCTTGATAACTTATGGATCCGAAACATGGACTATAGACCCCCCAAGATTCAAATCAATCCATCCCCCTTACAAAATGATGGTCCTATTAATTTTAAGAATGTTACAAAAAAACCACATAATGTGTATGGAAGAAGATGTTTACAATTTGTTGATTGCCAATGAAGAGGGCTTTTTGTTGCTAAATTGTAACCATGGTTTTGTGGATGACACATAACTAACTTGGTAACGAAAGATTGACCTTGACATTGAATTCTAATGCGATGGTTTATTTTTACATGGAAAAAGTGGATTTGATATAATAGTAAAAAATCACAATGAAAAATAGTGATTCTAATAGTAATAGACCTCTTGTTGCAAATTTGTTTATAATTTTTACTATAAGCGAAGCAATCAGATTCAATTAGATATCCATGTTAGATGTTTAAGATATATTTCCAGTCGTATATGGAACTATTGCCTCCATGGCTTGTGGAGTGAGATATTGATTGTTGAAACCTAATGTAAAAACCTTTAGTGTTAGTGCTTCTACTAATGATATCTCCCAAATTGAGCAACGAAATGAAATTCCACTTGCCAATTTCTTGAAGTAGATGTGGATGATGTTTGATGACATTAATGGTACATCACATGTTTTCTTAAATTTGTTTATACGAACCTGCTATTCCCCCTAGGAATCAAGGGTAGCTCAGGCCCCCCACATGAATGGACCCCATGACCTATAAGCCCCCACCCCACCATAGGTATCATTGCACCATTCCATCAAGCCTAATGGTATTCTGGTGACGACCTCTAAATAAATATGCATACCTAAATTATGGTTACCATTTTCTTGAGATCAAATGCATGGGAAGGATTAAAAAGGAAAAAAGAAAAGGAGGAAGGGGTCTTCATTAGGTGTTAAGTTGTGAGACATTGCATGCCAACATAATCCTTAAACATGGTTGCTACCAACATTCACATATATGAGCTACCAGGATCACCTAGAAAAAATGGGTGTTGTCCTATTTCCCATCACCTCCCTTGCTATCGACATGGTTTGTATTGACTTCTAAATAGTTGGACTAAGAGAGTCTTGGGTAGTGTTGGGACAAATCCCCTCAAGCTCTCTTAGAGTAATGTTGTTCTACCTACAAATTACCTTGTACTTGTCTACAACTATGTTAATGAAGAATACTCTCTTAGTAGCCAATTGATGTTTCATGGGTACTCTTTCATTTGTTATAATGATAGTTGTTGAGTTGATAAGATTTAATATATTGCTCCTCTTATCAACTTTCTCTCTTTTTTTCAACCGCATTTTATTAATACTTTAAGGTATTGGTCAAATCTACATTCAAAAAGATTAATTTCAGTATTCGAAGTGTTTTCAGTTCATTGATTTTTAGATGCAAGTACACATATTTGCAATCTTCACACAGATTTGAGCATTTGTACTAAGAATTGGGTTTATCTAGTGATAAGCGACTAGTAAGCACCAACTTCTGGCCTGTCACATGGAAACTTCTGTTCCAGTCCTAAATAGGAAGGTTCATATAAAGACAACCAATCTTCTGCATTTGTTCCATTTCTACGAACATTACTCTGATGCAAACTTCTGATGACAACATGGAAACTTAGCACGACAAATATTGCAAGATCCTTTGGCACTATTCAGTGGAGGTCTGCCTTCTTGGTGTCACCAATTAACCAAAGCATGCCCATTCTTGTTTCCATTTGAGACAAGAAGGAAATAATTTTATTCACTTTCATTTGGGTTATCTCGTGCCCTACAGCACTTGCAGCAGCAACCGAGTGCTAAAGCTTCAAACTTCAATAATAATCTAGAAGTACAAGTTGGTAGGGTGCAGCGTCAAAAGGGTCATGTTTATAGGCACCGTATACTGGATTCAGCTATGAAGGTAATGGAGATGTATGTTAGTAATAAGGCAGTTCTCGAAGTGGAGTACTTTGGAGAGGTTGGCACAGGTCTAGGTCCAACTTTGGAGTTCTATACTCTTCTTAGCCATGAATTACAAAAGAAAGTGCTTGGAATGTGGAGGTCAGGTTCTTGTTCTAAGGAAGTTGCCGTGGCAAAAAATGTTGAGATGCAGGATGTTGAACACCATGGAGTATTTTTGCACACAAACAAAGTCAGTACAATCCCTACAGTTGAAACTGAAGAGTCCGTGTAGGCTCCTCAGGGGTTATTTCCTCGCCCATGGCCACCTAATGGAGATTCTTTGCAGGGAAGTCAATTTTCCAAGGTAATAAATTATTTCTGTCTTCTCGGACAAGTTATGGCAAAAGCTCTTCAGGATGGTCGGCTTCTAGATTTACCTCTTTCAACAGCTTTTTATAAATTGGTTCGAGTCTCATAAACCTTGTTCAAATACGATTTCCATCCAGGGTTCGAGTCTCATAAACCCTTATCATCTCGTGCATAAGAAGTTTACACAGCCATTAACGATTTTAGTGATAAAAGAAAAGTGCAAAAGCGATTAGCCACAAGATAGAAATGCAAAACAGTTCGTTCCATTAAAACATTAGAATAGCAACCAATATTACAGTCATCCATCGTTTAAAAAGGGAAATGCAAAAGCACATTCGGATGCCCAACCCTTAAATTTTATACACAGATCAACATTTATACAGACACGGGGCCCCAAGGCCAAACCCCTTAGCATTTTGGGTATTCGTTGCATCCTCAAAATCTCAGCAAACATAGATATAGAGCCGAATCTTACCGATTTGGTAGGCATTGCAACGCTAAGCTCCTCAACCTCCTCGACCGGCACTGGCTATCAACACTAGGCTCAGCTCCTCAACCGGCATTGGCTCAGCTCCTCAACCTCAACTCCTCAACCTGCACTAGCTCAGCTCCTCAATTGGCATTGGCTATCAACATTGGTCCTAATGGTTCGCGGGTCATGTAACTCAGCTCCTCAACCGACACTGGCTCAGCTCCTCAACCGGCACTGGCTATCAACACTGGCCGTAATGGTTCGCGGGCCATGTAATGCAGGTTCGCGGTTGTCGGCCAGAGGGTTCGAGCTCGTCAGGAGGACCAGGGGTAAATTGGTAAGTTTTGTTTTTTTTTTTAAGTTTTTCCATGTTATATTTGTAGTTTTTTTATGTGTTTTTTATGTTTTTTATGTTTTTTATATTTTTTATATTTAATTTTAATTTTTATATATTTTAATATTTATTAATTTGTAATTTTTATTTATTAATTTGTATAATTTTTATTTATTAATTTTAATATTTATGTATGTATTTTTTTCATATAAAAAAAAAAAAAAAAGGTTTAAAGTTTAAAAATATTTTTTTATTAAAAAAAATAAATTAAAATTTTAATGATGAAGTCAGTGGTAACGATGATGCCAATGTCAGTAGTGATGACAATGAAAATATCAGTGACGAAGATGATGATGATGATGATGTTGATAACTAGATCATCGTCATCATTGTTGTCATCACGACCATCATCTTCGTCATAGAGATGATCATCATTATCATCATCATCTTCTTCTTCTTCAAAAACAACATCTCCTTATCTTATGCCCATTACACCAAGGGCACTACAATTGGCAAGGATGAAATCTTTCCTCCCTACCATTGCCAAAGACATGTCCATGATCAGGTCATTGTCAGAAGAGCATGCCATCCTTAAAGTACAATATCATCGGTATCACTCGATGTAAATATGATGGATGTATTTGACATCAACCTTTTCAGATTCATTTATTGGGGGCATCTATTTTGAGGTTTTGGAAAAGACATATGGTCCTAGGTTAAAATATAGAGTCTTAGGAAAGTACAATTGCCTCTAGGGATCATGGGACTACATAAGGAATCTTTGGCCTATGAGTAGGTTATGTTGTCCATTTTTCTATTTACAATGTCATGGAAGGTTATTTAGAACCATACGATGGTTTGAGGTCAAAAACTAGGATGTTAAACAATACAACCACCTATGGGGATCATGTCTTGTATATAGTGCCTCAAATAACCACACTAAGCTACATATGGAATATGCCTTGCCCATTTGACTAATGCATGAACTAACCTTTTATTAAAAGGATAATGTTTACCAATGAGATTTGTGGACTAGGTGCATCTCTTATTTGCATTGCTTATACGCATGATTTTTGTTAGTTAGGCACATTACTTATGTGCATGATAGGTAAGGTGCATATGTTAGTTACATCAGTTAAATTTATTGTTTGAATTATGAATTTATATTTTTTTTCATTATGTTGTATCTCTAACTAAAAAATCTTCTTGGCACTAGCGATGTGATAAGAATGCCTGCAATATGGGTCACATGGGTAACAAGATGTATTGTTTGTATCCATGCACATGGTTAGGTTCGGAAGGAGTTAGGCCCGCTAGTGGGTTAATTGTTATAATGGGACATTAATCGTTATTTAAGGGCTACTATGTTAGTGTTTTAGGATACTAGTAGATTCATGGCCTATGGTTAGTGGAACACTAATTACCATAGGTTATGGTTGTGAATGTGAATTAGGTTCATAAGTTCCCCAAACCACCACACAAGCATGGAATTGGGAATCTTTAACATGTGAGTGAGATATCTTTATTGTTTTGAGTCTTGGCACACCAAGGATGATTTTTTATGTACATGGAAACATCTAATACCAAAATAACATGTATTGATTATAAAAAATTCTTGATGACAATTTCATGAGATAATTGATGACATCTTTAACCCACGTATCGATAAGAACTTTAACCCACATATCGATAAGTACATTTTGGTTTCAAATGGGACATTGATACATCATTTTTAGCATGTTTAAACAATTTTGGACCTCCTCCATTTCCATAAGTTGTAAGATAAAATGAAGAGAAAACAAGGTTTATAAGGATTGGCATACTCCCTCTGTTGCCAAGAATCTTAAGATGATTACGCTGATCATGATGATGACAATGATGATGATCAAGATGGGGATGATGATGATGATGATGATGAAGACGACGATGACGATGATGATGATGACGATGATGAAGATGGAGATTTCAAATGACGATGATGATCATGATGACGAAGAATTCACACAGTGATGAAGACGAAGATGATGATGATCATGATGCATATTGATGATGACGATGATGATGATCATGATGAATGTGATGATGATGATGATGATGATGACGAGGATGAAGATGATGGTGATGATGATGATGATGATGATGATGATGATGATGATGTTGGTGGCCATGACAACAACAATGATGATGAAGACGAAGATGATTACGATGATCATGATGATCAAGATGGGGACGATGATGATGATGATGATGTTGGTGGTGATGACAACGGCAATGATGATCACAATCATGAAGATGATGATGATGACGATCATGAAGATGATGATGATGACGATGATGAAGAAGAAGAAGATGATGATGATGATGATAATGATGATCCTGGTGATCATGATGAAGATGGGGATCATGATGAAGATGATTATATTGATGATCAAGCAGTACATCATTTGGGGTAGCATGATAATTGTACTGCATTTCCTTAATTATAAGCTTCTCTCTGTTTCAAGAATCGTTTAATATTCTCTACTAAACAGGGCCAACCACGTGAAGGTGGAAGCTCTTATGGCCCCTCCCCCCCCTCTCATCACTCTCAATTCACCAATATAACCCGAAAAAAATATCTATGTACAAAAAAATTAAATGTCTTTTCTCATTCATACTAAATAACAAGAAAGGTTTATAATTTTAACATACAGGAAAATGGAAATTAGCTAAGAAACAGTTAATAATTTATTATTAGTAATGCATACCTGATCATAAACTTCAATGGTCTTCATCATATTCTTCATCTGAGTGATAGTCTGTACTATCATCCGATGATCCAGATTCAACATTGTAAGGATTGACCATATCATCATCGTCGTTGATGTCAGTTACGCCGATCATCATGTCATCGTCGATATCATCTTCATGGACATTGTCTAAATATACATCATGATCTGATTCAAGAAGTTCTTCGACATCTTCTTCTGGAACAGGAATATCATCTAACTCATGTTGATCATGATCATCTTCAACGACATCTTCTTCTTCGAGAACATCTTCATTACCTTCATCTACGTTATACTTTACTGGCCTTCCCCTTGGATTGTGTCTCACAGCAAATGACCAACCCACTCTACCTGGAACCTTGGAGTAAAATACCTGTTCACATTGGGATGGAAGAACATAGGGCTCCGTTCCTGGCTCAAACAACCTTGTATTTACCATGGTAAAACCATTATCATGTTCAATAATTGTTCTATCGGGATCATGTTGATTCAATAGATACCTGTACCATTTGACAACAAACAAAAATACCTTGAAGGAGTTAAAGTCACATTGAAGAATGTCTTCTAGATACCCATAGTATCGATTTTCAGATAGTTCTGGATGTTTGTCACTTCTAGAAGAAACATCGGTCACCTCAAAGACTGCAAATATCCCACAATCAGATGTTTTCTTTGTTTCATCCAACTTTTTGATGCGATATCTACATCCATTGCACCACATAGCCTTATGGTGTTTTACCTAGTACAACAAGCCATACAGGAAAAGATTACATAATGATACCATATTTATGATAAAATAGTGCATGTTTATTATAATGCCATAAAAGGAAAATAACCAGCGTGACGTACAACGACAATATTTAAAAAAAAAAAAATAGTGCCGTTGATTAATATGCTTACCTGCTTATCTTTTAAACCTCTTGCTAAATCAATTTCCCTTTGTGTTAGATTGGTGTCTCCATTGTGATGTGTAGCTTTAACCAATGAAGCCACACCTTCCCATGATATTCCATGACCAGATTGTTCACATTTTTCGATCCATACCTTCATCCAGTCAAGATTGTTTGCGATGTCTAAATGAATCGCATCCCACTCTCGACCAACTGTTTGATGACAATAAAATTAAAATTCAATGAAAATGTATATTAGTCACTTTAAAAAGTATATAATTACAGTATCAAAATGATGCAAAATACTAAATAAAAAAATAGAATATATATGTATGATATATAAACATAAAAATCACCAATGAAATGTGTTATATTACCTTTCACCTTCCTCGATCTACCTTTCCCCTTCGGGTACTCCCCTTCGAAATCGTTTTTGGAGTTTGGATCACAAGTGCGACGTAAATTGAGCTTTGACGCCAATATAGGAAGATATTCACTAATGTACAACATGTTTTGGTATACCATATATCCCTCCATCATAGAACCCTCAGCATATGCTCGTTGTCTGACCAAACCCTTCATAAATTTCAAGTGCCTCTCAACCATCCACATGGACCTTGAGTGCGCAGGTCCACACAGTTCATTCTCCTCAACTTGGTGTATGAGGTAGTGTTCCTATGCATTGAAAAATGCTGGAGGTAGATGCTTCTGCATTTCACACATGAGACGAGGAATTTCTCTCCTCCAATACTTTATGTCTTCTTTATGGAATTCTTTAGATGACAACCATCTACAAGTGACATGACAACCCAATCAAGATATTAAAGAAAAAAGTCATTATATTATGTAACATGAAGTAGAGAATGAAAATCAAATTAAAAATAAGTTCTATGTTGAATTAAACAAACAGTAAGCACATGGAAAAATCACCACTTACCTCATGTATTTCCGGAGAGTATATATTATTTGCTTGACATTGTTGACGAAGTTGTTCGGGATAGAGAGAGGTAGAACATACTGTAACAATAATATACAAATAGTTTCAGTATATCGAAAAAGAGTACTAGAAAAAGAAAAAGAAAATTATTAAATGCATACATGCCAATCATGCAATTTCACCCCCGCAAAATCACCTTTCTTTGTTATGATATTCTTCATGTTCACACAAAATCCGGTGGGAAATTTAATTTTTCTAATGACTTCTTTTACAACATTACTTTGCTGCTCCGTTAACATCCATGGAAGTGATTTTATATTAATTTGCTCTCCGTTGCTATGAAATTGAATGACGTCTTTCATTGCATGGTTGTTATCTTGAATGTCTTTGCAAATTTTGACAATTTTTTCTTTGTCACTCCTTCCATCCAATATTCGCCATAATGTTTTAGTCACATTCTTTCCGATATGCATTGTATCAAATAGATGAGCAATTTGTAGGTGCTCATAGTAGGGCAACCTACTAAATTGTCTAGGATAACTTTTCATTCCTCGTGGAAGCCCATTAATGCCTTCATGATGATCACATGAACGACAATGATGAAATTAAATATTAAATCAATGTCAATTACACTAAACAACACACAATATAATAAAATACAATATGATCATATACAATGATTGATTATACGTAGCTTGACGATTTCTATTATATTGCAACTTCCATAGCTGAGGTGTCATTCTCTTTGGTTTTAATGCAGTCTCTTGCTTGCCATTGAAAAGATGTTATTCGGTAGTTCGATACTTGTGATTCTTGGAGAGGAAGTGCCTATACTCATCAAACACCTCCTTTCCTAAGCTTTTTGAACGACGAGATTTGATCTTAGGACCACAAACTGGATATGCAAATTTCCCCTTTGTCTGAAGACCTAAATAAAAAGATGGAATATCAATATTGTCTATTATAATTATATAAAAAATGACTGGATAATTTAGAAAAACATGCATGCGTATTATATTAACTAGTAGTTTGTAAAATTAAATGCAACTAAAGTGGAACTTATAATTACATACCACAGAAATGGGTTAACCCTGGGGCATCATGTATTGTCCATACAAGCATTGCATGGAATTGGAATTGCCTTTGTCGTATTGGTCTAGATAAGTCATACATAGTGATGCCATTCCATAACTTCAGTAACTCGTCAATAAGAGGTTTGATATATACATTCATATCTTTGACTTGGTACTTACCTAATTGATTTGAACATATAAAATAAATATTCTGATTATGAGATGTACCATTTAGATATATAAACCATATTTCACAATAGAAAAACTTTAAATATATATATAACATTATGAGACAAAAAATGACAAATGAGAATATACCACTGCAATAAAAAAAACTGCAATTCGTACCTGGAATAATCATCGACAACATTATGTGCTCCCTCTTTATTGTCAACCATGGAGGAATGTTGTTGTTGATAACAAAACTAGGCCACACCGAGTAAACAGATCTCATCTTTGCAAAAGTATTGACACCATCTGTTGCCAAAGAAATCCTAAGATTACGAGGTTTGTCTTTAAAGTGAGGCCATTTTTCCTCCATATCTCTAAATGCAGACCCATCTGCAGGCATCCGAATAATGTCGTCTTGACTTCTATTCCGTGCATGGTAATCCATAAACTGCGCTATGTTTTTGCACCTAAACAGTCGTTGCAAATGGGGAATAATTGGAATATAACGTAGAACCTTGCGAGGCACCTTTTTAGTTACTTGATCCATGCGATATCTACTAATATGACATTTAGGACATTCTGTTGCAAATTCATGCTGGTTGTAATAAAGAACATGATCATCGAGGCATGCATGAATTGCTTCATACTGCATTCCAATTTCTTTCATGATGGCAGATAAATCTCGATATGTGCGAGGTAAAATATTTGACGGTGGTAACAAATATTCACCTATCATGCTACAACAAATTAAAATAAAAATCTAGTTAATATAATACAGAAATAATATTAATGAAACAAATTTCATCCGTAGTAATTTGACTTATATATGAATTAACAATAAAATTCATGACAATCATATATATTTTGTGATGGAATATATTACATAACTTAACATCCGTGTGACTGATATGTTTGAAAGATCATTCATAACCTTCAAGTTCATTACCAACAATATAGCTAAGAGAAGATTTGTCTTGGAGCCATCATAAAGGGGTTCGTATGCCTTGTCAAGAAGAGGTATATCATGAATATCATCAAAATGTTCATCATTTTCATGATCATCATCATCATCATCCATTCCAACATTAAATGAATCATGCACGGGGGGTTCACTTAGTGAATTTGTTACATAGCACGATCATTCGCATGATATTAAAGAATATCCCTAATTTCACTAAATATTGGGAAATTCCTCTTAAAATTTTATTGTTGAACCCTCCTCCCAATATGCATTTCTAATTAAGAAAACCCCTAGTTTCACCATATATTATATGTATCCATATTTATCAACCCATTTTTAATACCCCCTTTATATCATATTATCAAGTTGTAACAAATAGGATCCCTAACACATGTTAGTATAAGCAAACATGATGCTAAATAAAATAATAGTATAATTCTAATAATGATCCAACCAGGATTGCAGGGGTGACTAATCAATTTGTAGCATTGGGGATGGTGGAAGACCCAATGAAATAGTATTGGGAAGGAAAATCCATAAAAGGAAACCCAGTCAAGAGATCAACATAACAAATAATGTAAAAGGTTGATCGTTTAATAGTTAGTGCAATGCTTATAAAAGAGAAGAATTGCAAATGTTTCACACCACAGTCTGCCAATATACCAATTTTATATCATGTAAATATAAGTATAGACATAAAGAGCTCATGTTTTCTATAATCTTAATAAATTAAACTCCATAAAAATTCAAAATTGAAACCCTTTCGTGGATGGACTCCCCATGCTATAGGAACTGCATCGTACTCTAGTACAGAGACAAATTAAGTAGGATAGATCAAGATAGGATTTTAGCCATGTGAATGAGAAGATGAAAACGATGTATTTTCCTAAGTTATTGTTTACTGTTAATTTCCTCTGATTATATGTATCAGTGCTTTCTTTATAAATTCTGCAGACATTTACTTCCAGAAAATTACAGTGGTGTTTTCTACATTTTATAAATATCAGTTTGTTTAGAAATAATTAATTTTCATTTCTGAAAATCATATGAATTATTTTCTATATCATACAGTTGTAGAGTAGATCCCAACATACAGCATATCAATATCAATTTCTTTTAGAAATAATGCATAGTAATAAATGAAATTCATTCACTATCATATAGAAAAAGAAATGCATTCTTTTCTTGATGAATGAAGTTATGTTTTTCATCTTACAACATATAGTAAAACAAACCCTAAACCCTAAAATTGTTATTTACAAACCCTCCTAATACAGAGCATTATTCTAAAACTGTTTTTCATCTGAAGTTTAAATTTTCTTCTAAACGAAGTGACAGTCAAGAATTATTCTATATTTTTCACTTATATTTTCTTTGAAATGAAGAAGATGATAACAGAGAACTTTCATATTTATTTCATGCATAGGTTTTTAACTATTTTAGTCACAAACTCTAATCTGGGTCGAAACCCCATTAAGAACGCACATCAACCATTTGTTTTCCAGAAGTCGTATTACTATTTCCAAACCCGACTAAGGATTAAACTCTCTTCAGCAAAATCACATTGCCCAGAACGAATGAAGATTCGAAATCAAGACATCAAAAGTGAAACATAAACATTGTTTTGGAAGCTTGGAAGAACAATGACATTTCATTTCCAAAAAACTCATCTGAGAGTTGAAACCCTCGATTGAGATGTAGTTGTTAAAGCATCTTTCATTTCTTTTATCTTATGTCACTCGTGCAGGGCTTCTCCATCAAGTAGGAATGCAAACTTTGTAAGTTCTCTAAATGCTTTGGTTATGTTTTAATTCGTTATCGCTTGGGAAATAAATACTGTCATCACAAAATGGACAAATTTTTCTAATAGATTTAGGTAGAAATCAGAGTTTCCAAACCATGATCCCACCTTCAGAATTTGAATTTAATTAGTTCCCAGAATTTGAATTTGAAATAATTTCCAGTAAGAAAGCTAGAGTCTATAGATTGTTAAATAAAATTATACATAACATTCTGAATTAGAACCAGATTCCATGTCTACCAAAGTGTGATGGATCACGGAGAGGAGCTGCAATTCTTTCATAATTCCTAAGAAACGTTATGAGCTCATCCAACAATATTATTTAATATGATGGATGACTCGATCCGCGAGCACAACCCGATACAAAATGAAGAATAATGATAATCCATCCGGACAAGAACTAAGAAGCTTAAACGGATATTTTCCAAAAAATATAGAGGGAGGGTGGTGGATGTAACTTAGGGGCCCAGAAAAACAGGTCAGGCTTCCCTCTGGACCCGGTTCTTTCCTTTCCAGTTCTAGCTTCCATCAAGCCCCTGTGTACTTGGTTCTATGTGACCTTTGGTCCCACTAAGGATCAGTCATAATTACAAAATATTTCACCTCACAGTAAAACCAATACAAATTGGCACTAAGGGAAATATATATAGCCTCTATTCTTGGTTCTGCCTGCCTTAGGTAAAATGACAGTGAATGATCATTGAGTAAAATGACAGTGAATGAAGGAGGGAGTAAATAAATTGCAGAAGTCTGAGTTAATTTTTTGGCCTTTCAAAATATCAACTTCCAAAATGCGAATATATAAATTTAAGAGATAAAAAAAATGTTGAGATGGGCAATTTATTAATTTGTTGTTTTTTATGGTAAATTGGCGAGATGGGTAGGGGACTTTGATATTCACATCGATTCGTATTCGTTGAAATTTGGTTGATAAAAAATTGTGAAATGTCAGTTCATTATTTAAATTGTGATTTTAAATATATGGGAAAATTCAGTACATGGCAATTAATCCAAGATTTTCACATCAGAATTTTATATCAAATAAAGATTTTATATCGACTGTTTCAAATCAGAATTTTATATCAATTAAAGATTTTCAACCCAGCGATATGATAGGTATTCTAACCAAGTAGACTGACTGCAGAAGAGAAGGAGACGATGGAAGCTCGAACCCATCTACGAGGACACGATGGAAGCTCGAACCTAAAGTGAAGATTAACTTTCTTCCCACGAAATTGATGAAAAAAAGGTCAAAATAGAAAATGAAAGGCAACAAAAATAAAATGGATAATGGGCTTAATAGACATAACAGATAACTTTCTTCCCACAAAAGCACTTACACAACAAAAACTAATCTATTAAATGCTTCCTACATAATGGGCTTAATAGACATAACACACGCTACAAAAGCACTTACAGCAAAAACTAATCTATTAAATCACTTACAGCAAAAACTAATCTATTAAATCCTTCCTACATAATGGGTTTAATAGGCTGAATATGCATAACACACGCTACAAAAGCACTTACAGCAAAAACTAATCTATTAAATCTGATGTATATACAATACATTTGCTAGATGAAAGTTATCAAGCAGGTTATAACAAAACAATCTAAAATTTAATTTGATCTAATAACTTCCTTTTTTTTATGAATTTAACAAGCCAAATTACAGCAACTCTAATTTGATGTATTAATTAATTTGAAAGCTATCAAGCTAGTTACCATACAACAATATATAAATTCTTCCCTTCCTTTTTTCATTAATCATATACATGAAAGAAAGAAACCATGGATTAATATACCTACCTTTACATGTACATCATCTAACATGAACACTTGATTGATTTGTTATCGAGTTAAGTCCCAGTTTCTATGCAATCTTCCAACCATAAGTGTAATCTTCTGTGCCATCATCCAACCATAAGAAAAAATAAATCCAGTCTTCTGTGATAGTAGTAAAAGAACAAAATAAGATAAAAAATAAACTCTAAAATTACTAAACTTTGATATTATTAAGAAATTTTAATAAAATAAAAACATAAATCAAATTAGCATATGAATAAAATAAAATAGTGATTAAATTTGGTGTTCTATCTCCACGTAAGCACGAGATATTTGGTGTTGTATCCACATTTAAACCATATTGTAGTTTAAGAGGGGGTCATTGTTATCTAGTTATTAGCAAAACATTGCCATGTAAAAAGGCAACTTACAAATTGATTGATTGTGGGGTGGAGCCACCCGGTAGTGATAGCCTTTATGGTTGCTATTGCTTCCAGTGCACCGGCAGCACCAAGAGCATGCCCAATCATAGACTGGAAAGTAACCTATATGTAATGTGAGAAACAGATACGGTGAATTTGCAATGGAACGAATTGCACAGAACGGTGAATTAACAAAAGGCTGCATGCATTTGTGTAGGAATATAATGCCCTTTGTGTAGGAATATAATGCCCTTGTTGAAAATCAATTAAGTGACTTCAAAATACATGGAGGTTGCACAGTTTTGTAAGATTCAGGTTAGACTCTTGGAGGCAACATTATTTCATTCTTAATACGCATTCAATACAACTAAGAACTCATGATATACACAGGTTAAAAATAAAATATATCAACCAATCCAAGGATCCGATCTCTAATGAATTATGCACCTTGGTTCCATTCATTTTGATGAACGAAGTATCCTTGAAAACTTTCTTGATAGCATTAACCTCAGCTAGATCTCCTGCCCGGGTTGATGTTGCATGAGCATTGATATAGTTGACCTGTATTGTTATTGCGGATATTGGGTATGAGTCATTAGAATACCTTCAGCTACCAAAGTTTCAATAAAATATTGGAAAGTGCTAAGTAAATCAACACCAACGGTAGACCTTCAGTAAAACATCAAAAGCACTTACCTCCTCCGGTGAAACTCCTGCATCTTCCAAACATTTCCGAATGCACATTGAAACTCCAAGCCCATCACAACGTGGATCTGTTATGTGATAAGCATCAGAGGTGACTGCCCCACCAAGGTACTAGGCTATTATGGGAGCTCCTCGCTTCATTGCATGCTCAAGACTCTCCATTACCTGGTTTGGAAAAAAGCCAAAACTATTTCTTAAAATAATGCCCATGTCCTTCTGGTGTGAATTGTTCCCAGTCTGAAATGATCTTTGAATATTTACATCAATGATTTATCTCCAACTCAAACCCATATTAACATCAGTCACGATATATGGACAAGTTATTCATAAAATGGGCTAAGTAATACATCTAAGAGTCCCTTGAAATTGTGTGCATTGTTGACAACTCTATCCCAATAGAGTAAATCATTCAGATCAGTCAATTTGACATCAATGATTAGGGTACCAGTTCGTTACATCTGAAACTTCGCTGTGATTGGTTTTGTGCATCTTATGATCTACCTTTTGCATCGGTAACATAAAAGAAAAATCCAGTGGTTGAGTTCAGCTTAAGCTCACCAGCACGCCAGCACCTTCACCCAGGACAAAGCCACCACGATCTTTGTCCCATGGTCTCGAAGCTGTGTGTGGGTCATCATTCCTCTGCGAAAGGGACCTAAGGGAAATAAATCCACCCATACCTACGGGCACAATCCCAGCGTCTGTGCCACCTGCAAGCATGATGTCTGCTTCACCTTTACGAATATGGTTTGCAGCTGCATAGAAGCAGTAATTTGCTGTTGCACATGCTGTCGAAATTGAGTAGTTTGGACCCATAAATCCTGTATCAATTGCCAACAATGCAGATCCCATGTTTGGAATTGTATAAGGAATGAAAAATGGTGTTATTCTCTTGTAGCCCTTCTGCAAAAGAGCCGCTATTGCATCAGAGTGGGCTGTAAGGCCACCCATGCCTGATCCCACCAGCACCCCTATACGGCTCTTGTCTACCTGTATAAAATATAATAGTCCACATGTTATAATCCATCATCAACTCTTTGAATGCATGGCATTGAATATGGGCATTATATATAATCATTCAGAACATGCATTGAATATGGGCATTATATAATCATTCAGAACATGGGATCACATGTGTGTTTTCTAGTAAAAAGTTATAAGATCAAATTTGGAGAGGAACGGTATTTACACTTATAGTTAACCAAATGATTTAAATGTAAAACTCTGTAACTTCATACTAGAATTTAAATAAATATGTACCAACCTAAAAAACTCTTTGCTATTATTTAGAGTCCTATCAAAATGTTGTTGCAGGAAGAGAAGTGATGTCAAATGAGAGAAGGGATATCACGTGCATTAACACTAAAAATAAAATGAACCAGAATCATAGATGCCTTGTCTAGCTTTTCCTTGCAGAGGTCAGCATTTTCAAGAGCCATTTTTCCACTGACCAAACAGTATCACCAGCAATCATCAAGCCGACGGTCATTCTTTCCATCGATGTACCCATTTGCAGAAAATCCACGTATTTGGCCGGCAATTCTAACACTATATGTCGAAGCATCGAATAGATCTATGAAGCCAATACCGCTCTGTCCTTCCATAAGCTTATCATAAAACGAATCGACGTCGCTCCCAAATACAGAGACGAGCCCCATTCCCGTTATAACGATCCGTTTTTTCGGATCCTTTTCTCGTTTGGGAGCCGACGCCATTGTGGTCCTTCTCTTGCCATTCCTCCTACCTGCAGACAACCCCCAAAATATTAGATCCACTACATTGATATCCCACAAACCTGCAGAGCATAACAGATTGCAAGTATGAGTAACGTTCCATCTCTCAGCTTATGATAAAAACGCGTCGCGGGTTCAGTTCCTCTGAAGCCTTCATATTGCGCAAAAGAGATTCTTCTGGGGGAAGAGTTTACTTCCATCGAGAATGGAACTGTGATCATTGCTGCGAGCCTTATGGCCATCGCTCCTTGGGGGGCAGCGAATTCCTGAATAGCGAGCATAGTAACTTTTCTTCAATGTACCGAATACTCAAACAAACTTTTCTTCAATGTACCGAATACTCAAACTTCAAATTCATTTAATTTTAGAAAAATATATTTCTCTAAAATGAAATTTTAATGGCATTGAATGATGAGATTCATACCTTAATTGAATGAATTAATTGAATGAGTTAGCAGGAATTACTAAATTAATAATATAATTGACATATATCAATTAGGTATCCAAACACAGAGCAGTAAAACCTTACAACGACGAACCCTGCTACCCCCTTCACGCAGGTTTTTCACCATTAAAATAACAGAGCCGAGTCACAGAGGTACCAACGGCCAAACCCTACTTTGCAGCGGCCTGTCGGCCTTTCCCTCCGAAGAACCAGGCTCCAAATAAGCGTAAAGACAAAGGATGAATGGTAGTATAGCAAAAACCCTTAGGGTTGGTTTCATCGAAAGATCAACGGAGAAGATTGTGCCAAACAATCAACACAACTACCAAAGCGGGGTGTAGAACAACGACTACATTAATTGCTTATCCAACTACAAAAACCAGTTGGAGGCCACGTCAACAGAAACATGCTATAGTTTGGCAGTATTCTTACACCTTCAACCAATGGCCATCACGTGGAGTCAACCACGAAGGAGCCAGCGGAGCAATCCATTAATAGTTGCAGCTACACATAAATGCAAAGGGATTTCGTATCACTTTGACAGCATTCACCTGCAGGAGCATTTATAACATGTCAATGTCGCATTTATATATATATATAAGCCCGAGGCTCAAACCTTCAATCAATCGTTGGTTATAATAGTTAGCGTCATATTTCATTAATCACATAGTTATATTGTTTATGTTAAACGTCGTATTGTATTACATTCACATGGATAACATAGACCTTGGTTATGTTTTAATATTATTACTTTATATTCCAACGTGTATTATAGAACATGGTCGTGTTTTGTATGCTTAGGGTAATCCAAGGTTTGTTAAACCTCTAGGTACACGAAGAATTGATAATTATTTTATATAATTTGAGGACATTAGAATTTACTATGTTCATAATAATTATATTATGTAAAGTTTTTAGTTTGTATTTCGATTAATGCTATTTAAATAATACATTGTGAACTATATGACATCAACATTCAATTGTTGAAGTAGTATGTTTAAATTGCATAGTGTTATGCTAATACTTAATCATTTTTAAATTTAATTGTGTTCAAACACAGTATAGGTAGGGTTTGACATGGTCTCACTTATCTTTGGATTTTGACATATTATCGCTAAGATTACATGGAATATTTTTAATTGCAAAGGGTCTAATGGTAGTATAGGATGCATCGACTCTTGTCACCTAGGCTTAGAAGATCACCATTTTTTGCATTATAGAAGTAACACAATGCTAGCATGACTTGGTACTTGTCTTACATAGTACCTCTTATCTTTACAAGAATACTATTATTTGTATTGCGCTAACAAGATGAGATAGGATGAGGTTCTTTAAAACCACTAAAGCTATATTTTTTTATTAATCCTGTCACCTCATCAATGATTATGACATGCTCAATAATATTTTATCTTAAAAGCTCGTCTATACTCTTTATGTTTCCAGCTATCACCAACTTGTGCAGACAAGAGAACTATCATGTACTTATATCATTTCAAATGTTGTTTTTAGAGAGTAGGAAGTGCTTTTACTATTTCAATTCATTTACAATTAAGCATTTGTAGTAAGTACCTTCATCCTTACTTTCTTACACCAGAATAAAAATAATTGAGTTGTTAAAAACAAAACTGGAAATCTTACTGGCATCACCTTCATGCATGGTTTTACACAAATCTGTTCTATTTTAAAGACAATTATCTGAAGCATATATAGTTCTTGAATGACTGGAAATATTTTTAACTCTTACCTGCAGATCTGAGAAAGAAAGAACAGTTCCAATGCTTTAGTTGTTAAGCTAAGTAAACCAAGGGCACTAGATAGGAACCCCTTCAGAAAACATACAACGAAATCGTCAGCATTTAGTTATCCAATCATAAAACATGACAAAGCATTTATCTTTTATCTATGTCAATTTGTAATCTGCAGTCTGCACATGTTAAATTATACATTTTGTTTTATGTGTAATACCAGGTTCAGTAGTTGTCAATGTTCATTAATTCCGCAAGCAGTGTTTATAGCATTAAATGCCATTTATAAAAAGTTTTAAATTTTAGTGATTTTTGGGGTGTTACATAACTGGAAATGTGAATATGTTAAAGAAGAATACAAAAAGTTGAAAGAAATAATTGGTCAAGAAAGATTGATCTAACTTTTCTTGGTTCGAGTGAGCCAAGAAAGATTGATCTCACTTTTCTTAGTTGTAATGGAGGAAGGTTTGATTGAATCTCAATACCCACCTAAACCCCAACCTAGAAAATGAAGAGTTAGATCTTTTACTCGAATGCCTACAAAAAATAAAATGCAATTGTTCAACTATGAAACTCCCAATTAGCTAAATCTCTTAACTTAAAGATGAAAAACAATATAATGCATCAATTCAAACCAATCCTAAATAAGTTATTAAATGAGTGTGGATCATGGCCAATAATCTAAAGAGACTTCCATCGATATTATCATTGGTACAATATTATCAGATTTATGCAAAACTTAGGATCATAAGCAATATCAAATAAAAATGGAGGGTCCTTAAGTTTTAGGTGGGTATGAATTGAGCCCATGATTTGGAGATATGAATCCATCCCATGACTTGGAGGTTATTCCTCAGCCCACCCAAATAAAATAACCCCCAATATTTATATTGCTATGTCAAATTAAAAACCCCCCTTGACCCCTTAATACGGGGCAATATATTTTTGAGGTTTTTAAGAGTATTCAAGCCCCCAATATGAATGGACGTGATATGATATTGCCTCACTAGTGAACCCCCCGTGGAATCATGGATCAAATTATTTGTAACATCATCTTCAGCTATGGTATCAGTATCATCATCTTCTTCAATGTGATCATTAACTTGTTCTCCATTAATATTCATAGCTCCATGTTCCTCTGGTACTTGTTCTGGAAGCACTTGCTGATCCAGACGATATGCCGTAGGATGTCTTTCCTTTATAATTACATGAAACAATCAATAGATAAAAGTTAATATAAGAAATTCAAACGCAAAATGTAAAAATGTATGTGATACATTAAAAATTTAACAAATTTTGTACTGTTGGGATGAAAAGAACAACGACCAATTGTAATGTTGGGATGAAAAGAACAACGACAAATTGTATTGTTGGTAAAAAATAAGAAATATTATAATAATACATAAGAAATATTATAATAATACATAAATTTACAAAAGCAATCAAAATAAAAACATATATAATGCAAAACTTATAAATGGATGGTATTCATGTCCCCCCTTGGCGTGCCCATGTTCCCTACAATGTTTTTTGGCTGTTGTGATCAAAATTCTTCTCCTCTTAAAGCCCCTGCATTGATTACATGGACAATAGCATTTACCATCACCCCTTCTTTCAACTCCTTCCCACAATCTAGCAAGCAATTGTCGATTTTTTTCGTCTGGATTAGGAATATTTGTAGTTGAAATTTTATCGTAAAGAGCTTAGATGAAGATTATCGATCTTAGAAAATGAAGCTCCACAGTACTTTGCTCACTTGAATAACAAAAACAACGAAAAACAGTCCGCTGAACAAAAAAAACATCCGCAAACCGTCGTTGGTATGGAAAACATGTCAGAACGGTTGGATATTTATAAATTTTGAAAGTCAAAAAGTCAAACCTACGTCGGATATCCAACGACTCTAACCTAGTTACCGTTGGGAAAAAACCATCGGATATCCGACTTCTTCGGGTTAGAAATGGAGTCGGTTATCGGACATCCAAAGCGTCGGATACCCGAATAGGCGTCGGATATTCGCCGATCCGTCGGATATCCTACGGGCCTCATCGGATATTCAAAATTACGTTGGATATTCAACGGACACCTCTTGAAATTTATAAAAAAAAAAACAAAAAAAGTAATTTTGAAAGAAAAATCCGCGACATAGTCCATTTCGTCAGAGGTTGTCTGATTTGCTCGTCGGATTTTGGGTTCAAATCTACTAGTGTTAGAATATGTTCCTCTGTGATAGTTGATAAGTAATTTAGGCAAGAGCTCACAAACAGACCATATTTCACTACATGAGACATATGGAAAGAAGGAAATGTGTAGTTTATGATTCTACATTCCGCGGTGGTGCCCCAATATTTTTACACAACAACATGGCTGTAGATTTCTTTAATAAGATCCTTGCAATTTGTGTCAATTTCACCCATCTTGGAATTTTGAAGACAGTATTTTGCATACCAAATCCATGATTGTCAGTCTTAAATGATATTTCAACATGCAAAACTATGCTATGTATTGGGTTTCAAGATGCAATTGTATGCTACATGCTATAATTCGATGACCTAAATAATACACGATTTAAAGGATCAACCCATTTCTTCATAGCCTTGTATTTCTTGGAGAAGTCGTTGCCTTCATCTTCACGGTGTCGTGTGCATGACACTGTTGATCCCTCCATTGCTATAAATCAACACTATGAAAACAATGTTGTTGCAAAGACCCAAAACACTGAATTCAATCGCCTAAATGAAAAATAACTGCAAAAGATTAAAAAAAATCACCGCCACTATATTGATTTCTCAATTCTGGGCTTTACCGCAAAAAAACTATAAAAATCCAATTCCTTCGTGTGAAAAAACAGTGTTGCAGTTGCAGAAATTTGAAGTCACGACTGGCTTTTTAGGCCTTCTTATACCCAGAATCCCTATCAGAAAAATCCCCAATAGTAGAGACTTGAACTGAGGACGGATTGCTCATTATACAGAGACCGTAAAACTCATGATTTCAAAAACCTAAATACAACAAAGCAATGCAGGAATTGAAAATGGCACGTCCATCTTAAAAAACTTGTATTTATATAACATTGTGGCAAATTAAACATTGTAATTATCCTAAATTGAGAAAATTAACTAAATAAAATGGTACTACTACGACCTCCATGAATGGACGTGATTGATTGATTTTTCCATATTCCTACGAACAATAGTTGAAAAGGACTTGATGCGGATTTATACACATGTGCGATTCTCAACGATTTCTAGGAGCTGTGGGGCTCATGTGTACTATGCTATGTATTGGGTTTCTTGGTAAAGTTTGAACTACTATTGGTAAAGAAATTGTAGATGTTCATGTACTGATGCATGTATTCTTTCAACATGATTATGGATTTCACTGAATTTTGTTTGTATAGTCATGATGGTCATAATATTCTATTGGTCGCTTTGTAAAACTGAAGTTAGATGAGTCTATATTAGTTGTGAATTAATGACATTAATTATCGAATTAATGGAATTGTTGTTGTAAATTTGAGAGGAATTCAAGAGAGCTTTTGGGAGTGTGCATGAAGTTGAGGGACCTTTTAGATGCAATGGGTAAATGCGAAATGCACGAGAATTGTGTAAATAAACAACGCTCGCGCATTATGTAAAACTAGGTATGGAGGGCTCCGAACCTGCCATGTCATTTAACATGTAGGATAGGATCACAAAACGATTGAGTGTTATGGTGATCACCATAATGCTCGAGCGTTATGGTGATCACCATAACGCTCGAGTGTTATTGTGATTACCATAACGCTCGAGCGTTATGGTTAATATAACAAAAAAAAAAAATAGTGCCGCGGTATGGTTAATATAACAAAAAAAATAAACAGTGCCGCAGTATTTTTTTGTTATATTAACCATAACGCTCAAGCATTATGGTGATCTATGGTTAATATAACAAAAAAAATACCGTGGCACTGTTTATTTTTTTTGTTATATTAACCATAGATCACCATAACGCTCAAGCATTATGGTTAATATAACACTGCGGCACTAGTTATTTTTTTTGTTATATTAACCATACCGCGACATTGTTTATTTTTTTGTTATATTAACCATAACGCTCGAGCGTTATGGTGATCACAATAACTCTCAAGAGTTATGGTTAATATAACAAAAAAAAAACAGTGTCGCGAACCACAACACTGTTTTAACCATTGTGCTACCCAAATGTGAACGCTCGAGCGATTTTGCCTTCCCAAAATGCATTAGAGAACCTCAACTGAGGAGATTTGGAGGCTCAACAATCCCAAATTCATCTTGCAAGAACGATTGGAAAGGTAAGCATCTAAATCGTTGCCTCATCTCGTCATTAAGTTTATAAATTGTTATGTTGCCCTAATCTAAAAATATTTGCAAATGAAATGCCAAAACTTAAAATTTTAAAATTTTAATGAATTTTACATACACCCCATTAGACACAATGGCTCACTGATCACATCAATCATCATTGTCACCTAAAAATATTTGTAAATCAAATGCCAAAACTTAAAATTTTAATGAATTTTACGTCCACCCTGTTAGACACAATGGCTCACTGATCACATCAATCATCATTGTCACCCAACATATTTGTCTATAACATCATTCTGATTATCATTAATTTTCATAACCAAAGCAAGCATTATGTCCTTGTTTCATGCTGCCCTAGATCAACATTTTGTTCATCGTATGTAGCCCCAATAATCATGAATTCATTCTGTCCATACATATCATTAGCATCTTAGTTTGTACACCAGCAACGCATTAGCATACTATAGCCCCAATTAATCCAAAGATAAAGGTTAAACTCTAATTTCTACTGTTGCTCCATAAACACCTCATAAATTATAAATATATACATGTATATATTTATTTAGACTTTCTTTTTCCCACCTAAACGTGGTCTTCATACCCACATCATCACCATTTTCTTTTGCTTCTAGCATGCCCATACTAGCTTGTAACTCATGCCTGCAAGGGCCATATTTATGCCTTTGAACATGCCTGCAGCTAGTCCTTCTTCAATTTCCCGCATGGGGGTCTTTTCCATGCCTCCAGGATGCCCACAGCTTCCACAAACATGCCCAAATATGCACCTTCAAGATACCCGCATGTCACCTTCTCCACATGCCTGCATTTCCATAAGCTTCATTTCTGGAGGCCTGCATATGCCATAAGGGATGGCCACAATCTCCTTGCCAAGTGTCAACTTCAAGATTATTTCTTCACTTCATGATTCTTTGTTCATGTAACTTGTTGTCTCCAAGTCATCCTTGTCTAGGGTATTAGGACCAACTCCAAATGACCATAGTATGGGTCATTTGGCTCATTAGGTGTGCCAATTCCCATCACCTTGTCTTTTGTCTTGTGTTTTCCAAGTCCTTGTCAAGTCACCTTGTCTTTTGTCTTGTCTTTTCCAAGTCCTTGTCAAGTCAGCTTGTTTGCTTGTCGTCATGCCATTTACACCTTTGTCATTAATGTTGTCATCAATGACAATCCTATTCACAATATAATTCTGTCAGCTGCAACTCACTGGGATGCACCAACACCCCAACAACCATAGATTTACAAATTATATTTCAAACTCTTCTTAAGTCTGCAGATTACATACATCATCAACCAGAAGCCCTTGTTTGCTTCCAAATCACTTCATCATTCTCATCAAGCACTCATTATTCAATATAACTTAATTCTGTCCATCAGCAAATATCACCAATTAGATCACATCTTCATTATGTCATCATTATTCATGTCATATCAATCTGCTGCCATATCTCCATTCATACACTTTCCACTGTCCATATGCACATCACAACATTATGCCCATATCATTAGTCATCTCTTCATCATTCTACCAGCATGTCTTCATTCTGTCCATGAATAGGCTGCCTCAGTTTAACCAATAAAAATACATATCTTTTCCACATCATCATGGTCTTTATGCCCGCATGGTCTCCACCCTTATGCCCTCAATGATCCATAATGTACGCCTGCAATGGTCATATGAATTGATATTTATGTTTGTAATGTATGCTTGAGATGATATTTATGTTTGTAATGTATTCTTTCTTGCACAAAGTTTGTACATTTTTCATTTTTGAGAGATGTCATTATATCACATATATACATTTCTAATGTTTTTATTTTTATTTTTTGTTTGCAGTGACGACCATGGATGCCCAATCTAACATCCAAAGAGAAATTCAGAGGCTTAGAGAAATTCGAGTCTCAATTAATATTGTTGATGAAAGGCATGTTATGCTTGCATCCAACTTGGACGCAATGATAGAGACCTTTAGTAGGTCTAATGGTGCTTTGCAAGATATTGCCACATTCAGAGAAAGAAAGAGGCAACAATATGCGGATGGACTTAGCTACAGTGAAGTCAAGAATTTGAAAATATCAAAAGAACAAATCTTTTCCCTGTTTAGAAATCCATGGGATGGTGGAGTCCCTAATGCAAACAAAAGGCACATTTCTATCGAGTGGTGTACATATCAACCATTCATAGATAACTGGATGGACCGATGGTACATGGTGTTTGATGCACCACCACAAAACAATAGGGAAATGCCTTTGTATTTTCTGAGAAAGATGTACGCAGAGTTTGTGCTGGGGAAGCATGTTAACTATTTTGATATCTTGGAGTACCAGAGTGTTGGGATGGGGATACCTCAGCAATGTCCCAATGCGAGGCACATAGATCCCAATCGCCTCATAGCTCCACCTCGTAGGAGGCTACCCAAGCCAGATGTGTTGCCTGCACATCAGTTGGTTCTAGAGACACAAGATTCCTTCCTACTATTGGCACAGGAGGTTGTTTTCCATACCACGTATCTTCATGGTACGCACCAGGCAGGCCCATCAAAGCCACCATCTATGGGTGGAGTAGAGCCAGCGCCTGTCGGTGGGGTAGATCCACCACCTCCCAGTGGGGTAGAGCCACCACCTTCAAGTGGCCAAGGAGAATCTAGTAGTGGAATTGCACCTACATAGCATGAGCACAGCCATCAACCCCACCCATGCACAGTATGCGGCCATCCTTGCTTTGGTCCTGTCCGAACAGATGATACCTTTACTGGGTATTTCACATAGGTAAGTAAGTGGTTAACAATTTAGTGTCATTTTTAAATTATATTTCTTTACTATACACATATATATAGATTGCTAATATTTTTAATGGTTTTAAAACTTGTAGTTACTACAAGAAGGGAACAGGGTTGAAGACCTTTGCACTGATGATGCAGAGCATAGTCTAGAGGCTCATGCACCAGCACTGCATGATGATGACGATGATGTTGCCATACTTTCAGTGACAACAACTCACAATGAGGTAACTATTTCAACATGACATTATTATAATACATGAGTAGATCCAGTTAACAATTTAGTGTCATTTGTAAATTATTTTTCCTTACTATACACATATATAGATTGCTAATACTTTTAATGTTTTTAAAACTTGTAGTTGCCACAAGAAGGGCATGAGGGCCAAGAGGCTCATGCAGTAGAACCTTCTGAGTTACAAGATGTTGTCATACCTTCAACGACAACATCTCATGCTGAGGTAACTATTTCAACACATGTTATTTTTTTATCATATGTTACTTAATCAATGCTACACAATCTAATATTTACAAATTTCTAAATTGTAGGTTGTAGATCCCCATCAGATGGAAATGATTTCATCTAGTGAGCTCCCCCCTAGTGGGAATACAATCGATAGTGTGCCCGTGCAGACACAATGGACAACAGACCGTTTCTTAGAATTGATTGACGTATACAGTACATCGGTATGTATTTAATCATTTTTAGTTTGTTAATGCATGCACTATTCCATTGACCAATGCATTTCTAACTACATCAGTATTGGTGGTTGTAGCCACCAACAAATATACGTTTGAGACTGTCAGTAGTTCGATCTCCCCATAGTCCCAACGTGCAAAAGGGACCAGTGTACAAGAGAGGCTCCACTCCTGGAAATAATGTGGATGTCCTCTATAGCAGACACACGAGAGATCCATCTACCCCTGACCTAACAAAGATCATTGATGCTGCAGTCAGTGCCGCATCTACAATAGCCACGAGTCATACGGAGGTAACTATTTGGACAATCACAATGCATAGTATTTAACCATGTTACTATATTGTTTATTCATGCATGTCTAACTATTTCTCCATTTGGTGATTGTAGCCATTAGCGGCAGAAGTGCCTGACCCCTCTGCTCAATCCATGGTTCTGACCAAGTCTCCTCTTGCGGTGATATGTTCATTAATGACCAAGTTTTTTAACTCAATTTACCCGAACACGTTGATCAATGTTGAATTGTTGAATTAATTGAGATATGATCTTTTATTTGCAGAGCACAACTATAGAGATGCCTTCCATGAGCACACCACTCACATCTATATCCCATGAGGACTTGGTGAGTGTTTGTCATAAATAATTTGGCCATAAGTTAATTTTTTAAGTTTGTTGATGGTAGGGTATCAGTGCAGTTATTTGATAAAAATAATGATTTTTTTTGCAGACTTCTGAGATGCCAAGCAATCCCAGGGAGATGGTCGATAGAGGAAAGTCAGGGAAAAATAAGAGAAAGATTGATTTTTGATGTTGCGTAGTCTTGGATAGATGTATTTTGACATACATGTACACATTGTTCTACTTAGGGATACATGTACATTGACAGGCCATTTGAGGGCCGACTACTTTCCCATATTTTGTATTACAAACATTCGACTATCAATATATTCCATATTTTCTCTTGAGTTTCGACTTGTGCTTGTGATGATTCATCTCTTCCACAAATTGATAAATTATGCTATTGAAATTTATAAAATTACATTTCAAGCAATATTTATTCTCTTACATTTATTGCATTGGTCAAGTAACATCTCACCATTGTGTTATGAAAACATTATCTTAATGGAAAAAACTAATAATATCTTTCAACAGTTCAATGAACTTAGCACATGCATGCTAATTTGATATCTAATTTAAAGTTGTGTTTTTTGTCAACTCCAAGGGTTCATACCCATTGATCATGATTATGGTTGCAAGGAAAATATGTTGCAAGGAAAAAACCTCTGTCATAATAGTAACATGCTACGCATACCATCAATGTAATCCTATGACATTTTCAGACAGTAAGAGGAAGTCCAATAGATGCTACACATTTCATCAATGCTATTGTATTTCATCAAACTATACGTACATGAGAATCTATGCAGTTCGATTGAATGGCAAGGAATGCATAACTAAAGTGTAATAAAATTCATTGGGCCTTCATGTACATATGGTCAAATATATGTAACAAATATACCCTAGTTTGTTAAAATATGCTAACCAATAGCTGGTCATGAATTCACTCTCATAATATCGTTGAAGATATAAACCCTATCCTTACTAAACCCTAGTATGTAAGACACTAGTTTGTGCTTTACCTCTTTCATATGTCCATTTTCCACCTGTCATAATGCAAAAGTAATAATCAAGAATCCATGGAAAATGAAATACCTAACTACTTTAATGATATTCCTTGATAATGTTGTATTGATGAACGAAAATAATATGTTCATGGTCCTATGTTTGTTTTGATAAATTGCACAAGTTTCGTAATCATCATCATCACCCTCACCCTCATCATCCTCATCTTCATCATCATCATCATCGTCAACATATTCATCATCATGCTCATCATGCTCATCACCCTCATCATCAACATCTTCATCATCATCACCACCACCATCATGATCATCATCCTCATCATCCTCACCCTCATCCATATCCTCACCATCATCATGATCATCATCCTCATCACCCTCATCCTCATCCTCCTCACCCTCATCATCATCATCACCATTGCCATCATCATCATCTTCACCACCACCACCACCACCACCATCATCATCATATTCATCATCATCATCATCAGCAACATCAACATCTTCATGGTCCTATGTTTGTTTTGATAAATTGCACAAGTTTCTTAATCATCATCGTCGCCCTCATCCTCATCCTCATCCTCATCATCCTCACCCTCATCATCATCATCCTTACCCTAATTATCATCATCTTCATCATCATCATCATTTTCATCACCACCACCACCATCATCATCATCATCACCACCACCACCACCACCACCACCACCACCACCACCATCATCATCATCATCATCATCATCCTCACCCTCATCCTCATCCTCATCATTATCACGGTAAGACATTATCTTCATCATCATCATCATCGTCAACATATTCATCATCATGATCATCATTCTCATCACCCTCATCATGAACATCTTCATCATCATCACCATCACCATCATGATCATCATCCTCATCATACTCACCCTCATCCCCATCCTCACCATCATCATGATCATCATCCTCATCACCCTCATCCTCATCCCCATCCTCATCCTCCTCACCCTCATCATCATCATCACCATCACCATCATCATCATCTTCATCACCACCACCACCATCATCATCATATTCATCATCATCATCATCATCATCAAAATCAACATCTTCATGGTCCTATGTTTGTTTTGATCAATTACACAAGTTTCGTAATAATCATCATCACCCTCATCCTCATCCTCATCATCCTCACCCTCATCATCATCATCCTCACCCTAATCATCATCATCATCATCATCATCATCCTCACCGTGCTCTTCCTACCCATGTTGTCACCATCACCATCCCATTTTTCACCATAAGAAGGGAAATGCTAGCCAGAAGTGCCTGACAGACGATTTTGCAAAGTTGACCCCCATGTGCAAAAATTGCACACTCCCTCACTCAGCAAAACCCTAGTTTCCAAGATGGACCTACAAGATGACAGGTGGGCCAAGGGACCGGTGGAGAGGGGCATCCCTAGCACTTTCCCCACGTCCTGAATCCAATGGAGTCGACGGTTTGTCGATCGGAGTGACGATCGTCATTCTATGGCTTGTTCCGTCCGACATCCAAAAGGCCTCCAGGGACACCTACCAGATGCCTACTGGGGCCATAGAATCCAAACCGTGCAACAAAACCGGGTTTCGGTGAGACATGCAGGTGTGTCTAGGACGGTTCCAACTGGGAACGCTAGCCAGAAGTGCCCAGTGGACGATTTTGCAAAGTTGACCCCCATGGGAAAAAATTGCACACTCCCTCACTAAGAAAAAACCTAGTTTGCAGAATGCACCTACAAGATGACACGTGGCCCATGGGACCGGCGGAGAGGGGCACCCCTAGCACTGTCCCGACATGCTGAATCCAACGGATTCGATGGTTCATCGATCGGAGCCACGACCATCATTCTATGGCTCGTTCCGTCTAGCATCCAAAAGGCCTTTAGGGACACTTGCTGGATACCTGCCGGGGGCATAGAACTCCAACCGTGCAGCAAAACTGCGTTCTGGGGAGTTCTGCTGGTGTGTCTAGGTGGGTTCCGGCTGGGAACGCTAGCCAGAAGTGCCCGGTGGACGATTTTGCAAAGTTGACCCCCATGTGAAAAAATTGCACAGTCCCTCACTGAGCAAAACCCTAGTTTGCAGAATGCACCTACAAGATGACACATGGGCCATGGGACTGGCGGAGAGGGGCACCCCTAGCACTGTCCCGATGTCCTGAATCCAAAGAAGTTGACGTTTCATCGATCAGAGCGACAGTCATCATTCTATGGCTCGTTCCGTCCGACATCCAAAAGGCCTTCAGGGACACCTGGCGGATGCCTACCGGGGCCATAGAATCCCAACCGTGCAACAAAACTGGGTTTCGGCGAGACATGCAGGTGTGTCTAGGTGGGTTCCAGTTGGGAACGCTAGCGAGAAGTGCTCGGCGGACGATTTTGCAAAGTTGACCCCCGTGTGCAAAAATTGCATAGTCCCTCAGTGAGCAAAACCCTAGTTTGCAGAATGCACATACAAGATGACACATGGGCCATGGGACCGGCGGAGAGGGGCACCCCTAGCACTGTCCCGACGTTCTGAATCCAATGGAGTTGATGGTTCGTCGATCGGAGCGACGGTTGTCATTCTATGGCTCGTTCCGTCTCGCATCCAAAAGGGACGTCCTGCAGGTGTGTCTTCTGGGTAGATTCAAGCATTCTCGAGGAAGAATTCAGCCACAATATGTGCGACTCCTTTGACGAAAGATAAATTCTGGTGTGGACAACATCATTTGATACACTATCCAAATCTATGTTGTTGGAAGAACTTACATATTTCAACAAAGAGAGTTTTGCAGGTGACTTGAAATCCCTTCCAATTTTCAGCAATAAAACACAGAAGTTCAATGTACAGATTTTCAGGCAAGCTTGTCAACCAATCAGACAACCAAATACAGGGAGATAACCACGCCCAAAAAATTCAAGCTATTATAAAACTCTTGTTTATCAAGATAAGGATGGACTATGTTTGCATTACGAGAATATAGATGAATGAGGTCGCTTTGATGAACTTGTCCTCTTGCTTTCTCCAGAATGCGTTTAAAAGCATGGAGTATTGTTCGAGTTTCTATTGGTTTACATAAACGTTTATTCCCAAAGTTGACGTCACATAAAAGCACTTCCTCAGCTCTCAATTGGGTCTGAATGGCATCTCTACCTTGTGTTAGTTGTGGATAACGAGGAATATGAAAGGGAAGGTACCTATAGACCCAAGTTTTCGATCATAGATGTGAATTACCACTTATCAGAGCACAAAATGCTGAAAAAAAGCTAATAAAAAATATGCCTGTATTATAAATGGAGATCCTATTACAATTTTTGTTGGAAGAAAATCATAGATACCTACAGCTGCCATATTTCCTTTTGTAAGCCGCTCACCCATCGGAAAAGCTAATATAATAGCCCATTTCCCAACATCTTTCCTCTGCTCAACCCTACACTCGTTTTCCACATGAAAAAGCTGCCTCCACATGTAATAACTACATTGTTTTGTCGAAAATTGATCTTCTTCTACTAACAAATGCAAAATGAAGGATTCATTGTCATGGCCCTGGTAGGCATCTGGCAGGTGTCCCTGAAAGCCTTTTGGATTCCAGATGGAACGAGCCATAGAATGACGACCGTCACTTCGATCGACAAACCGTCGACTCCGTTGGATTCAAGACATTGGGACAGTGCTAGGGGTGCCCCTCTTCACTGGTCCCATGGCCCACGTGTCATCCTGTAGGTGCATTCTGCAAACTAGGATTTTGCTCAGTGAGGGACTGTGCAATTTTTGCACACGGGGGTCAACTTTGCAAAATTGTCCACCGGGCACTTCTGGCTAGTGTTCCCAGTCGGAACCCACCTAGCCACACCTACAAGACTCCCCGGAACCTAGTTTTGCTGCACGATTGGAGTTCTATACCCCCGGCAGGTATCCAGCAAGTGTCCCTGAAGGCCTTTTGGATGCGAGATGGAACGAGCCATAGAATGACGGTCGTGGCTCCGATCGACAAACCATTGACTCCGTTGGATTCAGGACGTCGGGACAATGCTAGGGGTGCCCCTTGCCGCCAGTCCCATGGCCCACGTGTCATCTTGTAGGTGCATTCTGGAAACTAGGGTTTTGCTTAGTGAGGGAGTGTGCAATTTTTTCCCATAGGGGTCAACTTTGCAAAATCGTCCACCAGGCACTTCTGGCTAGCATTCCCAATCGCAACCCACCTAGACACACCTACATGTCTCATCGGAACCTGGTTTTGTTTCACAGTTGGGACTCTATGGCCCCTGCAGGTATCCAACAAGTGTCCCTGAAGGCCTTTTGGATGCCGGACGGAACGAGCCATAGAATGACGGTCGTGGCTCCGATCGATGAACCATCGACTCCGTTGGATTCAGGACGTGGGGATAGTGCTAGGGGTGCCCCTCTTCACTAGTCCCTTGGCCCACCTGTCATCTTGTAGGTCCATCTTGGAAACTAGGGTTTTGTTCAGTGAGGGAGTGTGCAATTTTTTCACACGCGGGTCAAATTTGCAAAATCGTTCGCCAGGCACTTCTGGCTAGTGTTCCCAGCCGGAACCCACCTAGACACACCTACAGGACTCCTCGAAACCTGGTTTTGATGCATGGTTGGAGTTCTATTCCCTCGGCAGGTATCCAGCAAGTGTCCCTGAAGGCTTTTTGGATGCTAGACGGAACGAGCCATAGAATGACGGTCGTGTCTCCGATTGACGAACCATCGACTCCGTTGGATTCAAGATGTCGTGACAGTGCTAGGGGTGCCCCTCTCCACTGGTCCCATGGCCCACGTGTCATCTTGTAGGTGCATTCTGCAAACTAGGGGTTTTCTTAGTGAGGGAGTGTGCAATTTTTTCCCGCGGGGGTCAACTTTGCAAAATCGTCCATCGGGAAGGTATATCTAGCGTGATGATGATGAAGGAAATTAGAGTTATAGAAGGAAATTGAATCAGGTTTAGAGTTAGAGTTAATGATGATGACAAAGATGGTGATGACGATGAAGGTGTTGATGATGATGGTGATGGCGATGAAGATGATGATGATGATGACGAAGAAGATGTGATGATGAAGATGTTGATGAGGAACCTAGACATGGCAATGATGATGGTGATGGTGATGAAGATGATGACGGTGATGATGATGAAGATGTGATGATGATGGTAATGGTGGTGTTGATGGTGATGGTGATGATCATGATGGTGGTGGTGAGGATGATGAAGATGATGATGATGATGATGATGATGATGATGATGGTGGTGGTGGTGGTGGTGATGTAGATGATGATCATGATAATGATGATGATTACGAAACTTGTGCAATTTATCAAGTTGTACCAAGTCTATGCAATTTATGAATATATCAAGCTATCAATGTATGGCCACAATATTCAAAATATTAATGCCAATACTCAATGAGACCATAAAAAAAAATCATAGCATACATGTTCACCACATACCTATAACATAGTACACAATAAAAAAAGCAAACCATGTACCAGATTACCTACATATGGTCATTCAACTAGATCATCAGGATCAGCTTGAATACCAATGGTTTCCTTTAATCTCTCATGCTCGGAATAAGGCAATAAGTATTGTGCCTTTGATGAGTTCTTCCTTGGCATTGTTTGCAGCTGGAGGTTTGTGCCAATAACTAAGTTTGTATAATGGTATACAATCTCACCTGATCTATAATCTTCATATGTATACCCTTTTCTATTTGCTGAGTGGGAAACCTGGTTCAAATATTCTCCCTTTATAACCATCGACCCAATCGGAAAATCAACTCCCTCAGAGTCCCACAATGGGACATTTAGGGTTTGCTTCCCCTCTAAGAAATGTGCCAACCAATAGTCAGTGCACCATGCATTGCATCTCGGGGCAACCACTGCATATATGTGCCCTAGAGAAAATATAGTTCCAACGTTTTAGTCAACTAATTAGACACAACTAGTTGCAAAAAATATAAAAAATATACACAACTAGTTGTCAAAAATATTATAATATTAATCGAACCTGGTTGTACGAGATCTGATATGTGGTCATAGTCTAGTGAAATACTTGATTGGTCCTCCTCCAACTGGGATAATTCTGTAGCTATCCTTCGACTAATGGGGAGTGATACACGGTCCCAGCCGTCAACCCAATCCATGGATTCACATTCGTCCCATTCACCACTATTGCATGGAGAACACAAATATGACAGTTTCCTTGTCCACATTTCAAGTATAGCATTGTCTGATGTTCTAACTGAATGAAATGCATGAGTTCGTTGGATGGGCTTGCACTCATATAACTGTGAATGATCTACATCCACCATCTCCCAAAAATATATAACCACATGTGCTTTCCTGGTTGAGTGATCTTCCTGGCTTCTTGCTCCCTCCCCCATGACTGAAGCACACCATTCAACTATGCTTTTTGCATTTCGGATGATAGTTCCATCTGTGAACTTCATTTCTTGCATGCGTAATGTAGTATTTATGCACGTACCTGCTCCATTGTGTTCACCTTTTCCATGTCCGGTCTCAAAATAGTTCCAAATATGTGGCACCTTGTGCCTTTTGTGGAGCATACACAACCATTGGAAGACACGGTCATTTTTGAATTGCCCTGCACAACCGTCAGACCAAATCCAATGTTGTTCCATTTGTATACTGTTATCCTTCAAGTGATTGTAGAACATTTGAAAGTTGTGTTGTACACAAGCCAAGTCGTGACACCTGTCATCACTTATGTAGAAGTGATACTCCTTCAATATAACCCTATTGTCTTCAGTACTATCTACCCCATGTCTATAGGTGATATGGACCATTATGCTGACCTGATCTGAGTGATAGTATTGACTCTAAATCTCATTTTGCGGTTGAAGAGTGTAGTTTTCCACAAAATCGACCACTGACAGGATAGTCCCAATAGGAAATGTATCCTTGCACGTTCTAAATTGCTCATCTTGCCAACGAGCCACATGCACATGCTTTACATAATGTTGTGTCTTTTTAAAGAATTCCTCCATGAAGTCGGAAACCCGTACCTAGTAGATCAACAATAAATACATATATCAATAGATTGTTACATATGAAATTGCAATCTGAAGAAAAAATAGTATTTAATAACTCGTTACCAACCTGAGAAGTGACCAATTGTAATTTTTTTTCTTTCGTTCCCTCCATCAATATCATACGTGACATATTTGAATGACTGCAAGTTCACCTCCTGCCTCCCAAGTTCATGCTCATCGGTCACATGTATGCATTTGTCCAATAATGCGAATCCACCACACCCTGGGCATGTCCCATCTATGCAATTTTTTTGATAAATTGTGCAATCATTTGGCCTGCTACACAAGATGCTATGAATAAAGTCTTTAGATGGAATCGGTGGTAATGCAGCTGAGCATTCCTACACAAGAGTGTTATGCAATACACGAAAAATATATGTATATGTGTCATAATAGTAACGATACTCAATGTGGTATCGACAACAACATGTGTTATGAATTGTGTTTATTTTAACATACCATGGTTTTCATTTCTCAAAGGATCTTTGGCCCAAGTCAAGTTCGTTATGTTCATTCCTAAAACTCTCATATAATTCTGTTTGTGTCATATCAAGAAAATGTTTAATGTGTGGTTCATGATCCTTTGAACCCCTTCTCAATTTTAATACATCTTTTTGGTTGGAAGAAGGTCTAGTGTTGTCATTCCAAAAAGCTTGCACTAATCCCTTTACCGTATCAATGAGCTTCATATCAGAGTGTGGCAACCTGCCAATGAGGGCCCAAACATCTGTTTGACCGGTTTCAAGTTGTTCTCTTCTAACACAATACCTACGAAGTGTCTTCACATTCAAATTAACAATTTTGGATGTAGGTTTAAGAAAATGAAGTGCCCTAGTGCTTTTGTTAATGATTGATTGTGACAACACACGACGAGCCGCATTGCGATCCTTTGAGCGAGATTTCTTTCCAATTGTACTAAATGCATCTACTAAACTTTTAACGATATGAGAACTTGGTTCTAACTTTTTGGCCATCTTTATCCCTAATGTTCTTCTAACAATAGTCATATTCCTAAATTTCAACAATGATAAAAATAATTTGCACTTGTCCCCAGCACATTTAGAATAAAAAAAGTTATCAAGCATTTGTCGAGTTTGATAAGAAATAGAATGTCTAGACAACGTACCTTCAAGTGAACTAATGAGAGTTTCATCAACCTGTATACGTCTCGAAGTTCTTCGGCATGCAGTTGCTAATGGAGGTAAGGGTGTTGGAACTGGAGAATGTACACCATCACCAGGACGCTCCGGCGTTTCCATAGGAGCCCCTTGTCTTTCAATCTCTTGGACGGTCTCCATAACATTTGCTTCTTCCATAGTCAATCCTCCACCCAATGCCTCTCTAACTTCGTCACTTGTATAACCACTACCCAACAAGTCATTCACTACCATATTATGAGGTTGACTTGATGTGGGAATTGAAACATCCCCCGATGAGCACCTACGTCTTACTTCTTCACTAGTGCCATGGGGTGCTTGTTCATCAAATGTTGTTGAAATTGAGGGCCCCTCTAATGAATTTCTTCATATTTCTTGTGGTGGATGGGTAGGAACGACCGTGGCATTATCTATGGTTGGAATTGGATGAGTTTCCATGGAATGCCTTCGATTCCACATGTCCAATCTTTTTTTTTCTCTAACTTCTTCAATGGTTTCTTGAGGCTTCTCTTTCCTTACCGATTTCCTTTTTCGATTGCGTGGATTCCCTATGAACACAATGAGCAATACTAAGAAAATAGATCCTAGAGGTGTGCTCAATTATTCAAATATCCAAATTATTTCTCAACTGTAAATATAGGTTCTTCAAGCTTGCTCAATTGTCAATATAGATACTTCCTCAATTGTGAATATAGATGAACATCAATCTGGCTCAAATGTGAAAGTAAAGTTTCTACCTCACTTGTGAATATAGAAAATTCTTCATTTGTGAATATAGAAATTTCAAGCTTGCTCAATAGGGAATGTAGATTCTTCTTCAGTTGTGTTCATATAGATTCATCAAACTTGCTTGACATTGTTAATATAGAATTACCTTGAGGCTTGAAATTGTGAATGTAGAATCCTCTTGAAGCTTGAATTTGTGAATGAAGAATCCCCTTGAAGCTTGGTAATTGTGAATGTGGAATCCTCAATTCCAAATGCCAACTGTAGAATCCTCTTCAAACTTGTTGATTGTGAACATGGATTGTGTTGAGCTTCCTCCAATGCTTTGATTGTTAATTGTGAAGTGTCGTGCTGTATGGGAGACAGGAATGCGGGAGGAGAAAACGCAGAACGTGAGAGGATAAAAGCATTTTGCAAATTTTTTTGCACAGACATAACGTGCTAGCATTATTCACACACAAAACGCGCATGCGTTTCTTGAATATTAAAAAAAAACCTGGGTATTTAATATGTTTGGTGCACGGCTAAATAATGTACCTAGTTGCCCAAAACGCGCGCGCGTTTTGTATTAATAAATGCGCTAGCGTTATTGAAATAATAAAAAAACCTTATTCAATAGTTTATTTAATAGTTTCTATGGGTTAGGAGGTTAAATAGGGATTTGGTGTTAGGGGTTTAGGGATTAGAGATGGGGGGTGGTTAGGTAGGGGTAAGGGGCTAGGAGGGGGGGTAGTTAGGGGTAAGAGGCTGGGAGGAGGGTTAGCGAGGGGGAGAGAGAGAGGGAGAGAGAGAGGGAGAGAGACTGAGAGAGGGGTGTAGTAATGGTTGGGGTGGGGGGGAGGAGGGAGAGAGAAAGCAAGAGGGGAGAGGGTGTTGGTTGTAGGGTCTGCGAAAGAGAGATGGAAGGTGTGGTTAGAGGTAGGTGGAGGTGTAGGGAAGAGAGAGAGACTGAGAGAGCCCAGGTTACTAAGGGATAGGGAGAGGAGGGGGTTTTGGCTAGGGGGAGTAGTAGATGATGAAGACAACGATGATGAAGATGAAGACGATGATGATGATGATGAATATCGTGATGACGATGATGATGGACATGATGATGATGATGATGATGATGATGATGGTGAATATCATGATGAAGATGGTGATGATGATGATGATGATGATGATGATGATGATGATGATGATGATGATGAAGATGATGATGAATATGACGATGAGGATGATGAGGATGAAGATGATGCTAATGAAGATGATGATGATGATGATGATGATGATGATGTTGAAGATGATGATGAGGATGAGGATGATGATGATGATGGTGATGATAAAGAAGAGGATGATGATGATGATGATCAATACCCAATCATGATGAAGATGGTGATGAGGATGATGATGGCGATGATAAAGAAGAGGATGGCAATGATGATGATGATGATGATGATCAATCATCAATCATGATGAAGATGAAGATGAATATGGTGATGAGGATGATGATGATGATGATGATGGCGGTGATGGTGATGATGGTGATCATAAAGAAGAGGATGATGATGATGATGCTGATGGTCAATCATCAATCATGATGAAGATGGTCAATCATCAATTATGATGAAGGTGGTGGTGAGGATGATGATGATGATGGAGATGAAGATGACGATGATGACGATGACGATGATGATGATGATGACGACGACGATGATGATGATGGTGATGATAAAGAAGAGCATGGTGATGATGAAGATGATGATGAATATGACGATGAGGATGAAGATGATGCTAATGAAGATGATGATGATGATATTGAAGAAGATGATGATGATGATGATGATGATGATGGTGGTGATGATAAAGAAGAGGATGATGATGATGTCGACAATGATGATGATGATGAACAATACCCAATCATGATGAAGATGGTGATGATAAAGAAGAGGATGACGATGATGATGATGATGATGATGATGATGATGATGATGATGATGATGATGATCAATCATCAATCATGATGAAGATGAAGATGAAGATGGTGATGAGGATGATGATGATGATGACGGTGGTGATTGTGATGATGGTGATCATAAAGAAGAGGATGATGATGATGATGATGATGATGATGATGATGATGATGGTCAATCATCAATAATGATGAAGATGGTGGTGAGGATGATGATGATGATGGAGATGACGACGACGATGATGACAATGGTGATGATGATGATGATGATGATGATGATGACGACAACGACGACGATGATGGTGATGATACAGAAGAGGATGGTGATGATGAAGATGATGATGAATATGATGATGAGGATGATGAAGATGATGGTGATGAAGATGATGATGATGAGGATGAGGATGAGGATGATGATGGTGATGGTGATGATGGTGATGATAAAGAAGAGGATGATGATGATGAAGATGGTGATGAATATGACGATGAGGATGATGAAGATGATGGTGATGGAGATGATGATGATGATGATGATGATGATGATGATAAAGAAGAGGATGATGATGATGACAATGATGATGATGATGATGATAAATACCCAATCATGATGATGATGGTGATGAGGATGTTGATGGTTATGATAAAGAAGAGGATGGCGATGATGATGATGATGATGATGATCAATCATCAATCATGATGAAGATGAAGATGAAGATGAAGATGAAGATGAAGATGAAGATGGCGATGATGATGATGATGATGATGACGTCGGTGATGGTGATGATGGTGATCATAAAGAAGAGGATGTTGTTGATGATGATGATGGTCAATCATCAATCATGATGAAGATGGTGGTGAGGATGATGATGAAGATGATGGTGATGAAGACGATGATGATGATGATGGTGATGGTGATGATAAAGAGGATGATGATGATGATGATGACGACGATGATGATGATGATCAATACCAAATTATGATGAAGATGGTGATGATAAAGAAGAGGATGGCGATGATGATGATGATGATGACCAATCATCAAGCATGATGAAGATGAAGATGGTGATGAGGATGATCATGATGATGATGATGATGATGAAGATGATGATGAATATGACGAGGAGGAGGAGGATGATGATGGTGATCATAAAGAAGAGGATAATGATGATGATCATGTTAAATTTTCAGAATTTACTTCAATCTGAACTAGGATCTTAACTGAGAGAACAACATGTACAGCATATCTACAGCATATCAATCATGGAGACAATAATGCAAGCACACAAGAGACACAAAGATTTACTTGGGGAAAACCATAAAGGTGAAAAACCCCAATAACTTCCTCAAAGATAGATAGAGAAATGATACAACCAACCAAGAGAGATAGCCATAACCTAGCAGCAGATCCTCCTCCTCCATGAGTGCGCCACTCCTCCTTGAGTGCATATGTGAGAAGTGAGTGAGTAAATAGAGTGCCTCCCGCACTCTATTTATACTTGACTTGACTTGCCTTTTTACCTAACTCATGTCGGCTCGAACTTAACCACATAACATAATGCTGAGTGGGCCGACCCTCAATAGGGTGGTCTAATAACCCTTTGACCCACATGGCCGACCCCCAATAGGGTGGTCTAATAACCCTTTGACCCACATGACTTATACAGGGCCGACCCCAAACAAGGTGGTCTAATAACCCATCAAGTATAAGTTACGACACTTACAATATAAATGACGACACTTCCTTATAGAGGAATAATACCATCTCTATAGGAATATAATATACATATATGTGAAATACATTCCGAAGTTACATATACATCAACACTCCCTCTTAACTAGGAAGGTATTTCTCAGCACAGTTCTTCTAGCACAAGTCATCTTCTCTGGATCATCGTCACTGGATAATCATCATCGAGTCATCATCATCATCGTCACTGCTGCTGCTATCTCAATCAATCTCTGAATCTACTCGTCATAGGAAGTTCTACAGAGCCAGTCCTTTTTCATACTGGATGTAGGCCCACCACCTGCAGGTCTTCATCATCACTGGCCATACTGTGGAATCCTCAGGACTTATTACGTGTGTCACAAAACCTGGCTGCAGCATCCCAGGCTATTACGAGCACACAGCTCTACCTGTAGGATCTCCCAGGAGCACATTACATGTGACCCATCACAAAACCTGGCTGAAGCATCTGAGGCCTTTTTCATCCTGTCCAGATCTCCCAGGAGCAAATTACATGTGGTCCACCACAAAACCTGGCTGAAGCATCTGAGGCCTTTTTCATCCTGTCCAGATCTCCCAGGAGCAAATTACATGTGGTCATGGCAAAACTTGGCTGAAGCATCTGAGGCCTTTTTCATCCTGTCCAGATCTCCCAGGAGCAAATTACATGCCATAGGACAAAACCTCGCAAGAGCATCTGCCAGATATCCCAGGGCACCAAATTACATGCCATAGGCAAAACCTCGAAAGACTATCTGTAGATCTCCCAGGGCACAAATTACATGTCCTCCCAAGCAAAACCTCGCAAGAGCATTTGTCAGATGTCCCAGGGCACCGAATTACATGCCATAGGCAAAACCTTGAAAGACCATCTGCAAATCTCCCAGGGCACAAATTACATGCTTTCCTGCACAACCTGATCCACGGCCATAAAGTATCATCTGATACTCATCAAACATCATCCTGATGTACACATGATCATCCTGATCATCATCACTGCAACATCCTGCTGCATGTCATCTGGAGAAGCTCGTCATCCACGATCATCCAAGTATCCACCTGATACATACATAGATACATGATCCACACAATGTATCCATCAACATACATGATCCACCTGATCATACAAAGATACATGATCCACACAATGTATCCATCAGCATACATGATCTACCTGATCATACAAAGATACATGATCCACACAATGTATCCATCAGCATACATGATCTACCTGATCATACAAGGATACATGATCCACACAATGTATCCATCAGCATCCATGATCTACCTGATCATACAAGGATACATGATCCACACAATGTATCCATCAGCATCCAACATGATGCGTTCATACAAAATACATACACATGATCCAACCGATCATATCCAGCATCCAACATGATGCATATACATGCATATAATGATCCAACTGATCATATCCAGCATCCAACATGATGCATACACAAAATACATATAATGATCCAACTGATCATATCCAAGCAGAAACCAGAACATCATCCTGATGCTCATCATCCAGCGCTTACATCCACAGCCATGTGAAGGATCCTCCTTCCAACATGCTTGGAATGGCTTCAGCAAATGTGTCCATTACTTCTTCCTCGAAGTGTCCTCGATCTGAAGAACGCCAAGCCTCTCTCTGAAGTACTCGAACTTCACTCTGGCTAGTGGCTTTGTCAGCACATCTGCAATCTGCTCGTTCGTCGCAACATACAGGAGCTTCACAGCTCCTCTCTGCACCATATCCCTGATATAGTGATATTTGATCTCTATGTGTTTCGACCTGTCATGAAACACTGGGTTCTCGGACAGCTTCACACAACTCTGGTTATCACAGAAGATACCAGTAGCTTCCAGCGGGAGATCAAATAACTCAGACAGTAGCTTCCGTAGCCATACTGCCTCACAACTAGCTGAACAGGCTGTAATATACTCTGCCTCAACTGTACTCAGTGCTACGCAGGACTGCTTCCTGCTAAACCAAGATATCACACCTGATCCCATACTGAAGCAACACCCAGATGTGCTCTTCCTATCTGCAGCACTGCCAGCTCAATCTGAATCAACATAACCCTGCAGGTTAAACTTTTGATTCGCTTCATACTTGAGCCCATAATCCACTGTACCCTTCAGGTACCTCAGAACATGCTTTACAGCAATCAGGTGAACACTCCTCGGATCCGTCAGGAACTGGCTCAATGTGTTCACAGCAAAGAAAATGTCTGGTCTCGTGTTCGCCAGGTACATCAAGGACCCAATCATCTGACGATACATAGAGACATCAACTGGCTCAGATGAAGCATCACATAGAAGCTTCAGATTCGATGCCATAGGTGTGGCCATGGCCTTGCAATCCATCATCCCGAACCTCTTTGGGATCTCTACTGCATACTTCCCTTGTCCAAGGAAGATTCTATCTGCACTCTGCCACACCTCCATGCCAAAAACAAGTAGTGCATCATCCCCAAGTTCTTCATCTCGAACTCGGTAGTAAGCTTCCGCTGCGTGTCGGCAATCAATCTATCTTCACCAAACCAAGTTCTGCACATATATGATTTCCTATCATGTGTCTCAGAACCAAGTGGCTGCTCTACGTACACTTCTTCTTCAACTACACCATTCAAGGAAGCTGTCTTGAATCCATCTGGTGTATCTTCTATTTCATCACTTTTATATTTCTCAATGCTGCCATCTGCGACATGCTTGATCTGATAGTTCCATTTGGAAGTCATAGCAAACTTCCCTTCATGTCTTGGGATTACATCCCAAACATCATTCTTCATGATCGACGGATCATGGCATTTCATTTCTTCATCCCAGATCCTGGGAACTTCAATATCTTCAATATCTTCAATAGATATCTTTGTTGCTGGAAAAAATGTTGTAGTGCTTCTTTTGTAGGAGATGGCATACGATCTTTCCTACACAACAAGTTAAATTGCATGATTAGAAAACATCTCATAGTTTTCAGAACAAATTCTTACACATAAAGAAATATGCCATACAGTCATGCAATTATCTTAGCCAATGTTTCAATACAACATTTATCCATATTCCGTAACTTTCTAGATGCCTTCCAATCTCTACCAGAACATTGTTAAGAGTGTGCACAACTCCCAACATGTCAGCAAAGAGGTTTCATTCTAGATAAGTAGCAATGGAATGTTGTACAGTGCCATAGGCCACTTACCCATGCATATTAGGAGTATACTGTTCATCAATGCAATTATTCTAATATGCATAATACACAACCTAATTCTAGGAACATCAATATATACATTATTGAACAGTATTATTTAAGAAATGAAAATTCAAATACTTATCTTTGTTTGTTCGTTGGGTGGACTCCTTTTGAGTCTTCGCTTCCTTGCAGGGGCTGCTGGAGTCCTAATCTGAAGTAGCTTCTTCTACACCTTTCTGTTGTGGGATGTAGAGAGATGGTCAACTCCCTCTGAATATCTGCATCCTCGCATAAACCACTGGAGTGTACTCCATCTTGATCTTTGCTTCCTGGATTACCTGTCCTTGAACTTACATTCATCCTTGGTTCCTATGCATGCTTATTAGTATCATGATTGTGTTATCCTTGTGATCTCATATAAAATCATACATTCATTAGTATACTATTAAAACACAATAATCTTAAGCATGTATAGTCATGATCATTTCAAATAGAAAATAATAAGCATTAGCATTCAAGGTTTATGTAGAATTCTTAAGGTTAGTCAAATCATAAGAAGCATAACATGTCTAAACCTATAATTACTCAAACCTATGACTCTTCGGGTTAGTTGAATCATCAATTAAGATAAGAGATATAATATGCATAAAACCTGTGATTCTTCGAACCTATACCTTCATGATTCTTCTGGTTAGTCATATCATCAATTATGGTACGAAACATAATATGCATACCACCATGATTATTCAAACCTATGACTTCATGAATAATCATTATCAACAATAGTATAAGATTCTATCCCAAGGTAGGATTCTATCTTGATATAGGAAAAACATACCTGGATTAGCATGCTAGCTATTTATGTCTAACATACCCGCATAATGTCTTCTGGTTCTCTTTAGTGACTTGTGCTAGTAACCTGCATGTCTCATAAGTTAACCATTATAAAACCAAGTTATACATACCTCGAGAATGGATCTCTTATGAGATCCATGGCAATGGATGAATCTTTGTCCTCATGTCATCATGATCATATGTTCTTGAACCAGAACATGATTTGTCTTCTTGGTGTACCTTTCATGTTAGTAGACAACATAAAACTCATACAACATCACAATGTGTTAGTACAAACATAAGTTTCATACTCCTAACAGATGAATGACTTCTATCATGCATTCATAATTTTATTAAGGTGATATGATAAGTCTAAAATCAAGATTGTACTAACCGTGATAACATGAAGACAAACATACCATAAACTTAATTATGAACAAATCTCAAAACATACCTCGATGAGTCATACCTGTCGAGATCACTTGGAATCTTCTTATGTAAGGCCTTAGCCTCATCTCCCTCTGAAACAGGAACTTCTTCACTTATGCAAGTGACCAATCCATCTTCTTCTAGGATCAACCCAATCCACTTGATTTGCAAGAATTGGACCTCGAGCTGGATATGGGTTTGTCAGAGAAACCCCAAAAATTCAAACTTTGAATTTCAAACTTCCGAAAGGATAGAAATATGCGCCTTGATGAGCTGATCAAACTGGTATATTCAGAATTTGAAAACTGCAAAGTTTCACTCCTCAATTTTGCCTTTGAAACTTTTGGATTCACTGGATGTGACCCTAAACTGGGGTTTGATGAAGCCCACTCTTCTTCCCAATCAAAAGGTTTGAACCAAAGCTCCAAGCTTCTATTTTTCTGAGGAGCTTCCAGTCGTGGTCACAGATTTCAAAAATTCCCATTTTTACAGAAGCCCTAATTTTCCACTTTTCTGATCAAAGTCCCAAACTAGGGTATGATCAAGCCCGGCATTCTTCCCAACCAAAAATTCTGATCTTGGTCTCTAAATTTCTATTTTGATGAGTAGCATCCAGCCATGGTCTCCAATTACAAAAATTCCAACTTTCTCCAAAGCCCTAAATTCCGGAAGCCATGAATGAAGGTACCAAAAAATAATTCTGTTTTGACAGAAATATGTACCTGATTGTTTCTGGTGTAACTACGAAATTTTTGATCCACAGGGTCTGAAAAAGTTTCCTGATATAGCATGACCTGTTAGCTTTCCATCTTGACAGGTCTGACCTCAATTGGATTTTCTGAGAGAGAGTTATGCCAAATGTCGCAACGTGACCTGTTTTGGGATAATACAGGAGAGCGAACTTGTACGGCGTGCCACGTGTCCCTGTTTCAACTTCGGCCTCTGAAAATATTTTCTGAGATAGCTCGGCCTGTTATCTTTCCATCCTGACAGGTATGACCTCAATTGGATTCTCTGAGAGAGAGTTATGCCAAGTGTCGCAACGTGACCTGTTTATGGGATAATACAGGAGAGCGAACTTGTACGACGTGCCACGTGTCACTGGTTCACCTTCGGCCTCTGAAAAAGTTTTCTGAGATAGTACAGTCTGTGTACTACCTGTCACATTTTACAAAATTTCATTTGGAGCTTCCTAGCCCAATTTATGACCTTTTTCCCAAGGTCACCTGATTTTGACTCAGATCTGGAAGAGGCAGAAACCCTAGATTGCACAGATCATAAATCACAAAGTACAACGAATTAGAGGTTGTCCTTTGGACACAAGGTACCTGGAGATTTAATATTCGTCCTGTAACAATTTCAGATCCGAAAATGTCGCCAAAACTGATTTATAGCGAAAGTGCTACGATGACTGGTTTTTTCTATATCAAGCCCTAACATCGTAAGTGCAACAAGTGTCATACATGCCATATCATGCCTTCTTTCAGGCTAGCTCTGATAACATTTTAAATTTTCAGAATTTACTTCAATCTGAACTAGGATCTTAACTGAGAGAACAACATGTACAGCATATCTACAGCATATCAATCATGGAGACAATAATGCAAGCACACAAGAGACACAAAGATTTACTTGGGGAAAACCATAAAGGTGAAAAACCCCAATAACTTCCTCAGAGATAGATAGAGAAATGATACAACCAACCAAGAGAGATAGCCATAACCTAGCAGCAGATCCTCCTCCTCCATGAGTGCGCCACTCCTCCTTGAGTGCATATGTGAGAAGTGAGTGAGTAAATAGAGTGCCTCCCGCACTCTATTTATACTTGACTTGACTTGCCTTTTTACCTAACTCATGTCGGCTCGAACTTAACCACATAACATAATGCTGAGTGGGCCGACCCTCAATAGGGTGGTCTAATAACCCTTTGACCCACATGGCCGACCCCCAATAGGGTGGTCTAATAACCCTTTGACCCACATGACTTATACAGGGCCGACCCCAAACAAGGTGGTCTAATAACCCATCAAGTATAAGTTACGACACTTACAATATAAATGACGACACTTCCTTATAGAGGAATAATACCATCTCTATAGGAATATAATATACATATATGTGAAATACATTCCGAAGTTACATATACATCAACAGATCAATCATCAATCATGGTTAAGATGGTGGTGAGGATGATGATGATGGAGATGACGACGACAATGATGATGATGATGATGATGATGAAGGTAAAGATGATGATGATGGTGGTGATAAAGAAGAGGATGGTGATGATGAAGATGATGATGAATATGATGATGGGGATGATGAAGATGATGGTGATGAAGATGATGATGATGATGGTGATGATGATGACGACGACGATGATCATGATGGTGATGATAAAGAAGAGGATGGTGATGATGAAGATGATGATGAAGATGACGATGAATATGACGATGATGATGATGAAGATGATGGTGATGAATATGATGATGATGATGATGATGATGATGATGATGGCGATGATGGTGATGATAAAGAAGAGGATGATGATGATGATGAAGATGATGATGATGATGATCAATACCCAATCATGATGAAGATGGTGATGATAAAGAAGAGGATGGCGATGATGATGATGATGATGATGATGATCAATCATCAAGCATGATGAAGATGAAGATGGTGATGAGGATGATGATGATGATGATGATGATGATGAAGATGATGATGAATATGATGATGATGATGATGATGATGATGGTGATCATAAAGAAGAGGATGATGATGATGATCAATCATCAATCATGATGAAGATGGTGGTGAGGATGATGATGATGATGAAGATGATGATGGAGATGACGATGATGATGACAACGATGATGATGATGATGATGATGATGACGACGACGATGACAATGATGATGATGATGATGATAAAGAAGAGGATGTTGATGATGAAGATGATGATGAATATGACGATGAGGATGATGAAGATGATGGTGATGATGATGATGATGATGATGGTGGTGGTGGTGGTGGTGGTGGTGGTGATGATAAAGAAGAGGATGATGATGATGACGATGATGATGATGATGATAAATACCCAATCATGATGAAGATGGTGATGAGGATGATGACGATGATGATAAAGAAGAGGATGGTGACGATGATGATGATAAAGAAGAGGATGTCGACTTGCTTTATTGATCAAATCATTTATAATTGCTCTATTTCGACCATTGTTTCTTAACTACAGCTCGTGAAACTGTTCTATGGTTGGGCATTGAGGCCACTTGAGTACAAGAGAAGGTCGGTGAAGAAGAAGGCTTCCCGGAGGGGCTGCTGCATTTTCATTTACACTCAGACATCCTTCGATTGGTAAGTGTCCATAAATGTAGTTTGAGCCTTACTTTGGTGGCCCTAGATTTATTGGTACAGTCAACCGTTTTGAAACTTTGCCATCTTTTCTGGAATGCTTATGCCCATAAATTTGTATGATATTTACCTAGATTGCAATAGCGCTGCTTGTTCGGATATCCATCATCTATTTCGGGATACATATCTATTTCAGGATCATCTATTTCAGGATACATATCTACTTCAGGATATTGCATGATCTATTTCAGGATATGCAGTCCAGTCACCAGTTTGATGCCTCCAGCACCTTATCCACCTTCTTCTAGCACCTGGGAGCCACTTTCCACAGAGTTTTAGCCCTCCTAAGCTGAAAGGCGCCCTCTTCTCACCTACTGACAGAGAAGGGCGCACTTGTTCACCTACCACTGCAGATTCACTCCAGTTACATTCAGTTAGCTCCGATTCTGATTGATTTCACTCCGATTTCACTCCTGACTGACTGTTTCACCTCCGATTGACCTCCAGTTCGATTAGGTGACTTGTTCTGACTCCATTTAGCCTCCCATGCGCCCCCACTGAGCCTCCAGATCCTATATCAGTGCTACACACTTCAGTTACATTTATTATGATCAGTTAGACTCAGCTTGACACCTGGATGACTGTTTGTTGTGATTGATGAGCAACATCTATGATTGATGAGGACTCCTAGATTGAGTCAAGCTACTCCATTTCAGTGATTCGAATGGCCTACTTAGTCAATTCGAATTGCCATTGACAGATATTGGATTGTATTGTAATCTATTGTAATTCATTCACCCTTTCTGGGATAGAGAGCACTGCTGCATGTTTTGCACAGTTTTGCACCATATCTTCTTATTCATCTGTTGTGACTGATTTATTTGTTCATTAGATCTGCTGTGACTAACTTTACATGGTATCAGAGCCATTGCAGGGACAAGATCTCTTTTCTACAGGTGTTTATACAAGAAGATTTGACTGAATTGCTAAAAATTGCAAAAAGTTTGGCATGAGATATCTCAAGGGCATTCACTCCTGTGCATGCAAAGCTTGAAAAATACTCCAATACCACTCCAGAAGCTTGAGTTACCACATAATTCCTGGATCTGATACATTGGACCCATTCAACATTGCTTGAAATCCAATCCCAGGTGTGATGCAACTCTCAAAGGGTGGATTGTTCGACCTTATTGTGATTGTTCTTATGTGATTTGCAGGTTAATTATCTCCTCCAAGTGCACTCGCTACATTCTGCATGCAAGCTTCCCTACAGCATTTCCATTCGCTATAGTCTGCATGCAAGCTTCCTCTTCATCATTTGACTCGCTCCTAGCAATGGAATACTCTTCTTCAAAGCCTATCCTCACCCCATTCAATTATTTTGATTGGAAAGATGATATGGAGATCATATTACGTTCAAAAGGATACTACCGAGTCACTCTTGGTCTTGAATTGGAGCCAAACAATGTGGCAGAAAGAACCAAACACTACAATAAGCTTGATGAAGCTTACGGTCTTCTTTGTCTCTCCATCTCCAAAGATCTTCACTTCCATCTCAGCGGATTGAAGACTCCAAAGGCCATATGGGAGCAACTTGAGACACTATTCGGCAAGCAGGATGAGCTTAGGGCTTTTCAATTAGAGAATGAATTGATTGGCCTTAATCCTGAGAATTTCGAGACCATCAATGAATTCTTCACAAAATTCAAGAACTTGAACTTGCAATTGAAGAACAGTGGTGTTATCAAAGAGGATAAACAGTTGATCCTCTCCATTCTAAGCAAGCTTGGGAAAGATTATTCGGTATTTGTCTCCACTTTCAATTCCGGTCGGCTAACTACCCTGAATTGGAAGATGCCTACCTTGAATGCCTTCATTGAGTCCGTTACGAAAGAGCATGACAAGTTGATTCAAATGGGGTCCATAAGCTCCAAAGATTCAGCCCTATTTGTTCAAGGACCCAAGATTTCGAATGGTAAAGGAAAGCTAAAGAAGGAGAAGCCCAAATTCGAGCCTCACAAGCAAAAAGACAAAGGCAAGCAAACGGATGTACCATCCAGTTCGAAATCCAAGCAAAAGGGCAAAGAAGGTAACCAAAAATCTAAATGTACTTATTGTAACCGTGGCTTTCATCCCGAAAGTTCATGTATGAAGAAGACTATAGATCAAATGGCCCTCCTTTTGGAAAAGAACAACATAACTCTTCCTGACGGTGCAAGGAAGAAGGATCGGAATGACGATCATGAAAGAGGACAAGCACTCATGGCAACGGTTTCGAAGCCCACTCTCTTGATAGATTCGGGTGCATCAAATCATATGGCTGCAAATATTGATTCTTTTTCCTCATTCGATCCAAACAGCTCCATCCCCATCCATTTGGGAGATGACTCAAAAATTTCTTCAAAGGGCAAAGGTACGATTCATGTAGATCATGGATGCTTTCAGAATGTTCTCTATGTGCCTTCCTTAGCTTCGAATATCCTTTCTGTGTATCAAATGACACATACTGGTGATCCAAAGAAAGTCACATTCAGCCCTAATACAGTTGAAATTTCTGATATCAAAAGTGGAAGACTAGTTGCGGTTGGAAAGGCAAACCACACTGCTAAATGTTATGAGTTTTCGCACTTTATTCCGCTTGCAAAGCCCACTGCTCTTCGCACACATGGTAATGAGGTTAGTAGGCTTTGGCATGAAAGATTTGGACATCTAAATTATAAGTATTTGCTGCTGCTATCAAATAAATCCATGGTTGATGGGCTTCCACAACTCCGTTCCTCGAAGGGAATATGCTCCGGTTGCATTATTGGGAAGCACCCCGAGCACAGATTCGACCGCGGCAAGGCTAGCAGAGCCTCTACTATTTTGGGATTGATCCATTCTGATATCAGCGGTCCGCTGCCCCATATGTCATTAAATGGTTCAAGGTATGTTTTGACATTTATTGACGATTATTCTCGCTTTACATGGGTATTCTTTCTCAAAAACAAGTCAGAAGTGCTTGGAAAATTCAAGGATTTTAAGGCTTCTGTTGAGACCACCACTGAGAGCAAGATCAAAGCTCTTAGATCTGATAATGGTGGGGAATATATCAAGTCCGAGTTGCTGCAACTTTGTGCCCAAAGCGGAATCAAGATCCAACATACAGTTCCCTACACACCCCAGCAGAACGGTGTAGCGGAAAGGAAAAACCGGTCACTGAAAGAGATGGCTACATGCATGATTGAATCAAAAGGTTTGGCTGCAAATATTTGGGCTGAAGCAATCAATGTTGCTGCATATATACAGAACCGTGTTCCACATTCATCCGTGAAAGGTATGACTCCTTTCGAAGCATTCTTTGGTCACAAACCGGATGTGTCAAATTTGAGAGTTTTTGGCTATACTGCATGGGCTAGAATTCCTTCTGAGAAGAGACGAGCTTTGGATCCACAAAGTATCGAGTGCATATTGATAGGATATGGGGAAGAATCAAAAGCATATAAACTCATGGATATCAGATCTAAAAAGATATTCATAGAGCGCAGTGTGCAGTTTGAAGAACCGCTTCAAGAATTGCAACTAGTTGAGGAGAAAACTGCCGATTCACCGCCTTCACCAGAAGAAGATTCGAGCAGCGATAATGAAGGTATGAGTTCTGATATTTCTGATATTGTAGAAGCATATGATGATCATGACATATCAGGTTCGGAATCCGACCATTCAGATCCCCCTCAGTTACCAAAGTGGGCCCAAAATACTCTACAATCTGCTGGTTCGAATCTTGGAAATCCTGCTGATCCGAGACGAACAAGAGGAGACTTTCAAAGGGCAGGTATGGCTCTTTCTATTGCTGATCCATTTCTTCCTGAGATTTGTTATTTGATGGCTGGTTCAGATCCCCAATCATATTATTCAGCCCATCGAGATCCGAGATGGAAAGATGCCATGGATGAAGAGTACAGTTCTCTTCAAAAGAACAATACATGGGAGCTAGTTTCTCTTCCACCTGGAAGAAAATTAGTGAAGTGTAAATGGGTCTACCGTACTAAAGTTGCTGCTGATGGCACTATCAGCAAATATAAAGCAAGGTTGGTGGCAAAAGGTTTTTCCCAAGTCCAAGGAGTGGACTACACAGAGACCTTTGCACCGGTTGCAAAGATGGATTCCATCCGCCTTGTTTTAGCTATTGCCGCATCCAAGCACTGGGAGGTGCATCACATGGATGTGAAGAGTGCATTTTTACATGGAGACCTTGCTGAAGAGGTCTATATGCAGCAGCCAGAGGGTTATACATCAGATCCATCATTGGTTTGTAGATTGAAGAAGTCTTTGTACGGGTTAAAACAGGCCCCAAGAGCTTGGTACGCAAAGATGGACTCCTTCCTTCTTTCTCAGAATTTCCAAAGATGCAAATCTGATCCGAATGTCTATCTTCAGCGAGTTAAAGGTAATTTGTTGGTTATTGTACTTTATGTTGATGATCTGCTTATTACTGGTAGCACACTTACTTCAATAAACAAGCTAAAAACTGCCTTAAATCTAGCTTTTGACATGAGCGATTTGGGCTTGCTGAGTCACTTTTTGGGCTTGGAGATAGCTCAAAATTTCGATGGGATCACTATATCTCAGCAAAAATATGCTTCCGACCTGTTATTGAAGTTTAATATGGCTGAATGTAAGGCAGCCCCGTTCCCATTCCTCTCAGGAATCAGTCTTGAGGAGGGAGATTCCACACCGCTTGCAGATTGCAGTATGTATCGACAGTTGATTGCTTCACTACTTTATTTGACACATTCACGGCCTGATATATCATATGCCGTGAGTGCCGTGTCAAGATATATGCAGCAGCCACATGAGCTTCATTGGCGAGCAGCCAAGCGGATCTTGCAGTATGTGCAAGGTACGAGACAGTTTGGCATACATTATGCTGCAGATTCTGAGCTAGATTTCATTGGTTTTACTGATTCAGATTGGGCAGGTGATAGCATTGATCGGAAGTCCACTTCCGGTTATGTTTTCATGATTGGTCATGGTGCTATTTGCTGGTCCAGCAAAAAGCAAGCAGCCATTGCACTTTCTTCAGCAGAGGCAGAGTATCGAGGGGCAGTCAATGCCTGCATTCAGGCAGTTTGGTTGCAGGGTATTCTTTCCGAGTTTGGTTTTGGTGGCACTACTTCGACTGTCCTATTTTGTGACAATCAAAGTGCTATCAAGATCTCCACAGATCCAGTTCAGCGGCAGAGGACCAAGCACATTGAGATTCATATGCATTACATTCGACAGTTGGTGCATGACCGCACCATCATTCTGCAATATTGCCCTACTGATGAGCAAATTGCAGACATCTTCACCAAGAGCTTCACTGAGAAGAAGTTCTCTTACCTCCGTTCACTGTTGGGGGTGAGTTCCATCATGGTGGAGACAGATTGATTCATTATTATGCTTTAGACTTGAGGGGGGGCTTTCTTCCCACTGGGTTTTCCCTCTTTCCTCACTTAGTTTATTTTTCAGCATTTTTTGGATTATTGTATTGGGGTGACCTTTGGTCTTAGTTACCAGGGCCCCACATTATTTTAGTTGGCACATCATAGTCTAGCTTGAGGGGGGGTGTTCGGATATCCATCATCTATTTCGGGATACATATCTATTTCAGGATCATCTATTTCAGGATACATATCTACTTCAGGATATTGCATGATCTATTTCAGGATATGCAGTCCAGTCACCAGTTTGATGCCTCCAGCACCTTATCCACCTTCTTCTAGCACTCGGGAGCCACTTTCCACAGAGTTTTAGCCCTCCTAAGCTGAAAGGCGCCCTCTTCTCACCTACTGACAGAGAAGGGCGCACTTGTTCACCTACCACTGCAGATTCACTCCAGTTACATTCAGTTAGCTCCGATTCTGATTGATTTCACTCCGATTTCACTCCTGACTGACTGTTTCACCTCCGATTGACCTCCAGTTCGATTAGGTGACTTGTTCTGACTCCATTTAGCCTCCCATGCGCCCCCACTGAGCCTCCAGATCCTATATCAGTGCTACACACTTCAGTTACATTTATTATGATCAGTTAGACTCAGCTTGACACCTGGATGACTGTTTGTTGTGATTGATGAGCAACACCGATGATTGATGAGGACTCCTAGATTGAGTCAAGCTACTCCATTTCAGTGATTCGAATGGCCTACTTAGTCAATTCGAATTGCCATTGACAGATATTGGATTGTATTGTAATCTATTGTAATTCATTCACCCTTTCTGGGATAGAGAGCACTGCTGCATGTTTTGCACAGTTTTGCACCATATCTTCTTATTCATATGTTGTGACTGATTTATTTGTTCATTAGATCTGCTGTGACTAACTTTACACTGCTTACCACTATAGAAACTATATTATCTAAAGTTTGATCTTAGTTGTAGCGAATTGACTATTTGAATTAGTTGTTGTCTATGGCTATGATATTTAGATAATACGTGTCCATTGAAACAAGTCATCAAGCCATTTCGAAGACTGCTGCTATTAATTTGTTTGCTTTATCATTTTGTTTGTGTAAAATATCTGGTAAACATAAAAATAGGGAAGGCGGGAGGAGAAAACGCAGAATGCGGGAGGGTAAAAGCATTTTGCTAATATTTTTGCATAGCAATAACGCTAGCGCGTTGCTTATAACATTGAGACCCAAAACACTAAAATTTGAATTTAAATACAACGCGCTCATGTTATTTGAATTTAAACATAACGCGCGCGCGCGCGTTACTAAGCACCTACTCACCCACTCCTCCCGCCCCTGCGTGTCAGCCACTGTCCTATGTGGCTAGTTCGGACTTACCAAACCTGTGCTAGGGAATTTTTAGACCATAGCTAATTTGACATTTTCAGCATTTTTCTGAGTATGCCTGTTTTTCACCACTCTCTACAGCATGACATACCTGACCATTATTGATGAGCTTTTAGGCATAGATAGAATTTTTTATGCAGATTCCAAATATGTATTTTTTTTTCAAAAATATTGAGATTTTCTATTTATTTCCTAATTTTCTTGTGTCATCACTCCGTTGGTCAAAAAACATACTGTTAGTGTTTATTCCGTAACTTTTTCATTTCAAAACCATTTAAAAAAAAACTTATATGCTGCACTAGAGGACATCGACCTCTACATCCTGTAAAAAATCCAAGTCAAAATAACTACATTAAGACCTTCAAAGGGGGCACCCACATTTGACATACCATTCTCGAGGTTTGACCACTTACATAATTAAAACAAAAAAAATAAATTAAACATTTAATTTTGGAAAAATAGCGCTACACTAGTGCTACGGGTTCTATACATGTATACCAGATTTTGTAGCTTGAAACCGTCATTTAGGCAGTGAAAGGCTGCACCCACAAAAACATATCCCTTATCATTTGCCAAAAAAATAAAAAGTGACTGTTAGAGAAAATGAAATTTGACATAGTTATGTAAATTTTCAATACTTAAAAGCTATATATTCTGAAACGTGACTCAATTTACTACGTTTCATATTTTTTACTCGATGCAAGATATCTTGTGTAAGCATCTAAAAAAAACCAAGTAAGTTGAGGGATGCCTGATTTTTCAGTTTTCTATTGCATCTAACGCGCCAAAAGTGACCCTCATTAGCTTGCACATGCCCTTTTGTGTAGTTAATAAATACAATGCTTCACATTTTTTCTTCTACAGTTTTGATTGTCCACAGCTCATTGAGAAACATAACCAACCCAAGGAAACCTCTACACAAAGAAAAGCGTCATAAACTGGAGCTGAGGAGGAAATAAGGATGCATGGTTTTATATGGTGGAAATATTTGACCTCTCTTGCTTTTTATTCTGTTGAAAGTTGAAAATATATGAGTGGTGACTAAAGTATTACTAGTGTTGAGAAGAGTCCATGCATTTTTAGCACATTCTGCACTAAAAAACCGAAAGAAAGTCAATACAGACTTAATACCCACGATTATCACTATATAGGATTATTTCAGTTCACATCAAATTTTGAGTTGATTGTATTGGTAGAAAGACTATTCTATGCTGAATTTATTGGTGGGGCCTTTAATATAGCAATGTATGGAATGCCTTTGGCTTGGATCAGAAGGAACAAGAGAATTTCCACAAATTAATTATTACTCCCTCTACATTACTGTGAAACCAGGCCACGAATGTAGGCCTCCTAAAAAAAGTTAATTTTTTCTATCCGTTTTTGCATCTATAATAATGAACTAGGCCACAAATGTCAGGCGCCTAGAAAAATTGGTTAAACTTATTTTATGCTATACTGCATCTATAAAAATGAATGAAAGATGTTGTTTGGATAGTTCTGATGGATAGTTTGACAAGTTATATTAAGCAGGAATAGAGGCCAGTGAAATATGTTAAGCAGTAACAGTTTTTTCATCCACTAAGTTGTTTCAGGCTACATATGTGCTACACTGATGCAGGCAATAAGTCTATTATCTTGTCAAATAATGATTATTATATACAGATTACTGTACCTTCGGGCTACTTCTAACTTGGCCACTGTCAGTCGTTTATCATGGCCAAAGGCATGGTCTCGCAAATAGTTACATATTTTAGGACATGCCTGTGATTTTGTGTGAATAGGACTAACACCACGGCATGAGTCACAGGTTGATGGGATACCATCTTCCTTCACTCTGCACTAAGATTATTTGGATGTCTATTTGATTTATGGGTACACTTCCTTGTGAATGTTGTCTCTGTGGTACCTCCTTAGTGGAAAGCTTATTGAAACAAAGTGGCATATCCTTTTACGATTTCTCTCTAAGTTAATTCTAGTTCCAATGAAAGGGTTTCAATTTCAAAATAATCATGCTCAACGTTTGGCATCAATTTCGAGATAGTCATGCTCAATATCAGACAGTCCTAAAGCCAATTTAACATTCATATTTAAGCCAATTTAATGGTCATATTTTAAATATATAGAAGAGGGTAAAATTATTAAGAATCAAGTCCAATCCATCATCTGGACACACACAACACAAGCCAAAGAAGACGAAAGATACTCCTCCTAAACTCTCCTTCCTAGAACCCATTAGAAATAAAAACAGAGACATTAAAACACATTTTTCAATAAAAATAGAATAATACAATGGATCTAGAATTTAGAACTTTAACTAGATTGAGTTTTTTCAAAATGAGGGCACACATATTTCATTAAAAATAGAATAATATAGTGGATCTAGAATTTAGAACTTTAGCTAGATTGAGTTTTTTCAAAATGAGTAACTCCTTATACTTGGTTTCATTACATTATTGCACTAAGAGGAGTGAGGTGCTCTACGACCCAGTATGGGGAATATTTTTTCATGTAAGGTAATGTATGTAACATAACAAAAAATATAAAATATGGAAATTATTAAAAGTAATTAAAAAAGTCGATGTTCATCAATAAAAATAAAAAATTAAAACTTAAACCGAGATCTATCAACCAAGAGAAATCAAATTTCTTTAGTTTAATTTTTTTGTTAATTACACATCAAGAAATTGGATCCCTTCCAGTACTTGATAGATATAGGCTTAAGATGGGTCTATGCTAGTTTATTTTAATATTAATTATAGTTTGTATTAAAAGTTAAGTTTGTTAAAGTTATTTAATGACATCAATATTGTGCATGTTACCATGATTAACCATTTATTTATGATTTGATATAGTAACTACTATGTCTATCAATTGATTTACTATGCAGGTAGAAGGTTCGCACAATTTTAGAACGACCCACATAAAAACTATTTAATAACATAATACCAATGTGTTTGTTACTACAACAATTTTAATTAGAGACATAGATAGTAAATATTGCTTATGTTGAGTATCATGTTTTATTGATGATGTCGATGATAATGATGGTTGTTAATGTCCACCGAGACCTACTTTGGTCTATTGGACCTTATGAGAAATTATTTGGTTTGTTTTAAAGTTGTATTCATATGCTCAAAAAGCATGAGGAGAAGCGTTCGAAGTTCACCATAATTCTGGCTTATAAGAAGGCTAGGAAGGTCTGTATTACAACACAGATTATGAAACTAAAATATTATATGGTTGTACATGGGACACTCTAAGAGAAAGTGATTTTCATTTGCAATGTTCATAGTCTCACAGAGATGGCAAATTCCTTTCGCCCACATCATTTTAGAAATTGTTCAACGCCTTGTTTCACTATGGAGCTCATGAGAATTTGTTCTTATCTTGGCTATATTAATTTTTACTTTAAACTAGTCAACACATAGAGGTACTTTTAATATTCTAGATTAGGTTTAACGACCTCCTTATAATATCTCAATTTTTTTAACCTTTATACCCTTATCGCACCACATTTTATCTTTAAACATAGAAGTGAGAATATTTTTGATGTAATGAATTGTTTGTAGAATGACATTTTCATCCATCTCCCAATGGTTTAACCAATCCATACTGTCTTTATACCAACCTCCCTTGCTCCAAAGGTGGTTTGGACTAGATTTTTAAGGGCATTTTAGAGAGTCTATGATATCCCATGTTATTTATCTTGTACTATTACATCATAAACATAGTCTTATCCATGCTCTCGATGGGGGAAAGACATAATTATCTTAGGAGAATAGTGTAGGGCGTGTTGCTTTTAATTTTGAGGTTATAAGTTATAAAATGCTGCTAGATTTTCTCAATAATTCTCCAAAATTATTTAGAGATTCTACAACCCCAAACTTCACAACCATACAACATAATCATACACTTCACAACCATACAACCATACAATATTTTTATTTTTATTTTTCTATTAAAAGTTAAGTCGATCGAGGATTGCGTCATGAATATAGATTGTGAAAAAAAATCTTACATATTATTAAAGTTATTTAATGGCATTTATGATTTAATAGTAAAAAACCTTATAGAACATATAGTTCGTTACAATTCTTATATATACGATTTAATATATAAGGTTCGTTACGATTATCAACTTGCATTTTTCATTATAATTTGATATTATATTAACTATTGTGTCTAGGTTGAGTTTCCATAGTTAGTCCAGGAGATTGACATCATTAAATTATAGTGATCTATAATGTTGTGAAATTATGGCATCATATAGGCATTGTATTTGTTACTACAACAACTTTAATTATTGTCATAGTAACTAATTTTGTCTTTGTTTAGTGTGACGTTTTATTTTAGGAAGTTAGCACCACTTTATAGTCGGCAAGAGAAAACATTTTATGAATTTAAAGTCTAGGTTTTACCCTTTTGATGATAAAAATAAATTATAAATTAGAATAGAAACATAATTTATTTGCATTATTATTGTTAAAAATTAGGTTGATAAATGTTTACTTCATGAATAAAGATTGTGCGAGAAATTTCCTATTGTAGATCAAATATCAAAGATTACTCCTGTAGTGTTTGAACATGTTAAATTGTAAATAACATATTAATATTGAGCAATATTATATTCCTTACAATATTTATATTATCATTAATATTTATATTTCTATATTAAAACAAAGTTCATACTCATGAATAATAAATTGTGTAGGAAATTTCTTACATATAAAGTTATTTAACAACATATTAATATTGTGTTTGTGACTAGTATTAACTATTTTAATAATGACACAAGTGTTACTTCTTTGCTTGTGTTGAGTCTAAGTTTTTATATTAGTACAATGTTGACATCACTTTAAAGTCTACAAGAGAAAAAAAAAATTAGAAGTCTAGTTGTGTAGTTTAATGATCAAAATCCAATTAGTATGAATTAGAATGCAATAGTACGATTCGATTTTTATCAAATATAATAAGGAATATATATTAGGAAAAACTTAGTTCAAACTTTATCTCAAGTGCCTAGTATTTATTCATAGACCAAGTCTAAAACATGTTTTTAAAATCATTATTGAATTTGATTATGAACATTTTACATAGTGAGAAGATATGTTGATCTAAACAAAACATTGAAAAGTTTAATATTGTTTGGTTTTATGTATTTCGCATAAAGAAACATTACATTAATTAACATTGAAGTTAAACCCAAAATTTGTATAGATGTACTAAATAACATATTAATATTGAGAAATATTATATTCCTGACAATATTTATATTATCATTAATATTTATATTTCTATATTAAAACAAAGTTCATCAAGACTTGACTCATGAATAATAAATTGTGTAGGAAATTTCTTACATATAAAGTTATTTAACAACATATTAATATTTTGTTTGTGACTATTATTAACCATTTTAATAATGACACAAGTGTTGCTTCTTTGCCTGTGTTGAGTGTAAGTTTTTATACTAGTACAATGTTGACATCACTTTAAAGTCTACAAGAGAAAAAAAAAATAGAAGTCTAGTTGTGTAGTTTAATGATCAAAATCAAATTAGTATGAATGAGAATGCAATAGTACGATTCGATTTTTTATCAAATATAATAAGGAATATATATTAGGAAAAGTTCTCAGTTCAAACTTTATCTTAAGTGCCTAGTATTTATTCATAGACCAAGTCTAAAATATGTTTTTAAAATCATTATTGAATTTGATTATGAACATTTTACATAGTGAGAAGATATGTTGATCTAAACAAAACATTGAAAAGTTTAATATTGTTTGGTTTTATGTATTTTGCATAAAGAAACATTACATTAATTAACATTGAAGTTAAACCCAAAATTTGTATAGATGTACTAAATAATATAATATTCCTCAAAAAATAATATGAAGAGAATATTTGATATACTACAAACATCGAAAAGTGTTGCTTCGTGTATATTAATAGGTCCTTCAAATAACAAAATTACATTCATGAATCATCTCCACCTAATCTCACTATATCCGCTCAAATAGATCAAGTACAGCTTCTAAACAAAATTCATTTATCTTAGTCTTCTTGCATTGTTCATTCTTTGGCATCCATGCCCAAACTATGGTATTAATTGGAATAGATCCAATTTCTGTGTCATTGGGATTTATTACCAAATATTGTTATAAAAATTTTCACTTGTGTTTCCCTGAAGCAGGCATCCACCAATCAACCTTTACATGAAGAGTCTCAGTTTCACAATCCTCAAATATATATGAGGTGGCTTTTTCCATCCAAATCAGCTCTCCTTTATCCTCATTTCCTGATCTAACTAGCAACATATTTACTTTCTCAACATCAGTCAAAGGATTGGATGCTGGCGTTAGAATGTTGCACATGGGTCCAACATATACCAGTTCATCTGTCACATTATCAAAATCCTCAACCATAATACTTGAGATTACACTGAGTGCATTACAATCAACATTGACAATTTGGTGTGTCTTAGGCTAGAATTCCAGAGAAGATTAATCACTTCCATCCATTGTTATATGATTATTGGAGATTTCATCTAATGCATCAACAACTCTTTCCCAATAGTATTTATTCATATACCAAGTCTAAAAGATGTTTTTAAATGCATTATTGAATTTGATTATGAACATTTTATATAGTGAGAAGATATGTTGATCTAAATAAAATATTGAAAAGGTTAATATTGTTTGGTTTTATGTATTTTACATGAAGAAACATTACAGTAATTAACATTGAAGTTAAACCCAAAATTTGCATAGATGTACTAAATAATATAATATTCCTCAAAAACTAATATGAATAGAATATTTGATATACTACAAACATTGAAAATTGTTCTTTGTGTATATTAATAGGTCCTTCGAAGAACAAAATTACATTCATGGATCATCTCCACCTAATCTCACTATATCCGCTCAAATAGATCAAGTATAGCTTCTACACCAAATTTATTTATCTTGGTCTTCTTGCATTGTTCTTTCTTTGGCATCCATGCCCAAACTATGGTATCAATTGGAATAGATCCACGTTCTGTGTCACTGCGATTTGGTACCCAATATTGTTCTAAAAAATTTCCCTTGTATTTCCCTGAAGCAGGCATCCACCAATCAACCTTTACATGAAGTCTTAGTTTCATCATCCTCAAAGGTATCTGAGGTGGCTTTTGCCATCCAAATCAACTCTCCTTTATCCTCATTTCCTGATCTAACTAGCAACATATTTCCTTTATTAACATCAGTCAAAGGATTGAATGTTGGCTTTGGCTTGTTGCACTTGGGTCCAACATATACCGGTTCATCTGTCACATTATCAAAATCCTCATCCATAATACTTGAGATTGCATTGAGTGCGTTACAATCAACATTGACAATTTGTTGTGTCTTGGGACAAAAATTCACAGAAGTTGAATCACTTCCATCCACTGTTATATGATTATTGGAGATTTCATCTAATGCATCAACAATTCTTTCCCAATACTCTAATTTATCTTTCCATTCCTTTGTAACAATTGGCGATTTCTTATTGCCAATAGTCTCTTTCCACATTTTTATGTATGATGTTATTCCTTCCTTTAGTTCTTTTAAATGGACATCATTCTCTTTGGGACCTAAAAAAGATGGCTTCCCTCTGGGCAATTTAGGTCGACCTTCATCATCTATATTCCACAACTCAAATGGTTCTGACCATGCAGTATCTCTAATTGATTCTTTATACCTCATCACGGGAACATCGTTGAGTACAAGAAATTGGAAGTACTGGACATTAAGATGTCCAACTAGTGCATCTTTTCCCTCCTTGATGTATCCATTAAGGAAAATTTTGAAGTCATACACTGTGTCAATAAGTGTAGGTGGAAACACTCTTTTTCCTTCTATTGTGCGATATGTATCCATCATTTCGGGTAAAGAATATATATCTTTACTTTTCAAGTTGGAAGACATTCTTCCATAGGTTCCATCTATGTCTTCATGGGTGTGACCCACAAGCAAGAACCCAACCTCAATAGTGATGAAGACACCAAGTGCAGTTAAAAGTGATAGAAACATGAAAACATAACGATTCTTATTATCACTTGCTGCATTATCCAACTATAACAACAAATGTGGAGGAAGAGGTTTGAAATCAACATTCTGATTTTTTGATCTTCCATGAGAGAAAATTATCCCTGTACACTCTACAATTTGAGTAAATAGAGGTTTCAAGTAATGCATTAGAAAGTGGGTTTCTTGAACTTCCACTCTCATAAAGGAGATCACCATACATATCATGTGTGGGTCTTCAAGGTCCCTCAAGCATTTTGCAAGAGATGTAATGGTAAACTGTGATCCCATGTGTACAAATGGTAGGGAGAAATGACCAAAACCTCCTGTGCTATGACCATGTGTTAGCATACCTGTCAATGACAAACCCAAGTTTGTTCCTGCAATAGATTTTGATTTGACACGTAATCTTGGGATTGAAGTCTTTGTTTTGTCCATTTTATCATGGATAATGCTCAAATCCTCCTTTGGGAACCACTCTGACATAATTCTGTGTGCATAGTAGCAATATCTTCCACACATAACAGTCTTGTTATGTTTTTTTAGTCTACATCGCGCCTTTTCTTCCAACTCTTTTGTAGTCACTGACTTCATCTGTGCTTTCAACACGATACATTCACTACATTTACTAAAGTTGGTGTTCTTTGAGAATGCCACCTCTCTAAAATGAGTATTCCATATCTTGCTCATTGTTGGTTGTGATATTGATGAATAATTGAGCTTTTGAAGAGCCTCATTGATCTCCTTTAACAAAGAACTTTGTGTGTAAGTTGAAGGAAGCAATCTTAAAGGAGCAGAGGTTCCATCTTCTTCAACTTGACGTGTTTGGTTTGGTGAAAAATTTGAATTATCCATGACAATTTTGTGCAAAATTTCTATGGCTGCCACGGTATGTGCACGTGCTTTGCATTTGTTGGTATTACCATGAATGGCTTTGATGTGTCCATGTTGGAAATACTGTTGGTAGTTATAGAAGTTGCTTTGAGGAATCTTGTGTATCTTGTACCAGGCTTTCTTACATATAATATGTCCATTAAATCTCATGTCCTTTACTTTCCTAACAATAGGAGGTAGGCCATGTCCATGACTCTTTGACATGATTGTGTTTGAAGAGAGTGAATTCAAGACAAATTCCCTAATACCATTTTTATTTATGAGTTTCATGCCCCTTCTAGCATCTGCAATGGATTTTCTATCCACATGCTGAAGATAGTCTTGTTTGCAACATTCATCTGCTGCCAAAAGTCGGATTTGTTTCTCTTCATCTATCTGTGTTTCACATTTTCCAACTTTTTTTGTAGCAATAGCACGTTTAATCATTTTATATGGCCTTGTTACATGCATATCAATTGAGTCTAATTTTTTTATCATTATAAAGATCCCCCTCCCATTTATTTAAGGGACTTGTGTCCTCTATAATATCCCATACAACCATTTCCTTGGGTGGCTCCTTGAAATTTTTCTTCACCCTTAAAAGCTCACCTTCATCGTCCACCAACTTATTTATTGGCCATCTAACCAAAAAATGTATAGACTTATCCCCAATTCTACATCTTTCACAGTTTTCATATATCTCTTCCACAAAAACACCAAATTCCATTTCACCTAGAGTTTCACCCTCAACGATGTCATCCTCGCAGACATGAACTACGATCCCTTTAGAAATGCACATGCTTGTTCTTGTGCATTCATGTGTAAGAGAAACCTTTTTAAATGCAAATGCAACCCTATATTGGAGAATATTTATTGGATGATCATGACAATGTGTTTCCAAATCTGATTCCGGCCAAATCTCATAAGATTCCAATGCACCTCCTAATGTATCCTCAAATCCTATTGGATGTGGTAGAAGAGCATCATGTTTTAACACCTTCTCAATTTTAACCACTATGCATCCTTTCTTTACCATCCTTCCATGCACCTTATGCCAAAGATCTGTATTGAATATGGACCCCTCACCCACCTTCACTCCATGTTGTAGAAGGTCTACCTTGTCTCCAATAGAAAATGCAGAAGAGACATTTGCACCTGTACAACAAATTAAAGAAGCTTAGTATTTGCTTAAAAAAAACATTCAATGTAATATCAATACCACTTAACACATGCTTCAAGATTTTGATTTACCTTTGTTATGCCTCAAATCCATGATCTTCCATGGATGTGTGTCCCCTTCATCAAAACCTTCCACATTCAAATGTGGTTGAGTGACATCAATTATCAAAATCATAACATAGCCTGCATTTACTCTTTCTCCGCCATAATAAGTTCCAATATCTGTAGAGTCAACCCTTCCTAGCCCAATAACTTGACCATTAATTAGGAGGTTAACATAGTCCCCTATTGTCAGATTTATATTTTCCATTGTAACTCATTTCAATTCTGTAACACACAATTGAATTGTAACTTGTAAATAAGGTTAAACCATGTAAAGTGTGCTCTTATATTTGCAAAAATTCAAAAAATTATGGCAGTCATTTTGTTTGCAATGAATCATTGTTGCCCACCATCTAGTGCACGCTATCAAAATGGAATTTACATATAAATTACACAAATCATATATGAAGAACTCACAATTTTAGATTTTAAAAAGATTTTAAATTCAATTCTTTTTTCCAAGTCCTTCATCACCCAAGTATGGGTTCCTCCACCTTATGCTACTTATTGATCTCAACTCAAGCAAACGGTCCTAGTCTTATTGATAAATAATATACAATGAGGATTTAAACCATGCACAAGATTGAAGGATGTTGGGAAACCCAAGCAGTCCAGATTGTGAAGAAACTATAAAAACATAGCCAAGTAATCCTCGAAACAAATATATAACATTCACATAGATTAAGTAGTATTGACCCTTTGTTCCAACATAGAAGACCTATTTATATCATGGTAACGTAGCTCATGTCATTAGGGATTGAGTTGTGAGGAGCACAATTGTACAAACTCCATGATCTCTACTACACAACCACATTATCATCAATGCTAACATGTGTTAGCTATCATATAATAGTTTTTCTTTTAGCACCATGAAGGAAATCATATAATGCTAACGTGAAATCTATATCTTGTTATCTTTCCTTCTAACCAACATGAAATCTAATGCATGTTAGCTTTCCTTCAATTAAAAATATTGCACGGTCAATGAAAACTAGCACGTGTTACCTTTCCTTTTAACAACAACATTGCACAGTGAAATAAAGCTAACGTGTGTTTTCAGATAGCAGTTTTCCTTCTAGACCACAACCACATTTATCACTATCACCTAAGATCACTATCAAGCCTCTATCGAAATGGATAACATTGACTAGGCATAATGTAGGAACCAAGTTGACTCAATACCCCATCAACTTGAGTAGATACTCAAGCTTGACTATACTAAACCCTATATTACAAGAGGTCTAATGCATGTTAGCTTTTGTTCTAACAACAACGTGAAATCCATATCATGTAATCTTTTCATCTAAAAACAACAATATTAGCTTTCCTTCTAATAACAATATTGCACAGTCAATGAAATCTAACGCGTGTTAGATTTCCTTTTAACAACAACATTGGAAGGTGAATGAAAGTTGATAGGTGTTAGATTTCATATGATAGTTTTCTTCTAGGACAACCACATTGTCGTCAAAGATAACGTGTGTTAGCTTTCAGATAGTAGTTTTCCTTCTAGCACAACCACGTTGATCAGTATCACCTAATATAATTATCAAGCCTCTATCGAAATTGACAACATTGACTAGGCATAACATAGGAGCCAAGTTGACTCAATACCACATTAACTTGACTAGATACTCAAGCTTGACTATACTAAACCCTATATTATAAGATGTCTAATGCATGTTAGCTTTTGTTATAACACCAATGTTGTAACATGCATGTTAGATGTCTATTAGGATTTTGAATGACAACTAATAGGTGTTAGTTGTCATGTGATAGATTTCCTTATAGCACAACTACATTGTCATCAAAGCTATCATGTGTTAGGTTTCGTATGGTAATTTTCATTTTAGCACAACGACATTGTCACCAAAGCTAATGCTTGTTAAATTTCATATGGTATTTTTCCTTCTAGCACAACCACATTGTTATCAAATTTAACGCATGTTAGTTTTCATATGGTAGTTTTTATTCTAGCACCATGAAAGAGATCTAACGCATGTCAACTTTTGTTCTAACAACAACATGATACATTGTCATGATAAAACTAGGAAATATGTAGTACTCCTAGCACCTTGCGATCGAGAAGGGTAAAGTAAGGTTTTACTCATTTAACCCCATAAATAGCAATCCAAAATGGATTTGAGTCATTGTGGACCTGTAGCGAAGCCTCCTAAGTAATATGTACTTGATCAAAGGTGTGCACCACAATTGGAGCCAGAAACAAATAAAATACCTCAAACAATTACCCCAAGGGTCAGAGTGAACCAAATATCGTGAAGTTGATTCTTGCATGCAAATTATCACATATAATGCACTTGTTTGCAAGGATGTTAGCATGCTTGTGGAACCTTAAATGAAATGGATTCTTTCTTAAATCAAGTGGAATGCTTCTCTTGTTGACCTGGAAAAACACCCTTTGTGTGGCTTGCATTAGGCTCATTTCTCCAACCTCTGTTAGAAATGGTCCCTAGTGCAATAACAACTTGAGAAAGAAAAGTGCTAAGATCCTTTTTAATAGTACAAGCCCCTCGACACGGTTGGAAAATGGAAGCTTGGCTACAAATATTCCTGGGGCAACTTCAAGGACAATTCCTGCTTCAAATGGCATTCCTTCTCAATTGATGGGTAGATCTCTGGGAAATGATTTTATATTTCCTCAAGTCTATAAGTCTCTAGGAAATGAAAAAAATTTCTTACAACAACAATGCATGACGAATGAAATCTAACACATGTTAGATTTCCTTCTACCACAAGCACAATTGCATTTCTAACAACAACATTTCATTGTGAATGAAAGCTAACGCGTGTTAGCTTTCCTACTAGTACAACCACATTGCCATCAAATACATTGTACCATGAAAGAAATCTAACACATGTTAGCTTTCACCATGAAGGAAGCTAGGGTTTTTTTCAATGAGACGTAATGCAATTTTTTCATTTGGGGTTCAAATTCATGAAACTCTTCCTTGATACCAAGTATATAGCTTCATGCCATCCACAATACCTATACACCCCTGTTGGAAGTTGAAGAACTCAATTTTGTTGTTTAGATCTCTTTTTAATCCCCAACACCAAATCAACATGTGTCCTTGAATGGCTCTTGGATGTGAGTGAAAACTGGTTATAAAATGCAATCTAAGACTTGAATTGATGAACTACCAATTACTTCCGGTCCAATACATGAGGCCTGTAGCCATGTTCATTTGGTGCTTAACAGCCAATTACACTACAATGTGCAATTATTGGATTATGTAGAAATCCCATATACTAGGTGTTCCCATTGCATACTTATGGGAATTTGCTAAATGCTTCTCTCCAACATAACATGAATGTTAGCTTTCCTTATAGAAAAAGCATAAGGGAAATGTATAACGCATGCTAGATTTCCTTCCAACACAAGCACAAGTACATTTATAACAAAAAAATTGCATGGTGATTTAAAGCTAACACGTGTTAGGTTTCCTACCAGTACAAGAACATTGCAATCGAATGCATTGCACGTTAAAGGAAAGCTAACGCATGTTAACTTTCCTTCTAGAACAAGAAAAACATAATTTCTTACAACAACAATGCACGGCGAATGAAAGCTAACACATGTTAGTTTTCCTTCTACCACAAGCACAATTGCATTTCTAACAACATTGCATTGTGAATGAAAGCTAACGCGTGTTAGCTTTCCTGCCAGTACAACCACATTTCCATCAAATACATTGCACCATGAAAGAATTCTAACACATGTTAGCATTCCTTCTAGAACAAGAACACCAAAATTTCTTACAACAACAATGCACGACGAATGAAAGCTAACACATGTTAGCTTTCCTTCTACCACAAGCACAATTGCATTTCTAACAACAACATTGCATTGTGAATGAAAGCTAACTTGTGTTAGCTTTCCTACCAATGGAACCACATTGCCATCAAATACATTGCACCATGAAAGAATTCTAACACATGTTAGCTTTCCTTCTAGAAAAAGAACAACAAAATTTCTTACAACAACAATGCATGATGAATGAAAGCTAACACATGTTAGCTTTCTTTCTAACACGAGCACAAGGCCATTTCTAACAACAACATTATGTGCCGATTGAAAGATGAAACATTTTATCTTTCCTACCGGTACAACCTCAATGCCTTCATATACATTGCAACATGAAGGAAAGCTAACACATGTTAGCTTTCCTTCTGGTACAACCACATTTCCATAAAATACATTGCACCATGAAGGAATTATAATGCATGTTAGCTTTCCTTCTAGCACAAGCACAAGGGAATTTCTTACAACAACATTGCATAGTGAATGAAAGCTAACACATGTTAGCTCTCCAACTAGTAAAATCACATTGCCATCAAAAACATTGCACCATGAAGGAATTCTAACACATGTTATATTTCCTTCTAGCACAAGCACAAGGACATTCCTTACAATAACATTGCGAATATAATCTGAAACTCAAATCGGTGAACCATGCAATCCGTTGGGTCCATGAAAAATAATTTCATGAAGGACACCCCTCCACCATCCAACAACATGGCACAAAGCTTGTTTTACCTGATGATTTGAGAAGCTAGGGTTTTGTTCAATGAGACCTAATGCAATTTTTGCATTGGGGGGAAAATTCATGAAACTCTTCCTTCCGACCAAGTATATAGCTTCATGACATCCAAAAGACCTATACACCCCTGTTGAAAGTTTTAGAACTCAATTTTCTTGTTTAGTTCTCTTTTTAATACCCAAGACCAAATCAACATTTGTCCTTGAATGGCTCTTGGATGCGAGTGAATACTAGTTATAAAATTAAATCTAAGACTTGAATTCACCTATCTTTTGATTCCTCTAAATGACATTTTGCGAAGAACACAAACGTAACTATCCACACCCTTAGTGCTCTACTTATTTCTAATTTATTTTTTTAAGAAAGAGGAGGAAATACCTCTAATTCTCCACAAAATTATCCAAAGGTCCAAAATAAATATGTTTAATACTTCTAATACACAACAATGGAATTCAATGATCTATTGTGGTTTGATTCCTAGGAGAGAAATTTTCCAAGAAATAAGAGCAAGTAACTAGCCATAAAATTTATATATCTTACTCATAATCAAATTTGGCATAGCCTCAAAACAAAAAAAAACGTGTTTGCTATCACGATGATCACAAATAGAACAAAAACCATTTGGAATGAGAAAAACCAAGGTGCACCAATTGATTGCCAAGAGTTAATACCCTATGGATAAGGGACCAAACAATAAAGCCTTCTTCCAATCAACTATTGATCTCCATACACTATGTAAATGAAAGAGTTATGTCATATTTAACTAGTTGTCTAAAATAAATTTATCGTAAAGTCCTCTAAACTCATTAACAAGATTATAAATCTTTATATCATTGAGACATTAATTTATATCTTTCTATCTCATTTTAATTTTATTGAGACATTATTTTATTTGAGTGGTCGTTGTTTCAAAGACTAAAGAACCTTATCTTGGACTATATCCTCAGAATTCGAACCACAAAATGAATAAAAAATTGTAATTGTATTGGAAGGTAACGTTGTGGTGATTCTACGTGTGTTACCAGTTTATACTCCATCCCAGGAGGAAATATCTTATTATTGGATGTTTTGGAACCTATCACGATCTTACTTACGGATCACCCATTTTGAGAAGTTGATGAAACAATTCTGGTATAATTACATATTTAATGCAGGCTAATTATATTTAATATTTTTCAATATATCAACGGCATATCCGAATCGAAAAAGATAGAAATGTAACAAATTCAATTACAACAGATAAAAAACTCATCATTGGATGAGCAGAGCCGCTCGTCCGAGGTATGAGGGCGAGGGTTTTATTATTAAATGTTATTTTGGAAAGTCTGTGGCAATAGCTCATCGGACACTTCAACTGGATTTTCTTATTTATGAAACATACCTTTTCAGAGCGTTTACCTATGATTGCGAGGTGGTGATTCACTAGATTCCCAAGATTGTATACAAGAGTCGATGCACTCAATCCAAGTGTTGATGCTGACTAGACGCTGGTACTCAATCCTGCTACTCAATCTTGTCAAGCAAGAGGCAATGCCAGGTGTTGAGGCACTCAATTACAGGTGTTTATTCACTATATATGCCAAGAATAGATCCAACGGTAGATGCTGGTATTCAATGGACGGTACTTAATTATGCTCGTACCCATGGCTTGTACCCAATACAGGTGAAAATTTAAGTCATAGTTGCCATACCCTGAGGCGTATTTGCTTATACCCCTAGTCAATATAAGTTCAGGAAGTCGATAACTCAATACAGGTAGGTGAATATACCTTCTCTTTTTTGAACCGATAATAAGGAGGTCCGAATAATGAGGCACTCACTTAAACCCATATACTCTATGCCTTGACCCTATCACTCTGACCAAAACCTACCATTCTATACACCTCGACCCTTTACCCCTAGCTTCACCTCACTCGCCCAGAACAAGAACTCAAACAGAGGGAAGGAAGTAGATGATGCATTACATACTTAAATTCACAAGAAAGAGGGGGGTTAATAATGGCCCATGATTATATTATGCATTACATACGTAAATTCACAAGAAAGAGGGGGGTTAATAATGGCCCATGATTAAAAATATCGTAATTATGAATAATCTCATATTATAATAGAAGTTACCGCACCTATACCTTGAAGGGGCCTTTCATTCAAGCAAGAAAGAAGTTGTATTGTACTCAATGCTAGATTTTAGTCCATGATAGGATTGATTGTACTCGATTCCGAGAGTAGATCCCAAGTTGTTTCACTGTGAGTAATATAGATCCAGTATATTAGCCTTTCCGTAACTATAGAGCTCATGCCAGTCCTAGAAAGATTGTGGATGCTCTATTCTTTTAATGCCTATACTCTTTGGAAGAAGTTCTACTCAGTCATGAATTGATGCTCCTTTAAGTGCAGCAATAAATTCTTGTCGGTGCCCTGGAGGGTTTTCTTTGCGTGATCAGTCGCCGATACCCCGTACACAAAAGGAGTTGTTCCAAAGCATCAACTTTCCTTTTGTAAGATTTCACCCATGTCCATAATGACGTTTTTGAAATGGCGAAATCTTTTGTATAACTAACCTAACGAATAGTTTGATAGTAACGTGGAATGATAGCATCTTAAACAATGAAATTTATTTTTTTGTGAATTTTTACCTTAATATTTTACAGAGATCATTATATTTTTATTTGAATATTTACCTTTTTCATTATAAGATTCTTTAAAAGAATAAAAGGATTATTATTTAGAGGTTTAGGGTGTGAGCTAGCTATAAAGATGAGATTTAGGTGAAGGAGCGGGATAAGGGTTAACTAAAAGGCAGAGTAAGAATGGTTGAAATGACAATTTGGAGTGCTCAGATCCTAATTTAGGCGATCTGGGTAGTTTTAAAATAGGGTATTTAGTCTAAAAAACGCAATTACAATTAATAAAATTGCAAGAAAATAAAAATAACAATTTCTCCAACAAATTTGACAGGTTTTGATGAAACATTGGCCAGAAAAGCGGGGCGTTTTAGTTGTCTTTTATCCTACGCGTTAGAGGAATGGTCTTTTGGAATTAATGCTTCCATGAAGCCGGCGCAAAGGCATAAATAGCATCTGTGCAGAATTCATGCATTGCCCCCAATGCATTTACATGGGGGATAAGTGCAAAGGAGTAGTTAATTATAGGAATGGCTTTCAAAAGGAAGCTACGCCTTGGCCTAGTGGAAAAACAGATTCTGTCAGGTAAGAACCAAGTTGCATATAGTCCTTTTGCAGAGACAGCAGAGCCGCAGAAGGTTGAAGGCACCGGCTGCGATGGAGAGATAGGTTAGTCTAGATTGACTGGTTCAGGTTTCACCCTGGGAAGATTGCTCTTTGGAGAAAATAAGAACCTAAATAACTATCATTCAATTATAAGGGGCAGTCAAATGTGCTCAAGACAGTAAGATTAACCTGCAATCTTCCTAGCATCTTATTTTCAAAATTATAAAGCAGACAAGATCATAGTTTGTCCGGGTCATTAGCACATTTGTTTCTCATTAATTACATGCTAAATACACGGGAAGGGACAAAACCCCATATTTCTATTGACTTTGGCTCACCTTATTTCTGTGACATCAATGCCAAGCGGTTCTCTGAGAAAACCATGGAACTTAGTAGCCGGTGAATGGTGATAATCCGGTACCCTGGCTGGGTATAAGAGTGACAGTACCCTGTAATCCAAATATCGAGGATCTACTGTCATGCTTGGACAGATTGAATCTTAAGGAAATGCAGAGCAAAAATCAGTCCGGAAGGCCTCAGTATACAAATTTTGGAGGCAGTTGAAGCAGGGTGCTTTGTACAAATTAAGTCAAAAGATACCGATGGCTTACAACTGCCTGGACAATAATTTTCACCTCTTTATATAGACACAAAATTAAAACATTCTACACGGCTATATAGTTTAGCCATGGTCTCAGAAAATTGAGCCACTCGAAGATTCAATGAAGTGCTTCTAACAAACGATTCTTATTCTACTTATCATCGAGGTAGGATACAAATGTCAATAATAAAAAATTTACATTCACTGCTAGATTAAATGAATTGTAGGGTGCACGGTTGCTAATTACCTTTCCACCATATTAAGGACCTGTTGTGGGGCGTGTTTAGCCTCTGCTAACACCTCCGGCTGTTCAAGCACAGGGCCCGTCAATTTATCTAGAGTTCCAAAGGACTGGGCCGCATTAGGTTGAATGCAAAAGATCCAAAGCAAAACAAGCAATTCCAGTACACTTTGATAACCAGACATTTTGGCTATAGAAGAGGTCCGAAAATGTTGCAGTCTGCACAGTAGAACAATAGGATTCCACTACGATCCTATATATCACTTGTCTATAATATGGGATCTCTACTGAACCGATCTTGTTAACCACATATTAGGCAAGATAAGACCCTGTTGAGCTTATGACATGGACAGAACTAATTGCAGAACAAAATATGGTAGATCATAGATAAAATGCTCCTAGGTTAACTCTTATAAACTATAACAGCAGCGAGGAGTACTCTGGCATGCATATCTACTACACGTGACAAGAACAAACTTTTCTTAACTGAGCTTGTGTGCACGAATCTGCATGAACACCTTGCCTCTTCTTTTGGAGTTGGTAAAGGAATAAAATACGGAGAAGCAGCAGAATTAAGCTTGAGACCTACTCAACTCAATTGGCCATCCAAAAGCGTTACCATGTGGCTGACCAAGAAAAATGCCGGACAAACACTGTTCGATAAAATAGATGGCCAACAATCGCGGTTGTTTAAAACCACAATTGGTGATATGGTATAACTCTTAACTCCAGTACTCTGTCATAATTATTGGGATTCCATTATTCAAATGATTGAAGGAAGTAATAGGTTTTCTCTATTTATCAAATTCATATGCCAATATACAAGAACTCCTAATTCAACTCACTAAGTTTTATTATGTTAAAATCAGAATGTTCTCGGGCTTTTAGAAGGTCATAGGGGGGAGGATAGCCTCGACAGCGTATATCTGGATAGTAGTTCTAAATGTAGTATCCGACCTGTGCAGTCCAAATATATATATATATGATCTCCAGATGGAGTATGTCATCGTGCAAGAGAAGATCCCCTGAGGGCATGGTGTGTTTCCTGCGCAGAAGAGATGACACCATCTTCAATATACTCTCCTCTTCAGATGAATGATGTATGAGGGAAGTGTCATCTCTTTGCGCAAGAAACTTACTGTACTTCAGTGTGTTTCCAGTTGTTTGGGCTTTCATAGAAAATAAAAGTGGGTAGTTGTGAAAATCAGTTCAACATCAGATCTATCATGCTTCAATCCACTTTGAGGAAAGGTTTGGACATGGAGATATTAGATTCTTTTCATTATTTTCATGTTAAGATGAACATACCAGTTACAGTGTTTTTAATTTCTTTTTTTTTTTGTAAAATTTGAATTTAATTATGTTGTAATGGTTACTCAGATATACAAGAGGTTTTTGCTATTTTTATGACCAGAGATATGATGAATTTTTTTATAAAAATTGTCTAAAAATGAGAAGATTTAGTCAAGCTTTTCACTGAAATCTGGTTTTTTTAATTTCGCAAAATCTAAATTTAACTCTATTTTAATGGTAGAAATGGATTCTCATAAAACTTTTCCAAATCCAAATCTTTTCTAATATCTACACTCATTTTGATTTGGATTCACTGTGTTACAACTATGATCGTGGCTATAATAAAATTATTATGAATCATAAATATCTTTCAGTATGGAAGAGATTCAGTAATGGAAGAGATTAATTATTTAATTTAATACAGAAGAGATTGAATATTTTTATACTCTAAATATTTTATTTTTTTCAACTTTTTTTAGCATGATTTTAGTTTTATTTTATGTGTATTCAAGTTAGAAATCTTTGAAAAATATTAGAATCATATATATTAGTTATGGAAATTGCATAATTTAGATGACATGAGATATTTTAGGATACTGAATCTATTTATAAATTCAAAAACACAATTTAAACATGTAAAAATTTCTAGATTTTACTAAAAAACTTTACTAGATTTCCCTAAATCCCACTCTAAAATCCAGAAAATAGAATAAATATACTCCTTTGATAATTATTATTTAAAGAAGAGACCATTACTATGTTCCTGATCTGATCTGCATACAGTTATAATATTTTGTTCTATAAATCATTTTTGTATTATTTATTTATATATATAATCATTTAATTTCATAAATAAACGTTTGCCTTAAACCATATGATATTATGGTATTTTGTTGGGATTGTATTTTATCCCCTGTAAAGGAAATTTGTTCATGTATGGTTCAAAGCTAGGGCGGTGTACTCGATCCAGGTAAGGGTAGTGTATATCTCTTAGTCTGCTTAAAGCTTTGATTTTCTGCTCTAATCACCTCTTGTAACGTAGTTGTGACTAAATTGTTTTATCTTCCTGTAAGTGCATACAGTTCCACTTTTCATGTCAGAGATAGCACTGAGTAGAATTTTAGGGAGCCTAAACATCCTCTTCCAGCAAATTTGGTGAACTATGGGACAAGCAAGATCACGGTATGGGGATGGAAGCTATCGACGGGCTTGGCAGGGATCCGTGCAGTTCTGATAACTGCCGGGTCTATAGCTTTAGTAGAGACTTCCAACAGGCTTATTGAAAGAGGAAATGTATTGAAAAAAAACAGAGGGACCAATAATGTGGCCCCTGAGCTTATCTACATGTATAAGGGATATTGTATAGTGCCTTTTTTTTCTATATGTTATTTAATTAGCATAGCCATTAGCAAAAAATAAATTATAGGGTGCTTAAATCGTCCGATTATTCATTAAAACCCAATGCAAATCAAAATAAAAAATGAAAAGTTTTTAAGGCAAACCCATACATCATTTCTTCTTCCCACGCTTGTACCAGGTCGAGAGGGACAATTTCACTGCTACATGTTCATACAATGCAATTTTATGCTTGGTTTCCAATAATTGAAAACTGATTTAGGTTTTCCAATGTACTTCAAACAAGACTTGAAGAGCTATTTGACGAAACGTTGTTCCATACGAAAAATATTTGAATTCTTTTCACTTATGCGATGTGCTTTGTCAAGTCCATATTTTTTTGTGTTTGTCCATTTTGGCAGGTTTGTGTTTGTTCTAATATTTTCAAGTGTTCGTTGAACCAATTTGCAAGTGGCTCTGCTTTTGCCTATTTTCATCACTAATGATGGTACTGTATCTTATTCATTTTATAGAAATGCAGGGATCGAATAGAGCGTAAACCTTTACAGTGGTCGACTAAGGGAACGACAAAAAGAATATTGACAGCAGGTTAATGCTACCGAAGAAGAAACTTCTGCTATTGCAACAGCCAACGGACACTAAAAGACAAAGATCTGGACACCCTTTCACCCATTCGATCTTTACATTGACGAAAGACAAGTGAAGAAAAATGTACCTGTGTTCAAAGTGCAAAGAGCAAGACATCCTGCAACTAGATGCCTGGACGGGAAAATCTCAAACTTGTCCCAAAACCTCTCCCTCCACTAGTGATTCCACCGCTCCTATTCTTGCCTGCCTGCTGAAGCCACACCCACACTCAACTCGATTGGGAAAATGAAAAACAACCCAAATCAAATCTATGTTGGCTCTTTCTAAAAAAATTATTTGGAATGGGTAATTTTTTTGGCTTTTCTCAAAAAAACATTCTTTCTAAAAATCATTCTTTGGATGGGGTAATTTTTTGATTTTTTGGAAAAAACATTATGGTATTGTTTTGGTTTCTTTAATATTTTTTTAATTGACTAAAATATATATCACATGAAAATGAAAATACACACTTATAACTTGGTGTATATATATACACACATTAAAACTAAATTTACAAAAATTGAAAGAAAAAAAAACTGAAAATATATATATATATATAAAAGGATATGAACAATAAAATACTATATAATAAGAATAATTAAATAAATGAAGATTATATAGCAAACTGGTGTAATATCTATTTAGTAAATTTCCATAACATTTAAAAAATTACAATAACTTATAAAATCCAACAAAAATAAACACAACAGAAGATTCCATCCCTTAACTTTTTAACAGCAAGCCTTAGCTTATGAACTTAAGCCTTCACCCAAGCCACGTTGTTTCCATATGAGCATATTGTTTTAGCCTTTATCTTCGCTATGGCTATGGGTAAATAATATCTAAAAATCTATCAATTAGTAACTGCCAGAAGGCAATCTATATAAAACTGTAAGAAGGCAATAACAGTAATATAAGGTGGGGTAAGGCGATACTCAAACAGTAATAAGGGCTATGAAAAAGAATACCCTGTCTTTCCTTTCAATGAATAGACCTGACACCCAGCAAGAATATATATCTCTTATGGTATATAATATTATTTAAATTAGATCAAACTTATTACAAAACTCAACAAAGTTGATACTCATCAATAAATTGTTAATTGTTTGAATTGGTTAATATAATTGTTTTTAACTTAAAATATTATGTAAAAAATTTATTATTACATAAAATATAAAATGATGATTACTATCCAAAGCATAAAATATGTATCCATTATATTTTTTAAGTTATTTTTTGAAATATGTTCAAAATTAACAATTTAAAATCTATCATAAAAAAAGGAAAATAAAAGTTATCATTACATAAAATAAAATAAGAATCACTATCCATATTAAAAGGCAAAGAGAAGTTACCATTATATAAAATATAGAATGGTAATCATTATAGAAGAGATATGAAAGGAATTCACATTGTCAAATAATTGATTTTTATATTAATCTTTTAAATACCAAAATTGTTCGTGTGAATGAAAAGCAAGTAGAATGTAGTAAAATATTTAATTTTTTAAAAGTTATTGATTGTTTTTTATTGTAATTAGTAAAAGAAAATAGAAGTAAATTTGTTAAACAAAGAGACCAGAATATTTAATATTTTAACCAAAGAACCATACTATGAAATTACTAAACTTTAAACACAAACAAGAAAGAGACAAGAATATTTTATATTTTAACCAAAAAAACACACCATGAAATCACTAAACTTTAAAAACAAATAAGATACAAAATTTTTATATTTCAAAGACTACATTAAAAATTAAAACTATCTAAATATGAACCATACAACATCATCTCATTATAAACTATTTCAAAAAAATCCTAACAAAAAGTTTGTATCTTAAAACAAAAACCACCAAATACAACCTAAAAATGCTCTTATCCATAAGTTATTACAAAAATTCACCAAACACAACTTAAGCATACTCTTATCCATAGTATTCCGTCCAAGAAACACCCTTAAACTCACTATTAAACACATTTTATTATAAATTTAGAGTTAAATATAAACACACAAAGCTCCAAAATACCTTGTTAGAGAGAACCAATATTTACAATCTCCTTGACAAATCCATTGTTTAAAACCATTATGGAAATTCATGGAAAGACCAAAACTATTATAGTTTTGAAAAAGACCTTACCCATGATCCACCAATCACGACTTTTTTCATAAGAAATTTTTACAACCTACTAATTATTGTTGATATTGTACTCTTTACAATATGAGAATTGTAGAATTGACACAAATCAACATGGATTTTATATTATAGTTAAGTAACACAAAGCAAAATGGTTTTAATTATACATATTCCATGACTAAAAGAGTTTATCCATCACCTTATCCATGAATTTTATATTAGAGTTAAGTAACACAAAGCAAAATGGTTTTAACTATACATATTCCATGACTAAAAGAGTTTATCCATCACCTTAGCCATCTTAATTTGCGAGCCAAACTATAGAAAATGTAAGGATAAAAACAACAAGACCATATCATTAAAAATATGCAACTCTAAATGAAAATTCAAAATATTATTATGTTCCAATAAAACCACCATGATGTTCCATGAAGAGCCGTGGTTTCACAAGGAAGCTCATGGTGGATCCTGAGAAAGAGACAATAACATTCATGATGAATTAGGAACAAGGAATATGAATACAAGGAAAACCTTCACCATTTTGATAAGACACAATAACATATTTAATTGTTAAAACATAAGGCAAAGAGGCTCTAGTATGAAAACAACAATGTCAAGGTCAAGGATTGTGATACATGAAGAGGAAAGGCATAAGGAAGCATTAGCTAGAACAAAAACCCCAAGGTGTACATTAAAACATGAATAATCACCTCATTCAAATGAGGAAGACAATGGTGCTTCACATATTTAAAAGTGAATTAGTGTTATGATAATATTTCCCATATTTAGAGATGTGAGGCAAGATGGGGAAGAATGGAAAATCTAGTGGCATGTGTTATCAATTTTTATTAACTTTATAAGATTATTCGCTCAATGAGTATTGCATTCATACTCCCATCCTAATGTATAGGGGCATCAATGCCCTGCCAAAACAATAGCGCCTATGGACCCCCCCTTCACTATGATCCGTCCAAAGTTACCCAGCTAAAATCCCGAGAGAGGGATCATCCTTCCAGTAGGACATCCCTCCACTTCTAGACAACAACAACAAACTCTTGAAATAGTAAGACATTCAACAAACTAATTCTAGTGTTATGATAATATTTCCCATATTTAGAGATGTGAGGCAAGATGGGGAAGAACGGAAAATCTAGTGGCATGTGTTATCAATTTTTGTGAACTTTATAATATTATTGCTCAATGGGTATTGCATTCATACTCCCATCCTAATGTATAGGGGCATCAATGCCCTGACAAACAATAGCGCCTCCGACCCCCCCTTCACTATGACCCGTCCAAAGTTACCAACTAAAATCCCTGAGAGAGGGATCATCCTTCTAGTAGACGTCCCTCCACTTCTAGACAACAACAACAAAATCTTCCTTGAAATAGAAAGACATTCAACAAACCAATTCTACTTCCATCTCCTCTAGATAGTCTTATATTACATGTTTCTTTCTTTGACCTAAAATGCTATAGAGGTGGATGATTCACAAAGTAGGGTTCTCTCCTCCTCTTCTACTAGCAAGTCCAAGGGGCACTAATTTCCATGTTCCCTCCTCCATAGTAGTATTCCTTTGGGGATTTTTGGCCAATGGAAATTTGTGAAAGAAAAGCATTGGGAGAACAAAGAAATCAAAAGACTAGATTAGGAAGAGAATAAATTAGTAAAAAGGACCATCCAGTGTTTGGAAAGGTCTAATTAAAACTTTTCATATTTTAGGTAATTGGGTGACCTACAAAATTAGTAGTAGCAATAAACTAAAAATAGGTGAAAACCCTTGGATTGGGTGCATTGGAAATCATGAGCTATCATATCTAATTTTGGAAACCATTCATACCAAAATAACTATAGAGTTAGTTGATGATTCAGAAGGTACAGAACAATGAACTTGGATACATAACTAGAAATCGGTAAAGGAATTGGAACTTCAAGATGGACAATAAGTTGAGTGGACACAATATACAAATCTCTACAAACATAATGTCAAATTAGACTCAAGGAGCAAGAGGATGAGTTAAAATGGTCAAGACATAAAGTTATGGGATTGCTTAATGTTAAATTGAATTATGAAGTTAAAATAGAATAAAACTTAGGAGCGAAGTAGTGGTGGTGGAGAGTGGTTTGGAAGTTGAAAAGCCCATTAAAAACAAAAATCTTGGGTTGGATTCCTTTGGATAATAAGATACTTACCTGGGATAATGACCAAAAAAAATTGTAGAGCCTAGATGGTGCATACTGTTAATGTAATTGTACTTCGGAAGATATTCACTTGTATATTTTATATTGTATTTGTATTTTATTAGTGTACCCTCCGACGGAGATGTTTATTCCTCCGGTCGAGAAAGTCATTATTTTATTTGAGTCATGTAAAGTCATTGAGGTTAACCCTCCATTGTAAGTCGAGGCATTAGACCCCAAAGTTAAGTTGTAATAGGGTTATTAGACTGTCCTAGAGAAGTCGGCCTAGTCAGGTACAACTAGGGGCCGACCTAGTTGGGGTAAAGGTCAAGTGAAAGTTAAAGTATAGATATAGATTGTGCCTATCTAATTTGATTCATTCACTTACTGACTCAATTTGCATTAGTGAGAGAGAGGACAAATTCAAACAAGTGGAGAAGAGAGAAGCTGCTGAAGGCCATCTCTATTTTGGGTTTTACTTTTCTGCTATTGTATTGGTGCTCATTCTATCTCTAAGGAAGTGTTGGCAAGTGGTTCGATGAGGAAATGTCGCAGTACTGCCGATGCTGCGACACATCGGATGAGGACACGGAAGGAGTATTTTGTGTTAAATTATACCGCAGTTAGTGGGTTTTGGGTCAGTTGGACCACCGGTTATGTAATATTGAGTCAATTGTACCCGCGGTATGCAAGTTTTTTGGGTAATTTGGACCAAGTTAGTTAGATATTGGGTCAATTGTCCATAGTGTCGGTTAGGAAAGTGGACAAACATTGTAATGGCAGAAGCCTATAAATAGATAAGAGTTGTAAGTGATAGGGGGAGAGATAGTGGGAGATAGACAGTTGGCAAGAGATAAGGAGATGTATGTGTACGGAGAGGTATGTTTTGCTTCTGGTACATGACTACGATAGTAATATAATGATGATGTTTTGGTATGATCTTTGTGCGATGTTGCGATATATGAATGTTGTTATATTTTCTTGATGCAATGTCTGCTACTATTGCTGTAATGTTAAATACTGTGATTAAAATAATATGTTATAGCTCCACGTCGCATGTTTAAAGTTTCTGTTTAAGTACTGCAATAGAGTTAGTCAGTGTAGCCACAACTCTCCTCCCTCCCTCGGTGGAAACATGGTTCCGTATGCTCTTCTTGGACGCCTTGGGTGAGGCCTCATCCGCTCCGTGGGTGTTGCTAGGCGGGCTCAAACCTGCCCGGGCTAGTGCCCAGGGAGACTGAGGTCGCGTTGGCCAACAAATGGTTCCGTTGTCGGGACCGTGTGCAAAGTGAAAGGAGGTCATGTTGTGGCACCCGACGGAGCCGGAGATCATGTGATGGAATACCAACGAATATGGGTTGCATGACCCAGGGATGAGTGGGTCCATGATCTTATCCATACATAGCATGTCAAGGTATTCAAGATCTATGCGGTGCAAATGCCATCTTTTTTAGAAATAATGCAAAATATTATATTTTGTAGCTTGGATCTAGGAATGGAACAAATAACAAAAACAAATTTATCTACTCTTTGGGTCTTAATGAAAATTGCTCTCGAAAAGGATGTAGGCAAGATGCAAATCCTACAATACTCAACGTCACTAATAGATTGAGCAATATCGATCTTGATATCTTTTCAAGATGATTGTATGTGTCATACATCTAAGATGATGACTTTCCTTTTGAAATATAAAATACACTTTTTTCATGGAAAAAAGATCATATAAAATACATTTTTTTCATTGAAAAAAAAACCATTAACCAATGATAAGAAAATTCCTTAGAATTTTTATTATTTAAAAATTTCTATATAAAATGCATTCCCCATATATAAATCAAGGCCCTATATCAAGGTATACTCAGAAAGTGCAATGCCATGGAAGGTCTCTCCATATGCACAAAGTCTGCATATATGTGTATTTGCATAGAAAAAAAGAGTGGAACAATGGTTTTAAAGATGTACCTAGTTATGTATTTTATAGTATTTTCCTTAAATGGTCAAAGACAATTCAACATAAATAAGTACTAACTAAAAATAAAATAAAATAAAGTAAATGGATTTAAATCAAGGTCTAATTCTACAGAACAAAGCAATCAAAATAAAACCAAGTAAATGGATTCAAACCAAGCTCTTATTCTACATAGAAATGTAAGCAACAATAAAACTATATGAAAAAGGTTCATCCTACTTATATGATAAAATTTCAAAGAAAATTTTCCCTTATTACTCACTTACTAAGTTCCATCTACTTAGTTTAATTTGTTTCATGGAATTTTGTTTTCTGTTGAGCCATCTATTGTAGAATTTTGAGTAGCCAACCCAAACAATGCATTTGTCGAATTGAAGCTTGTATGGTAACAAGGTGGCCATGCTCTTTTACCAACAAATGATTTCCTGGGCATTTCTTTATTATTCCTTTACTACAATTGACCTTGTAAGTATCATCTTACAATCCCTTGTAGTAATTCAAAGGGATGTAGGAGGGAAAGTGTTTACAAGATTTTGTTTACTCAATGCTGAAATCATAAAAAAGTGTTATGTTGAAAAATGAAAAACATCTTAATTTCCACTTTCTTGTGTGAAGTCCTTCTTGTCTAAATCCATTACCAAACATTATAAAATGGGGGTCCCACTTCAACTTTTAATGTAAATTTAAGTTAATGAAAGTAAAATATAAGTTAAAATAACTATCCAAAATTCAATCCACAAGAAAAGGTTATTTGATCAAGTTTTCCACTTTCACACTAGTGGACTTGAATTGTTGAGTATCTTATCATAAAGGTTTCCATAGTTGACTTTCCCTGGTGGAATTTTCCCAAGCTGACTTGCTCGTTGCTTTCATAAATCAATTTTTCCAAATTGTTTAGCCTATGGATTTTCATAAGTTGGTTTTCCTAAATCAATTTTCCCAAGTTAGTGTCATGTTTGTCAAATGTGTTTAAGGTTAATTTAAATTAAAATATATAAATAAATAAAATGGAATTAAGATGAAGGTTTTATTTTGAACTCCTTGAGTTATGGTAAGTTTATTTAGGTTCCCATACACTACTTCCCAAGTTTGAAGACTTTGGTTTAACAAATTTAGCATTAGATCACTCATCAAGTCTATTTCAATGCATGGCAATTGTGTTCTATTTAAATTTAGTTTTTGTTTGATGTCACGATGATCACAAATAAACCAAAAACCATTTGAAATGAGAAAAACCAAGGTGTACCAATTGATTGCCAAGAGTTAATACCCTATGGATAAGGGACCAAACAATAAATCCTTCTTACAATCAAATATTGATTTCCATACATTGTGTAAATGAAAGAGTAATGCCATATTTAACTAGTTGTCTAGAATACATTTATGGTAAAGTGTAAATATAATATTCAAAAATTTATAAAATTTATTGGAAGTTTTTTTAGATAAAATTTAATATATATATATATAGATATAATTTTGTTGATAAAAGTTTCTATTTTATTATGGTTTACATAAAAACATAGCCTCAATAAATAAATTGGATTGTAACTATTATCATTGTGGTTATCATTATAAAGTTATAAATTTTTAAATATATTAATAACAACTATTATTTCTAACTATTAAAAAAAATAGTTTTTAACAAATATATTAATAAGGGATGTTTTCAAATGATGTCTTACAAACTCTTTTCAAAGTTACCTCATAAGAAATATATTAATAATAAGGGATGCTTTCGAATGATTTCTAACAAACTCTTTTAAGATTTACTTCATCAATCGGTTAAACTTTCATGGTTGTGTACATTAGTAATTTCCTTTTAAGTGTCAGGACTTAAAATATTGGTTTTTGAGTTATTTGAAAGAAGAGTTTCTTGTTGTTGTTGTCTAGAAGTGGAGGGATGTCTACTGGAAGGATGATCCCTCTCTCAGGATTTTAGTTGGTAACTTTGGACGGGTCATAGTGAAGGAGGGTAGGAGGCACTATTGTTTGCCAAGGCATTGATGCCCCTATACATTAGGATGGGAGTATGAATGCAATACTCATTGAGCGAATAATCTTATAAAGTTCATAAAAATTGATAACACATGCCACTACATTTTTTGTTCTTCCCCATCTTTCCTCACATCTCTAAATATGGGCAATCTTATCATAACACTAATTCACTTTTAAATATGTGAAGCACCATTGTCTTCCTCATTTGAATGAGGTGATTATTGATATTTTAATGTACACTTTGTGGTTGTTGTTCTAGCTAATGCTTCCTTTTGCCTTTCCTCTTCATGTATCACAATCCTTGACCTTGACATTGTTGTTTTCATACTAGAGCCTCTTTGCCTCATGTTTTAACAATTAAATATCTTATTTTGTCTTATCAAAATGGTGAAGGTTTTCCTTGTATTCATATTCCTTGTTCCTAATTCATCATGAATTTTATTGTCTCTTTCTCAGGATCCACCATGAGCTTCCTTTTGAAATCAAGGCTCTACATGGAACATTATGGTGGTTTTATTGGAACATAATAATATTTTGAATTTGCATTTAGAGTTACCTATTTTTAATGATATGGTCATGTTGTTTTTATCCTTACATTTTATGTAGTTTGGCCGGCAAATTAAGATGGCTAAGGTGATGGATAAACTGTTTTAGTCATTGAATATGTATAATTAAAGCATTTTGCTTTGTGTTACTTAACTATAATATAACATCCATGTTGATTTGTGTCAATTCTACAATTCTCATATTTTAAAGAGTACAGTATCAACAATAATTAGTAGGTTGTAAAAATTTCTTATGAAAAGAGTCGTGATTGGTTGATCATGGGTAAGGTCTTTTTCAAACCTATAATAGTTTTGGTCTTGCCATGAATTTCCATAATGGTTTTAAACAATGGATTTGTCAAGGAGATTGTAAATATTGGTTCTCTCTAACAAGGTATTTTGGAGCTTTGTGTGTTTATATTTAACTCTAAATTTATAATAAAATGTGTTTAATAGAGAAGTTAAGGGTGTTTCATGGACGGAATTGTATGGATAAGAGTATGCTTAAGTTGTGTTTGGTGCCTTTTTGTAATAACTTATGGATAAGAGCATTTTTAGGTTGTATTGGGTGGTTTTTGTTTTAAGATACAAACTTTTTGTTAGGATTTTTTTGAAATAGTTTATAATGAGATGATGTTGTATGGTTTATATTTAGATAGTTTTAATTTTTAATCTAGTCTTTGAAATATACAAATTTTGTTTCTTATTTGTTTTTAAAGTTTAGTAATTTCATGGTGTGTTTTTTTGGTTAAAATATAAAATATTTTGGTCTCTTTCTTGTTTGTTTTTAAAGTTTAGTAATTTCATAGTATGTTTCTTTGGTTAAAATATTCAATATTGTGGTCTCTTTGTTTAACAAATTCTCTTATTTTATTTTACTAATTAGAATAAAAAACAATCAATAACTTTTAAAACGTTAAATATTTTATCTTTCTTAAACTACATTCTCCAACAATTTTGCTATTTAAAAGGTTAATATAAAAACCAATTATTTTGCAATGTGAATTCTTTTCATATTTCTAGGATAATGATTACCATTCTATATTTTATATAATGGTAACTTCTCTTTGCCTTTTAATATGGATAGTGAATCTTATTTTATTTTATAATATGGATAGTGAATCTTATTTTATTTTATGTAATGATAACTTCTGTTTTCTTTTTATTCTCGATAGATTTTAAATTGTTAATTTTGGATATATTTCAAAATATAACATTAAAAATATAATGGATACATATCTTGTGCTTTGGATGGTAATAATCATTTATATTTTATGCAATATTAATTTTTTTACATAATATTTTACGATAAAAACAATTAGATCAACAATTTATTGATAAGTATCAAGTTTGTTTTTTTACCTAATATTTTAGGTTAAAAACAATTACATTATCAATTTCAAATAATTAACAATTTATTGATGAGTATCAACTTTGTTGAGTTTTATAATAAGTTTGATTTAATTTGTGTTTATTTTTGTTGGATTTTATAAGTTAATGTAATTTTTGTAAATGTTATAGAAATTTACTAAATAAATATTACACCATTTTGCTATATAATCTTCATTTACGTAATTATTTTAATTATATATTATTTTATTGTTCATATATATATATATATACTTGTTTTTAGTAGTTTTTTTTTCTTTCAATTTTTGTAAATTTAGTTTTAGTGTGTATATATATATAAACCAAGTCATAAGTCTTTATTTTCATTTTCATGTGATATATATTTTAGTCAATTAAAAAAATACTAAAAAAATAAAAAATACCACAATATTTTTTCCAAAAAAAACCAAAAAAATTACCCAATCCAAAGAATGATTTTTAGAAAGAATGGTTTTTCAGAAAAGCCAAAAAATCACCCAAAGAGCCAAGATGGTTTTGATTTGGGTTGTTTTTCATTTGCCAAATCCAGTTGGGTGTGGGTGTGGCTTCAGCACGCAGGCAAGAATAGCAGCGGTGGAATCACTAGTGGAGGGAGAGGTTTTGGGGCAAGTTTGAGATTTTCCCTTCCAGGCATCTAGTTGCAGGAGGTCTTCTTCTTTCCACTTTGAACTAGGTGGAATTCCGATTTCGTTCATCGATGAACACAGGTACATTTTTCTTCACTTCTCTTTCGTCAATGTAAAAATCGAATGGGTGAATGGGTGTCCAGATCTTTGTATTTTTAGTGTCTGTTGGCTGTTGCAATAGCAGAAGTTTCTTTTATTTATAAATTTTTTATCTGGGTTCTCGAATTTTGGGAACAATGTTAAGTTCCGGTATTTCTGTAGTAGAGAGACTGTTCAACTATTAGAAGATGTAATTCCTTCTTCCTGTGTGTCATATACTACCCATTCTATTGCGAACGCTGGTAGCATTAACCTGCTGTCAATATTCTTTTTGTTGTTCCCTTATTCGATCGCTGCGTTTCTTACCTCCAGTTGTTTTCTTCTTGCCTAGAAAGCTATGAATCCTGTTACAAGATAATCCTCAGCAAGCTTAGGAATGACTTATATAATCCTGTTATAAATCATTCCTAAGCTTGCTGAGTATTATCTTGTAACAAGATTATATAAATTTATAAATCATTCACAGTATTATATCCAAGTATAATTGCAAGTGATGAAATAATAATAGAAGAAGTTCATGAGGAGTTATATAATATGTTTTCTTGAAAAACTTAGTTCAAAATGATACTAGTTTCCCTGAACAGTGCAGGACAGTCAAGTAGAGACAAAATCTCAAAAAACTTCCTTCAGCACTTTGATTTTCTTGACTCGTAATACACACTATCTTCTTCAGCTACTCGAACCCTTCAGCAGAGAAACGCGTAGAGTTTCGGAAATGAAAATTCCCTCAGCTCCATTCATCCTCCCTCATAGAGAAGATCATACCGTATTTATGGGAATTAATTCCCTAATATTTTACAAAGGATTCTTCCCCCCCACTATGAGACCTATGAGGTCAAATTATAGAAGTGAATAGGAGTGGGCGGGAAAAGATCAAATCCCCATACCTCTGGTTTGTTCAAGTGAATTGGCCGCAACAAATTTATCGAAAAATCACCTCTGTTCGGGCAGAAACTTCTCCACAATTGTTGAGATATTTCCAAAACCGTCTGCGGTTAAGGGTAAAGGAGTCCATTTGGGAAGTGGTTTTCAACAGTTTGTCCATATTCTTCTTACTTCTACCACAATCCTCCACGCACAAACGTCTCTCCCTATTGGTGCCTGATTCTCCATACTAATTTGCAGCTACAGGTCCGAATCTTCTGCATTTTATCCGTTCTTTCTTTTAAGCCTGTACAAAGAAACAATCATAGCAAATTATCATGGATAATCCAAGGAATAATAGTAGTTAAGAATTAATATAGAAAAATGAATAGTAATATTATCACAAGGATAGTAATCTTCCAGCTTTTACTCTGCGATGAACCCAACATAAATTTTCCTTTGCTTGTGGTTTCATGTAAACTCTGATTTGCGAGTATGTCGATCTCAACGATTTTATGGATAATTCTCACATGGTTTTATAATATATTTTACTGTTAATAAATTCAAACTATCAAGCAAATGACTCGGCGATGATGACAAGTGACCAAGTGAAATTACTCTTTCCCAGATTCCCTGCGATTTTCTTTGCAATGATATTGGTAGTACATATAATTTATTGGGTTTATCCTTTCCATCGCTGGCAAATTATTATTAATTCACCTTAGCAAGATAATCCTCAGCAAGCTTAGGAATGATTTATATAATCCTGTTACAAGATAATCCTCAGCAAGATAATCCATATTTTGTTCTGCAATTAGTTCTGTCCATGTCATAAGCTCAATAGGGTCTTATCTTTCCTAATATGTCGTTAACAAGATCGGTTCAGTAGAGATCCCGTATTATAGACAAGTGATATATAGGACCGTAGTGGAATCCTATTATTCTACTGTGCAGACTGCAACATTTTCGGACCTCTTCTATAGCCAAAATGTCTGGTTATCGAAGTGTACTGGAATTGCTTGTTTTGCTTTGGATCTTTCGCATTCAACCTAATGCGGCCCAGTCCTTTGGAACTCTAGATAAATTGACGGGCCCTGTGCTTGAACAGCCAGAGGTGTTAGCAGATGCTAAACATGCCCCACAACAGGTCATTAATATGGTGGAAAGGTAATTAGTAACCGTGCACCGTACAATTCATTTAATCTAGCAGTGAATGTAAATTTCTTATTATTGACGTTTGTATCCTACCTCGATGATAAGTAGAATAAGAATCGTTAGTTAGAAGCACTTCAATGAATCTTCGAGTGGCTCAATTTTCTGAGACCATGGCTAAACTATATGGCCGTGTAGAATGTTTTAATTTTGTGTCTATATAAAGAGGTGAAAATTATTGTCCAGGCAGTTGTAAGCCACCAGTTTCTTTTGACCTGATTTGTACAAAGCACCCTGCTTCAACTGCCTCCAACATGTGTATAGTGAGGCCTTCCAGACTGATTTTTGTTCTGCATTTCCTTAAGATTGAATCTGTCCAAGCATGACAGTAGATCTTCGATATTTGGATTACAGGGTATTGTCATTCTTATACCCGTTAGAAGCCAGGGTACCGGATCATCACCATTCACAATTGTAAACATCCGGCTACTGAGTTCCATGGTTTTCTCACAGAACCGCTTGGCATTGATGTCACAGAAATAAGGTGAGCCAAAGGCAATAGAAATATGGGGTTTTTTCCCTTCCCGTGTATTTAGCATGTAATTAATGAGAAACAAATGTGCTAATGACCCGGACAAACTATGACCTGAAAATACGATCTTGTCTGCTTTATAATTTTGAAAATAAGACATGCTAGGAATATTGCGGGTTAATACTACTGTGTTGAGCACATTTAACTCCCCCTTATAATTGAATGATAGTTATTTATGTTCTTATTTTCTCCAAAGCGTAATCTTCCCAGGGTGAAACCTGAACCAGTCAATCTAGACTAACCTATCTCTCCATCGCAGCCGGAGCCTTCAACCTACTGTGGCTATGCTGTCTCTGCAAAAGGACTATATGCAACTTGGTTCTTACCTGACAGACTCTGTTTTGCCACTAGGTCAAGGCGTAGCTTCCTTTTGAAATCCGTTCCTATAATTAGCTACTCCTCTGCGCTTATCCCCCATGTAAATGCATTGGGGCAATGCATGAATTCTGCACATATGCTATTTTAGTACTCCAATAAAATTTTTCTTGAAAATTACCATGAAAGGAAGGTAGACCGCTGATATTAAGGGAGGTTAGCAATGCTAGTTTGGTCATAGCGTGTTGAACTATGCACTTAGTTTTGGATCCTATGCATTAATGCTAATATGATACCACCAATATATGACACATTTTTAATCAAATAAACAAGGTGGCATTACATTGGTAAATAATGGGCGTTGAGATTCATCAATTGTACCATCTAAGGCCTAGGTTTTACCATACTTTTCACCGACAACAAAAGATCATGGGTTCAAATCACACCCTCGTTCATCTGATCAATTTGTTCGTTCACACAACCTGTTGTTTACAGTGGGAGAGAGTGCATATGGGTGTATTGCGTAGATGTATATTCATTCTGTCTTTCCATAATGGAAGATTAGCTGAAAATGATTGATGAGGAGATCAGTGATTCTGAGTTATTGTTATCCACAGTCGACCAATCGCATGGTATGTGATTAAAACATGTTTTTATAAGTCTATCAAAATTTTACCATGAATCTCTGTTTGTTCATCAGATTAAGTTTCAGTGGACTCTCCATAATCAATGTTTTGTTATAATTACTTTTACACGCTCGTTTGGGGCAATGCATGAATTCTGCATATATGCTACTCCTCTGCGCGGGCTTCCAAAAGACCATTCCTCTAACGCGTAGGATAAAAGACAACCAAAATGTTCCCGCCAAAGTTTCATCAAAACTGTGCTATTTCAGTAATAGTAATGGCATCTTCTAGACTAAACTAAATGCCCTATTTTAAAACTACCCAGATTGTCGAAATTACGATCTGAGCACTCCAAATTGCCATTTCATCCATTTGGGGACGTTTAGCCCTTATTATTCATTCTCTGCAATTTGGTGACCATGTTTGTCTAAAATACTTGCCTACGTTTCATCCTCCTGCTACTGTTTTATCATCGCCAGAATTCTAATTGTTTTATCAACATTGGGTTGCTTAAGCTCTCGATATCAAGCAACTTGAGAGACCCTCCAGCGGACCGCAAAAGCTTGCTTTTATTGAGATCTTCGACATAAGGATCGCACGTCTCTATGCTTAACACTACAAAAAGAGTGCTGGTCGCAATAACGAATGATGGGTTTACCACGACTAGATTAAGACCTTGCTCCTCAGCGAACTTCCATGCCTCTTTCTGGGCAGTAGTTTTTGCATATGCATATTAGAGCTATAATGGAAACATGATCTAAAATTACAATTGTGATGCATATTTGTAAAATGCATACATTTTTTTATGCAATTATGAGTAGGCATCTAGAGCTCCATCTTTATAGCTAGCTCACACCCTAAACCTCGAAATAATAATCCTTTTATTCTTTTTAAGAATCTTATAATGAAAAGGTAAAAATCAAATTAAAATAAAATATTAAGGTAAAAATTATAAAAAAAAAAAATTTCAGTGTTTAAGATGTTGTCATTCCACGTTACTATCAAACTATTGGTTAGGTTAGTTATACAAAAGATTTCGCCATTTCAAAAACGTCATTACAGACATGGGAGAAATCTTACAAAAGGAAAGTTGATGCTTTGGAACAACTCCTTTTGTGTACCGGGTATCGGCGACTGATCACGCAAAGAAAACCCTCCTGGGCACCGACAAGAGTTTATTGCTGCACTTAAAGGAGCATCAATTCATGACTAAGTAGAACTTCTTCAAAAGAGTATAGGCATTAAAAGAATAGAGCATTCACAATCTTTCTATGACTGACAAGAGCTCTATAGCTACGGAGAGGCTAATATACTGGATCTATATTACCGGCACTGAAACAACCTGGGATCTACTCTCGTGATCGAGTACAATCAATCCTATCATGGAGTAAAATCCAGCATTGAGTACAATACGACTTCTTGCATACTTGAATAAAAGGCCCCTTCAAGGTATAGGTGTGGTAACTTTTATTATGATATGAGATTATTCATAGTTACTATATTTTTAATCATGGGTCATTATTTTTTTTATTTTTTTTTGTAACTGAGGGGAACTTCTCCAAACCGCCCAGTGAGCGCCGTCACTAAACCATCTGGATATTAAACCCCACGGGCCGGGGCCAGCCTAAATCTTGAATAGGTTTCCAGCAGGGGTACGACCACCATCGAGATCATACAGGCTTTTTTTGGGGTGCAGCAGCACCTCCCCCGCAGGAATCGAAGCCGGACTTCCTGCGAGGCAGCCGTCAGGCTCTGCTCTCAACCCCTATGGGCCATTATTAACCCCCCCTCTTTCTTGTGAATTTACGTATGTAATGCATCATCTGCTTAGTTCCCTCTTTTTGAGTTCTTGTTCCGGGCGAGTGAGGTGAAGCTAGGGGTAAAGGGTCGAGGTGTATAGAAGGGTAGGTTCTAGTCGAAGTGATAGGGTCAAGGCATAAAGTATAGGGGTTTAAGCGACTGCCTCATTATTGTAACCTCCTTATTATCGGTTCAAAAAAGAGAAGGTATCTTCACCTACCTGTATTGAGTTATCGACTCCCTGAACTTATATTGATTAGGGCTATAAGCAAATATGCCACAGGGTATGGCAGCTATGACTTAAATTTTCACCTGTATTGGGTACAAGCCATGGAATACGAGCATAATTAAGTACCGGCCATTGAATACCAGCATCTAGCCTTGGATCTATTCTTGACATATATAGTGAATAAACACCTTTAATTGAGTGCCTCAACACCTGGCATTGCCTCTTGCTTGACAAGATTGAGTAGCAGCATTGAGTACCAGTGTCTGGTCAGCATCAACACTTGGATTGAGTGCATCGACTCTTGGATCCAATCTTGGGAATCTAGTGAATCGCCACCTGGCAATCATAGGTAAACGCTCTGAAAAGGTATATTTCATAAATAAGAAAATCCAGTTGAAGTGTCCGATGAGCTATTGCCACGAACTTTCCAAAATAGCATTTTAATAATAAAACCCTCGCCCTCATACCGAGGACGAGTGGCTCCGCTCATAGAATGAGGAGTTTTTAATCTGTTGTAATTGAAGTTGTTACCTTTCTATCTTTTTCGATTCGGATATGCTGTTGATATATTAAACAATATTAAATATAATTAGCCTGCATTAAATATGTAATTATACAAGAATCGTTTCATCAACTTCTCAAAATGGGTGATCCATAAGTAAGATTGTGATAGGTTCCAAAACATCCAATAATAAGAGATTTTCTCCTGGGATGGAGTATAAAATGGTAACACACGTATAATCACCACAACGTTACCTTCCAATACAATTAAAATTTTTTATTCGTTTTGTGGTTTGAATTCTCAGGATATAGTGCAAGATAAAGTTCTTTAGTCTTTGAAACAACGACCACTCAAATAAAATAATGTATCAATAAAATTAAAATGAGATATGAAGATATAAATTAATGTCTCAATGATATAAAGATTTATAACCTTGTCAATGAGTTTAGAGGACTTTACCATAAATTTATTCTAGACAACTAGTTAAATATGACATCACTCTTTCATTTACACTTTGTATGGAAATCAATAGTTGATTGCAAGAAGGATTTATTGTTTGGTCTGTTATCCACAGGGTATTAACTCTTGGCAATCAATTGGTGTAATGTATTTGATGGAAATTTGGCTCCATTGGTAGGAAAGCTAACAAGCGTTAGCTTTCATTCATAATGCAATGTTGTTGTTAGAAATGCAATTGTGCTTGTGGTAGAAGGAAAGCTAACATGTGTTAGCTTTCATTTGTCATGCATTGTTGTTGTAAGAAATTTTGTTCTTCTTGTTCTAGAAGGAAAGCTAACATGTGTTAGGATTCTTTCATGGTGCAATGTATTTGATGGCAATGTGGTTGTACTGGTAGGAAACCTAACACGTGTTAGAATTCATTCACAATGAAATGTTGTTGTTATAAATGCAATTGTGCTTGTGGTAGAAGGAAAGCTAACATGTGTTAGCTTTCATTCGTCGTGCATTGTTGTTGTAAGAAATTTTGTTGTTCTTGTTCTAGAAGGAAAGCTAACATGCGTTAGATTTCCTTCATGGTGCAATGTATTTGATTGCAATGATCTTGTACTGGTAGGAAACCTAACACGTGTTAGTTTTCATTCACCATGCAATTTTGTTGTTCTAAATGCCCTTGTGCTGGTGCTGGAAGCACATCTAACATGCACTATGCATTGTCCTTATGTTTTTTCTATAAGGAAAGCTAACATTCATTAGATTTTCTTCATGGTGCCAGGTGGTTGTACCGGTAGGAAATCTAACACATGTTAGCTTTCATTCACCATGCAATGTTATTGTGAAAAATGCCCTTCTGCTTGTGCTAGAGTGAAAGCTAACATCACGGGGTCTTCACTCAATAAACAACTATCATAGCACGTTCGATCGTGGCATATGAAACAATACCCCTAATTTCACTAAATATTGGAAAATGCCTTCCAAAATCGCTTTCTTAAACCCCCTCCCAATATGCCTTCCCAATTTAAAAAACCCCTATTTTCACTAGATATTGTATGTATCAATTTTTTCATTAACATTTTTTATACCCCTTTATATTTCTACCTAATATATTGATATGATACCCCTCTTATGACCTTGCATGCATTCTACAATGCACCTTGCTTCTTTCGATGTATATCGTGGATACACATTACTTCACCCACAATGCAATTACTCAACCACATATCATTATGATTTGCAACATCTAATGGTCTAATGAAGAGATAGGAAATCACTTATTGTATGTCACTAGAGCCAATACACATAGTACAACATTTAGATTGCATGTTGCAGTTCCCCAATCATTGACTAAGACTGTTGTGGGTTAGGTATCCAAGCCTCCAGGGCCTGTAACAAGCTCTAGGAGGCTGATTAAACCTCCAAAGGCCTGTAATAGGCATGAGTGGTTGGGTATTCAAGCCCCCAAGGCCTATCGAGGGCCTATAACAGGCCCTGGAGGCTTAGATCCTCCCAAGGTTATTGGTAACAACTGATTGAGTGCTATTGGTAACAATTGGTTGTCAATGACCATTGTCTCTCAACTATGATCGACTGGAAACCCACTTCACCATGAAACCCCTTGCCTCAAGCATGCCTCAAGACATGATTTCCCTGCGTACTGGTAAGCCCGAGCCTTGCCTCAACCCGATTTCTCATCCGTCCATGATCTTGCCATCTCCATTTGGTGGATATTTGTCAACCCGCCCATATAAAAAAGACCCCAAAGTATTTTTGTATTGTTACATTAAATTAAAAAAAACCTTTTCCCCTTAATATATAAGCAATATAATTGTTAGGTTTTCATGAATATTTAATACCGCAATATGAATGAACGTGATATTATATTGCCTTCTAGTGAATCCCCCGTGGCTAACATGTGTTAGATTTCCTTCATGGTGCAATGTATTTGATTGCAATGTTCTTGTACTGGCAGGAAACCTAACACGTGTTAGCTTTCATTCACCATGCAATTTTGTTGTTCTAAGAGCCCTTGTGCTTGTGTTGGAAGCACATCTAACATGCACTATGCATTTCCCTTATGCATTTGCTATAACGAAAGCTAACATTCATTAGATTCTCTTCATGGTTTGTTGGAGCCTAGGTCGTAGCTGCGGTAAAGCTGCGAATTTTGGGGAAAAGACACAAGTATGAAAGGAAAGTACTAATTTTGGAACAAGCACTAAGTTTTGGGCAAGAAGGAGACGGTGCGCAGTACAGTGCCAGATGGACAAGCTCAGTGAAGATTATGGACCGGAAATCGCGGAGCTCGCGCGCACGTCATCGAAGAAAGAAGGTGGCTCAGCTACCATAATAAATAAGGCGATGGAGTAGAGGGCTCAGCTACCCTCATTTAAAGGCTAAGTACAGAAGTTATGGTTGCTCGGATCAAGGAGGAGCAATGGACCAGAGCATTGAAGGCGAAGGACGATCGCCCATACCCACAATCTGCGCCGGAATTCATGGAGCCTGCAGGAAGCGGCGACATGACTGCAAGCGGCGCCTACAGTACACCTAGCCATGTGCGTGGTTAGGGTTTTTGGGAATCACTGTTGGGAAAGGCCCACAGTCTTGTAAAGGTGCGACCGCCATGGCCACCTATATATATGAATAATTGTAATGGGTAGACGTTAGATAGAGAGAAAGCTAGCAAGTAAGAGTTAGACACTCTTGAGGATAGATCATGTGTTGATTGTCCTTTGGTATGTTTCTACTGTGTGTAGAACTAGAGTAGAATCGGATAGCCGAGGAGCTAATCCCTGAGTTGCCAGACAGTCTGTGTGACGTCTGCGCCTTTGTAATCTCTATAGAGAAGAGACTAGTGAAGAGAAGGGCTCCCAGCTGTGTGCGTGGAGTTTCTTGTAAAGATCTAAGGCTGCAGCTGTGTGCGCAGCATATTGTATAACTCTATGGTTTTCTGGTTAATATAAACTCCCGTGGACGTGGTTTTCCTCGAGGAGATGAGTTTCACATATATCTTCTTGTTATAATGTTGCGTGAATGATAACTATTTAGAGTTCATTATTTGTGTATGCAAGACTCCTGTATCATCTTTGTGACTGTTTGAGCGAGTTGGAAAGGTCCCTTGATAGCTATAAGTGTTAAGTACCGAAGAAGTAGTAACGCGCGGTCGCTGCTGCGAGAGAAGACTGCGTTACTGCGCTGGATGTGAAGGGCGAGGAAGTATTTAGCGCGTCGACGCAAGGAATAGTTGCCTTCTACGTTAGAGAGGAGAAACTGCACAGTAGGCCTGCCAAGGAAGGAATCCGCGCAGCTGCGCCGAGCGGCCTGCGGGAAAGTCCGACCGCCGATATCTGAGGAACCATTCAAGGAAGAGCAATCTCCGCGTCACCCAGGTTAAGGAAACCTGATTCCTTAACCCCCCCATAGCCACTTCGGGTGAGACCTCGAGCTGCTGCGCAGCTCGTTGCCGAGAGGGCCAGTGCGCCAAGGGGTTTTGTTGCTGCGCTTCATTAAAACCCGGGTCTGCCCAAGAAAGCAGCCAACAAATGGTTCCGTTGCCGCGTGAGCGAGACTTCTTATTTCAGTGATGTGCGAGATTGACGCGCAACCTAGAGAAAGGAAGGAGCCAACAAATGGTTCCGTTGCCGCGTGAGTGAGACTTCTTATTTCAGTGATGTGCGAGATTGACGCGCAACCTAGAGAAAGGAAGGAGCCAACAAATGGTTCCGTTGCCTTGTGACTTATTACTGTGAGTTGTTATTACGGCGACGTGTGAGATACTGTTGGAGCCAACAAATGGTTCCGTTGCTTTGAACCCTGTTGTTGAGCCAACAAATGATTCCGTTGTCTTGCGACTTACTGTTGTGAGACTTATTATTTCCAAGACATCTGAGATCGTTGCTGAAGCCAGCAAAAGGTTCTGTTACACTGAGACTTGCTCAGTTGACAAATGTGTTACTGGAATCCTACAGCTAAAGAAATTGGAAACTGGTTTGATTTAAAGGCTAAAGAGTTCGCTGAACAAGAAAATAGAAGTTCTACGCTCCAAACAGAAGACTGGTTACAGAAGTATATTTACACTGACCTTCACGAAATTTTCTTTGTTACCTTTGCACTGGAGTTACACGCTTGGATAGCCAAGTTAGCAGATTCTAGGCCTACTGTGCATATTGATCGACCCGTCGCTTGGACGCCTGAGCTAGTCAGTATTGTGAAGCGGATAGACAATCCTGTGTCCCGCACAGTAGACTTTTGGTTGAATAGTCTATTGAAAGGTTTCATCACCGAGTTTGCAGTAGATACAAGAAAGAGTTTCAGTGAAGCTGAGAGGAATTTCTTCCAAGTACACAGAGGTAAGTTCTTAAATTCTTTGAACTTATGGATTAAAATGCATCTGTATGAAAAAGGAAAGCTATGTATTACTTCTGATGAATAGCATAGACAAGTAATGTCCGTAGATTCTGATAGCGATCCTGAACTTATTGGTTGCACTCGTAGTGGAAAACGGTATAAAGTAGGCCTTGACCAACATCCTTCTGAGTCTAGCCCAGACAATAGTCAAGTCCCTGGACCAAGCCATATAGAAAGACAAGAGAGTGCTCATATCCCTTATTACCCTTTTACACCGCAAAAGCCAGACAAAGCTCAGTATAACCCCGCAGTAACACCTTCTAGTAGCCCACACGGTACTTCCAGTACCTCTGTACCACCTTTATTTAACCATCCCAGAAGCACTGCTACAGCAGCCTCACCTCAACCTAACACAAGAAGGATGGGTGATGACATGAAGCTACCAACTTTTAGAGGAACAGGGATAGAAGACCCTGAGCAGCACTGGTTCTTATGTGAAGCTATTTGGACAATTAAGCAAATTAATGATGATGCTGTTAAACTGGTTCAGTTAGCAACCACACTAAGAGAAAGAGCCTTGACTTGGTTCATGAAATACTCAGCAGCACAGAATAGAACGCTTGCTGAGGTAAGAAATGCTATGATTAGAGAATTTAAGAAACCTAAATCAGAATCACAGTGTATAACAGAGCTCAAAGACATCAAACAGTTACCTACAGAATCAGTATGGGACTTTGACCAGAAGTTCAAAGCCTTGATAGATCAAGTAAGCTTCGAGTTTGCACCACAGCAGCATAAAGAATGGTTCATTGCTGCGCTGCTTCCACACATTAGACTTCCTCTTATGCAACAGAATCTCAATACTCAGGAACAAGCTCTAGAGATGGCTATGAAACTAGAAGCTTCGCCTATTGCGGGAATAAGCAACGATGTTGCGCATTTACAGAACCAATTAGCAAACTTAACCTTGCAAGTGCATGATATTAAGAAAGGCAAGGAGATTAAGGAAGAAATTTGGTGTACAAAATGTAAAGTCCAAGGTCATTCAAAGGACCATTGTCCCGTTTTTATAGACTATATTGCAACTGGAGCACCTAACCCTTTACCACAGGCACAAGGGCCTTGGTATGAAATCTGTAGAACTAGAAGTCATAGACCACAAGAATGCCACTTACTTCAGAAATATGTACAAACTCCAAAGAATCTATATTGTAATTTCTGTAAATCAGTAGGTCATGATGAGAACAATTGTAGAGCATATGATCTTATGATAGAAAGGAAGCATGATGTTTATAGGGTACAAGCAGAGACACCAGGACCCACAGCAGGTCCACCTTATGACCAAACTCGGGACGCCCGAGCAGGAAATTACAGGGGACGCGGATGCACAACAAATTTTGGTCGTGGAAGAGGACAGATCACTTGTTATAATTGCGGAACACAAGGTCATTTTGCCAGGGATTGCCAAAATCCTACAACCCTCTGCAGGTATTGTAAATCTTCTGACCATATCATTGAAGAATGCCCTCAGTTACAGGCTAAGATGCAACCAAAGACCCCACAGGTCAATCAAAATATTCAGTTGATTGCAGCAGAAAAAAGAGAACCAGACCCTACAGTTAATATAGTGACACGCAGTGGAGCAACCACTGGTGCGCAAGAGATGGGAACGGGAAAGCAAGCGACGCAATGGGTGCGCCGCGCTAATATTAAACCAGCCCCACTTAACCTGCAGAAGCAAAAAGAAGCATTCAAGCAAGCTCAAGAGTATTTCTCAGATCCGAGAACTTCAAGTTCTGCCGCAATTCCGCAGAACAATATTAGATCGCAAGTGCTAAGACAAGACAACCTGGTACAAGAACAGGCCACTACAGCTGGAAGGCCTGACGACGAGCATGCACTAGGCAGTGTTCATGCGTTCCTGCGACAATGTTTAAAATTGTTGCGCAATGAAAAGGGAACTCTAGAACTCCAACACCTGTTGGATCAGTGCCAACAGTCTGCTTCGATGAACACACCGCAGTGTGCTGTTCACCAGATTAGGAGTCACATTAGAACTGGAAAAGAGATGAGGCTTACAGCGCAGATTGGAGCATTTGAAATGGATGAAGTCATGTTAGATTTGGGCTCCGAAGCCAATGTTCTCACTATGCATACATGGGAACAGATGGGAAGCCCTCAGCTTACGAGATCCCCTATCCAGCTAAGACTCGCAAATCAGCAACGAGTCTCTCCATTGGGCAGATTACCCAATGTACCTATTGATATTGAAGGAGTTAGAAGCTCTGCAGATTTTGAAGTAATCAAAATCATGGACGATAGTAGACCATACCAAGCACTTTTAGGAATAGACTGGGCATTTGACAATTTGGCTGTCATTAATTTGAAGAAAAGACAGATGACCTTTGAGGATGACCAGATTAGGGTCATTGCACCACTTGATCCTATTCAAGGACCAAGGTATATAGAACCCATTCGCGCAGAAGAGGAAGCGCGCCACATGGAAAGTTTGTACCAAATGACCACTAACCACAGTGACTATGTCAACCCCACAGCAGATGGCCATCTCAGCTGGCGATGCGATAGCTCGTGCACATCAGACTTAGATACAGGATTGGAAAACTGGCAGAATCGTTTACATGAGGTTTCTGCAAGACGTTGCGCAATGATGACTAAATCCATTCGATGGATTGGCACAGAATTAACCGACACTCCAATTTTTGATGGTCTAACCGAAGTAACTAAATTCATACAGGAATATGAACAAAAGCTTCCAGAACCGTAGCGCATACAGACACTAGATATAGCATTGCGCGCTACACCCGCAAGATGGTGGGCTGCGCATAAGGAGAATATTCACACATGGCAAGACTGTCGCAGATTGATACTGCGTAGATTCCAGGACACTACAGCAGAAGTGTCGCGCAAATATGAGGGACAGAGTGACCCCAGGTCACACATTGAAGCATGCATTCAGCAATGGTCAGATATTCCGCCAGATGAATGGGTTCACCTATTCATCCACACATTGGATACAGTTCCAAGGAACTGGTATACTGAAACAGAATTGCGGAAAGACACTTTCACGTGGCCTCTTATGATAGAAAGTTTTCAACTTACCTTCAGCTTTGAATCAGAGCATCCAAGTATTGATCAGGCTCTGAAGTGTATTAAAAAGAAGATATTTGAAGAATGCCCGTTATCAGAATATTCCCAACCAGATTGGGATGTCCAGATAGAACATGCCCTGGAATGCTATAACTTCACCGCTGAAGAGGAGGAGGACGATCCTCGCAACATCAACATCCCAGAATCAGAAGGGACGCGCAATATTAAAGGTCCTGAGATTGACATCCCTGCCATCACAGAACACATCAAGCTCAAGAAGATTAACATTGGTACAGAAGCTGAACCAAAGTTTGCTTCTATAGGAGATTATTGGGATGATGAAACTGTTGGACATGTTTCAGAATTATTACGTGACTACGAGGATATCTTTCCCACCAAGTTCACAGAAATGAAAGGCATCCTAGGAGACTTAGGAGTGATGCGCATACCTCTGAAAGCAGACGCCAAGCCAGTAAAGCAGCGCCCATACAGGTTGAACCCGCGTTATAAAGAAAAAGTCAAAGAAGAAATTGACAAGATGCTCGCAGCAGGTATTATTGAGCCAGTAGAGGAAAGCGATTGGATTAGTCCTATGGTGGTCCAAGAAAAAAAAACGAAAGGTGAAATAAGAATCTGTGTCGACTTGCGCAAACTCAATGATGCATCAGCGCACGATCCATTTCCCACTCCTTTCACAGATGAAGTACTTGATAATGTTGGAGGACAAGAGGCTTACTCCTTCACTGATGGTTTCTCGGGATATCATCAGATCAGAATCCATCCGGACGACCGCCACAAGACTACTTTTGCAACTGAATGGGGCTCATTCCAGTATACGGTAATGCCCTTTGGTCTTAAAAACGCACCTGCTATCTTCTCTAGAGTTGTTGTTGCTGTTTTCAAAGAATTCATTCACAAGTTTCTAGAAGTCTATTTTGATGACTGGACTGTATTTGGCCTATTAAAGAACCATATTGCAAATCTGCACATGATGTTAGAAAAATGTAGACAGCATCAGATTTCCCTTAACTTGAAAAAATGTATATTCTGTGCGCCCTTTGGTATTTTGTTGGGACATATTGTATGCAGACAAGGACTCTTGATGGATCCTGCGAAGGTTGCCATCATTGCTAATTTACCTGCGCCCAACTCAGTTAAACAATTGCGCACTACATTGGGACATACAGGTTACTACAGAAAATTCATCAAGGGTTATGCAAAGATCACAGCACCTATGGAGAGATTGCTGAAAAAGGATTCGAAGTTCCAATGGACAGAGGAATGCCAACGAAGCTTGGACACACTTAAAGAAAAGATGATCACAGCGCCTATTCTAGTTTTCCCGGACTGGAGAAAACCTTTTCATGTTCATGTTGATGCTTCTTCTATAGCATTGGGGGTTGTGCTTACACAGTCTGGAGAAGGAAGTATTGACCACCCGATTGCTTACTCCAGCAGAAAGCTATCTACAGCTGAGAAGAACTACACCACTACAGAAAGGGAAGGATTAGCTATGGTGTATGCCCTACAAAAATTCAGACACTACCTGTTAGGAGCTCACTTTAAAATGTATACTGACCATTCTGCTCTGAAATATTTGGTCAATAAACCAGTGTTAGGAGGAAGAATTTGCAGATGGCTACTGCTCTTTCAAGAGTATGATTTCGAGGTTATTGTAAAGCCAGGCAGATTGAATGCAGGGCCTGACCATCTATCCAGGATAGAGTCAGGAGAGGAACCTACGAGTCTGGAGGACAATCTGCCTGACGCACAGTTGTTTTCTATTCAAGCAGCAGACGAATATTATTCTGATATTCTTGAGTTTCTCACTACCGGGCAAGCACCGGCTGAGCTTACAATCCAGCAGAAAAAGCAACTTGTTGTTAGAGCCGCAGACTTCACTTTGATAGCAGGCCAGCTGTATAAGTTAGGCCCTGACGAAGTTTTGCGCAGATGTATCTTACCACATGAAAAGAACTCTATCATCGCAGAAGCGCATTCAGGTACCGCAGGAGGCCATTTCGCAGGAAAGCCGACTGCGCAAAAGATATTAGCCGCAGGTCTGTGGTGGCCGACATTGCACAACGATACTAAGGAATTCTGTAAATGTTGCGATGTGTGCCAGCGCACAGGAAAACCCTCAAGGAGAGATGAAATGCCGCTAAGACCCCAGATCACACTGCGCGCTTTTAATAAATGGGCCATTGACTTTGTAGGACCTATTAACCCACCAGGAAAAAGAACTGGCGCAAGATACATCATTACAGCTACTGAATACCTCACCAGATGGGCTGAGGCGAAGCCAGTTAAGAACTGCGACGCTGCTACGGCCGCACAGTTCATTTTCGAGAATATTATCACTAGATTTGGATGTCCAGTGATTCTCATGAGCGATCAGGGTACACATTTCCTCAATGAGACTATAGAGGCCCTTACTGAAGAATTTCAAATTAATCACCATAAGAGTACACCCTACCATCCTCAAGCTAATGGTACGGTGGAAGCATTCAATAAAATTCTTGAGAATGCCCTGACGAAGATCTGTAATCAACAAAGAGATGATTGGGACCTTAGAGTCACAGCTGTATTATGGGCTTACAGAACCACTTGCAAGAAACTAACAGGTCACACACCTTTCAGCTTGGTGTATGGACAAGAAGCAGTTATGCCCATGGAATACATTATTCCTAGTCTTAGAATTGCGCAAATTACAAAAATGGCAGATCCTGATATTATGAATGAAAGACTTTCGCAACTGCTTGCCTTAGAAGAAGACAGACTCTTAGCCGGATTCCATCAACAGGTACAGAAGGCAAGACAGAAAGCTTGGCATGACAAGCATATTAAGAATAAAGTCTTTCAGGAACGAGACTTGGTACTCCTCTATGACAGTAAATTTACCAAGTTCCCAGGCAAGTTTCGTGTACACTGGTTAGGCCCTTTTCAGGTGATAAAAATAACAGACGGAGGCGCAGTTCAGCTTGCAAAGCTGGATGGAGAATTACTACCTACAATGATCAACGGGAGTCGGCTCAAGCTTTATCGCGACGGCCACTCCGCTCTGTCGACCTAATATTTTGCTGGAAGAGATGCAGATGCCCAGTGTAGTTGAAAGAGGCACCGCATTCAGTCTACACGGAAGTTACGAGACACCCAGTCTCCGGCTTCCTGCGCAGTTCCTAGAAACATCCGCGCATGCCTAAAGTTTGGTTGGAGCGAACATAGTTGCGCTCTTCTGAAACTTCTCCCCGGACCGTTGAACTATCGCTCTTGCGGAGTTCCCTTTGATAATTTGCCGCTTGAAAAAGTTTTGTTGTGGACCCCTAGAGGCACAGTTTCCTAAGTTGAAATGACCCGCCGAAAATTTGAATTACAGCAGTTATGTAGCCGCGTCTGAATAAATGAAGGATAAGTCCGCTATTTAAGTCTAGCCGTTCTGACGGATTCGGCTTAATCTCCGAAAGATTTGTATTTAACTCTGGCGCCGAAAGCATTAGCTTCTCCCGGAAGGCTGTCAGAACCCGTCAATCACACTAAATGCACCGCTACGGCAAGGAGGATAGCGTGTTGTCAACTCATCTATAGCCGCCTATAGCTACGTTACCCCACTTGGTCGCATTTACTCACCTCTGGCTATAAATACCTCACACTTCTATAATTTTTGGGTTACTCTCCTCGAGTTGCTATCTTGTTTACGAATCCAAGTTATTGTTTTCAGAGCCGAGTTGTGCAGAGTATTTTCCCTTGTTTTCAGCATCCATATCCTACGAAGGTCCGCCATTTGCTGTCCAAAGTTTTTGTTCCCTACATAGATTCACGACGGAGAACCTGTCAACTGAAGAAGTTGTTCGTCAATTCCTGCGCCGAGGATTAGATTTCGGCATGACTACTCCAGTCACAGCTTCGACTTATGTACATCCTGGTTATCAGGATCCCAGACAATCTCCGGCTACAAGAGCGTCGCCATCACAGCCAGAAGAACCTGTTCCAGAGCCGTTGGCGACCATGGCAAACTATATTCCGCCGCGTCCAGATGATGCGCCAGAAGTACAGATCCCGAAGAATGCAAAGTATCCTATTCCGCTACCGCCACTACCGGCTAGTGTGCGGGTAGAAGGGCAACTGTTGGGAAACATTCCACTGGTCAAGTTCTCTGACTTCAACCTCGGAGACTATAAGACATACCCTCAGTTCCAGCCAGACCGATATTTGGATATAGTGCATAATCCCACCAGGAAGGTTGACGAGTTCATCCCGAAGGGATTTGCAGCAAATCTTGAGCGCCCTGGACTCTTGAATTTGTTGAAGCTACCGCACTTTGGGCGTAGCAATGAAGCGAACGCAGTCGTTAAAACACTGCTATCATGCGTTCATGGAGGTTACCTTTGGCTCGGGAGGCCAATTGATCTAAATGTTGATTTAATTCACCGCATTACTGGCCTATCTAAGGCTGGTAAGGATCCCAATATTCATCTTGCGGGAAAGGACAAGGACAGAAAATTGACTGCATAGGTGGTGCAGAAGTACAACTTAACAAGAGGAGGTCGGGCTTATGACCTCACTGCAGTAGAAGATGAGGCACTCCGATTTACAGGAAGTCTGCTTGCAGGCAGACTCCTCACAAAGTGCCGACCGAAGGAAGTTACTGGAGCTGTCATGGAGCACGCCATCGCAGCTGCGGAGGGAGAGCAGTACAACTGGTCTCTCTTTCTGCTGAATTCTTTTTTGGCTGATTTCCTGAATGTGCAGGACAATGCAGCCCAATCATTCCATTTTTCATGGCTTCTAATTTTATGCGCTCTTGTTGGGTGGAAGGAGCCCCCGAATACTCAGTTCCTTCCGCGCCGCGTAGGAGAGGTTGCCGGCATGCGCTACATCAACCTCTGGGATTCCCTTAATCCCGCGAAGCGCAAGATGAATCGCGCTGTCTTTTGTGAGTACTACTATCTCCTCCGAGATACTATTCAAGAAATGCCAAGGCTGAGCGAGGAGACAGCCACGTTATATGATGGGAAGTTGGCTTTTACAGCCGACTTACATCAACTTTACCTCCGCCCTTGCGGCATTTCAGATGAATGGGCGCTAGGCCTTTACAGAATGACCACCGAGGATGTTGAAGAAACCATCAAGTCTTGGTCGGATGAGTGGAGGGAGGCCGCCGATCTCGCATCCGCGCTGCCAACCGCCGCTACGAAAGAGAAGGATAAGGGCAAGGAAGCCCGTCAGCAGAGAAGTGACGAAGGATCCACAGAACCAGCCACCAAGAAGCAAAAAGTGTCGCATCCCGCTGAGGCTATTCCCTCGGGGATCGACCAGTACCTACACGAGCAATTTCGCGAGCTGCGCAATGCGCACGCTCACATCAGAAGTGCTCTAGACCTACAGTTTGTGGAAATAAAAGGTCTCGCAGGAAGAGTTGCGCAGACCCATGCGCCAGCATCTACTTCGCAGGCGCCACAAGAAATTCCAAGTGCCGAGCGAGTTGAAGAACTCATTGAAAGGCATACTGTCGTGCATATTCCGCCTACCAGCATGACACTTCCAGATCCGCTAGCTGCACTACAGGTAAGCGCCGTTGGGCCCGTTGAAATTAATTTGTCTCTAATTCCTATAGAGACTCTACAGCTAGTGCATGAGAAAGTTTCTCTTGAGTTGAGAGCTAGAGAGCTCTCTACATTCCAGGAAAATCAAAGACTGCAATCGCAGGAGTTAGAGTTGAAGGCAATCCATCAGAATACCTCTGAGAAGCTTGCACTTTATGAGGCGCAAGACATCGGTATCAGAAACGCAGTGGATGAGATTGCCCAGTTATTGCCGACTTGCGAGATTCAACCAGACCTCCCTCTGGTTGCAAAAGTTCAAATTATTGGCGAAAGGGCGAAAACCCTGGAGCAAGAAATAGTTGCTATGGCAGAAGGCCATAGAACCCAGATCGCTGAGCTAGAAGCTCGCGTTGCTGCGCATCTTACGGATGATGCGCAGGTACAATTTGAAGCACTGAGCAGAGCTTCCACACAGATGAAAGATCGAGTACAGGAAGCCAAGAACCTGATGAACCAGGCTATGGAAGCTTGGACAGAGCTTGTGAACCTCCCTTTTAAAGTGGGACTGTCAGAACAGGTGCAAGCTGCAGAACAATCTCTCACTGTTCTCAATGAAGAAGCTAAGGCCCTAACAGGCTTACCAAAAATGAAGAAAATGGGCGAAGTGCGCAAAATGCAGCAGCAATTGCACAAGCTCAGAACTGAAGATGAGAAGCTCACCAATAGCATTCAGCCGTTCATGGATGAGTATGCTGAAATCGTTGCCCAGGTTGAGACAAAAATCAAAGAGATTGCTGAGTCTCAGGAGATCATTGATACCCTCACTAAAGACGAAGCGACCGCAGAAACGGTGCAAACAGCTGATGAGTGTATTGAGGAATTGGACTCCGCTATTGCGAAGTGGCAGAAAACATTCGTTGAGATTCAAGCAAAAGCAGATGCGCAAATCAAACGACCACGCGCTAGTGCGAGTGGCTCGAGGGCGAGCCACAAGTGAGTGTTAGGGGCCTGTTGGAGCCTAGGTCGTAGCTGCGGTAAAGCTGCGAATTTTGGGGAAAAGACACAAGTATGAAAGGAAAGTACTAATTTTGGAACAAGCACTAAGTTTTGGGCAAGAAGGAGACGGTGCGCAGTACGGTGCCAGATGGACAAGCTCAGTAAAGATTATGGACCGGAAATCGCGGAGCTCGCGCGCACGTCATCGAAGAAAGAAGGTGGCTCAGCTACCATAATAAATAAGGCGATGGAGTAGAGGGCTCAGCTACCCTCATTTAAAGGCTAAGTACAGAAGTTATGGTTGCTCGGATCAAGGAGGAGCAACGGACCAGAGCATTGAAGGCGAAGGACGATCGCCCATACCCACAATCTGCGCCGAAATTCATGGAGCCTGCAGGAAGCGGCGACATGACTGCAAGCGGCACCTACAGTACACCTAGCCATGTGCGTGGTTAGGGTTTTTGGGAATCACTGTTGGGAAAGGCCCACAGTCTTGTAAAGGTGCGACCGCCATGGCCACCTATATATATGAATAATTGTAATGGGTAGACGTTAGATAGAGAGAAAGCTAGCAAGTAAGAGTTAGACACTCTTGAGGATAGATCATGTGTTGATTGTCCTTTGGTATGTTTCTACTGTGTGTAGAACTAGAGTAGAATCGGATAGCCGAGGAGCTAATCCCTGAGTTGCCAGACAGTCTGCGTGACGTCTGCGCCTTTGTAATCTCTATAGAGAAGAGACTAGTGAAGAGAAGGGCTCCCAACTGTGTGCGTGGAGTTTCCTGTAAAGATCTAAGGCTGCAGCTGTGTGCACAGTGTGATATCCCCATTTTTTTTTGTTATATATATATATACCCTATTGTTTTGTAAATATATTACAATGTGCAGATTTCAATTGAAGAAGGCTTACTGAAACCACTAGGGAAAGTTACTTGGTGACGAAGGATGCCATCTTTAGGACTTTCGACATAGGATAAATTATAACTATTCACATAAAGGTCTAATGCCTTTAGTGATATTCCGGTAAGGTAGTCTTGTTTAAACTAATCTTCCAAATGATGACTAGCATATTTTGAACATCTAAAGGCCATCCTTGTGAGTGGAATTACCACTATAAAATTTAATAAGATTAAAAGATAACCTTATAATTATCTTAAAATGGCATCTGCAGCCATTTCTTATTCTTAGAACTCCAAACTAAGAACCCACCATTCCATGAATAGACAATAGTATATGTTTACATATATAGGTATATATATTATCCTTGGGTAAAGCTTACAAAGGAAATTTAGTACGAAGCTCATAATTAAAGGAATCTATAAGAACATTATTTAGCATACTAAGAGGCTATATAGTGATAATTAAGGAGTACCTTAAAATAAATAAATAAAAGTGAATTAGATGCTAAAATTGCATACTATACACGAAAGATATTCATATTTATATGAAAAGTTATAGTATGTAACTACCTAATGTATAATAGAATGAGGGTCGACGATATTCAAAATTATTAAGGGCGACAATTAGTTTTAATTCGAGTTTCAGAGGAAGTCCTTACTTCGCCACCTCTCATTCCTAGGGGACACACGTTTCACTTCCACGATAGCTTATCTAGCCGCACTATTATCAAGCTGGTTTGTCTGGCATCGGTTGACAGATTGAGAAAACGTGTCTATGATGGGGTATTAGTTGTTGGAAGGCCGCCACCCACTCCCTCCAAAGAAATGCCAGGTGTTAGTTGTGCCTGATGCCTACTTGTTTAGGGGTAGGTTTCCAGTTTTAGAGGGAGCAAGGTTCGTGCGAGGGGGAGGAAGGCTGCGAATTATCAGCTTGGGATCTCTGCGACTGACTGAAGTGAGACACGATCTCGTTACATCAGGAGTAATTCAATGACAAGAGTAGAAACGCAGAATGGAAGGATCGTGGTCTGCTTAGTGGGTAGCAGCCTTAAATTCTGAGAACGCCATCTGTCCATGTTAAAAATGCCATTTGCCGCCTGATTGAGGGAGGTTGGTGATAGCAGAGCATTCGGCGTTTTTGTTTAGATGGGATTGATGGGGAGCCGAATGGGGGGGAAATGAAGATTTCGTTTTTTTAGATTGCGTTGAAGGTAGAGGAGAGTGGAGCAATGGGGGTCAACTCGAGGAGAGCGATCTCCAACCAGGCAATTGAATTCCATTTCCAGTAATCAACTCTGTGTTACGACTGAGAAAGGAGTAGCACAACCCTAGTAAGAGAGTCGATCCCAAATTTCGGAATGCAGACCTCTACATCTATTTAATTCAGTGAGTAACCTTTCCTTTTATCTGCGTAGAGATTGTATGCAGGGCATTTTTAACTTTTAATTGCTGGATAATAGAAAACGTTGTAGATTGCAATTACACGGCCTCGATCCTTGTGGGCTGGCGTATTATACTTGTAATCAGCTGGTTATCCATTATTTTGGTAAGGAACTGTGTCTTATTGCTTAGGTTTAGATTTCCAGTTTCACATTTATGCACATGTATGTAATCAGGGTAAGTGCACCAACTCTCTTGTTGTGTAAACTGCCATCATTTCTCCTGTGGGATTTGATAAATGAATCCGACTCTGGCTAAACATTGCTAGAACGCAGTACACAGTTTTTTTTACAGTGCCGATCTTGGCTTTTAATCTGGACAGATCTAATTAGTTATATAAACAAGTGTGGTAGGTCTGTACATAGATTGAAACGCTGGAAAAGCGTTGATAGGTTCAATCTCGGACCGAAACTGGATTTAATTTCTTTACACATGATCTCTAGAAGATAGTAGTGTAGTAATGCAAGGAGTTTGAACGTTGACAAAGCTGAATGCTGGTTATAGAGTTTGGTTATATCCGATCGTGGGCAAAACGCTGAGATCTTAAGGAATAGAGTCTCGACGAGAGCGTATATAATGAAATGAGTATGTATTCTGAAACCTAAATTGCTTCTGCTACAGCGTTGAAGCTTATATTTAGTTTTTATCTACAAATTCCCTGCTACAGCGTTGAGGTTATATATTATGCTTATTTTAATCTCTGCAACATACTGGCTGCCTTGGCATCGTAGAGGTATTATCTATATAATATGTTTATTAATCTTTGTACACATTCTTGTTCCATTGGAATCGTAGAGGTATTATCTATATAATATGTTTATTAATCTTTGTACACATTCTTGTTCCATTGGAATCATAGAAGTATTATTTATATAATATGCTTATTAATCTATTGGGATGTCGGTACTAAGCTACGATCGGCTGACCCCTGTGGGGATATCGATTTTGTCTTTTATGATGTTTTATTTCTCTGTTGATTTAGTAGCCGGTAATAGTCCATGTTGTATTAATGGAATGAGTTTTTGTAAAGTTATATTTATAGTCAAAGAGGGTGCGAATGTTGATAGATAAGTACCCCTGTTGTCTCAATGGAAATATAGGTTGAAATATAAAAAAAAAAACTAGGCGATATCCGTGTGGGAGAATCAACCCACGCCTAGTTGGGTTCCCTTTCATTACTTCGAAGGTTTGTTGTATAGTGTGAAAGGATAGGAAAGGGTATATTTCAATATCCTTATATTAAGTTTATTTTAAAGATGTATGTTGCACATAATGTGTATTGTATAGTTTGTTGGCTGATGTGTAGTATTCTGTGTGTTGATCCTCGTGGGCTCCTCCCTTGAACAAGCGCTTGATGCGCTGAGATTTATTGTAATGATCAGTTGTTGGCATATGACTTATGGGCCTTGATGCTCATGTTGGAAACTAAGAGGTTGGACCTCGGGCTCAACAGTTTCTAGTTTATTTTATTGTGAAAGTAGGAGATATCCTTAAATAAGGTATGATCATTTTGATGGAAAGTACCTCTAGGGAGGGCTTTTAAATGTGAAAGGCAACATCGGGGTTGCCGAATGTAATCTCTCACTTTCAATAAATAATATATATATAGAATGTTTGGTGGACGTAGCCCAATAGGGGTGAACCACGTGAAAGATGTGTTACTATATGTGTGATCATGATGTCGTTATTATTGATGTATCTATTTCTAGCCTTCTTTATGTACGTTTGAATATATTTTATGGTTATCTAATCGTCAATTGACTGATGTGAGAACTAATGCAAATAGGTTACTTAAAAGGTTTTCTTTTTCTTTATGCAATGTTCATGGTAAAGGCCAAATTATTGAAAGGATGACGGTTTGTAATAAATATAGAATAAGTAACAAAAGAATTTGTGCAGTTCAGTTTTCAAAATTCACTAAATCCTACCATCATTATGTGGGAGATGTTACATATGGTATCAGAGCATTAGGTTACAACACTAGGGCCTAATGAGCTCAACACGAGTATGAAGGTTTTAAGTTTACTAATCAATGGTTTTCATTTCATTTTGGATGCATGGATTGTACCGGAGGAGGGGAAAATGAATCTCCGAGTTCCACTACAAGTTTCTCCCGCCAAAGCGCAGGTTGCAACCACTTGGGATTATTGGGCTCAATAGACGCAAACCTAAAACTTCAGTTCCAAGGATCGGCAAGAGGTAAGCAACATGACGTTTGGAAATAGCAAGTAAGTATGATCCATTTCGTTGGAACATTATAATGGCTTAGTAGTGTCTATTTGTGAACGTACATCGTATACGTCTCTTTATGTAATTGAATGATCTTCTATTTTATACTGAACGATGAATATCTCAATGTATTTCATACTCTATAAGGTCAAAATTTACTTTAAGAGTTAGACTATGGGAGTTAAGTCTTTATGAAATGGGTATTTGAAAGTAGAGTAAAAGCATGTATTGGAAGTTACCCTAACTATTTCAAAGTGAAGATATAGGCTACGGAAGTCTCCTAATTTGGTTGACCTTAGATGACTAAGTAAACGTGATTGACCAATAGCCTAGATTTCCAAATATGAAATTTAGATGGGAAATGTAAGCAACTTAGATTTGTTAAAAGATCCATTAAGTTCAGATCAAAAGTGAGTCTATATGTTAAAAGGTCCATTAAAGATTTGATAATTTGGGTCAGTCTTGGATTTTGAACTACGTAAGAAAAACGATCAAGTTTCGTTTACATTGGAGCTATCTTAAGGTTTATAAATTTATAATGCTGTTGACCTTAGTAGTAAAATCTGTAAAGGTGCATGCTACGGGAGGAGCCATTGTGGATTTGATATTCTAGTTGTGAAGGAAGCATAATTATGTGATGTTAAGATGTTGTTTCTTTTTCTGAGGTATCAACTTTATAGTGAGTTACATATGCTAAATTTATATTCCATAAGAAGTATAGTTTGGCTAGACTAAGATGTCTGGTTTCTTTTGAACAAAGAAATTAACTTTAATTGGTGAGGAGTTTCTATGACTAGGAAATTGTGAGATTACAAAAGAGAAAAAAAAAAAAAAAAAAAAAAATTGTTACTAGTCTCCTTGCCAATCAATTTCATTCTAGTACAGAATAAGTAATTATAATACGATTTTTGTGACATTGAAGCATGCTTGTACCCTTACATATAAGTACAAAAAAAGGAAAATGGTTATAATTACAAGGTATACATGTGAATATTACTCAGTTAATACATAGGATGGAAAGATATGAGTACCTTTTATATATACCTCCTATTTTCAGTAATTTCTACTAGGATAGACGTAGGAAACGATGAGTAGTAGTTATACTTGTAATTGTTCAATATTTATGATGACTTGCTAGCCATGAACAACTATATGTTATTTTGTTAAGGGATAGATTATTGGAACCTAGAACCCACACGAAATAAATACAGGTTAGAAGGATGCGGAAATCTTCTGACGTCCTTATGTTGCCACAAGGAATGACTGTTTTTATTTATGATGTCTTAAGGGAAACAAAAATGACATGAAAGTTGCAGGAAAGATCAGAGGTGATCTTGGAGACAATAATCGAGGTATAAGCTTTTACGAAACAAGTAAAAATGATGTTTGAACGTAGGTTATATGTACGATTGTTCTTATGATTTAATTACCTTTATACGACTAACACTTTGAATGTTGTGGTCGAGTAAATGTTATTTTGTTTCCCACACATCACTGCCTGACACCCATCAATGCGTAAAATATATATATATGTATATATATATATTGATTCATGTATAATACTAATACGTGATGATACAAGTAAACTGGAACCTCGGCAGATGAAGGGAGCTATGCGGTCGCCTTTGCAAAGGTACCTGGTTATCTGTATAAGGTATGTAAGTTTGTTTTAGACAATTGGTTATCTCTATATGATGTTAGGGTATACCAAAAAAGGGTTGTATAACTAAAAATAGGAATTGTGTTGAAATGGTGAAAGCTAACATTTGAGGTTAAATGATCATAATGTCCATGGATCATCATAGAAAGAATGTTATATTGTGTTCAAAGCATTATGTAATCATATAAGCTAGTTATGTGTAGTAGGAAATGACATCCTAGATGATTACATATGGATATTTTATTAAGAAAGATGATTTTCTGTTTAAAGCAGGGATCTTCTTACAATATTTGATTTTGTATAAAGGTGATACTAACAAGTGGAATTTGGCAGATGGTGAAATTTCGGTGAAGCTGGTGAAAATGCAAGAGCATAAATACTATGCAAGGTAAAATAAGGGGGGTGAGGATTTAAGACCCACATCACAACTGTTACAGATTCTTTTAAAATTTTGATATATTGTTAATCAGGAAACTCGACCCAGATTGGTCAGAGTAATTGTATGGGTACAGAATGTAATGTGACGAAATAAATTGATTAAATTGAAAGAGATTTTTCTAGACTCAAGCAAGGTGGCTTGGGGAAAATAAATTCCGGGACTCAAGCGAGAAGGCTTGAGGGGAATTGTGTAAAGTGTGTTAGCACTGAAATACTCCCTAAAATCAGGGATTGAACAGCCACTAGGATTCTCGGAGAATCGGCTGGCTGTAAGACCTAGGCATGCTATAAGAAAATGTATATGTGGGAGGCAGGACGCTGCTTAGTATGCATGAAAGAAATGTTTGCTGCGTGAGCACTAAGGTGTTAGGCAAGACATGAAAGAAATGTTTGCTGCGTGAGCACTAAGGTGTTAGGCAAGACATGAAAGAAATGGTTGCTGCGTGAGCACTGAGGTGTTAGGCAAGAACTTCCTGGATCAAGGGAATGTTGTTCGTTGATTTAGTCAACAGTATACAAACATGGAGCACTAGAGTTATTCCATATATTGCAAGTGATATGTGCAATAAAGAACTCATGATTTATGTTTCTGAGTTTGATTATGTAGTTGATGACAAGTTGTTACTAAACATGGTTTCCTTTGAATTCCGGTTTTGACTTGCAGAAAAACTCGTGAAAATCCGAAGAAGGTCAAAATAGAAATGGCGAAACAAGCAAATGATTGCTCCAAGAGAAGAGTGAACACCGAGGACGGTGTTATTTTAAAGGGGATGAGGATGTGATATCCCCATTTTTTTTTGTTATATATATATATACCCTATTGTTTTGTAAATATATTACAATGTGCAGATTTCAATTGAAGAAGGCTTACTGAAACCACTAGGGAAAGTTACTTGGTGACGAAGGATGCCATCTTTAGGACTTTCGACATAGGATAAATTATAACTATTCACATAAAGGTCTAATGCCTTTAGTGATATTCCGGTAAGGTAGTCTTGTTTAAACTAATCTTCCAAATGATGACTAGCATATTTTGAACATCTAAAGGCCATCCTTGTGAGTGGAATTACCACTATAAAATTTAATAAGATTAAAAGATAACCTTATAATTATCTTAAAATGGCATCTGCAGCCATTTCTTATTCTTAGAACTCCAAACTAAGAACCCACCATTCCATGAATAGACAATAGTATATGTTTACATATATAGGTATATATATTATCCTTGGGTAAAGCTTACAAAGGAAATTTAGTACGAAGCTCATAATTAAAGGAATCTATAAGAACATTATTTAGCATACTAAGAGGCTATATAGTGATAATTAAGGAGTACCTTAAAATAAATAAATAAAAGTGAATTAGATGCTAAAATTGCATACTATACACGAAAGATATTCATATTTATATGAAAAGTTATAGTATGTAACTACCTAATGTATAATAGAATGAGGGTCGACGATATTCAAAATTATTAAGGGCGACAATTAGTTTTAATTCGAGTTTCAGAGGAAGTCCTTACTTCGCCACCTCTCATTCCTAGGGGACACACGTTTCACTTCCACGATAGCTTATCTAGCCGCACTATTATCAAGCTGGTTTGTCTGGCATCGGTTGACAGATTGAGAAAACGTGTCTATGATGGGGTATTAGTTGTTGGAAGGCCGCCACCCACTCCCTCCAAAGAAATGCCAGGTGTTAGTTGTGCCTGATGCCTACTTGTTTAGGGGTAGGTTTCCAGTTTTAGAGGGAGCAAGGTTCGTGCGAGGGGGAGGAAGGCTGCGAATTATCAGCTTGGGATCTCTGCGACTGACTGAAGTGAGACACGATCTCGTTACATCAGGAGTAATTCAATGACAAGAGTAGAAACGCAGAATGGAAGGATCGTGGTCTGCTTAGTGGGTAGCAGCCTTAAATTCTGAGAACGCCATCTGTCCATGTTAAAAATGCCATTTGCCGCCTGATTGAGGGAGGTTGGTGATAGCAGAGCATTCGGCGTTTTTGTTTAGATGGGATTGATGGGGAGCCGAATGGGGGGGAAATGAAGATTTCGTTTTTTTAGATTGCGTTGAAGGTAGAGGAGAGTGGAGCAATGGGGGTCAACTCGAGGAGAGCGATCTCCAACCAGGCAATTGAATTCCATTTCCAGTAATCAACTCTGTGTTACGACTGAGAAAGGAGTAGCACAACCCTAGTAAGAGAGTCGATCCCAAATTTCGGAATGCAGACCTCTACATCTATTTAATTCAGTGAGTAACCTTTCCTTTTATCTGCGTAGAGATTGTATGCAGGGCATTTTTAACTTTTAATTGCTGGATAATAGAAAACGTTGTAGATTGCAATTACACGGCCTCGATCCTTGTGGGCTGGCGTATTATACTTGTAATCAGCTGGTTATCCATTATTTTGGTAAGGAACTGTGTCTTATTGCTTAGGTTTAGATTTCCAGTTTCACATTTATGCACATGTATGTAATCAGGGTAAGTGCACCAACTCTCTTGTTGTGTAAACTGCCATCATTTCTCCTGTGGGATTTGATAAATGAATCCGACTCTGGCTAAACATTGCTAGAACGCAGTACACAATTTTTTTTACAGTGCCGATCTTGGCTTTTAATCTGGACAGATCTAATTAGTTATATAAACAAGTGTGGTAGGTCTGTACACAGATTGAAACGCTGGAAAAGCGTTGATAGGTTCAATCTCGGACCGAAACTGGATTTAATTTCTTTACACATGATCTCTAGAAGATAGTAGTGTAGTAATGCAAGGAGTTTGAACGTTGACAAAGCTGAATGCTGGTTATAGAGTTTGGTTATATCCGATCGTGGGCAAAACGCTGAGATCTTAAGGAATAGAGTCTCGACGAGAGCGTATATAATGAAATGAGTATGTATTCTGAAACCTAAATTGCTTCTGCTACAGCGTTGAAGCTTATATTTAGTTTTTATCTACAAATTCCCTGCTACAGCGTTGAGGTTATATATTATGCTTATTTTAATCTCTGCAACATACTGGCTGCCTTGGCATCGTAGAGGTATTATCTATATAATATGTTTATTAATCTTTGTACACATTCTTGTTCCATTGGAATCGTAGAGGTATTATCTATATAATATGTTTATTAATCTTTGTACACATTCTTGTTCCATTGGAATCATAGAAGTATTATTTATATAATATGCTTATTAATCTATTGGGATGTCGGTACTAAGCTACGATCGGCTGACCCCTGTGGGGATATCGATTTTGTCTTTTATGATGTTTTATTTCTCTGTTGATTTAGTAGCCGGTAATAGTCCATGTTGTATTAATGGAATGAGTTTTTGTAAAGTTATATTTATAGTCAAAGAGGGTGCGAATGTTGATAGATAAGTACCCCTGTTGTCTCAATGGAAATATAGGTTGAAATATAAAAAAAAAAACTAGGCGATATCCGTGTGGGAGAATCAACCCACGCCTAGTTGGGTTCCCTTTCATTACTTCGAAGGTTTGTTGTATAGTGTGAAAGGATAGGAAAGGGTATATTTCAATATCCTTATATTAAGTTTATTTTAAAGATGTATGTTGCACATAATGTGTATTGTATAGTTTGTTGGCTGATGTGTAGTATTCTGTGTGTTGATCCTCGTGGGCTCCTCCCTTGAACAAGCGCTTGATGCGCTGAGATTTATTGTAATGATCAGTTGTTGGCATATGACTTATGGGCCTTGATGCTCATGTTGGAAACTAAGAGGTTGGACCTCGGGCTCAACAGTTTCTAGTTTATTTTATTGTGAAAGTAGGAGATATCCTTAAATAAGGTATGATCATTTTGATGGAAAGTACCTCTAGGGAGGGCTTTTAAATGTGAAAGGCAACATCGGGGTTGCCGAATGTAATCTCTCACTTTCAATAAATAATATATATATAGAATGTTTGGTGGACGTAGCCCAATAGGGGTGAACCACGTGAAAGATGTGTTACTATATGTGTGATCATGATGTCGTTATTATTGATGTATCTATTTCTAGCCTTCTTTATGTACGTTTGAATATATTTTATGGTTATCTAATCGTCAATTAACTGATGTGAGAACTAATGCAAATAGGTTACTTAAAAGGTTTTCTTTTTCTTTATGCAATGTTCATGGTAAAGGCCAAATTATTGAAAGGATGACGGTTTGTAATAAATATAGAATAAGTAACAAAAGAATTTGTGCAGTTCAGTTTTCAAAATTCACTAAATCCTACCATCATTATGTGGGAGATGTTACACACAGCATATTGTATAACTCTATGGTTTTCTGGTTAATATAAACTCCCGTGGACGTGGTTTTCCTCGAGGAGATGAGTTTCACATATATCTTCTTGTTATAATGTTGCATGAATGATAACTATTTAGAGTTCATTATTTGTGTATGCAAGACTCCTGTATCATCTTTGTGACTGTTTGAGCGAGTTGGAAAGGTCCCTTGATAGCTATAAGTGTTAAGTACCGAAGAAGTAGTAACGCGCGGTCGCTGCTGCGAGAGAAGACTGCGTTACTGCGCTGGATGTGAAGGGCGAGGAAGTATTTAGCGCGTCGACGCAAGGAATAGTTGCCTTCTGCGTTAGAGAGGAGAAACTGCGCAGTAGGCCTGCCAAGGAAGGAATCCGCGCAGCTGCGCCGAGCGGCCTGCGGGAAAGTCTGACCGCCGATATCTGAGGAACCATTCAAGGAAGAGCAATCTCCGCGTCACCCAGGTTAAGGAAACCTGATTCCTTAACCCCCCCATAGCCACTTCGGGTGAGACCTCGAGCTGCTGCGCAGCTCGTTGCCAAGAGGGCCAGTGCGCCAAGGGGTTTTGTTGCTGCGCTTCATTAAAACCCGGGTCTTCCCAAGAAAGCAGCCAACATGGTTCAATGTGTTGTACGGGTAGGAAAGTTAACACATGTTAGCTTTCATTCACCATGCAATGTTCTTGTGAAAAATGCCCTTGTTCTTGTGCTAGAGGGAAAGCTAACATGCGTTGGATTTCCTTCATTGTGCAATGCATTTGATTGCAAGGTTCTTGTACTAGTAGGAAACCTAACACGTGTTAGCTTTCATCCACCATGTAGTTTAGTTGTTCTAAATGCCCTTGTGCTTGTGCTGGAAGAACATCTAATGGGCACTATGCAATGCCCTTATGCTATTACTATAAGAAAAGCTAAAATTCATTAGATTTTATTCATGGTGCAATGTGGTTGTATGGGTAGGAAAGCTAACACATGTTAGCTTTCAATCACCATGCAATGTTCTTTTGAAAAATGCTCTCGTGCTTGTGCTAGAGTGAAAGCTAACATGCATTAGATTTCCTTCATGGTGCAATGTATTTGATTAAAATTTTCTTGTACTGGTAGGAAACCTAACACATGTTAGCTTTCATTCACCATGCAATTTTTTTGTTCTAAATGCCCTTGTGCTGGTGCTGGAAGCACATCTAACATGCACTATGCATTGTCCTTATGCTTTTGCTATAAGGAAAGCTAATATTCATTAGATTTTCTTCATGGTGCAATGTGGTTGTACCGGTAGGAAAGCGAACACATGTTATCTTTCATTCACCATGCAATGTTCTTGTGAAAAATGCCCTCCTGCTTGTGCTAGAGGGAAAGCTAACACATGTTAGATTTCCTTCATGGTGCAATGTATTTGATTGCAATGTTCTTGTACTGGTGGGAAACCTAACACGTGATAGATTTCATTCACCATGAAATTTTGTTGTTCTAAATTCCCTTGTGCTTGTGCTGGAAGCACATCTAACATGCACTATGCAATGCCCTTATGCTTTTTCTATAAGGAAAGCTAACATTCATTATATTTTTTTCATGGTAAAAATGTGGTGTACCGGTAGGAAAGCTAACACATGTTATCTTACATTCACCATTCAATGTTCTTATGAAAAATGCCCTTGTGCTTGTGCTAGAGTGAAAGCTAACATGTGTTAGATTTCCTTCATAGTGCAATGTATTTGATTGCAATGTTCTTGTACTGGCAGTAAACCTAACATGTGTTAGCTTTCATTCACCATGCAATTTTGTTGTTCTAAATTCCCTTGTGCTTGTGTTGGAAGCACATCTAACATGCACTATGCATTTCCCTTATGCATTTGCTATAAGGAAAACTAACATTCATTACATTGTCTTCATGGTGCAATGTGTTGTACGGGTAGGAAAGCCAACACATGTTAGCTTTCATTCACCATGCAATGTTCTTGTGAAAAATGCCCTTGTTCTTGTGCTAGAGGGAAAGCTAACATGCGTTGGATTTCCTTCATGGTGCAATGTATTTGATTGCAATGTTCTTGTACTTGTAGGAAACCTAACACGTGTTAGCTTTCATTCACCATGCAATTTAGTTGTTCTAAATGACCTTGTGCTTGTGCTGGAAGCACATCTAATGGGTACTATGCAATGCCCTTATGTTTTTTCTATAAGAAAAGCTAAAATTCATTAGATTTTATTCATGGTGCAATGTGGTTGTATGAGTAGGAAAGCTAACACATGTTAGCTTTCAATCACCATGCAATGTTCTTGTGAAAAATGCCCTCGTGCTTGTGCTAGAGTGAAAGCTAACATGCGTTAGATTTCCTCCATGGTGCAATGTATTTGATTGAAATGCTCTCGTACTGGTAGGAAACCTAACACGTGTTAGCTTTCATTAACCATGCAATTTTGTTGTTCTAAATGCCCTTGTGCTGGTGCTGGAAGCACATCTAACATGCACTATGCATTGTCCTTATGCTTTCGCTATAAGGAAAGCTAACATTCATTAGATTTTCTTCATGCTGCAATGTGATTGTATTGGTAGGAAAGCTAACACATGTTAGCTTTCATTCACCATGCAATGTTCTTGTGAAAAATTCCCTTCTTCTTGTGTTAGAGGGAAAGCTAACACATGTTAGATTTCCTTCATGGTGCAATGTATTTGATTGCAATGTTCTTGTACTGGTAGGAAACCTAGAACGTGTTAGATTTCATTCACCATGCAATTTTGTTGTTCTAAATTCCCTTGAGCTTGTGCTGGAAGCACATCTAACATGCACTATGCAATGCCCTTGTGCTTGTGCTGGAAGCACATCTAACATGCACTATGCAATAAGGAAAGCCAATATTCATTAGATTATTTTCATGGTAAAAATGTGGTGTACGGTTAGGAACGCTAACACATGTTAGCTTTCATTCACCATGCAATGTTCTTGTGAAAAATGCCCTTGTGCTTGTGCTGGAGGGAAAGCTAACATGTGTTAGATTTCCTCCATGATGCAATGTATTTGATTGAAATGTTCTCGTACTGGTAGGAAACCTAACATGTGTTAGATTTCATTCACCATGCAATTTTGTTGTTCTAAATGCCCTTGTGATGGTGTTGGAAGCACATCTAACATGCACTATGCATTGTCCTTATGCTTTTGCTATAAGGAAAGCTAACATTCATTAGATTTTCTTCATGCTGCAATGTGATTGTACCGGTAGGAAAGCTAACACATGTTAGCTTTTATTCACCATGCAATGTTCTTGTGAAAAATGCCCTTCTGCTTGTGCTAGAGGGAAAGCTAACACATGTTAGATTTTCTTCATGGTGCAATGTATTTGATTTCAATGTTCTTGTACTGGTAGGAAACCTAACACATGTTAGATTTCATTCACCATGCAATTTTGTTGTTCTAAATTCCCTTGTGCTTGTGCTGGAAGCACATATAACATGCACTTTGCAATGACCTTGTGCTTGTGCTGGAAGCACATCTAACATGCACTATGCAATAAGGAAAGCCAACATTCATTAGATTATTTTCATGGTAAAAATGTGGTGTATGGGTAGGAAAGCTAACACGTGTTAGCTTTCATTCACCATGTAATGTTCTTGTGAAAAATGCCCTTGTGCTTGTGCTGGAGGGAAAGCTAACACGTGTTAGATTTCCTTCATGGTGCAATGTATTTAATTGCAATGTTCTTGTACTGGTAGGAAACCTAACACGTGTTAGCTTTCATTCACCATGCAAGTTTGTTGTTCTAAATGCCCTTTTGCTTGTGCTGGAAGCACAACTAACATGCAATATGCATTTCCCTTATGCTTTTGCTATAAGGAAAGCTAACATTCATTAAATTTTCTTCATGGTGAAATGTGGTTGTACGAGTAGGAAAGCTAACACATGTTAGCTTTCATTCACCATGCAATGTTCTTGTGAAACATGTCCTTGTACTTGTGCTAGAGGGAAAACTAACACTTGTTAGATTTCCTCCATGGTGCAATGTATTTGATTGCAATGCTCTTGCATTGGTAGAAAACCTAACATGTGTTAGCTTTCATTCACCATGCAATTTTTTTGTTCTAAATGCCCTTGTGCTTTTGCTGGAAGGATATCTAGCGCATGCAAGATATTCCAATTTGTTCAATGTTGTTATTAGAAATGACCTTGTGCTTAGGGCTGAAGAAAGCTAACAAACGCCAATTTTTTTTTAGTGCAATGTTGTTGTTAGTGATGTGTTAGTGAGCTTGTGTTTGGAGAAATAATTTTTTTATTCAAATATGAAACAAATCTAGAAATCTAATTTTTTCTTCCATAATTTGAAATTTTGATAATTGTTTTTAACTATTTATTTCAGAAATGATGGAGTGTCAAGCAAGTGAGATTTCAAAGGAGTCATCCAAGAAAAAGGAAACTTCAAAAAAGACACCATGGAAATCATCTTTACATGGTATGGTTGTTTCAAAATAAGTTATATTTCGTTATAAATGATTACACAATCATATTTCTTGTACTAAGATTGCCCATGGTTAGAACTTTCTTCATCTTGTTTATATTTATGAAATGACATGTTAGAAGAGGATTTGTAAATATTTTATAATCGTTGTATTTTTTGTTCATAAAAAAATATTGAAATATGTTTCTACAATTGATTTTAGATGCCAAGAAGAATGATGCGAGTGGGCTTGCAAAGAAAGTATCAAAGAAAAAAGGTAATGAAAATACGACACAATTCATGTATCGTGCTACTGGTATGACAATTTAATCTAGTTTATATTCATTTACTAATAGTTATAGGACATTTTAATATGAAATTTGAGACTAAATGAAGTTTGATATATCATAATTTTGGGTTGCAAGCTTGCATACGACATTAACTTCCTTGTTCTGCATTATCAGGTTGTTTAATAATGTTTGTTATTTCGTGTTTTTCCATCCATTTGAAATTATAGACAAATTTTTCTACTATTATTTCCAGATACGATGGAGCCTGGTGCAGTTGAAATTCTAACTAAAGCATTGGGAAAAAAAGAAAAGAAACTGAGACACAAACAATGCCTCCATCTGGTATGGTAGTTTTATACGTTATATATTCTCCTTTAGAAATTGTTATATAAGATGGTCCTTATGCAAAAAAAGATAATATTTGTAAATATAATTTCATTTCGATTTATGCTAATAATAACTTCTTCTTTTTTTCCAGAATTGATCAGTTCAAAAGGAAATAAAACGATAGGTTCATCAACAAAAAAACAAAAAAGGCATTCACCCCAGATTGCAATTTCAACATCTATTACCACTTCTAGTTTTGAAATGATCAGACGGTCTAATACTCCCAATAAATTTGAGTTTGTGAGAGACTGGTATATTCAGATAGACACTCCTTCAAATATGTACCTCGATATGTATCTATTTGGATCCACAGATGGAGAAAATCCAGATATATTGGGAATAATTGTTAGCTGCTATGTTGATGGTGAGAGTGCTATTATCTTTCAAGTGGAGGTTGTAAAAGAAAATGAAGTTAAATTAGTTTCTTGCCAAGTGGAGTACAACAAATTTAGACCAGATTTGATAGAAGCTTCAAGTAAGGATGCCTCAAATACAATAAAAGATTCATTGTTTAAGTTGGATAGTTTTGAGAGCTTCGATAAATCTAGGTTAACCAATTGTGCAGATCTTTTAGAACGTATCACTAACGTTTTAAAATATCACAATCTCAAATGCATGAAAACATCATCTGTCCTTATTTATTTGCATCAAAGAGGAAAATTACCTAATAAAATACCAGATGATAAACTTGATGCACATTTACTTGCTTTGAGGAGGGTATATCTAAAAGACCTGGAAGTGACCATTGTAGGTAGTGATTTCATACCTACTGCAGAATTTCAGAAGGCTAGTAAGGTTGAATCTCAGATGGTCAAGCTAGCAAATCAATGTGATGAAATTCATGAAGCCTTCAAGGAATGTTATTTATTTTCAACATCTTTTAGAAGAAATGTTGATGTTGAAAGATGTAAAGAAGCCCCCAAAGTTTTTAAGTTGAGATCACGGGATGATTTCAATGTTCAACTATTAGTGAAATCATTCCTAGAGAAATTTCAAACATCGTTGCCTGACGCTCTTCTGATTCCATTTGATATCAACAAGTCTGATCCACTAGTGAACCCTGTCAAAATTTTAAACAAGACAGATATAAATGCCAAGAACATCAACTTTTGTATAGTTGATGGCCAACACACCATTCAGGCAGCCAAAGAGATTCTAACAAATCCTAAATATAGTGTTTCTATGGAGGCAAAGAAAAAGTATAAAGAACTTAGTGCTCGATTCTTGGATCCATCAGTTGAACCAAGTGTTGTGATTCGCATTTGTTGTCAATTAAATTCTGTAAATAAGGTGTTCTTCAAAACTCCATTCATTGATTCTGTGCGCTCTGCAAGAAATTTCTTAATTGCAAATGACAAATTAAAGAAAAGGAGGATTGGAAATTCAAAGACAGCAGAAGACAAGGTATGTACTTTTAATTATCTTTGCACCTCATGGTTTATTATTTTCATATTTATAGTGAGATCTTATGAGTATATATTGACTTATTTATATTTGAAATATAGTTTATATTTTCATATTTATAACGAAATATTATGAGTATATACTAAATTATTCTATTTTAAAAAGTAATTAATATTTTCATATCTACATTGAATTCTTATTAGTTTATATTTATTTTTTTACAGGTTGATGATGAAATGTTGTGCTCATTCTTCGATTGTGCAATTTCAAATTTCCCTGATAAAAAAATTCTCTTATATCTTGATCAAGCTATTTGGGATAAATGGGACACTATTTTTAATTGTTACCAACTTGGCACGTTGAAGTGTTCTTCGAGTCAACTAGATTTTGAAAAGTACAAGACAAATAGCTTACATAGTTTGACAACTACTTCTTTTCGCCCCTTTTAAGGACTAACCATTGAAGAGATTACTGCTGTGGCAGATAAGCTATTGAATGGAACTATCTGGTTTTCTATTCCAATGAACCATCCAACCAATGCAATAAAATTAAAAGACTATTGTTCTAAATTGAAAACCAATAGAACAGTCTTAGATGCAATGGTTGAATATTGTCAAAATCATGATGAGAAATTGAATGATAAGACTCTTACAACATTCAATATTATCGAGCATTATGAAATTGATGATATCATTTTTGCCAACTTTTGCAAACCTGTTGTAGGATCTACTTTCGTGAAAGGAACACGAAATACAAAAGAGAGTCCCTTTCTCAGCAAGCATGTGGTGTCCTTGACAGAATAATAAATGGATCAACAAGCATACCGCAAGTTGACAACAATTTTGAATTCGGTTTCATTTTTGGGGGACTTGGTCTTTTGTCAACACTTTTGCACTTTTTTCCTCATCAGTTGCAGCCAACTCTATGGACTGACCTTGTTGTTTTGGATACGTTGGATTTGAAAAAAGAAGCATTCCACAAGGGTTATTATCTAGAATTTTTCCGATTTTTCATCGAAAATAATGAGTTGGATGACTTTACTATAGTTCTGTTTGCAGAACTTTGGTCATTTAATGATGTGCATGAGGCTTTGAAAATTGCCATAAAGAACTTCAGGTTCAACTACAACATGACTATTGGCCTTTATGAATATCAAAAACAAAATAGTTATTATAGTCAAGATAATGTCTTGATTATACATTTCTATACTTCATACTTAAAGAAATTCGAGGCTTCAAAATACATTCACAATTTTGAAGACACAATTGATGAAAGTCAGAGAGATTTTGATTTTTAGATGGATTTATTGGAAAAGCATCAACAATGTAGTGATGCAAAAGTGATTATTTCTCTTTATGCGGGGACAAATTTGATCAAGGCTTGTTCTACATATAAAACAAGAATTGCATGCATTGTACAAACAGAGTCACAAAGGACGAACATGTGGGATATTCACAAACCTTTTCAGTTGAAAAACACAAGATCCACCAACTTTATGGAAAATTCAGGTAAGACACTTTTTTTGTTGTTTATATTTTGATTTTATGCTGATTAGATTTCTTAATTGTTAATCTTTTTACTACATTGACTACTGATGGATGTTGTAAAATAGAAAATGATGATTGTGGGCAACAGAGCAATAATCAACATAGTGTGGAAAATGATGAGAAAAGTTTGGAAATAGAAGGAGAAGAATATATCCTACTAGGTACATAAATTCATTGGTTGTTTCTCTTGTTATTTTCTTATCTATTCAATTATCAAACCCAAGATCCATCAACTTCCTTTGTTGTTTCTATTTTTATTTTATGTTGATTAGCTTTCTTAATTGACAAGTTTTTTTACTAATTTGACTATTGATGGAGAATGTAAAATAGAAAATGATGATTATGAGAAACAATGCAAGAATCAATATATTTTGGACAATGTTGAAAAAAGTCTGGAGATGGAAATAGAAGAAGAAGGAGATAGCATACCAGGTACATAAATTTATTGGTTGTTTCTCTTATTGTTTTCTTATCTGTTCAATTATCAAACCCAAGATCCATCAACTTCCTTTGTTGTTTCTATTTTTATTTGATGTTGTTTAGGTTTCTTAATTGGCAAGTTTTTTACTAATTTGACTATTGATGGAGATTGTAAAATAGAAAATGATGATTGTGGGAAACACTGCAACAATCAATATATTTTGGACAATGTTGAAAAAAGTCTGGAGATGGAAATAGAAGGAAAAGGAGATAGCATACCAGGTGCATAATTTGTTTCATTTTCCTCTTGTTATATTTTTAAATCTATTTAATTGTCACAGTTTATAACAATTTTGAATTTGTATTATAGGGAAATATAAGAACAAGGGCATTAATGAAGACAACGAGCATAAAATCTCATAAGGCCACTGATAATCCAACAACTGTCATTGTAGAAGGATATATTTATTCAGTACATATTGTTGTGTGGTAGTTGGATTAGCCAGCTCATTTTTATCATATCTAGAATATTCTTCGATAAATATCTTGTGATTGCTACTTTTAAACTACTGCGCTCTCTAATAAGATATGGAGCACATTCCATCATTTTTTTTTATGTTAAGTCTAAGATTTCTTCTTGTAGCTCATATGGATGGGGTAATATTTTTTTGTTCCAGTCAAATCACATTATAGTTCAAGGTGGCTAGAATAAAACCATTTCTACAAGTCAAAATTTCTAATGAATGTGAAAATTGCATCTGATTATGAGTTATCATTACAGGTTTCTTAGCCTTGTCAATTTCAAATTTGCATAATCTTTCCATGTGTTTCCTCACAAAGGTTTTTGAGTTGCAAGTTACATAATGATTTCGATTCTCCATTGTTTAGAATTCTTAATTTGCAATCTAGATTTACTGGAGCAAGATATTCTTTGGATTTGTGATGTCTTTGATGGATTTCTCATTTTAATAAGCATTCAAAGTGACATTTTTTTTCTTTTCTTGAGCAGTCATCGACTTCATATTCACACTCCTACTTTTCTGTGTAACTTCTCACTCTCCTTCCTTGCCCCTATCAATTATGTTACTAGATGAACCACATATTTCTTACAAGTTGTAACAATCTATGGATTTCAAATGAGCACCATGTTAAGACATAAAATACAAATAGTCTTCGAAGGTTCGCAATGTCCCCTTCCCAATGCAAAGACTTTCAATCATATCATTGATTTCTCAAATACCCAACTTTGAATGGTAAAATGAAAAGTTAATGTTTTTAAAAAAAGTTAGTTATATGATGTGTTCATGGAAGACTTATTCCATAAATATAAAAGAAATTTATTAGGTTGATGTACATATTAACATACCATTGGTTTGTTCATTGGAATGGGGCCACTATAATTATATTTTTTAATTTTCATTTACCTTGTAAAATTCTTTTGTATACAAATTAAAAAAAAAAGTGATAATAAATGGGAATTAGATGATTTTTGAAAACGATTTTAATATCATGTTTTGATGTTCTTAAAAGTAATGAGGTGGAGTTATGTTAATGTTATATATGTGGTTGCAGTGCAGATGAGAATTGATATCAACCGCAAGACGTTGTTGATATTTGAAATGGAAGGAGTATTGTTCTCATCATATAGTAGATATGAGCCAACTTGTCAAATTCAAAGAAAACCGGATTGGGAATTTGGTGACATGTGCTATTATTTTAGGCCATTTCATTCAGAATTATTGAAATACTGCTCAAAAAATTATGATGTTGCAATATGGACATTGAATGTCACTGACAAGTACATCCGACAAGTACTTGAAAAATCAAACATTGATATCAGGGAATTTCAATTCACATGGGATATGTCTCATTGTCATTTGCAGACAAAATTCAAAGGAGGGAGTATGATACAATTTTATGAGAAAAGGTTGAGTGATGTGTGGTCCCGGTATGGAGATAAATATGGAGAATCAAATGTATTGCTAATAGATACATCAAATCCTAGTTCTCAGTTCGTCAGATATCGGTCAAACCATATCTTGACAAAGGCGTATACAGGAGAGGAGCAAGATACTTGGCTTATACAAGTTTTATTCCCCTTTCTTAAGACACTTCATCATATCAAAGAGAAACGTGAATACATTCGAATGTTCAATAGAGCAGCAACTTCATTGTAGCAGATGGAGATTTTTTTTTTGAAATATTTGTTCAGAAGTACATTTCAATTTTTCAATACAACATGGACATAGTTATTGGCGAATCAATTTGTACAACTTTATATTTTCTTGAGTACATTAATATACATTTGTATTATTGTTTATAATTGCTTTTCCATTGATTTTGTTGCAACACAATAATTTTTTTTCTAGAATATACTTATGTTTTCCAAATTGTGTTGTTCAATGGAGTATTTACAAATAAAATAATCTTATATGAGCCATCGAGGCACATAGTTATTTATTGACTTTTATTTACTTTTTTTAAGGGGAAATTTTACTTCCGCTCTTGATACTCTAGTGAATCAACAAATCTCATGTATTTGGGACAAACATGATACAAGTGAGATTTGAATAATTTACATGATAATAAAAGCTAACTGTACTATTCATGTTAAATTAATGGGAATTTAGTCATAGGTGAATGAGTTGAACATTCTGAACTATAAGATATTTGATTTCCCAATCCATAACATTTAATACATTTTCACACTTAAATCAATTTATATTTGTAAAATTGCAATACTATCATATTATAAGGCAACAAGGCACACTGTCAATTAATAACTTCAAATTGCCTATAATATGCATTAATATGAATGTATAAATGTGATATGTAATTTTAAAACAAAACTATATTGTATTTCTTAGATTGTTTGTCATTTTATGTATGACATCAAGAATTAGTTAGAGAGAAATGTAAATACATTGGAATGCTCAATAAAACATCCACTTCAATTTAGCAGATAAAGATATTTTTTGAGAAATTTATTCATAATTACATTTCAATTTATACAACATGGACATAGCTATCAATTAATCAATTGATTTTTATTTACTTTTTTTAAGGGGAAATTTTACTTCCGCTCTTGATATTCTAGTGAATCAACAAATCTCATGCCATTTGGTACAAACATGACACAAGTGAGATTTGAATAATTTACATGATAATAAAAGCTAACTGTATTATTCATGCTAAATTAATGAGAATTTAGTCATAGGTGAATGAGATGAACATTTTGAACTATAAGATATTTGATTTTCCAATATAACATTTAATACATTTGCACACTTAAATCAATTAAGATTTGTAAAATTGCAATAATATCGTATTATAAGGCTACAAGGCACACAGTGAATTAATAACTTCAAATTGCCTATTTTATGCATTAATATGAATGCATAAATGTGATATGCAATTTTAAAACAAAACTATGTTGTATTTCTTAGATTGTTGGTCATTTTATGTATGACATCATGAATTATTTATAGAGAAATGCAAATACATTGGAATGCTCAATAAAACATCCACTTCAACGTAGTAGATGGAGATGTATTTTGAGAAATTTATTCACAAGTAAATTTCAATTTATAAAACATGGACATAGCTATCAATTAATCAATTGATTTTTATTTACTTTTTTTAAGGGGAAATTTTATTTCCGCTCTAGATATTCTAGTGAATCAACATATATCATGTCATTTGGTACAAACATGACACAAGTGAGATTTGAATAATTTACATGATAATAAAAGCTAACTGTACTATTCATACTAAATTAATGGGAATTTAGTCATAGGTGAATGAGTTGAACATTTTGAACTATACGATATTTGATTTCCCAATCCATAACATTTAATACATTTGCACACTTAAAGCAATTAATATTCGTAAAATTGCAATAATATCATATTATAAGGCAACAAGGCACATAGTCAATTAATAACTTCAAATTGCCTATAATATGCATTAATATGAATGTATAAATGTGATATGTAATTTTAAAACAAAACTATATTGTATTTCTTAGATTGTTAGTCATTTTATGTATGACATCATGAATTATTTATAGAGAAATGCAAATACATTGGAATGCTTAATAAAACATCCACTTCAATGTAGCAAATGAAGATAGTTTTTGAGAAATTTATTCACAAGTTCATTTCAATTTATACAACATGGACATAGCTATCAATTAATCAATTTGTATGATTTTATATTTTTTGAAATATATGGGAATTGATAGTTATATAAATATACATTTTTTTATATTTTTTATAATTGCTTTTGCATTTACTTTGTGACTTTGTTGCAACGCACTATTTTTTTTTTCAAATAGCATTGTTCAATTAATTATGTGTAATTAAAATAATCTCATATGAGCCATCCAAGTACGTAGTTATTTATTGATTTTTTATTTCATTTTTCAAGTGGAAATTTTACTACGATTCTGCATATTCTAGTGAATCAAGGAATCTCATGTCATTCGGATCAAACATGTCAAAGGTGAAATTTGGATCATTTACCTGATTACTTACTTTACATAATTTATTTGATAATAAATGCTAAGTGGATTATCCATGCTAAATTAATGGGAATTGAATCATAGGTGAATGAGTAGAACTTTTTGAAGTATACAATATTTGATTTGGTAAACCATAACTTTGCATACTTAAATCAATGAATATTTGTAATTGCAATAATATCATACTATAAACCAACAAGGCACAAAGTCAATTAAGGACTTTAAATTGCCTATAAGATGCATTATTATGAATGTATAAATGTGATATGTAAATTTGAAAAAACACTATGTTGTAAATAAAGTTGCATTTCTAAAAAAGACATTAATTGATAATGAGTGTTAAATGCACTATTCAAAGTCATTGGAGATGTGACATAGATGGATTCATCAAATATAATCCAACAAGGCACAGAGTTATTTTATTGACTTTTACTTATTTATATGTTTAACAAATTAGGGATATTCATAGATGATCATGATTTATGGCCTACCCATGTAGTTGTAATTGAGAAATATTTTCTTTTCAAATATTGAATACTATTACTAAAGTAATAAGCAAAATTATTGAGTAAATGTTTACTAGAAGTAATAAAAAAATTATATTTGAGGAAATAGATCCTTGGATTATTCATCATACATGGAATAATGAAAGATTGACTTTGAAAACACACATAATCTTGAAAAGAAATATCTTAATTGATAGTTTATTTGTAGTTACATTAAATCATTAATAATCAAATAGAATGGGGACAAACAAAGTTCGACTAAAATCCATGAAAAATGTGTTTCAACATCTATATCTTAATAATAGATTGCATTTAAATTTTTTTATCATTTTCTAGTATTGGTGAAAGAAATGCTCAAACGTGGCTATTTCTATACTTGATTGGCACTATTATATCGATTTATTGGTTTTACAAAATTAACAATGTTGACAGGGAGAGATCGATACCCAAGCTTCCTTATGTACCGCTCTTTGAAGATCTTACCTACACTACCTACATGTATAGGTCAGTTGGTTCTTATAGGCCACTTGTTTATTTCAAAATGAGACATTTCCCATCATAATGGATTGAATTGAATCCCCAATTAATAACTCTTAATTGATGTAATTGGATTTGAGTGGAGATAGAATAATGTTACCAAACTTTCTTTAAATACCCAGATTAACAATGCCTAGCCTTAATATACATTGTATATTTAGGAGTTAGGCTTAGATCTTCCTTTCTCGAACCACCTCCCCCACCGAACACCGCAACTAAATGATCACCTCCTCCCTCGTGCTTCCTAAAGGCACTAATAGGTAAACAATTTAACAAAAATATATTAGCATTATCTTCTAGTGGACTAGTGTCAACTTAGACAATTCAAAAGAGGCACCTTCCATCCAATAACGAGATCCTCACAACAGTTCCCTTTAATCAATAACTCCCCAACCCGCCTGAGGTTGTGGGAAAGGCGTAACCTGCAGTCCTTGGGCACTGAATTAAGACATTTAGTCTGGTATATTATCCACAACTATAATATCATGATTGGATATTCGACATACTATTATATTACTTTAGCTAAGATTTATTTCTTATGAGAGTTGCTTTCACAATCATATTGTGTATTGATATTGTTGTACCTAGCAGTCTGTGTTTGGCATGTTCATGGTCACTCATTGGTTTGACATTACTAAAACAATATTCATGATGAATTCCTCATGCTTTTACTCCCATTTGTGCTATCTTATTTTCCTATATAAGATTATTTGATAGCACAAATATTTGCACTACTTCATGAAATGTAATATAGATAGATTCATCATAGATAGATAGATTCATTATGATTTATGGCTGACCCATCTAGTTCTAATTGACATGTAATATTTTCTTTTGAATGTATGCATACTAATAAAAAACATTTATCCCAAAAATAGTTCTCTCGATTAATTTTTCCAAATTTAATGGAATAGTATTTTAAGTTAATTTTTCTAGATTTAATAGAATATTTTAAAGATTTACAAAAAAGTTTATGTTGTTGAAGTCCTTGTACTAGAATTGATCCAAATTTATTGAAATATGTGTTTTAATGATTAAAATTCTCTTCGGATATCTTATTTTCCATAAAATTAAAATGAAACTAGAAAATTTCATGAGCAAGCAGTTCAAACACAGAATCCAGATCTTTGAAAAAAAATCCAACATCCTCCATCAAATTTTTGATTAAATTAAATTTTCAATTCTGATTATTTGAGAAAGGTCCTCTAAAATAGGTAGGTCTCAAAGGACGTTAAAAGCAAAAACTGGAAATAAAAAATGCTTACCTTGGTTGATAAGATAGAGGGGCAAAAACCCTTTTGACTGAGTTCTAACATCATAGAATACTCGTGATTGCTTGCATATTCCTCAGCTTTATTGATTATGTTAGAAATAACTGAAATGACATTCTTTATGGTAAAGAACAATCTCCCTACTCCTTTCATTGCAACTATTGTATTTATCTCACTTTTGAGAAATTTTAACCCCCTAATAACTCAGCTTTGAACTTGGATATATCTACTTTAATTAGCCTTAAAAAAAACCAATTCTCTAACTCTTACAATTCAGCTACCCAACTGATGTATTAGCCAGGAAACAACATATTAGGCAATACAACTAAAAAATTTAAGCTACCTAACTGTTCTGATCAACTCAGAAACACTTCCCTCTATATTAACTGAGATATCCAATTCGAAATTGCATCACAAAGTCATGAGTAACCAACTTTCAATAATTTCCAATCCACCTCTATTGGCAATTCTCCATATAAATTTTCAGATTCAGCAAGGATATAATTTTTGACAAATATTTCTTTGTAAGCACAAATCCACAAAACTGAATTTCAACCTTCAAAGTGTCATATGTCAAGTTCTCTGAGAAATTCCAAGCTCTGTAGCTTTATAGAAATTTCCCACCTACATAGCAATTTCCCACCTACAGTCTAAGATTGACGACATATAATTTGATACATGTAGAAACTATATTAATTATTAATAGCAACCCTATTGTGGTGGAAATTATTTTAATAATTAATGACCAACCAAGTTTTACACAACCAAATAGATTTCCTAAATCCAATGAAGTGAATCGTAGGATTCTTGCAGGGTACACTGAGCTTACCACATTTTAAACTCCCTAATGAAAACTATGTGATTAAAATGTTAAAGTAGTACATGCTACACATGATGACTCTTAGTGGAAATGAGTTTTCTTCTTTAGGCCAAATGAAAAGAATAAATGATGAATCTAAGTGTTCAATGAAGATGGGTGCTTTCCACACCTATGTGGAGTCATTGGTGTTATCTACATTGATAAGTGATGAAAGCTAGCTGAGAAGAAGCATATTGTTATTTTTCTTTTTTCTTTTTGTTGAGAGGAAATGATTTTATATTTACTTTGAAAAATCATTTTAACTAAACTTGATTCATTGTTTAACTAAATGAAAATTATTTGAAGTTATCGCTATTTTTTAATATTTATTTTGAAAATTTGAAATGGATCTAAACATTCATTGTTTAACTAAATGAAAATTATTTAAGGTTATCATTATTATATATTTTGAAAATTTGAAATAGATCTAAACAAATTGTAGTAATCGAAATAAATGCAAATTGTTCATTGTTTAATTGCTTGAGGTTCTCACAATAATTTTGTCTTCCTTGAATGTATGGAAACAAGTTAACAGCTCAAGAATTAGAGGCATATAGTAGAAGTGGAATTCTGCCTCTTTATGGACTACCAATGAGTTATTTCAAGTGGCGTGATTTTGAATAACAATGATGAGTCAGTGGTCATCACTCCCATTTTTTTGTCACCTTCCAATATATTGTAATAATAATAAGCTAATTTTAAGGTCACAACCAAGCCAGACACCAAATGGGTGTATGACAAAAGGGGGTCCCTTAATTGTGGGATAATGGACCCCTATTCAGAGTGAATTGTTTGCTAAAGTCTATGGAAGTGTATAAATATCATTAATTTTAAATTCTTTACACCAATGAAACTCAACTCATTATAAAATATTTTTTATTCTAAAATCCAAATTGTTGGATTTATGATGTCTCTTCTAACACACCTGAGGGGTTTTAAACATATAGAAAAAGGGAGACATTGAATCCATACCACACCCAAGGGGTTTTCAATCACATAGAAAAGAGAAGCATTGAATCCATATCAATATGATAACCCTCGCATCAAAGAGTTGGTCAAGTTCCCATTCACTTTTTTTTAAAGACATCAATCACATAGATATTGACTATGTTACTAATGGAGTGAGAAGATCTTATTAGCATACATTTATATTAATGGATAATAAAATTCTAAATATACATAGTTTAAATTTTTTAATATTTGTGGTTTAGGTAAATCAAGTAAATATGAATGAAAAGTAGTTTACCATTTCTTAGTCTGAATTATACACACACACACACACACACATCCATATCTATATATATATATATATATATATATATATATATATATATATATATATATAATTAATCATATATATATATATATATATATATATATATATATATATATATATATATATATATATATATATATAATTAATCATATTCTATAATTATAAGTTGATTCAATATTAAGTGAATAATATATTAATATAGCTAACTTGATACAACTTAATATGGTTAATATTATGTATATATATTAAGTATAGTTAACTTAAACGTAGGTTTAAAACCAATTAAGAGTTATTGGCTATAGTTAACTAGGGTAATAGCTATACTATATTATGCTTAAAATTCACTTCGAGAATTTTAGTGGCTAGTATTGACAATTGTGGCATTTTTCTATCAAATTCACCTCAAGAATTATAGTGACTAGTATTAACAATTGTAGCATTTTTTATATCAAAATTCATCTCAATTTTTATAGCATAAAGTTACACATTTTAAGTTAACAAAATTTTAGAAATTTGAAAATTGTCTTATAAGGTTCAACTAAATTTATGTGGTTCTTGAATGGCCTATGCACCATTGATTTCTAATTCCTTATGACCCTATCTTTATAATTTAGTAACTCTTAAATTTTACACAATTTATTAATGTAATTGATTTACTATACTATTCTATACAATATAAATTTGTGAAATATTTTTAAATACAATTTTTTAATAATATTGAGAATTACTTGTTCAGTTTTAATTAATATAATATCAAAATCATTTAAAATTACAATATTTTGTATAAATTTCATCATTTAAAATAAATTTATTAATGGCAGGGACTAAGCTGCACGGAGCTCTTGTTTTAATATTTTATACATTAAAAAGAAGATTTGAACAACAATTTAATAATAATGTTGTAAAGAATAAACTTTTTAATATTGTATTTTTATATATATTCTTTATGTGTCCATTGGTTGTAGCTTGGATGGTTGGGAGGAATGATTGTTGCTCTCTCCATCTAAGTTTTATTCTTGTAAATAACATGATAACAGTTGTCTAGAGTGCTCTCTCCATTATGGCGTTAGAGTTCCTCATAATTTTCTCCTCAATAGTTCTTCTTAGGAGGGATTTTATTAACTAGTACATGTCTAGAGTCATGTTGAATAGTGCTAATTTGCTGCGGGGCTGGACCCTTTTTCCAAACATACCTCCTCCTCCATACCTACAATTTCCTACTTTTCCTTCTCTGCTATATGCTCATTGTAGAAATGAGTCATGTGACGGGCTCGTTTTATATCCCGGGACTTCTCCAACCCATTCGAGTTTTTTCCAGCCTTACGAACTTGTCGGGTTCACATCTCTATTTTTCCGTGTAAATTGTCATAAGCAACAATGCCATCAAGTGAATTTCTTCTCCATTCTTCCTTACATCCTTCCCTCTTGGCCATCTTGCAAAGGTGTCGACTAAGAAGAGCAATGTAATCATGAGGAAATAACTTCCATCTTCCTCTACCAGAGCCATCGTACTGCATATCACCTAGGGACTTGCATTCCCATTCAAGTCCATTATTTGGTCGATCGTGCGAGGATGAGATGACAAGCCATCTTCAATGTCGAAAGGCCAGCAGTCAAATTTGAACCCGTCCGAGCCCTTCCCAAGGTCTTTAGCTTGTCCCTGAAGGAAAAAAAAAAGAATTACTCGTCAAAAAAAATTTTGAATTTTGAATTTACCCGTCCAGAAGGAAGGGCTAACTAAACTTCAATTTTTCAAAGGAAGGGTTACTCTTGTCGTTGCCCGTCAAGATTGATTTTTGCTGTGGTCACATCACTGATTCACTACTCGCCGATTGCCGAATTGCCGTGACAGGATATACAACTACAGGTAAATGTCAAATTTAAATTTCTTACCAATATTGTGTCTCCTATTCAGTTCAGTTTGTGACATGTGTACTGTGTAGCCTACTAGCGTGTACAACTGCTGCAAACTTCAAAGCCGGCTGCACAACATCAAATGGCCATTGGCCAACCAATTCGCTAATATATCATAAACGACATTGCAATTTGCAATGTGAAATGCATTATTCTTTCGCGAATCACCAATTTACAGTAAAACAAGTGACACAACCAGTCAAGAGTGACGCCGACGGCATGGAGTTTCATAAATGTTTTACCAACTTCATCGCCACTAGGCCAGCCTTCCATAATCATTCACGCAAATTCTCAATGCTATTGCTCATCTAACACGTGTGACGGTAAGTGTACTGTGTAACACCTTCGGTTTCCATAGAGCCCTGTGCACCTACCTTAACTAATTTTTTACCAACCACCATGAATTCATTTTGATTTCCTGCCAGCTACGGTAAGTGTAACATCTTGAAAATCTATTTAAAGATATTTCAGACTCAGTCTCATACAGTCTCCGACTCTCTAGAGTCCAGAGTCCAAACACTTGGCGTTTCTAACTTGGAGCTCCAATCTGCAGATTCTGTTTCTGAGCCCGTTGGAGTTGCAGTCTGCAAACTTTAGTTGGTTAAGGTAATTTTTTTATGCTATCATGCTTTGTTATTTCTTAATTCACTCCTTGTTGGAATGCTTTTCTTCTATATTATTATGGATTGTCATTGTCTAACTAAAATAATTTTCACGCCATAATATTGCACAATATTATCTTGCCTTTATATTCCTCTTAGTTCATTGAACCGCTTCTGCTTGACCCGGCCAGAGGCGCTCCAATAACGAATACCCATTGCCCATGCTTTATGCCTTCCTTAGTGGTTCTTAACATACAAGTGCTCTATTTCAGAAAAATCGGCGATGGACAATACTGAAAGTCTCAGTTAAATGAATCACGGAACAACGAGTACAATTCCAAGGTAATATTTGACAAATTAATGTGCCTTTTTTTTAATCAAAATCTCCGTAATCATATAATCTCGCTATATTTTCCCCATTATCTCCATGCAGTACTATTTATCTTTATCGTTGCTGTACATCTTGTGTTTTGGGCTTTTCTCGACTAAGATTTCTAGTTTTCTACTTCCAAAATTAGTGTTGGAATTGTGAGTATGACAACTATTTCATGCTTTCTGTGTTGTTTTCTACTTTAATCATATCTTCATTCATTGAAATAAGGTAACAATATGTGCATGATTGCACATATTGTCAAATTAAAAAAAATAAATAGGTTAGTATTTTTGTATACATAGGATCTCTTATCGCTCCATTTTAAATTCATTAAGTTATGATCTTAGCACACCTAATAAACAACAAATTTCATAAATTTAATAAAATTATTATTTTAAATTTATTATTATCATATGAATTAAATTATAGTTTTAAATTACATTATTATTATTAATAATAATAACTAATAACTATATTATCATTTTTTTTTAAATAAAGAGCAAATACAACTTTATTATCATGTTTTTTAAAAATGTAAATAGTAAATACATGTTCAAATAAAAATACTCAATCTTTACTCTGCACTTTTAGATTTGAACTGAAGAAAAAATACGCTACTTTTTTCATGTTTTCAATGATGTAATCCTAACTATTTTTGAAGAATATCAAGTGAATGAAAGGAAACTATGTTTTCTTATTCATTTGTTACTGGGATTTGAGCGAAATATTGCAATGTTTTGATGTAGTTGCTATTTGATTTTTTAAAATTATAAATATGTAGAAGGGCACTATTTTATTTTCACATTTTTTTTATTGAAGAGTCAACTCAAGTTACACTTTTCCATTAAAGTGCAATTATTTTATAACTTTTCATCTTGAAAGGGTTGGATAATGACATGCCCTTCCAAAAAAAATTATGACCAACCCTTCTAATTTGACCACTGGTCGAAACCATTAGGACAAGTGAAGGGCTCTCTTTCCTCCTGCGTCGATCTGACGGGATTAGACATGTGCTCTTTCTTCTATTTCGTGGGCCGGCAATTATCCTCCCACTATATCCACTTGTCAATCCATGTGTTGAACTTCTGTTAGCTGTTGCAAAGCGTCATTATGGCGGTTCATACGTGGCTGCTATACAACCTCTGAAAGCAAGATATATTGTAATCACCTCAAGATCAACTTTTTTTAAACTTTGAATAAATCACTTAAATTAAAAATCTATCCTAAAATTTAATTTTATAATTTTAAAAATAATGATTTAAAATTTTTTCTTTTTAACTATTTATTTCTTATCTTATTTGTTGGAGGTGTAATATGATGTTGAATTATAATTTTATGTTAATAATGTGAAAATTAGATAAAATTTAAAAGTCGTTTCCTCATATTTAATCATCAATAATTATTGAAAAAGGACACCTATAGTAATCAAATTTAATGTGATGTGAAGGCTAAATCTTGTCCAAAGTGTTGCAAGCTACTTTGATTCTTTTTGTTTTGAAATAAGTGTTTTTTTCTTAGTGAAAACACCGACCTTAAGGAATCGATCTGAAATTCTGTGATGAAACCTAAGGTTATCGTGAACTAAAGACCCCACCAAACGATAGCGAGAGCGAGTCGGAAAAGGAGCCTTATCCTTTTTAAGGAGTCCCATTTAAAGACTTCACCATCATCCTTAACAAACAGTGAAAAGGGAGCCTTAGAGAAAATTACCAACGAATTTTTTGGCTACTGTTCACTTTTGTGCCCTAACTAAGAACCTGTGTATACCAAGGGTTATAGTGTCTACAACCTCCGCTCATAACCTCGTATTAAATAAAAAATGAATTTATTATATTTACATTTGGTAACTGACCGACATATACTTTTGATGAAACTTACGCTCATAACCTCGTATTAAATAAAAAATGAATTTATTAGATTTACATTTGGTAATTGACCGACATATACTTTTGATGAAATTTATCAAAAGCATAAGGACCACCATTTATATGTCCAGGATATTAATCTTTTCATCTGGGTTATGTTTTAAAAGGTAGAAGGTTAATAAAATAATATTTAAGTAATTCAAATTATATTAACAACTTTATTTTTAGTAGTCTTATTACTAGTTTTTAATGTTTTTTAATATTTTTAATTATAATATTAATTTATCAAAAAATCCTATATGTTATTTTTTTTTTCAATTCTTTTATTATTTCATCTAATAAAATAACCATATTGATATTTTCATGTTATTAATAAAAAAATATTTATATCCATAAACTATATATATATAATAAAAATTAGATATTTATAAAAATATAAAAAACAATCATGAAAAAGATTTTTCATATATATAATCTCAAGTCATGCTATTAAACATATTGGTTTTCAATGCTGGTTGGATTGTGATTTTTTATTTGAGTAAATATTTAAAATTTAATTAGTTATAATTTTTTAAAGCATTATTATATAGATTGTAAATTTGAAAAACTTTATAAAATATATTATAAAAAAAAATCCAATTAAAAATTAATAATTTAAGTTCACTAATTAAACTTCTATTATAGATATGACCAAGTTTAATGTTTCAAACATCCATCACACTTGAATTTCACGATATTAAAATCATATTGAATATTTACTAAACAATCAAAATTCTTTACATCCTAATCAATTTAGTGATATAACCAAAATCTTTTTGATGCTAAATTCAGTATATTTATATAAATAAGTTATTTTATATTTTATTAAAACTTATTATATAATTAGTTTAATGTTCAAATCTTTGTCTAGACTTTTCAAATTAATAATATTGTGAGAATTTATTTCAGGGTTGGTGCAAGCTAATGTTGGCTACTTATGACGGGTTAGTTGTGATAGATTTCTGGAAAAACAAAAATCTAAACGTTAAAAAGAAATATTAGAGCTACCTATACAAGTTTTTGGAATATGGCATAAGAATATGAAACGTAGACAATCGGATTACCTTCCTAAATATATAACTATTATTTATGGAAATTAGATATAACTCCCAAAAAATGGGGCTCTCCTAAGGTTGGTATGTTATTTTTTAAGAAAACATAATGAATATGTTTGCGTTGGGCCCGGGTTTGGTATGCAAATGGTGGAATTTTGTGAAAAACATTATATAGAGTTGTAGATAACAAGTCATTCTAGTGCAGTGTTATTTTTCCACATTTATTTATGTTAATTTTTTTTTTTAAATTAAGGAAGTTAGTGAATCCCTAAAATGACTAGATCGAATGTTGGGCCCTGATATCATGGTCTTAACATAATCAATGAATGTTTTTTTTAGGATGTAGGTCTCTGTGTGTACTTGTGTGGGTTCTTTTTCATTTTCAAAATAGGTGAGCCAATCAAAAGTTATAGCCAGAAGAAATAACTTACTTTTTGTGTAAGATTGACATTAGTCCAATTAAAATTAAATAAAAAATAGAAACAAATAATAGATTTAATAAAAAATTACATATTCAGAATCTGCACACAGAGTTCTACAAGTGTGTGCAATTTCATTAGTAGTGGACAAGTGTAGCATACGCATTATAATCATGCTCAAAATAGAAGAAGTTTTAGAATACGATGTATTTTGTTATAACAGATTCCAAGCCACTTGGTTTGGCAACCCAAACCTAAAACCAAAGTGTCCAAGTCATCCACCACGTTGGCGGGAAAGGAATTGCCCACTAAAATTTGAAATTTAAACAACACGTACGCGTTGTTTTAAATACATGCGTACGCACTAAAAGCGCGTACACGCTAATAACGCATGTGCACATTTGTTTACTAATCCAAAATGTAGTTTTGATTTCATCTTCATCTATGTCAACCCCCCTGCCACCTCTCTCCCTAACTATAATCCTCCTCCTCTCCTTTGTCTATTCCTGTCCCTCCTTAACCCTCCTCCCCTCCACCCCATTTAAACCCCCCTCACTCTCTCTTTCTCTCGCTCTCACTCTCTCCCTTTTTTTAAGAAAACATAATGAATATGTTTAAACCATCGTCCTCCCTCTCTCACTCATCCCATATCTTCCTAAGCCCCCTCCTGTCCCTCCCCCCTCCTGTCCCTCCCCCCTCTCTCACTATCTCCTTAACCATGATCCCCTCTCCCCTAACCCTCATCTTCTCACTCTCTCTCTACCTAACCCTCCTCCCCCTTTTCTCCCCCTATGTCCCTCTCTCTCTCTCTTGTTAATCTTCCTCTCTCTCTCTCTCACTACAAGGGAAAGACCTTGTAGTGTAGGTTTCCCACAAATTGGCCTTTTATACTGCCCCCAAACCAATGCTCAAGGATTTACTAAGAAGCATAGGGAGGAGGAGGATGAATTTCCCTTCAAGAAACCCTAGGGGATTATCGATAGAGGATAAAAATACAAGAAAATGAGGCTTAATAGAGATAATTTCACTGACAAAAATGAAACCTTCACCATGGGTGACAAGACCCTTGATGCCTCTATGTCGACTTATGTTGATATCATGCTGCAGAGGCCCTCAAGAGGGAGAAGGAAGAAACCCTAAGGCTAGTTGCAAAGAAGCACCAGGAAGAGGATGAACATAAGGTGAAGGATAAAGATCGGGTCACTTAGGCCTTGGTGGCGCAACTTTCTTGGAATCGAAGGAATCGATGGGACCAAGCTTAGGATTAGGACAATGCTGTGAAGAAGGCATAGGATTCATTGGACTGGGATGCCCCGATGCCACTCATTGGATTAGCAAGTGGGATGGTACACCTACTGTATGAAGGATGAACATTGATGCGACTTTGGGCATTGATTGGCGTAACATATTAGCAGGTGGGATGCTACACCTATCCCATGAAGGGTTAACAGTGATACGACTCCTAAGTATCTACCAAGTGAATAACGACTCAAATATAAGATCAAACAGTTCCTTGGTAAGAATGTAAACCTAAAACGATAGAAGCTAAAAGATCTTGCTATCTGTTGGAATTCCTCTAGCCATGTGAAATATGTAAATATTGTATGTGAGGAGGAATGTCACCAACCCAATTTTTGAGAATAATTATTTTATACTATTATCCTTTTTGCAAAATACTATGTTAAATTATAATTACAAGTTTTGTAATTATGATCACTTAGGTCAGAGATAAATGTAATGACTCATTATTATTATTTAATAAATAAAAATGGGAGACAAACACTCAAGAAAATTGTTACAAGAGTGTCCACTGGCCCACTAGGAGGAACGGAAGCTGCTGGAAGGATTGGGATAAATGGCAGCATTTGCACTCTACCATTAGCTGTTGTTATGGGACAACTCCCCCTAATTTTGTGGCATTTCCCCCTCCAGGTGGAGGGAGGTAAGCAGGTAGCTCACTAATGACCAGTTAATTACAAAAACACCTAGGCAGCCTATAAAAGGAAATTCGAATTGAGCAGGGAGCTCTTACAATGTTTTCCGCAGAAACATTTCCTCAGGGCCTCAGGTGATGGCTAAGAGATTCGAATAGGGAGGCTGTGGAGAGTGCAAGTGTAAGTCTGTAAATGTTATGAGAAGGACAGACCAGAGGTGCTGGTGCTAGTCCAATTGCTTACTAAGCCTATAAGGCTGGATAAAATTTCTTGCTGCTGCAAGTAGAGATCCTAAGCTTCAGAACTTTCTTCCTCCTAGTGGATCAGTGGACAGGCTCGAGGATCCTAAGGTAGACATCTTGGCTGTTTGGGATCAGGTTGGGTGGAACAGGCTTCTTGAGTGATTTGTTCCTCCCATCACTCTCAGCTTCTATTCTTTTTGTGTTTTTCCGAATCATATGAATGCTCTCAGAAAATGGCTTAGTAATGTTATTAATGATCAGTAGCAGAAAAATGTTAGATTTTAATTAATTTAGATTTGTTGAATTGATAAAATGACTCCTCTACATTTTTCACCATGCGTGAAGCTGCATCGTACTCCAGTACAGAGAGGTAGCATTAAATCTGTTCAGTTAAAAGTGCACCCTAGCATGCATCTAAACACATAAACCCAAGAGACCACCCATGCATCTTATATTTTAGCAGCTGTAAATTAGATCTCTGCATGCATTGTTTTTACTGTTCAAATCTGTATGCTGAAACAACATAACAGAAACTAGTTATAGCAGTAGGTTCTTTTCTGACTTCTGTAGGTGGACATGGTGTTAACATCTAGGGTTTACTGATCATCAGTCATTTCTTCAAAATAAACCAATATCATGCATTCTATTTAACCACATACTCATTCTTTTATTTGTTATTTGAATCTGTCTAATTGTTATAAAAATTCTTTTCATCACTGTATTATTTTTGTGCAAAAAAAAAGGAGTACTGCATTGTTCTTTCATTTTCTCAGAGGTCCAAATTGGACAAATACAGGGAGATAGAATTAAAATAGAAAAATTGTTATATTCATAAGCAATTAAATTAATTGATGAATGCATTGTCATTTTCTTGTTTTCTGTATTATCAACTGTATGTGGCAGAATTTACATCATAGAATATCAGGTTATTAAAAGCAAAGAAAAGAATAGCATTATTGAATTGACAGAGCAAAATACAGTATCTCTACACCCAAGCCAGGGTTGACTTGTTTTCATCACACTATTATTTACAAACATTTAACAGCTGCCAAATCAAATGTTTCATTATCATAGATATCCTAACTGTAGAATCAAGATCTATTATTCTTGATTTTTAAGCATCAAATACAACCCAACATATTTCATTATCACCGACGGGCTAGGATTTAACATCATCATAGTTGTATTCAAACAAAACTAACACCTTTTTATTATCGGCTTAACCCGAGCATGCACAGTTGTAACGCAAGCCAAGTAGATCATTATCGGCTTATAGCCACTTTTTGAATAAACATATTAAATAGGCTTTCAAATACAGATTAAAAAACGAGAGATCAAAGCACCATATGTAAGCATTAAACCCTAATAGTAAACTTTTCCATTTAAAATTACGATGGCAACATCCTACAAATTGCCTCTTTGATCATTGAAGGTTCCATTCAAATTTACACTACAACTAATGCTCAAACAGAACTATAGTCAATGTTTCTTTTCCCTTTAGTTTCATACTTGTTCTTCCATCGACTTAGAAGTACCAAACGATAGACATCAAATGTTATATGCTGTGAAACTCCTTGCAACCATGAGGGTTCAACCCTATAAAGCTTACCGAGCCAAGGGATGGACGACCATACGTTTTAAGAAACATTTACATCATCTACACTAACAAACAAAACATAAACAGTAACGTTTCCCAATGCTACAGGCGAGGCAAAAGCCATTGCCGAGAAGACATACTTCCAACACCCTGCTCATCAAGTCCGATTCCAGGAGAACCACGAGGGAGGGGTACCACTGAAGCTTACCAGTGGGTTCGCTATATTTCTTCTCCCCGTCAACTTTCCCGACACCCTGTTGTTCGCCCAGAGCTACCTGCCAAATGACCATGCTCTGAGTTAAATATCAATCATAAAATAACGGTGCTTGCAAGAAGAAAAATTTTAAACTTTTGCAACTCTACTGTACCTGAGTCGTGACAGAAGCTTGACAAAGCCATCCATCCATCCATTTCAAAGGAGAAGCACCCAACTCGAAGGCCTCGCTGTGTGATACCTTTTGGAACTTACAACCCAATCAAAACCCCATACTTGCAAGTCACTACAACGCCGCAACAGACACACTCATCCAACATGTGGATTGCCACACTATTCAACTTAGACTCGGCCTCCTTTGGTAGCATTCACATTTAGTCTAGAGGTTGCTTCCAGTCTCAAGATTGCACCCGAGGGAGGCTAAAAAAGCATCAAACCCTAAGTGCCTCTCAGCCGGTTGGCCTCACCCAAAAACCCTACTACCGAAACGAATGCCAAGAAATGTTACAATATCCCATAAGTTGCATTAGGGTTCTCTACAATCCCAACACACAGCAATCAACGAGGGATAGCTAAGTTCCATGAGCCATGTTGGAGGGTGGTAGGTGTGATAATAACTCTCCCCTCCATCTCCCAAGCCACAAAGTTTCCAACTCTGTTGACACCAGGGCAGGAGGCCCATTACAACTCAGCATTGCCAAACCTTATCACATGCCGAACATCCATCACGACATGCACGTAATATTACCCTAAACACGGTGGCCAGGTGAATTGATTGCAAACCCAATCATTTACTACACCCTTGAATTCGTACGCAGGATTTATGTAGTGCCATCATTCCAACTGCCAACCATATGGATCAACGTTAATAGCATCGACTTTATAAACTATACCAAGGCTAAACATTCATCGGTAGCATGTATTAAAGACTTTGTATGTTCCATGGAAATCGATATAAGTATGCTCATAGTATAGAACATCCGCCTAGGTCACATTCAATCCTAAGGTATGGATTGACTCCGCCCCAAACTTAATATAAAATCATTATAAAGTCCATCATATAGTTCATCAAGTTTTTCCCATTGCATTAATTCTCTAGATTACACCCTTAGGGTATAGTTGCCCATAGAACCATCGTGTACATTGCATGGTAGGGTATTAATGCATAATGCATCACCATTATAATTGCCCAGGTAATAGAGAACTAGAATCACCTTATCACTCTTTCTATGGTATGCTTAGGACCATGTGTCCTTGTCTTAAACCTGTCACTGTCAAAATTTATAAAAGAGTTGTTTTAACAGCCGCAAGTCATTCATGGAATGACAACAAGTGAAGTCTCAAACGCCTAATGAAAACATTCATAACAATCACACTCTGAGATTGACGATATCTGCATTTTTTGAGCTAGACAAATTCATCTTACAAATTGGAAGGAAACCATACCTGTAGCGTCGAAATCATAAGCATTTTTTATTTATATCACGGTTATTAAACACTCTGAATTTTATCGCTATCTCTTATCTGCGAATCTACGCATGAAGGACGAGTACAATGGTTTAGCTGAGTAGCTAAGTAAGCCTCGGGGCACCTCGTGGGACCCCTTTCATCATCATCTAGAAATATTAAAATTGTCAGTACTTGTCGAGAAGAATTCTGTTTTCCAAATGCATTACAATTTTCAATCATTTCAACATATAAATAAAGGACATAATCATTAATTGGATTCAGGACGTATCGCCAACACGATACACCATCAGAAGACAAAAAGACACAGCAGTTAAATTATTCCTACTAAATGTGACATTTATTAATTACTGCTTTATTAAATATTATTATTTCCGCATTTTACAAATATTAGAATTTGATGACGATTTTAATTTTTTTAAATTTTTATGAAAATATTGGGATGTTACATGTGGTATAAGATCTCATGTTCGAACTCTAGGCCTAAAGATGGTCCAAGAAATAGGCAAACGGAAATTTTTTTTATGATTGTGAATTTTTTCGCTAACTCAAGTTTAAATTATTTTGTCATATACAAAAAAATTTCGTTGATTTACAGATATGAAAGAATCAGCAGAACACATAAGGGGCAGTTTTCCGCCAAACAACCCAAGTATGGAACAACAATTCTAAGGCAATCAAGGTAACGATTCGTCAGAATTATTGCGTGCCTTTCAAGAATTGAAGGCAGAGATCCAGTCAGTAAAACAGGACAATGAAAGAATCTTGAGGACACAGGAGGAGTTGAAGCAAGCACTGTTCGACCAATACCCAAATTATGAACAGATCCTTGAACATACTTCCAAAACTAAAGAGCTATCTCATGAAGGCAAGGATAAACAAACAGAAACAGCTGGGGGAAACAACAACTCAACATCATCAAGAGCTGCCAGACATCCACGTAAAAAGAAGCATAACTACTCTAGTGACAGCAGTGAAGGAGACTTCAAGCCAAAAAGAAAAAGAAATAAACAGTACGAACAGATATTTGGTGAATTCAAGAAAATCAAACCCCCAACTTTCAATGGCGAAACAGAGAAAGGAGAGACAGTGGAAGCATGGCTGTCCGGCATGAAAAAGTATTTTCAGATCTATGACTATTCGGAATCCTTAAAGGCAAAGATGGCAATTTATAATCTAACCGGGAAGGCAAATATTTGGTGGCAAGACCTTAAAAGGGTAAAAGGTATAAAAGACTGAGATGTGAGTTGGAGTACTTTTAAAAGACACTTTAAGAAGAAATTCTTATCCGAGCAGTATTATGAAGAAAAATACAAAGAATTCTATGATCTGAAACTGGGAACGATGAACATGAAAGAACTGAACAACAAGTTTCTAAGTTTGCTAAGGTATGTGCCGTATATGGTGGAAGAAAAACCAAAGGTCCAGAGGTACCTAAGTTGTTTACCTTTCCACATCAAGGACATAATAGAGTACGATAACCCTAAGACACTAGAAGAAGCCATGAGGAAAGCCACTTTTTTCTTTGACCAGAATAAGAAAAGAGAAGGGGTACCTAGTTGGAAAAACCCAAAACCCAGTAATTTTGAACAGAAAAGGAAAAAATTTAGATATGGTGGCAATTCCAGTTTTCAGAAGAGAAATTTCCAGAATCAAAAATTTCAGGAGAACAGAAATAACCAGCAGCAGAAATTTACATCACCCGGGAATGTCCCCAATGTTGATAAGACCAATGAACTGAAGCCACCTGTAAAATACTTTGAGTGCCAAGGGCCCCATTATGCCTCAGACTGTCCCCTCAATAAACGGGAAGCCAACCATATTCACTCCATACAGTCTGAAGCTACTGTAGGAGATGTGGCAAGAGAAGTACCCAGAATTAATGCAGCATTAGACAACTGGCAAGTAGAACACCAAGTCTCGATGGTGGAGGTCGAAGGTATGCTGCAAAACCACCTAGTATCTATTTTAATTGACTCCGGTGCTAGTCTAAGTTGTATATCACTAGTTGTTGTAGAAAGACTCGATTTGAAAACAGAGAAATTCGATAAATCCTGGTTAGTTAGATTTGCGACAGGAACAAAAAGAAAGGTTTCTGATTTTGTGGAAAATTGTGTTTTATCTATGAATCAACTAACAACGTAGGTTAAGTTAAATATTCTGCCATTAGGGTCATATGACATCATAATCGGTATGGACTAGTTAGAAACCCATTGTGTCATTCTGAATTGTTATGAAAAAAGTTTTATTTGCCTGGACGATGAAGGAAAGACAGCAGAGGTAAAAGGCATCCCAAGAAAAACATCCGTTCGACAGATTTCAGCCATGCAAGTAAAAAGGGCAATCAGAAAAGGGTGTCAGATGTTTGCAGTAAATGCGGTGCATGATGAGATAAGTACTAAGGAGGACAAATTGAAAATAGAGGACATACCTGTCTTAAAGGATTTTCAAGACATTTTTCCTGAAGAGATCCCAGATTTACCTCCCAAAAGGGACCTGGATTTTACTATTGAATTAATACCTGGTGCAGTGCCAAGTTCTAAAGCTCCATGCCGGATGAATATACTAGAGCTGAATGAGTTAAAATCTCAGTTGAAGGAACTGATCGATAAAAAATATATAAGACCAAGCGTGTCTCCTTGGGGAGCACCAGTAATTTTTGTTAAAAAGAAGGATGGTAACCTAAGACTTTGCATAGATTATCGTCAACTGAATAAAATGACGATCAAGAATAGGTACCTGCTGCCCCGCATTAACGATCTTTTTGACCAGCTACGCGGAGCAACAGTATTCTCGAAGATCGATTTACGATTAGGATATCATCAGGTCCATGTGAAGGACGAAGACATTTTCAAACTAGCCTTTAGAACTCGTTATGGACACTATGAGTTCGTTGTCATGCCGTTTGGACTAACTAATGCACCTGCTGTATTTATGTGTTTAATGAACAAAATTTTGCACAAGCACTTAGATAAGTTTGCAGTTGTGTTCATCGATGACATCTTGGTATATTCTAAGAACAAGGAGGAGCATGATGAACATCTACGTATCATTCTGCAAGTTCTGAGGGAGCACCATCTGTATGCTAAGTTCAACAAATGTGATTTTTACAAAGACAAGATTCAATACTTAGGACACATAATCTCTGAGGAAGGGATTTCGGTTGACCTCACTAAGATAAAGACCATTAATGAATGGCCGGTTCCTAAAGATGTGACATATGTGCGATCATTTATGGGCATCACTGGTTATTATCGAAAATTCATTGAAGGGTTTTCCAGGATTGCAAACCCCATAACGTTGATGCAGAAAAAGGGGAAGAAGTTTGTCTGGGATCAAAAGTGTGCAGACAGTTTTGTAAAGTTAAAATAATTGCTGACTTCAACGCCTATTTTGAGGATTGCAGATCCTAATAAAGATTTTGTCGTATGTACAGACACGTGCAATGATGGACTGGGAGGAGTCCTAACGCAGGAGGGACATGCTGTAGCATATTAATCAAGAAAACTAAAAATACATGAGAAGAACTATTCCACCTACGATCTAGAATTGTTAGCAGTGATTCATGCCTTTAAAATGTGGCATCACCACCTTATTGGCAGAAAATTTACCTTTAATGATGGATAATATGGGGCTGAAATATCTATTAGATCAAACAAATTTGAATGTCAGGCAAGCCAGATGGTTAACTTTTCTAAGTGCGTATGATTTTGAAATTCAGCACATTAAGGGGAAGGAGAATAAAGTTACTGACGCGTTAAGTCATAATGCAAGGATAAATTTTATTTCAGCCATCAGCACATATGCAACAGATTTGGAGGAACATATTTTTGAAGGAATTAAAGAGGATGAGGAATACATAAAATTATAGGAAAGGACAATAGAAAACAATTCTGAAAATTCTGTAACAGATTTCAGTTTGAAGGAAAATGGCTTATTGCTGTACAAAAACAGATTGTACGTACCAAACATACTAGCAGTAAAGATTTTGAGTTTGGATGAGATGCACAAAAGACACTATTCTTGCCATCCAGGTTACCAAAAAACCATCACAATGCTAAGGAAAGAATACTATTGGCCCAGGATGAAGGATGAAGTAGCATAATATATAGCCAAGTGTTTTGATTGTCAAAAAGTGAAGGTGGAACATCAGCATCCTGCTGGATTGCTGCAGCCCTTTCCTATACCCAGCTAGAAATGGGAATTCATAAGTATAGATTTCATCACTGGTTTACCAAAGAATCAAAAACAGCACGACTCCATCATGGTGGTAGTAGACAAACTTAGCAAGGCAACCCATTTTATCCCTGTCAAAACTACCCATAAAGCTCCTGATATCGCAGAAATTTTTATGAAACAGGTTTTCCGACTGCATGGGACACCCAAGGTAATAGTTTTAGACCGAGATTCAAAGTTCACCGGTAACTTTTGGAGGTCCTTGTTCAAAGGGTTAAACACCACCGTAAATTTCAGCACTGCGTTTCATCTGCAAACAGATGGACAGACTGAAAGGGTGAACCAGATATTGGAAGATATGCTCAGAATGTATGTTAAGGATCAACCTGGTAAGTGGGAAGACTACTTGCATTTAGCAGAGTTTGCGTATAATAATCACTACCATGCTTCATCCAAACTTAGCCCATTTGAAATTCTTTACGGTACAAAGTGTAACACACCGGTATCGTGGAGTGATCTAGTTAGCAGAGTCACCTTAGGGCCTGAATTGTTGCAGGAATTAGAACTAATCATGAAGCAAGTACAAGGAAATCTTAAAGCTGCCAACGATAGGCAAAAAAGTCAAGTAGACCTTAAAAGAACTCATAAAGAGTTCTAGGTTGGTGAACATGTTTTTCTTAAGGTAAGGCCGAAAAAGAGTTCCTTAAAATTGGGAAGCTATGCCAAACTGGCACCCAGGTATTGTGGTCCTTTTGAAATCTTGTCCAGAATTGGACCGGTGGCATATCAATTAGCCTTACCTTCAAACCTCAAATTCCATAATGTTTTTCACATTTCATTTTTAAATAAATATGTGCATGATCCTACTCATGTTGTAAATTGGAATAATGTTCAGGTGGAACAAGGCAGCGATTTTCCGGTGGAACCAAACTGTATTCTCGCAAGGAAAGAAACTCTACTTCGAAACTACACGGTTGGCCAAGTAAAAGTGCAATGGAAGAACTATAGCCCAGCAGAGGCTACCTGGGAGTTGGAGAGTAGTATGCGGGATGCATACCCAACTCTGTTCCAAGAACACTCAAGGAGTGAATAAAGCAACATCAAGGACGATGTTGAGGCTTAAGGGGGGGTGTATGTCACCTACCCAATTTTTTAGAATAATTATTTTCTACTATTATCCTTTTTGCAAAATACTTTGTGTTAAATTATAATTACAAGTTTTGTAATTATGACCAATTAGGTTGAAGATGAATGTAATGACTCATTATTATTTTTAATAAATAAAAATGGGAGACAAACACTCAAGAAAGCTGTTACAAGAGTGTCCACTGGCCCACCAGGAGGAATGGAAGCTGCTGGAAGGATTGGGACAAATGGAAACATTTGCACTCTACCATTAGCTGTTGTTATGGGACAACTCCCCCTAATTTTGTGGCATTTCCCCCTCTAGGTGGAGGGAGGTGAGCAGGTAGCTCACTAATGACCAGTTAATTATAAAAAGACCTAGGAAGCCTATAAAAGGATATTCGAATTGAGCAGGGAGCTCTTACAATGTTTTCTTCAGAAACATTTCCTCGGGGCATCAGGTGATGGATGAGAGATTCGAATAGGGAGGCTGTGGAGAGTGCAAGTGTAAGTCTGTAAATGTTATGAGAAGGACAGACCAGAGGTGCTGGTGCTGGTCCAATTGCTTACTAAGCCTGTAAGGCTGGATAAAATTTCTTACTGCTGCAAGTAGAGATCCTAAGCTTCAGAACTTTCTTCCTCCTGGTAGATCAGTGGACAGGCTCGGGGGCCCTAAGGCAGACATCTTGGCTGCTTGGGAGCAGGTTGGGTGGAACAGGCTTCTTGAATGATTTGTTCCTCCCATCACACTCAAGTTCTATTCTTTTTGTGTTTTTCCCAATCATATGAATGCTCTAAAAAAATGGCTTAGTAATGCTATTAATGATCAGTAGCAGAAAAATGTTAGATCCTAATTAATTTAGATTTGCTGAACTGATAAAATGACTCCTTTACATTTTTCCCCATGCGTGAAGTTGCATCGTACTCCAGTACAGAGAGGTAGCATTAAATCTGTTCAGTTAAAAGTGAAACCTAGCATGCATCTAAACACATAAACCCAAGAGACCACCCATGCATAGACTTATGTTCCCCATGCATTTTATATTTTAGCAGCTGTAGATTAGATCTCTGCATGCATTGTTTTTACTGTTCAAATCTGTATGCTGAAACAACATAACAGAAACTAGTTATAACAGTAGGTTCTTTTCTGACTTCTGTAGGTGGACATGGTGTTAACATCTAGGGTTTACTGATCATCAGTCATTTCTTCAAAATAAACCAATATCATGCATTTTGTTTAACCACATACTCATTCTTTTATTTGTTATTTGAATCTGACTAATCGTTATAAAAATTCTTGTCATCACTGTATTATTTTTGTTATATAAAAAAAGGAGTACTGCATTGTTCTTTAATTTTCTCAGAGGTCCAAATTGGACAAATACAGGGAGATAGAATTAAAATAGAAAAATTGTTATATTCATAAGCAATTAAATTAATTGAAAAATGCACTGTCATTTTCTTGTTTTCTGTATTATCAACTGTATGTGGCAGAATTTACATCACAGGATATCAGGTTATTAAAAGCAAAGAAAAGAATAGCATTATTGAATTGACAGAGCAAAATACAATATCTCTACACCCAAACCAAGGTTGACCTGTTCTCATCACACTATTATTTACAAACATTTAACAGCTGCCAAATCAAATGTTTCATTATCATAGATATCCTAATTGTAGAATCAAGATCTATTATTCTTGATTTTTAAGCATCAAATACAGCCCGACATATTTCATTATCATTTACAGGCTAGGGTTTAACATCATCACAATTGTATTCGAACAAAACTAACACCTTTTTATTATCGGCTTAACCTGAGCATGCACAGTTGTAACGCAAGCCAAGTAGATCAGTATCAGCTTATAGCCACTTTTTGAATAAACATCTTAAACAAGATTTCAAATATAGATTCAAAAACGAGAGATCAAAACACCATACGTAAGCATTAAACCCTAATAGTAAACTTTTCCATTTAAAATTATGATGGAAGCATCCTACAGATTGCCTCTTTGATCATTGAAGGTTCCATTCAAATTTACACTACATCTAATGCTGAAACAGAACTATAGTCAATGTTTCTTTTCCTTTTAGTTTCATGCTTGTTCTTCCATCGACTTAGAAGTGCCAAACGATAGACATCAAACGTTATATGCTGTGAAACTCCTTGCAACCACGAGGGTTCAACCCTACCAAACTCGCCAAGCCAAGGGATGGCCGACCATATGTTTTAAGAAAAATTTACATCATCTACACTAACAAACAAAACATAAATAGTAACGTTTCCCAATGTTGCAGGCGAGGCAAAAGCCATTTCCAAGAAGACATACTTACAACACCCTGCTCATCAAGTCCGATTCCAGGAGAACCATGAGGGAGGGGTACCACTGAAGCTTACCAGTGAGTTTGCTATATTTCTTCTCCCCGTCAACTTTCCCAGCACCCTGCTGTTTGCCGAGATCTACTTGCCAAATGACCATGCTCTGAGTTAAATATCAATCATAAAATAACGGTGCATGCAACAAGAAAACTTTTAAACTTTTGCAACTCTACTGTACCTGAGTCGTGATAGAAGCTTGACAAAGCCAACCATCAATCCATTTCGAAGGAGAAGCACCCAACTCGAAGGCCTCACTGTGTGATACCTTTTGGAACTTACAACCCGATCAAAACCCCAGACTTGCAAGTCACTACAATGCCACAACAGACGCACTCATCCAACCTGTGGATTGCCACACTATTCAACTCAGACTCGGCCTCCTTTGATAGCATTCATATTCAGTCTGGAGGTTGCTTCCAGTCTCAGGATCGAGCCCGAGGGAGGCTAAAAAAACATCAAACCCTAAGTGCCTCTCGGCCGGTTGGCCTAACCCAAAAACCCTACCACCGAAATGAATGCCAAGAAACATTACAATATCCCATAAGTTGCGTTAGGGTTCTCTACGATCCCAACGCACAGCAATCAACGAGGGGGATCTAAGTTACATGAGCCACGTTGGAGGGTGGTAGGTGCGATAATAACTCTCCCCTCCATCTCCCAAGCCACAAAGTTGCCAACTCTGTTGACACCAGGGAAGGAGGCCCGTTACAACTCAGCATTGCCAAACCTTATCACATGCCGAACATCCATCACGACGTGCACGTAATATTACCCTTAACACGGTGGCCAGGCGAATTGATTGCAAACCCAATAATTTACTAAACCCTTGAATTCATATGCAGGCTTTATGAAATGCTATCATTCCACCTACCAACCATATGGATCAACGTTAATAGCATCGACTTTGTAAACTATACCAAGGCTAAACATTCACTAGTAGCATGTATTAAAGACTTTGTATGTTCCATGGAAATCGATATAAGTATGCTCATAGTATAGAACATCCACCTAGGTCACATTCAATCCTAAGGTATGGATTGACTCCGCCCCAAACTTAATATAAAATCATTATAAAGTCCATCATATAGTTCATCAACTTTTGCCCATTGCATTAATTCACTAGATTACACCCTTAGGGTATAGTTTCCCATAGAACCATCATGTACATTGCATGGTAGGGTATTAATGCATAATGCATCACCATTATAATTTCCCAGGTAGTAGAGAACTAGAATCACCTTATCACTCTTTCTATGGTATGCTTAGGACCATGTGTCCTTGTCTTAAACCTGTCACCGTCGAAATTTATAAAAGAGTTGTTTTAATAGCCGCAAGTCATTCATGGAATGACAACAAGTGAAGTCTCAAACGCCTAATGAAAACATTCATAACAATCACACTCTGAGATTGACGATATCTGCATTTTTTGAGCTAGACAAATTCATCTTACAAATTGAAAGGAAACCATACCTATAGTGTCGAAATCATAAGCAGTTTTTATTTATATCACGGTTATTAAACACTCTGAATTTTATCGCTATCTCTTACCTGCAAATCTGCGCATGAAGGATGAGTACAATGTTTTAGATGAGTAGCTAAGTAAGCATCGGGGCACCTCGTGGGACCCATTTCATCATCATCTAGAAAAATTAAAACTGTCATTACTTGTTGAGAAGAATTCTGTTTTTCAAATGCATTACAATTTTCAATCATTCCAGCATATAAATAAAGGACATAATCATTAATTGGATTCAGGACGTGTTGCTGACACGATACAGCATCAGAAGACAAAAAGACACAATAGTTAAATTATTCCTACTAAATGTCGCATTTATTAATTACTGCTTTATTAAATATTATTATTTCTGCATTTTACAAATATTAGCATTTAATGGCGATTTTTTTTTTTTAAATTTTTATGAAAATATCGGGATGTTACAAGGGATAGGAGGAAGCAGCCATAGAAGGTAGTAAAGGAGGAGCAGCGTAAATATGAGAAGTAGAGCCATAGCAGTGACATTTGTTTCTTGATTATGCCAATGTATAGGTTGGTGTTGAAGTAGTATCACATGGCCCTATTGATGTAATTCGGAGCGGCATGAGTAATGAATAAAAAATTTCATACATTTCCTTATTCCCGTTAGTTGCACAATGTTTGTATTTATTGTGCGTCTCTATGCTTGTATAGATTGAATTGGTTGTTGGTTCAATGGTAGTTTTGTTGTGCATCTTTGTAGTAGCTTATTTGCTACGCTACCCCCCCTCTATCTCTCTCCTTAATTCTCTCTCTCTCTCTCTCTCTCTCTCTCTCTCACACACACACACACACACACACACACACACACACACACACACACACCCGCACACACACACACACGCACACACACACACACACACACACAGAGAACATGTCACCCTACCTCTCCCATAAGAGGGTGAGCAAATCCATTGTATGCTTTTTAGTAAGGATATAAATTTTGGTCAGAATCTCTCTCTCTCTCTCTCCCCTTAACCTTCCCCCGCCTCTCTCTCTAAACCTCATCTCACATCTCACTCTTTATCTTTATTTGGTAAACCTTCTCTCTTTGTACTGCACAAAAAGCTACAAAGAACTCGTACAAGGGGATCATGTGTTGGTTCGAGGACTTGTTGAAGGCTCTTACACATTAGGAGATTCAACAATATCATGATATATTTCGTTACTCGACCATATTTGAGGCCCTTTGACCCATTTTTGGTGTGAAAAACAAATGTATCCAAATTTGATGCTAAAGAATTCTTAGAGAGTGTTTTTGTTGTTGTTTACAGGAATCACTCATGGTGATTGAGCCCAAGAAGTGGTGTTTATGGCCTAAGGCCCAAATGATCTCGCTCTGTCCCCCCTATATATCTATCTCCTTAACCGTCCTCTCTCTCTCTCTCTCTCTCTCTCACACACACACACACACACACACACACACACACACACACACAAAGAATACCTAATCATACCTCTGCCATAACGATCGAGCAACTTGTAACTCAATCAACCATAGAGAGGGTGAGGGAATCCATTATATGCCTTTTAGTAAGTATGGAAATTTCATCCAGTCTCTCTCTCTCTCTGACACAAACACACACATAGTCTCTCTCTCTCTCCCTCTCTCTCTCTCTCTCTCTCCCTCCCCTTAAAATCTCCCCTCCTCTTGCTCTAACCCTCTTCACCCATCTCACTCTATCACTATTTGGTAAACCTCCTCTATGTGTAGTGCACAGATCCCCACTCATGATACCCATATCCCATTTAAAGGCATATCAAGAACTTGTACAAGGGGCATACCATTTGATCTATACATGGTCCCATGTGGTGGTCTAAGGATGTGCTCACGGTGCTTAAAATTGAGAATCTATTCTTAGGGCCCAAGGTTGTTGTTTTGCTCCCCCAATCATGCTAAAGGGATAGAGACTCTTGTTTCATTACCACAACCATGCTAAAGGGATAGAGACTCTTGTTTCATTACCACAACCATGGTCAAGGCATGAAGACCCATACACAGTGCACAAACCATCTTAATGGCAGCCATATCTAAATCCCAGGCCAAATACTCCCTAATGAGGGCTCATGTGGTTTCTAGGTGGTTTTTATGCTTCACGAACTCAAAAAGGTTCAATTAAGGTTTAAACCCCATGTTTCACCCTTCACCATGTTTAGGCGTCAACACCCATTTCTAGTGCACAATACTTACACATGGCCCTTAATCCCACTTGGATGCCTATAAATAAGCCTTACAAAAGAATCTTGTGTTGGTCCATGGACTTAAAGTAACTAAGTCCAAGAAGTTTCAACAATATCTCAAGGCACTTAAAGTTTCCTTCCTTGACCATGGTCGAGGGCCCACGACCCATCCTTTTTAAGAAAAACCTTCTAATGGAATCCATATCAAACATCTGATTATAAATACCCCTTAGAGAGGGTCCATGCCATTATTTGCAAATGTTGTTGATGGTTATTGAACCTAAGAGACTATGTTTAAGCCCCGAGGATGAAGTGTTTTCCTCCCCAAACCATGGCACTTGAACTTGAAAAGTTTAATTTATGGTTGGAGCCCTTTGTTCCACCTAGGCATGTTTAGGCCTATAGACCCATTCCCAATTCACGAAACCTACTCATGTTGAATGTATCCCACTCACATACTAAACAAAAATATCCATGGCCTCGAAAAACATGAATGTGACACTGAAATATGTGTGTCATGGAGAATTCGCAAGGCCTCCTTGATATTACTCTCACTCATATTCAAGGGCCATGCATGGAAATGAGGTTCTTGACGATGAACCTCTTCTTCTTCTTTGGTAAGGTCAACTTCACAATGTGGTTCAAGTGACGACTAAAAAGTTGACTTTGGGATAACTTTTGCTACTACAAGCACTTCATATTCATGCTCAAGGGAACTTGTGCTTGCAGAAATCTCATCAAGTGGTATCTCTATGTCACCAACATATAGATATGGACATCCATCAGTAGATGTCTCCTCAAAACTTAGGCACCCATCAGTAGGTACCTCATCATAGAATCCATCAATAGATGCTTCTTCAGTACTTGAGAAACCATTAGTAGATGCCTCTTCTTGGAACACATTAGTAGCTACTCTTTGATCCATAATTTGTTGATCCTTAGTAGAGCTGGAGGTGGCTTCTTCATGCTTACAACCTTTGGAAGATCTGCTTGAATAAAACCCAAACAATCTCATGATGCTAGAAGATGCAGTTTGATGATTTTTTCTTCCTTCTTCTTTACTCATAGAGGCAGAACAACTTGTTTCATCCATAGGTGGTTTTATTCTCTCAATTGAATCCAAATATTCATCCTCGATCTCGAATCCAAATCTAGAATAAAATTAATCTTTGAAAGAAATGGGATTACCAATCTCTTCTCCCAAAGCTAGATACTCTTGGTAGTGGTAGGGAAAATTTTTAATTGCAGATATCATCTTTGATAAATCCTTCTTAGGATTATCCAGCGGTGGTTCATCCCATTGATCTCTATACATATGGTCCCTCCATCAATGTAAATGATTTCTTCTTCCTCATACAACTCAAACTCTTCATCTTCCATGACTGCAACTAGTTCCACAATTGCAACGTGAAAATAATTCTAAGATATCTTCCACTGAGAATTAATTTCCACAGGCTGAGCCAAGGAAAGTTCTTTGATACCACTATAATATACCTAATATGATATCAGATGATATTATCTCAAATATAACTTTAAAAATCAGAAAATTGCAAATAGTAACTAGTTCTCAAAACTAGTGAAAAAGGAACTAGAACTGGTCATTGGTTAACCCACCCAGAGCTTTATTGTTGGAAACTTTTGGATCTGAAAAATGTATTGGGGAGTGTGCAGAAGCAAGGAAAGAAGCATCAAGGCCATATTATGACTTCTAAGCACAATGTATTGGGTCCATTTATGTTTCTAACATCAGCCATGATGAAGTCTACTCCAAGGCTTCCTGGGTGCACTAGCATATGCCTACTAAACTCTTCCACTTACACTTGACATCGACTAGAGGTTCATGAAAGGTAATTAATCCCAAGATATTATTATGGAAAAGAGCAAGGGTGAATGATTACAATAGAATACAGTAACAATGACTGAGCAATTCGAATTGCCTAAGGAGGTCATTCGAATCACTAAATGGAGTAGCTTGACTCCAACTAGGAGTCCTCATCATCAATCAGTGGTGGTCATCAATGCACAAGAACCAGTCATCCAGGTGTCAATCTAAGTCTAATTGAGTGTAACATGTGTAACTGAAGTGTGTAGCATTGATATCGGGAAGTGGGCTTAGTGGAGGGCACATGGGAGGCTAACTGAAGTCAGAACAAGTCATCTAGTCAATCTGGAGGTCCAACGGAAGTGAAACAGTTAGTCGGGAGTGAAACTAGCCTCAAATCAAGGAGGATCGGAGCTAACTGAGTGTAACTGAAGTGGAACTGTAGTGGTAGGTGTGCACCCTTCTCTGGCAGTAGGTGAGAAGTGGGCGCCTTCCTGACTAGGAGGGCTAAAACTCTAAAGTAAGTGGCTCCCGGGTGCTAGAATAAGGTGGCTAAGGTGCTGGAGGCATCAACCTGGTGACTGGGATGCATGCAAAGTGCATGCAAACCCTAGAATTTGCATGCAAACCCTAATTGCATGCAAGATCTAGAAAAAGATGATGTGGATATCCGAACAATTACCATAGGTGCTGGTGCAGGTCTCTTTGACTGCTAAGTCTATAGGACTGGATGAACTACTTTGTTGCTACAAGTGGATTGCCCTAGAGCTTCTACAGATTCTTCTTCCTAGTGGTTTAGTGAACAGGCTCGGGGGTCCTAAGGAAAGTAATTTGGCTGTCTTCAGGAATAGGTCGGGTGGAATAGGCTCCTTGGGTTGTTTGTTTTCTCCTACAGTCAATCAGGTTTTACTGTTTTGTCTGATTGTTTACAATTAAATTATTTTCGGCATTGTAGATTTAGTATATATAGTTAATTACATATAGAAACAATTGTTTTCAAATTCTGACCAAGAGATGATTTTGTTTAAGGATGATTAAGCAATGAGATGATTGATAAAGAAATATTTTCTTTATTTTTCCCCATTCAAACTTTCTGCATCGTACTCCAGTACAGAAAAAGGAAAATTTAACATAGAAGATTTGATAGAAAGATTGTCAGATGAATGATTAGAATAATGTTGTTGTATATTTTAAATTTTCCCTATCAGTTTTATTTTGTAATACAAATTAATGCTGTTATTTTTCGCATTCTGCCAGAAATAAATATTACCTTTATGCATAAACAAAAATAGGGTTTACATTCTGAATCATTATTGCATTTCAAATATTCATGCATTTTACTATCGTTTCATTCAAGCACATTAAAGTATTATAAGTTCATTTCATTCCTTCAGCGATATTCAAGAATTATAAGCAGCTACAGATTTTCTTTATCTTTCAGGCTAACTTGTTATGTTCCACTCTTTATAGAAACAAATATCTTAGGTCTTTATCTTCGAGGACATAGCAAATATTTTAACAATGTTCTATTTCTTTTCTTTACTGAAGTATTCTTTTAGAAGTAGCCATGATATCAATTTTGAAAACTAAACATATTACTATTTTCTTACACTATCACATTACGATAGCTAACTATACAAAATAAATCCAAACAATAGTATTATTATTTTATTCTATCGTAATGATCATTCAAGTTAAGGTTCTTTCCAAAATAAGTATTATCACTATTTCATTTTCAACTTAAACATTTCAAATACAGGGTTTCTCGTTTGAGAATTAAGATAACCCTTGGCCTAAATCAACGCCGTATTTTTGGGTTAGAGTATCAATATTTGCAAATATATAAACTGCTCAACTATTTTTAAGTTATCCTTTACAAACTTAGTTCCATTTTACCATTCAAACCATAAGTATATGCATCGTAGCACAGAACCTTTCTTTCACAGAAACGAGACAGACCATGGCTCTAAACTTTCACCAAAACACTACATTACTTATTCAAAATTTGACGAAGTGAAACATATACAGTGCACAAAAACCATTTAAAGTTTTAATATTGTTTTTCCAATAAAAATGACGAGGGTTCATCCATTTAGTAATTACATCAGAAAACAAGTTACTTTTCAACTAAAATTTACAGTTAAACACTGTAAAGCAGAGTAAACAAAACGAGCCGAGGATCTCATCCTCTAGTACTCTGTCTTTTGGATTTCAAAACACATCACCGGCCATAACTTTGCCAAGAACCATAAATTCCATCATCAAACACCAAGCATCAGCCACGACAGGCCAAGAGGACCTAGGAAGTAAGGAACCACCGAGGCTTACCGGTGAGCTAGAAGCATTACTCCTCAAACTTTCAAACTCAACAACCCTTCGACGAAGATCACCTGTCACAAGAAAACCTAAGAGGTTAAAATAAGAAATTTTTGAGTTATTTATAGACTTTTTTTAGAAATCAATAACCCTCGGTAGTGACACATTACCTGCTTATTGTAGTTCCAAGATAAGAGACACCTTCTGTAAACAAAATTGACGAAGCCATCTTTCCAGTACATTGAAGAGAGTTCTAGTTCTGTGAACAACAATATATTCTTGCATGAGAATCGAACAAGGTTCAAAGCATCCTGAGAAAATCCCTGAAGAACTACTCTCTCAGCATACCCGGAAAAGCCGACTACAGATTTAACCCTTCAACATCTTAAACTACCGAAAGCTTTCAGAAGGATCGGCTATTAAAAAAACTATCGGAATAACACTCATTAGTTCATGGTTTTGAGTCTTGGAGATGTGGTAACAATACCTGCCATTTGAAATCCTGGAGTTTCTCGGCCTGTCATCCTCTCCTCAGAACCTCTCCCAACACATTGAATGACAAAAGAATTAACAAATGCATAAACATATTGGAGTTTAGGGTTTCTTGTTCGAATTCCAAAACATGTGAGATCAACGACGGAGGTGAAGCCAACAAGGCACGTTGAGAATCGAGCATCAACACATTAAATGCCATATTTATTATTCACACCCACCCACCATAATGCCAACCTAGAAGGCCATGGAACAAAGCATGTCACAGCTCGACCTTTTTGTGTGCATGTTCGTAAAAATTCTTCACGTGATCCATAGCCACGAAGGCACCTACTTAGACTTTGACTACATACAACAGATAGATGAATTTAATGCTACGACCAGGTTTCAACAGACTGCCAGCACGATAGCACCATCACATTCATTTACCCCATCATATCACATATCATTGCCAAATATTTAGGGTTTCGTCATATGATTCTTTTCATTTCAAAATTTTTTCATCGAATGTATGATTTATATCTTCAGTATATTGTTTCTCAAAGGACAAATGTCATAAGACTTTCAATGTTTAGTGTATAGTTTATGTTTTTGTACATTATGAGAATCGTAACACTTTGTTTACATCACCATTTATTTGCATAACATTACATTAGGATAGTACATCGTATATATGTTAAATGGGGAGGGTCTAAGTTCTATAGTATTGCATTCTCACTATCGTATATTCATATTCATGATGGTCATAATATAGTAATCTTTGCTCTAGTAATTTGATTTCTCATAAATTCATATTTTAGAAACTATGGAAACTACTACAGTTATAGCCATGTTTGTTTTTAGCTAATTCCACGTATGATAAATAGCCATTGAATCATGTTACTATTTTATGGAGCAGCTAATAAATTGAAATGTTCTCATAGTAAATGTTATGATATTACAATTCCTTGTATTTTGGAAAAATGTCGACAAGATTCTAATAACACTAATAAGTTTGTAAACCAGCACGTAAACGAGAAGTAGAACAAAAATCCATACCTTCATTAACTTTGATACAAGGAAGTACTTAGAGTTTTCACAATGTATTGATGATGAATTGAAAAACATATTTACTCTAATACTTGAAGCATTGTATTACTCTTACCTGCGTTTCTGCACAAAGAGACAGGTTCAAATGCTTTAGCTAATCAAAGCTAAGTAAACCTCAGGGTACTTCGTAGGACCCCTTAGTCACCATTCAAAAGAAAACTGTCAGTACCTTATCAAGAAAATACATCGCTACAGCACGTAGATTTCAAATAAACACAAGCATAACTAACGAAGCACTTTGCGCTATGAAGTTAAATTTGTTGTTATCGTAATTCATCATTAGTTAAAAGATTAGTAATTATTTCATTTCCACATTAGCAATTTTAGTATTTATTGCTACTTTAAAAAAATAAAAAATTGTAAATTTCGGGATGTTACATATTGGGGGAACACATGAGAGAGCATATCTAAATATTATGGTAAAATTCATGCTTGTAGAGGGCACATAATTTCGAGGAAATCACTCATTGGATTTGCCATTTTCCCTCTCTCATTTTATATCCATTTGCAAACATTCTTAAACTATTGTAGTAGGTTTCTCTCGTGTATTTGAATATTATGTAGCATCCATCAATGTTTTGAATGTACTGCACCATCTATTAATAAAATTATCATTGTTTTTCCTTCATATTGTGCTCAATCTTCTAATGTTTTTGGTCCTATGCATAGATCTATTGTTGTGGCTTTACAATGCTCATGAAATGTCTTTAACATTAATATTAGTCCCATAAAGTATATTGGATATTCATTCACATGGATTTGGGTCTTTTCAAGTCAATTTGGATCTGTTAGGAAAGTGTTTGGGTCAATTAGGAGGATTCACTGATTGATCTATGTAAAATATGCTAAAATGGGTCATACAACCATAAGTTTTGTTTGTAAAAATTCCCTAACCACCACTTGAAGTCTGTTAGTGATCATTTTGAGTGTGTTTGGTACTGTTAGGGTCCATCCAAGTCTGTTTGGGACAAATTCAAGTAGGTTAGGAGGTGTTTGGGAAAGATTGAATCAAGGGGTTTTCAGTTAAAATTTTTGACTAGTTCGTTCTTGTAGTTGAATGTTCAGTTAATATCTCTAATTTTTAACGAGTATATTACGTTTTATATGGCCATATGTTTATGGATGTAATTCTATAGATCTCTTCAACTTAATATCCATCTTCTCCAAAAGTGTAGTCCATAGGGAACTAAAAAATATGATATCCTTTTTTGAGATGATGCTCCTTGGTATCCCAAAGTGCACCCAAACTTTCTCAAAGAACATGTGAGTTGCATCTTGTCCTTTGATGGTATTTTCAAAAGGAATAAGAATGCAAATCTTTTTGAATCATTCAATGACCAAAACTGAATAGTCGGGTCCCTTCCTAGTGGTTTGTAACCCACCCACAAAATCCATGTAAATGCTTTCCCAAGGTCTAATGGTTACAAGTAAGGGATGATATAGACCTTGCATTCTATTATTGGTCTTGCCGATACAACAAATTATGCATCCTCTAATCTATTTTGATACATATTCTTTCACTCTAGGCCAATACGCATACCTTTGTAATTTATCAACTATCTTCCCAACACCAAAAGGCCTTGCAACTTTGTAGGTGTGCACCTCTCTAAGAAGAGGCAATATTTCAAATTTAAGAACATAGAACTTGTCTAGATTGTAGAGTACCATATTCTGGAGGTGATAACCAACCTTAAATTAGTACAAAATGGATAATTGGTGACTAAAAAAATTAATAAATTTGGATATAAACGACTATTTTTTAGGTGGTGGCCACAAGTAACAAATTAACAGTCTCTATTTAGTCGAGTCTCGACTAAATTAGTCATTTATCACTTAGTCATTAGTTGTTTGAATTTATTTATCATCTAGGAATATATTTACTCATTTATTTTGTCATTAATTATCGCCATTTTGTAGTACATTTAGTAATTTATTTGGTCCTTAGTTGCCACCATTTTAATCGTACATTTACTAGATTAATTAGACATTAAATGTTGTCATTTTGTAGTACATTTAGTCATTTATTTGGTCGTTAATTGCCATAATTTTTAGTAGTGTATTTATAGTTTATTTAGTCACTAATTGTTGTTAATATTTTGTATCTTATTTATTATTTTATTTAGTGATTGTTTTTTAATATTATACTTGTATATTTAGTCGCATTATAAAGCACCATGAAAGTAGTATAATATCTGATGCAGGAGCATCGGAGCCTAGGAAGATCGGTCGAAGTTGACTGACAGAAGGGAGTCGACCAGAGGGAGTGCCGACGATCGCTGATGTGTGAAGTAGATTGACTTGTCGAAGTCAATAAGTCAAGCAGAAGCTGTCAAAGCAGTATACAGGAGTGAAGAGATCAAAATTCGACATGTTAGTTTCGACAGACAACAGTCGATAGTCGACATGTTAATGTCGATAGTAGACACCGCAGAGTTGTGGAAAGGTCGACATGTTGTCGAACCGTGACATCGACAGGTTTTGGGCATGAGCCAAGCAAGGAGGAAGGGGCAGACTGGAAAATCCTAAGCACAGAGTGAGAGCTGACAGGTGAGTCAAAGCTAACGTAGAACAGTATGGCCGACGTGATGGTTTACTGTAGCTTGTCAGAGGAAGTGTAGAAGTCAAGGAGCATACTTGGAAACAATTCGGGGTTGCTAAGGAAGTTAATGGCAGTTATTGCAGGTGGGTGAAGACATGACAGACGTCATCACAAGCAGAGGGTGTGCAGCACAGTCGGGCGCTGACAGTTGCATGTCTGCATGATCATGGAAGAATCAACTGACAGGAGGATGCGTGTCTCAGGAATCGTAGTGGTCTCAGGAAAAACAGTAGCAGAGTAGAAGATGAGAGAGTGGGATCAGTTGAGGGATTTGGCAATTTGGGAGAGTCAAGCAGAGCAGAAGAGAAGATCAAGACATAACTCAGAGTTCAATAGCGAACCAAGAGAGGGTGAGGTAGACACACTGAGAGAGCACACCACAGTTACTTCTGTGTTGTAACGGATGAGGCCGACAGATAGTTAGTTATTTGTATTTACAGTTATTCTTCATTGTAACCGATTCAGAGAAGTAATATAAGCCATATTCTGGCATGTTGTTTGCATCTATTTTTGGTGAACATTTGTGGTTGTGTTGTGTGTATCGTTAAGCAAGAACCTTTTTGCAACGGGGTGAATTGCGTCAGTGGGTATCAGAGCCCGAAAGTGAGTTTGGTTGAATCTTGTTGAGAATGAAGAGCAGTGATACCGACCTTACTTACATCAGCTGGTATCAGAGCGGGAAGTGAATCCCTGTGTGTAGAAGAACTTCAAGTGATATTGAACCTGCAAGTGCGTTGAACAGCTCCAGCTGAGGTTGGGTAGAGTTGTGCACAACTTGTCGAAGTCCGGTTGTGATTGGATGAGTGGGAGTTTCAGCAGAGGTTGAAAATGGATCATAGAGGCATTAATGTCTAAGGACGAAGGGCGCATGGCGCAGGAGTCACAGTTGATCATGAGATGTTCGACGAATGTGTCTGAACGATGCGAACTTTGACAAATGAAGTCGTAGCGATCAAAGAGATCCAAAGGCATGGTTGTGTTCTTGATGCATTAGACCACAACGACGAGGAAGTCAAAGAAGTGGAACCACGGGAAGTAGCGGAAGCTGAACTGGAAGAGAAACTCATCAAGCTTATGACGGATATGAGAGGTTGGGCAAAGATAGACATTCATAGCTACTAAAGAAGTCTGGATCCAAAAGACTTGATCGACTGGATCAGAGAGATGGAGAAGTACTTCGACATAGAGCATATCGAGGATCCAAAAAGGGTTAAGACTGCATGTCTGAGGTAGAAGGGTCATGCCTCATTGTGGTGGGACAATGTACAGGCTGACAGAGTAAAGAAGGGCAAGGGGAAAATCAAGGCTTGGGACAGGATGGTCGCCAAGCTGAAAGGGAAGTTCTTTCCAAACGACTATGTGATTTCCTTGTTCAGGAAGTTTCAAAACTTTCGACAAAAGGAGATGACCGTGAAGGATTACACGGAAGAGTTCTACAGATGTTCGATAAGATCGGGGCAAACCAATGAAGAAGAAGAAGTTGTTGCTAGGTATGTGAACGGCTTGAAATATGCCATTCAGTATGAATTGAGCATGTTAAGATTTAGAGCGGAGAGTGAAGCCTACTAGTTAGCTTTGAAGGCAGAAGAGAAACTGTCAAGAAAATTCGCAACTACCACAGGTAGGATGACTGGTCGGGGTGCGAAAAATGTTACCGCGAAAGGCCAAAGTAGAGGTTATAGGAGGGAAACTGTCAAAGATAGTCGGCATGCAGAAGGGACATCAACAAGGGAAAAATCACAAGAGAACTGACATGATGGTCGAGAGAATCGCGGTTGAGGTGCGTATGGTCGAAGTGGTCCATCTGACAGAAAAGGAGCTAACAGACTAGCCATAATCTGTTATAAGTGTCATGGAGTTGGACAGGAGGCATATGAATTCCTAGAGAACCTACATGCTATAGAGGATTCAAAACCTAGATGTTGAAGAGATGAGCAAGTCGACGAGAGGGAAGAATCGGCATCCGACAGCAGTGGAGATGGTAAGAAGAAAATTCGGGCCATGACAGCCAGCAAGACACTAGTTCTGGACGACAAATGCGATGAGCAAGAGCCGACATAGTGGAAGGCGATCTTTCAAACGAAGGTGCGAATCGACGAATGGCATTGCAAGACCATAGTTGATGGCGGAAGCAGTGGGAATCTTGTGTCAACAGAGATGATCAATAAAACAAATTTAAGATGTCAAGAACATCCACACCCTTACAAGATCTCATGGTTGTAGAAAGGACACCATGAGAAGGTGACCAGACAGTGCCTGATTAACTTCAAGGTTGGGAAGTTACAAGACAGCGTACCATGCGACATAATCCCGATGGACGTGTGTCATCTATTGCTAGGAATACCGTGGAAATATGATCAAAAAATTATCTATGATGGTCGAGCCAACACAGTCACAGTGTGGAAAAATGGCGTGAAAAGTACTCTTAAGCCGAAACCGGAGGAGCAAGCCGACGGTAAGAAAGGCAAGATAAACTTTTGGGAGAAGCACGTGTTGATGTGTTCAGCGAAAGAATTCCTTGTGGAGGAGGAAAAGCAGTCGGGATGTAATGCGATCATTCCAAAAGGACCATGTGTCGAAAGTGAGATAGTGGAGAAAATAATGGCTGAAGTCGGAAAGATACTCGAAGAGTTTCGTAGCATAGTGGTCGATGAGGCACCGATGGGATTTCCATCGACAAGGAGCATATCCCATCAAATCGACTTGATTCCAAGGTTGAGCCTACCAAATAAGGCACGGCAGAGGATGAGTCCGACAGAAGGTCAGGAACTCAATCGACAGGTCCAGGAGTTATTGGACAGAGGGTTGATCAGAGAGAGTCTGATTCCATGCGCGGTACAAGCGATATTAGCACCAAAGAAAGTTGGATAATGGAGGATGTGTACAGACTCTAGAGCTATCAACAAGATCATGATCAAGTATCGGTTTCCATTGTCAAGAATGGACGACTTAATGGATAGTTTGAGTGGAACGCAGTACATCAAGAAGATAGACCTGAAGAGCGATTATCACCAGATTCGGCTTAGAGAAGGAGATGATGGAAGACAACATTCAAGACAAAAAAAGGGCTATATGAGTGGTTAGTCATGCCATTTGGATTGACTAATGTTGTCATATACCCAAACTCTAGACATTTAAATTATGCAGAAAACATTATGTTTTATTTTTATTGTAAATTTTTATGACTATTGACCAAGTGGGGTTATTTTATTATAAATAAATAAAAGTGGAGACAAACATCCAAAGGAGACTGTTGAATGAGTGTTCACTGACCCAATAGGAGGAATGGATTGTGGTGGAAAGCAAACTGACACTTGGCAGCATCCTCAACTCACTTCTAATTGTTGCAGGGGGCAACTTCCCTACTTTTATGGTCATGTTCGCCAAGAAAGTGGAACTGAGCAGGTGGCTCATTTACTGAAATAAACTGACCAAAATACCTAGGCATGCTACTTATTTACCCATCGAATTCAGTAGGAGGTTGTTCATTCCTACCTTGTGATAATTTATGTGCACAAGAGATTTGATGAGGGGAAAGTTAGAAGTGATTGAGTGAACTAAGACTACATTCTGAACTAGTGTAGCCACATTGCTGAGTTCAATATTGCTAAAGGAAGGAAGTACTACTACTAAGTGCTACTAATGAGTTGCAAAGTAATTTATTCCATTACTCCACACATCATCTTCGTCCTGGTGGTTCAGTGAACAGGCTCGAGGGTCCTAAGGCAAGTAACTTGGCTGTCTTCAGGAGCAGGTTGGGTTGAACAGGCTCATTTGGCTATTTGTTTCTTCTACAGTTATCGGGTTCAACTTGTGTTATCTTATTTACTTCTGTCTAATTAGTACTAATGATCTAAATGCTATTATGTTATCAATTTTTAATTATAAACTAGACAAACTGTATTGTTAGTGAATGTTTTAGTTCTGCAATTTTATCTATTCTAAATGATCAATATAGTTGTTAGGTTAGGATACATATTTTATGTTATGATAAACAAAATGAAGGAATGAATGATAATGCTTCCCTGTATTTTTCCTCACACTTTTCAGTGTTGTACTCTAGTACAAGGAAGAGTAATTAAATTTAGATATGGATAACGATATGCAGCAGATAGAGATGGATGAATGTTTGTCTGTAATGTTTATGTACTATAATTGTAGTCACTTGAATATAAGTTTCTTCTCTATTATGGAAAGAAGAACATGACAAATACCTATTATATAGACTATTTTCCATAACATCACACTCATAGTAAGAGAAGTAATGATTTTATGTTTTCTGTCCAAACTTAGATTGTTAGGGTTTCGACATTGTAAAACATGAAAACACCTATTATTACATTCTGAGTTTAAACCTCTCATTTAAACATAATTTAGAAACATTTTAGTCTCTGTGTTAAAAACCCTTTAACACTGGAAGTAGAATGCACATCTTTTATAACCAAAGCAAAGTTCGGTAGTGTCGTACAGAAGCATAAATTATATATATATAAACATTATTAATTACTATTAAATATCACAATATGTATTGTTATAGTATCACAAATATGAAATTAAATAGTTATCGAGAACAAGTATCAACTCTAATAAGTCTAGCAATAGCCTCAGGGTTCAAACCCCATTTTCACCAACAGTATTATCAACTACATATATCGTTCACATTCAAGTTGAATTCTTCCACAGTTAATAATACAAATCTTTAGAAAACTAATGTATTGGGCAAATGTCTCAGGGTTAAAACCCCGTGGCTAAGCATACACCGTAAAACGCTGTAAACAGTTTACACATTCAAAATTTCTTAAGGAAAATGCGAGTCCAGGGACTCGAAACCCTTGACTTAAGTTCCTTTAAACCTTCATCTACCTTTATCGATGGCCTTGCCCAAGTTTCATAAAACATCAAACAGTAATTTCCTTAACCTATAAATGATGAAGGTAGCCGAGAGAAATCTATAGGCTCATCATTTCCTGACCTAATTTACCTATTACAAACAACTCATAAGTGAACATTATAATTACTACTAAAGGCATTTATGCAGAACAAGGTTGCTAGATCGATCCTCAACAAGAATCATTACATACAAAAACGAAGTATTCACATAGGAGGGTTTAAACCCAGGTTCACAGTCAACATTTCTTTTACACATTGGTAAAATCAAAGCAACACTGCATATAATAACAACGTTGGACCTTGTCCCTTAAATATCAAGCATTGCAAATTAACCAAGGTTTGGCTGAGAGCATCTCGCCATCATTTAATTTAAATCGTAAATAATTTTTGGGTAAACATAAACTTTAGTTACAAAACAAAGAAATCGTTGAGAATCCAACGAGAGCCCTTAAAGGCTCGGGAGCAACAACTCCCAGTTCTAATACAAACTTTACATTTTCCAGGCGGCTCAAACCCTTTACCTATAACTGTAAAACCAAAGTTTAAAACAAAAACGATTTCTCAGCTATCCAATGAAGGCTGGTTGGAGTCATATTTCAGCACTGAAACTGCGAAGTACTTGGGATATCCTTAGGATGTCTCCAAGGCTTACCAGGGACCTTGTACTCACTTCCCTATCCAGCCGAATGTAAGTTCGTTGTCATTTTAGAAGCTAAGGTTGGATTCATATTCTTTACCTGCAAATACTTGTTGCACCTTCAAACACTTTAAGCATGGTATTGACATTTATTGTCTATCAATAATGTTGTACTGCTATCACCCTTGTATCGAAATAACTTCAACCGAGAACCAGCAAGGATTAATGACTTAGCCACAACATCGACGCCCAGGTGACCAATAAAGCCTAATAAGAAACTACATTGATACCTATGAATAACCTTGGTGCATCGTAAGGTATTAACTTACATTTGAGAGGTCTCCAGATTGAACCCCAGGCGAGTTCGCAACCATGAGAACCCTAAACCAAAAAAAATCGCAGAGCCTGTTAGCCTCTCCCTTTGTTTTTGCAAATGAAGTAAATTACGTTGAAAGTGGTGATATCAATGCAGGTTAGGGTTAAACCCAAAACCCGAGAACTCCCTGAGATCGACGGTATGGATCTTGCCACGGGTTAGAGTCTGCATACAACCACCTACCATATTAAATTGCAATTAAAACCACAGCTTGCATCGTTGGGCATTCTGCCAACACATAACACCACCTCAAATATTAACACATAATACTTGCATAGCTCAACGACCTTTACAGTGCAAAGTTAGGTTTGACACCATGTTCTAGGTCCTTTCCATAGAAATTTTTCCACGAGAGATGCGATTAAGCATTCCACTATATCGCAATTATTGAACCATAAAGATCAAAGCTACCTTTGAATACCTACCAACGTATACCCACTACGATTTTATTGCACCATTAATACACTTCTTGCATGGTTTACAAGGTTTAAAGTTTATTTCATATCACTATGGAGGCAAATCCATATTGCATCAATAGGGAAGACATCTTGCCATATTGTTTATGCACATAGTCTAAACATATTAGAACATGCATATAAATCATAGTCAAGACTTATGACATTGCATTTAACTACAATAACATTAGTATCATTTGAAAGCTTATGCAAATTAAAATGCATTAGAATGTACTATCTTTCCAAAGTTAGGACATAATAGTATGTAATAATAATAATACAAGTAATTTCTCAATAGTTTTGTAAAAAGGTATGATGTATTGCATACATAGTTAATATATTTATAACCCATGTAAATAAAGAAATTTACTAGATCTTCGCCATGGTTTTGGATGAAGAAGTATATCATGCAATACAATGAAAATTACCATAGTTGTGAATAACTTAGTAGACACTAATAATACAATGAATTCTATGTAATTGATTTAGAATAGGATAGCACTTGGATAATTACAATAGATAAAAATCAGACATCATTGTGAAGACAAAGTACATAGAGATAACTTTGAAATACCTGAGTTTGATGTCAAGACAAAAAAATCTCCCTATACATTCGTATTTTAACTTTAAAATACTAACATAGTAACTGCAAGGTTAACTGAAATACATTGACATGCTTCAATGGGAATTCTTCCATCTTACCTGCATTCTACAAAATGGTTTTCGGAACGTTAGCTTTTATTAGATAAGTAAGCCTCGAGTCGTATGCAAGGACCCCCTTCATTTCATTAAAACAAACTTTTAGTCTCTAGAACCAAAATTCATAACATAGAACGAAAAATTGGCATTATGCATTGAAACAATTCAATACAAAATGTAAGCATTGTAACTTTTAAACCATCCAGATATTCAGTTGACAACTTGTGGTATTACGACATTAAGGTAACTACTTACAGCGAGATAAGCAAACAATAATATGAAAATCGTCGACACTTACAAGTGTCGTAAATCCATGTTTATCAAACGACCAATCGTAAAGGTTGTCGTCGTCAAATCTAATTAATTAGTGATTGGATATGTATATTAAACATTAATAATATTCCGCACAGTAATTACTAGCTTTTAATGCCACTACAAAAATTTTAAATTTTTAGTGAATTTTTGGGGATGTTACATGTGGTATCAGAGCGCAAGTTCAAATACTAGGCCTGAAGTGGCTCACATGCGCAAATAAAAAACATAGAACCGAATTCCAGGTTGTTGATTATATTTTATCTTGTTTTCAATTTTAGCATTTTATAAATCTAGACTGCAGGTATGGAAGGACCAACAGAGTAGGCTGAGGACAAGTCCCTTAATAATGAACAAGGACACATTAATGCAGAAAATTTATTTGTCGAATTGAATGATAATTCATCTGAATTATTAAGGATAGTAAAAAATTTAAAAATTGAGATAAGAACTATTAAGGAAGAAAACGAACGAATCCTGAAATCTCAAGAGGAGCTAAATCAAATCCTGCTAAATAACTTTCATAAAAATGATCAAGATAAGGAAACAGAAAAGAATGTTGAATCTAGAACTATGTCCTACCAATGTAATGATAAAAAGGTAAAATTGACTAATTGTGACAGCAGTTCATCTTCTGAATTTGATGAAAGGGCACAGAGGAAAAAGCATAATTATTCTAGTGATAGTAGTGGCAGTGACTGCTACACTAAGAAAAAGAAGTACAAGCCCTACGAAGAAATTTCTGGCGAGTTTAGAAAGATCAAACCACCAACTTTTAACGGAGAAACGGAAAAGAGTGAGACAAGCAAAGCATGGTGGTCTGGTATGAATAAGTATTTCCAGATTTATAACTACTCAAGTCATCTAAAAACTAAAATGGCAATTTATAATCTAACTTGAAAATCAGACATATGGTGGCAAGATCTGAAAAGAGTAAAAGGTTTAAAAGAGAAAGTATAAATTGGAGTAATTTTAAGAAGTATTTTAAAAGAAAATTTCTGTAATCAATAATATGAGGAACGAGCTAAAGAGTTTTATGAGTTAAAGCTAGGTTCCATGGATATGAGAGAGTTATGCATCAAGTTCTTGAATTTATTAAGGTATGTACCTTCTATCATTGAAGAAAAGCCTAAGATACATAGATTTATGAGTTGTTTTCCCTCTCACATAAAAGACAGGATTGAGTATGATGGTCCTCGAACTCTTGAAGCGGCCATGTGAAAGGCAAATATCTGTTATGAACATAATAAGTAAAGAGAAGGCATACCAAGCTGGAAAGAAAAAATGCCTAATAAATTTGAACAAAGGAAGAAGCAGTTTTCTTTTAGTCGTAACTTTGGAAATAATAATTCACGTAATTACTCTAACAGAAAATTTACCGGAAATAATGCAGCAAGTAATACACAGTCAAAATTTACAGCTGCAAGAAAAAGTGAACCACCTAAAAATTTTGTTAAAAATAATGAACAGAAGGAACCTGTTAAGTGTTGGGAATGTCAGGGACCTCACTATGCATCAAACTGCCCACTCAGAAAGAAGGCTGTCAACAACATACATACCATTCAAGAGGAGACTACCGTAGGAGACTTAGCAAGGGAGATGCCCAGGATAAATGCAACTTTGGATAACAGGCAAGCTAATCATCAAACTTCCACGGTGGAATTGGAAGGTATGCTGGAAAAAATAAACCCATTTCTATTTTAATTGATCCAGGAGCAAGTCTTAGCTACGTTTCACCTGATTTATTCAAATGTTGCAATCTAAAAATAGAAAAGTTAGATAAATCATGGTTGGTTCAATTAGCTACTGGCACGAAAAGAAAGGTGACTGATTATGTAAAAGAATGTGAATTACTGATGAATCAGTTTAGGACTCATGTTAAATTAAATGTGTTACCTTCAGGTTCTTATGACGTTCTTATTGGAATGGATTTGGTTAGAAAAGCATTGTTGGGCCTGGCACAAGTGGGGCAATTTTGAGCAAGAAGGATTTTTGGAAGTGCGGAGCTGAGCGTAGTTCAGTCAAAACATTTTTATATAATTTTTTGGGATGCTGCGAAGTTGTGCATAGCACAGCGTCGGAAGAGCTGCGAAGTATAGTGCTGCGAGGAGATAGTGTTGCGAAGTGTCCAGTCTACAAAGATCCAGCAAGGAAGAGTGTTCGACGGAAGATGGCACGTGTTACTGTTAGATCGTCATTGATTTATTTTTGGTAAAGATGCTCCAGGAGTGCCAAGAGATGGGTAGGAGCAAATCAGGAAGAAAGAGACTGGTCACACACATGAAAGATACCACTACCTGTCCCTGTCGCACGAGACCGTTAGAGGAAGAACGACTTGGTGAAAGTGACCTGTTGGCATGCACACAACAGGAAGGCCGATAGCAACGTGAATCATACATGGAAGACTGTCACGATGGAATATTCGCTACCAGGAGGCAGCAGTCCGGTTTTGGGGAAACAGTGACAGTTTTGTAAACCTAAGGGTTTTTGCCTGCAGACTGTAAAGACATGACCTACGGGCATGATCTATAAATAAGGCATTTTTGTATGGGAAAGGGTTACTCTTCATTTTGGTTAAGATTTGAATATTGTTGCATCTTTTAAGCTTATTGCTATTGTAAAGACTCTGCAAGCTGAGTGCGTAGAGATCTAGTTGAGAGAGAAGAGAGTCTGCAACTGAGTACGCAGACAAAGAGCTGTTGTACCCTTCCCAAAAGACTAATATAACAACAATTCTTGTGGACGTAGCCTCCATCCGAGAGGTGAGCCACATTAAATACTATGTAGTGTGATTGTTGTGTTTTTGCATTTACTTATTTGCTTACAGTGGATGTTTGGATTCTCATTTATTAGCTCTTAGATTAATTCTTTTATATGTATTCGCCATAGAGGAGAAATGGGAATGATATGTTAAGTATTATGTGAATGGGTGAATGATGACTGCTTAGTATTCTAAGTTTGCAGAAGTATCAATTTATTGGATAATCACATATGTATGAAGGGATCAGATCATATAACCCTTTGATGTGCAACACTGGCTGCGGGCAGTGTTGTATGTTTCATCTGCCTGCAATTGTGATAAGCTACTTAATCTAACGCAGTAGATGAATGGAGAAATGTTGGATTTAAGTCTGTAAAATCGGTTAGTTTAGATGAGGAAGTGCATAAGTCAGTTGCGATGTCCTATAGTTTGACTTCCACCGTATCGCGCAGTCCTCGGACGTGCAGGTCACGCTGGTAATCTGTTCATAGAGCCGTGGACTGCGACATAGTCTATCCTCACGCAGTCCTCAGTTCGCAGTGCAAGTCCGATAATGCATTGCATAGTAAACATATTCGAACAACTCATCACACCACTATGGAAACCTAATTCCGCAGTGCCCCCATTATCTACACCTCGGGTGAGACATCATCCTATTCCCAGGTTGTTTCCAAAAGGGCCAGTGAGAAGGGGTTTTGTTGGTTAAGTGAAACCGCGAAGAACCTGGGTCTACATTAGAAAACCTCTAGATCAGTTTTGTAAGCCAACAAATGGTTTTGTTTTCGTGCTAAGAATCCGTGATGAGTTGAAGTCATGATGTGCGAAGAAGTTGAGCTCGGCGTCGAGTTCTGGTATCCAGACAAGAAAGAAATATGGGCCTAGTGTGAAAATATTGAGAGAGACTTCGCAAGAAAGGAAAACATAAACCCACATCTCTTTGACATTCAGTGGTTGAATAAGTACCTGTGGAAACACGTACACGAATTTTTCTGGGTGTCTTTTGGATGCGAGCTACACGAGTGGTTGTCAAGGCTAGTAGAACACAGAAACTGTACCCCGCGAAGTGCACCGACCAAGTGGACACCGGAACTTATTGAACAACTCGAAGAGCTAGATAGTCCATTCGTACGAGCAGTCGATTTCTGGGTCGACAATACATTACAAAGTTTTGTGACGAAGTTCGCTATGGACATGCTAAAGTCCTACAATGCAGCAAAAAGAGAGCTTTTCAAGGGAATCAGAGGTAAGTATCTGAACAACCTCAGTTTATACATTAAAATGCTTCTTGCTGAGAAAAGTGTTTTTAGAATGCAGTAAAAATTTTGGAATTTGTCATGGTCAATAGAATTTTTAGTGAGTCTGACGAAGAGACGCATAACCTAAGAAGTGGGAAAAGATATAAGTATACACCTAAGAAAAAGAATTCTAGTGGATCTGGAATCCGCGTAGACATTGACTCAGAAAACGAACCTGATAGCCAAACCGCACCCCTATCTTCCACCTGTCAGCCTATTACGCCCCAAAATCCACCAGTTGTGAACACCGCACCTCTCATTGCACCTATCCAACCAGTTCAAAACCCCACAGTCGTGAACATTTAGCACAGTACAACATTCATTTTTTTCACATAGAGTGCTACGCCGAACCCTCCACCACCTAGAAGAAGCATGACTGAGGACATTAAACTATCGATATTCAAGGAAACGGGTCTAGAAGACCCTGATCAGCACTGGTTTCTATGTGAAGCCGTATGTAGTGTAAAGCTAGTACTGGACGATGCTATGAAGCAAGCACAACTCGTTACCACCCTTAGAGATCGAGCCTTGCATTGGTTCATGAAATATTCTCAGGCATAGCCAAGAACCCTGTTAGAAATCAAGGCTGCACTTGTAGCAGAGTTTAAGAAACCAAAGTCAGAATCGCAGTGTCTAACAGAATTGAAAGAAATCCAACATAAACCTAATGAAACAGTTTGGGAGTTTAATCAGAAATTTAAGACTCTATTGGACCAAGTAACATTTGTCATAGCACCGCAGCAACACAATGAATGGTTTATAGCCTCACTTTTGCGGCACATCAGACAGTCATTGATTCAACAGAAGGTGGCTTCGCAGGCTGAAGCCTTGGAAATCATGATGAAGTTGGAAGCTTCACCGATGGAAAAAACTAGCAATGGCATGTCGCAGATTTAGAACCAATTAGCTACCCTAACATTACAGTTACAAGACATCAAACAGGGAAAGCAAGAAAGACGGGAAGTCTAGTTTATAGGCTATAAGGGAGAAGGACACACTAAGGATAACTATCCCTTATTCCAAGACTTCCTTAACATGGGAGAACCAAACCCATTGAATCCACACCCAGGGCCATGGTGTGAGATTTGCAGAACCAGAGGACATCAGCCAAAATATTGTCACATGATACAAAAATACATAAGAACTCCTAAAAACTTATATTATAATTTATGTAAGTTAGTGGGGCATGATGAGTCCAATTGCCGTGCATATGAGCTCATGCTAGAAAGAAAGAAAGACATTGAGCATATGTATGGAGGCATGTACAGAGTCCAAGAAGAGACTCCGCAGAAATAGAATAATGCCCAACCTAATCAGGGAGGATACAGAGGCTTCGAAGGATACCGTGGGAGAGGAAGAAATAATGGTCCAGCGCAAGGATGGGTCTGAGGTCAAGTAATTTGTTACAACTGTGGCCAAGCAGGTCACGTATCGAGAGACTGTACCAACCCATGCACTACATGTAGCTATTGTAGCTCCTTCGATCATGTTATCGACGACTGCCTAGTGTTTGAAGTAGAAATGCAGAAAAGAAAACGACTGGAAGCACTGGCCCCAAATATCCAATTGATCGCAGTAGAAAGGAGACCTGTGGATCCAAGTATCAACATGGTGACATGAAGTGGGGCTATGACTGGGAGGGATAGAGGAGCAGAAGCTTCAACTTTTGGAGATTTTAACACTAAGCAGACTCCTCTTGAGACATTATGGATAAGGAAAGCTGTTGGGAAACCACCAGCCTTCGAATTGAAGAAAAATAAAGAAACATTTGAAGAAGCACCGGGATCTCTTTAAAGAGATAGCATCTGGATCACTGAGAATCCCTTTGCGCAGCGAAGTATCGCATGCAGAATATATGCCCGCTGCATACGACAGAACGAGCATGGCAGCAGAGACATGCACCTCTGTTGTGCAGTTCCTCAGAAGTTGTATGAAGTTACTAAAGAGTCCAAATGCTATAGAGGATTTGCAGAAGTTGGTAGACCAGTATGAACCGCGCAGTGAAACTGAAACTACTAATAGCGTAGTTCATCATATCAAGAAACACAAGAGAACAGGGAGAGAAATGAGACTCAGTGCACAAATAGGAGATTATGAAATGGATGAGATCATTCTTGATCTGGGATCAGAGGTAAATGTCTTGACTAAACAGACATGGCAGCAGATGGGGAGACCAAAGCTGTTATGGTCACCTATCCAGTTGAGAATGGCCAACCAGGAGAAGGTCATACCCTTTGGATGGTTATCCAATGTGATTGTTGACATTGATAGAGTGCAGAGTCATGCAGATTTTGAGGTTATTGAGATTGTGGACGATATCCAGCCTTTACCTACCCTGTTCGGAATTGACTGGGTTATAGATAACCTCGCCATCATCAAACTGAAAACAAAGAAGATGATCTTTGAAGGGAAGCACCTCAGGGTCATCGTACCATTGGACCCTACGGATGGAGACAGATACAGCAAGCCGATTCAGGAGGAATCCAAAGCTCAAGATTTGGACCGACTGTACAAGATGACCGCGAACCAGGAGGATTATATCAATCCAACTATGGATGGTACACTTAGATGGAGATGTGAAAGCTCTTGCATTTCAGACTTTAACGCAGAATTAGAGAATTGGGAAAGCCGCATGCACGAAGTATCAGCAAGGAGATGCACGCAAGTAACAAAGTCACTGCACTGGATTGGAAAGGAGGTAATCCCAATCCCCACCTATGATGGTTTTGCTAATGTTTATTCATTTATTAAAGAATATATTATAGCAATATCAGAAGAACATCACTTACAAGCATTAGACATAGCGCTGCGCGAGACACCTACCAAATGGTGGGCTGCGCATAAGCAAACATTGACCACATGGCATCAATGCAGAATTAAAATCCAAATCAGGTTTGCTGATAAAGTTACCCTACCTTTTCAGAAATATAATGGACAGACAGATCCAAGACAGCATATTGAGGTCTATTCACAAGCATGGGGGGAGAGACCAAATACAGAATGAGTAGATTTGTTTGTGCACACACTTGAGGAAGACATTCCCAAGAAATGGTACTTAGATATGGAGTTGTGCAGGGAAACCACAGATTGGGCCATGCTAACTGCGAGCTTCTAGAAGGACTTCAGTCTTGAAGATGAGAACCCGACTACACATGATGATTTACAAATAATTAAGGAGCGTATATTCATAGAAATATGACTTTAGAGGAATTCTTCGGAACAGACAGCATACCTACAAGCTTACAGACAAAATGGAAGGAACAGGTAGAGCATCTTATGGAATGTTACAACCTAGTTGAAGAGGTTGAAGGAAAAGAAGACAGTGATGAGGAGGACCCGCGCAACACTAAGATACCTGAGTCAGAGGGTGCGCGCGACGTAGAGAGACCTTCATTGGAAATACTAGACATGAGTGGACTTGTAAAGACGAATAAAGTGAACATTGGAACCAGTGAGGAACCAAAGTTTGCAGCTATTGGAGACTACTGGGATGATCAAACTGTTGCAGAGATCACAGATACACTACATGAATATCAAGAACTATTTCCGACTAAGTTTACAGAGATGAAGGCCATTTTGGGAGACCTAGGGGTTATGAAAATACCTCTTAAGCCAGGTGCTAATCATGTTAAGCAAAGACCACATCGCTTGAACCTGCGATACAAAGAAAGAGTGAGAGCAGAGCTAGATAAAATGCTCAATGCAGGGATCATTGAGCCGGTTCAGGAATCAGAATAGATAAGCCCTATGGTTGTCTAGGATAAGAAAACAAAAGTCAAGATCAGGATTTTTGTGGATCTCAAAAAATTAAACGATGCTTCCATGCATGACCCATTTCCTACTCCTTTCACATATGAAGTGCTTGATAATGTTGGAGGAAATGAAGCCTACTCGTTTACTGATGGGTTTTCGGGTTATCATCAAATAAGAATTGATCTCGCGGATAGGCATAAGACTACTTTTGCTACAGTATGGGGGTCGTTCCAATATACAGTAATGCCATTTGGTCTGAAGAACGCACCCACCATCTTTTCCATAGTTGTCGTTGCACAATTCAAAGATTTCATGCATAATTTCTTAGAAGCTTATTTTGATGACTGGACTGTGTTTGGATTGCTTAAGAACCATTGCGCGAACCTGAGAATGATGCTGGAAAAATGTAGACAACATCAGATTTCCTTGAATTTGAAAAAGTGCGCTTTCTATGTCCCCTATGGGATCCTGCTAGGACACATCGTCTACAAACAAGGCTTGATGGTTGATCCTGCGAATATCGTCATCATTGTAAACTTGCCAATGCTAAATTCAATCAAGAAGTTGCGCACTACATTAGGACACACTGGGTATTACATGAAGTTTATAAAGGGTTATACACAGATAACTGCAGCTATGGAGAAGCTGTTAAATAAATATGTGTCGTTCATTTGGAATGTAGAGTGCGAACAAGGTTTTGATACGTTGAAAGAGAAGATGGTCATTGCACCGATCATAGTTTTTAAAGAATGGGAGAATCCGTTTCATGTTCATGTCGATGCATCATGTATCGTGCTGGGGGTTGTCTTAGCACAGCCAGGAGAGGGAGGTATTGACCATCCCATTGCTTTTTCGACAAGAAAGCTCTCATCTGCAGAAAAGAATTATACCACTAATGAGAGAGAAGGCCTTGCTATAGTCTATGCACTACAGAAGTTTAGGCACTATTTGCTCGATGCGCATTTCTTTATGTTCATTAACCATTCTACTTTGAAATACCTGGTCAATAAGCCAGTGTTAGGGGGGCGAATTTGCAGATGGTTGTTACTCTTCCCGGAGTACGACTTTGAGATAGTCGTTAAACCTAACAGGTTGAACTTGGGACCTGATCATCTGTCGAGAATTGAGTTAGGAGAAGAGCCCACCATCCTTGAAGATAATCTGCCTAACGCATAGTTGTTTGCTATACAGGTTTCCGATGATTATTATAAGGAGATCATTGACTTTTTAACCACATGGTTGGCACCGGTAGAGTTCACTATGCAGCAAAAGAAGCAGCTGGTAGTGCGAGCCGTAGACTTCACCATTATTGTGGGCCATATATATAAGTTGGGACCCAACGAAGTACTGTGTAGATGTGTATTAGAGCATGAAAAGCTGTTCATATTAGCTGATGCACATTCAAGATCCGCAGGAGGTCACTATGCAGGAAGGACCACTGCGCAGAAGATATTCTGCACAGGGCTATGGTGGCCTACAATTCATAAGGACTCAAATGAACATTGTCAGAATTGAGATGTTTGTCAAAGAACAGGAAATCCGTCGTGAAGAGATGAGATGCCATTAAATTCACAGTTCACCTTACAGGAATTTGAGAAGTGGTCAATTGATTTTTTGGGACATATAAACCCACCAGGAAAGAGAAATGGTGCGAGGTACATTATTACTGCAACTAATTACCTCACCAGATGGGCAGAAGCAAAGCCAGTGAAGGACTATAGAGAAGGTACTACCTCACAGTTCATATTTGAAGACATCCTTACAAGGCTTGGGTGCCCTAAGATTCTTATGAGTGACCAGGGCACTCACTTTTTGAACAAGACCATTGAGGAATTGACAGAAGAGTTCCACATCCATCATCAATGCAGTACACCGTATCACCCCCAGGAGAATGGAACCATTGAAGCATTCAATAAAGTACTGGAGAATGAGCTCACCAAGGTATTCAATTGTAATTGCGATGACTGGAACCTGCACATTCCCAAAGTGTTATGGGAATACATGACCACATGCAAGAATTTGACTAGCCATAAACCGTTTAGGCTGGCATATGGGAAGGAAGCCATAATGTCGATGGAGTACATTATTCCCATATTGAGAATAGCAACGTTTACAGGAATGGTAGATCACGACGCGCTGGAAGAAAGACTCTTACATTTGGTTGGTCTGGAGGAGGATCGCTTCATCATAGGATTTCACCAACAAGTGCAGAAGGAAAGGGAAAAGGGCATGGCGTGATCACCACATCAAGAACAAGTATTTTCAGTTAGGTAATCTAGTTCTCCTGTATGATAGCAAGTTTATGAAATTTCCTAGAAAGTTTAAAATGCATTGGCTCGGCCCATACACTATTGTACATGTTACTAATGGTGGCACAACTCAGTTAGACACATTAGCAGGAGATAACTTGCCCGGCTTAGTTAATGGCAGTAGACTAAAACCCTATCGGGATAGTCCTACTTCGCAGAACCTGTGATGATCAGAAAGAAAAAATTTATAAGTGCCAAGTACAGTTGAAATTGGGCACTAGAAAGCTGAAGGAATCTATATGTGATGTATAATGAGGAAGATGTATGTACCGCGAAGCAGTATTAGAATGTGCTGCTTCTGCGAAAGAAAAAAAAAAGAGCAAAAGAAAAGAGGAATTGCGCAGTTGCGAACTCCATAGGGAAATTGCGAAGACCAATTTAAATGAGAAAAATACTTAGTTCAGAAGAAAGAAATCAGGCATCACGAAGAGACCGCGCAGGATTAACAAAGACCTACCACGCAGTTCGACGCAACACTCAGAAAACTAGCCGTTACAATGTCGGTGGAGAATATAGTCATTGCCAGCAACCGCTTGGGCATTTAACACACAAATAGTCATTCTGAACAGGTTATAAAGGAAAGGACCGAAGGATCCACCGAATTTGGCCAACGGATATCACAATTAATGCTTATCTAGTCATTGAGGGGTGTGGAGGAGGGTTAGTTGCGCCTATAACTAATGTCGCATTCAAACTCACATGCGTTACCGAACACTTAGAATTTTCTAGCAAGCAATACTGTGTGAGTATTTTTAGCAAGCTATCTGAAACCCTATGAAGTGTAGCGAGTGACTGTCAGAGTGGTCTTCCATAGAAGAAGAGTTCACCATCCAAGAGGCTGTGAAGGTATTTCACTACGGAGGTATTGAAGGGTTAATGAGAACCCCATACAAGAAGGGCGTCTTAGAACCAGGTCAGGCGTCCAGGCAATCACCAAGACACGGTCCAACGATGCAAGATAAAGGTAAAACACCAGTAGCACCAAGAACGAAGATACCCAAGATGGCTTTGACAGTGCAAAAGCCACTAGTAGTGGAGAAGGAGATACTTTTAACATTGACCCTGGATTATATTTCACCACGTGCACTGGACGCACCGGTTTTCAAGTTGATGAAGAATTCCAGATACGGCATCCTACTCTCACCAATCTCAAAACATGTCAAGGTTGATACAAACTTGCTGGGTAAAATCCCAGAATTTAGATGGGAGTATTGCGATCTACTTGAAATGCAGAAGGAGGATCCCACTGCACTGAGGTTCCCACAATTCCAACCTGACCAGTACAAGTGCTGGAAGAAGGACGCAAATGGCGAGCTTACCTGGTCGACCAAAGTTGGCTATCTGAAGTAGTCCAGTCTGGGCTGCTCAATCTACTCAGACTTACACATTTTGATAGGTCACCAGAGCTAAATGTGGTCATGCAAATGTTAATGGAACACTGTTAATTTTTTAGCATTAATTCAACATACTCTAGGATCTTTACTAAGAGAATAACGTGTACAACATATCAATGCATATCAATCACAACAAGCAATCACATGAGATAATGGACACACAGAGTTTCACTGGGGAAAACCATAAAGGTGAAAAACCCCACAAATTCCTCAGAGATAGAAAGAGCAATGATACAACCCAAGTACAAGAGATAGTCCTCCTAGCAGCTACTCCTCCTTCCTCACTTGCGCACCACTTTCTGGTGAGTGTAGAAGTGAATAATGAGATGATCAAATAGAGTGCCTCCTGCACTCTATTTATACATGACCTGAACTGCCTAATAAACTAGCAGGGCCGACTTGTCTAACTCAGTCTAATAACCCATGGTAATACTAATCAGGGTCGACCCCACACTTGGTGGTCTAATAACCCATCACATGCAAGTTGCGATACAAATGACGACACTTCCATATAGAGGAATAATAACATCTCTATAGGAGTACAATATACATAGGTGAAATACATTCCGAAGTTACATGTACATCAACACTCCCTCTTAACAAGGAAGGTATTTCGTGACACATATCTACTAGCACAAGTCTTCTTCTCTGGACCATCGTCATTGAATCATCATCATCGAATCATTGTCTTTGTCACTGCTGCTGCTATGTCAATCAATCTCCGACCTACTTGTCATAGGAAGTTCTACAGAGCCAGTCCTTTTTCATACTGGATGTAGGCCTACCACCTACAAGTCTTCATCATCTACAGAGCCAGCACTTTTTCATGCTAGATGTATCACAGAGCCATCCCTTTTTCATGTTGGATGTGACCTAGAACAAATCTAGGATTTCCACCATAGAGCCAGTCTTTTTTCATACTGGATGGGACCTAGAACAAATCTAGGATTTCTGCCACAGAGCATGTCTTTTTTCATACTGGATGGGACCTAGAACAAATCTAGGATTTCTACCACAGAGCCAGTCCTTTTTCATACTGGATGGGATCCATACTGTGGAATCCTCGGGACTCATTACGTGCAACACAAAACTTGGCCAGAGCATCCCAGGACTTATTATGGGCACACAGCCCAACCTATCGGATCTCCCAGGGAGCTATTATATGTGATCACCACAAAACCTCGCAAGATCATCCTAGGACTTATTACGGGAACACAGCCCAACCTATTAGATCTCCTAGGGCTACATTACATGTGGTCATGGAAAAACCTCAAAAGAGCATCCCAAGACTTATTACGGGCACATAGACCAACCTATCAGATCTCCCAGGGCTACATTACATGCCATAGGACAAAAACTCGAAAGAGCATCCCATGACTTATTACGGGCACATAGCCCAACCTATCGGATCTCCCAGGGCAATATTACATGTCCTCCCAGAGAAATGCCTCTAAAGAGCATCCTAGGACTTATTATGGGCACACATCCCAACCTATCGGATCTCCCAAGTAAACTTACATGCTCATCTGCACAACCTGTCCACGGCCAAGAGCATTAGCCTGATACTCATCATACATCATCCTGATGTACATCATCACATGATCATCCTGATCATCATCATAGCATCATCTTGATGCATATCATCTGGAGCAACTTCCTGAAGCTCGTCATCCATGATCATCCTGATCATACAATGTATCCACCTGATACATATCATCTGGAGCAACATCCTGAAGCTCATCATCTATGATCACCCTAATCATACAATGTATCCACATGATACATATCATCTGGAGCAACATCCTGAAGCTCGCCATCTATGATCATCCTGATCATACAATGTATCCACCTGATACATATCATCTGGAGCAACATCCTGAAGCCTGTCATCTATGATCATCCTGATCATAAAATGCATCCACCTGATACAAATACAGGATCCACCTAATCATAACAAGCATCCAACATGATGCATATACAAATACATGATCCAACTGATCATAACAAGCATCCAACATGATGTATATAGAGCAGTAACTAGAGCATCGTCCTGATGCTCATCATCCAGTGCTTACATCCATAGCCATGGGAAGGATCCTCCTCTCACCATGCTAGGAATGGCTCCTGCAAATGTGTCCATCACTTTGTTGTTGCAGCAACATCCCCCCCAAAATTTTGTGCATATTGGGGCCCCTCCTTTCATTTTTTTTAGAAAGGCTTCCTTAAGAGACCATTCCCAGCTTTTAACTTTGTTTTTTAACAGAAAATCTTGCTATGAACCACTCCAAGTCTTCCTTCCTCTAAGAGTAACATCCATGAAGTCTTCCTGGAAATCGCAGAATGATTTTATAAAGCCCCGCAGTTGCGGAAGCCTTTTGTTCAAGCTTCTCGAAAAAAGTAAGGACTTAGAAACTTTTTGAAAAGTCGCGGAACATAAGAAGGAAGCTCTGCGGAATCATTCAGCTTTTGCTCCCGAAACGGCGGGAACCGTTCGCATAAACACCCCGAAAAAAATTAGATTTTCCTCTCGCGGTCGCGGAAATTATTTGGGAAAGTCTCCCGACATTTCGGAGTCTTTCGGGCTATCTTCCCGCAGTTGCGGAAGCTAATCGCGCAAGCCGCTCGAAAAGTCTTAGAAATTGTTGTGGGAAAGTTGCGGAAGTGTTTGAGTTATCTCTCCCGAAACGACGGGCGCTATTCGCCAAATCCTCCCGAAACTCCGAAAAGAACTCAGAAATTTTCTTTGAAAATTGCGGAAACCTTTTGGTTTTTCTCCCGCAATTGTGGAAACCTTCGCAAAAGCTTTCCAAAACACCGAAACAACAGTCCTTTGCAGAACCATTCGAAGAAGCCGTCCGCAACAGCGGAGGCATTCACCAATCCCTCCCGAAACCCCGCGGACACTTAGAAATTTTGGTTTGAGTTGCGGACATCTTCACTTTATCTCACCGAAACAGTGGAGCCATTTCGCCAATTCCTTCTGAAACGGCGGAAGCAAATTCCGAGAGCTTTCCTCAATGTCGGAAGCAAGCCCGGCCGATACTTAGAAATTTTTTTTCAAGTTTTCGGAAGCCTTTTACGGAAACATTCGCAAAAGCCTTCCGAAACTGCGGAAGCCATTTACGAAAGCTTTTCGCAAATTTCGGAAGCTTGCACGTTATCATCTCGAAAAGGGCCGCCAAAAGGACTCAAGCGCTCATTTAACTGCGGGAGTCATTCGACAATCCCTTCCGCAACGTCGGCAACCTTCGCGGAATCTTTCCGCAATTGCGGAAGCCAATCACGAATAGATATCCGTAGTCCTCCCGAAGCTAAGCCTCCAAAAGTTAAATTACGGAAAGATTCATGATTCTCTCCCGAAACACCGAAGGGCTTAGGCGTAACCTTCCACAAACGACGGGTGAAATTCGCGGGTTTGTCCCACAGATGGCGGTCGCGCGCAAATTGAGATTGCTTGACATGACCGAAATGGACGATATATTAAAACCCGTTTTAAATGCGCCACCCACCCCGCACGTGCCAGCTTATTTAAATAGACGGTGGGGGTTTCGAGCCAAACATATTGTTATTTTTCGATTGGCAAACGACGTGGAACGCCGCGCAACCGCTCCAGCTCAACTCGCTCGTCCACGCACTCGTCCACCTCATTCGGCTATCGTCGTCATTGCCAGGTAGGATTCCAATCGTTAAATTTTGTCTCCCATGCGTCAGATTACCTTTGGGTTTTCTTGTTTTCTAAAGACAATAGGAATTGGTTGGATTTGGACGGGAAAAATGCCCGTCATGGACTGTTTTGCCCGTCAAATGTGGTCTAAATTTCGTATTTCCTACCGTTAAAAAAGCAAAGAATTTGTGAAAACGTTTTGTAAAGACCGTCGATTATGACGGGTAGAATCTTTCCAAATTCCTACCCTGGCCGCATACATCATTTTTTTTTTTTTTGCTTTTTAAAAATTGCCAAACCTCGTCAAACGTCTCGTTCCTTTTAGCCGAAACCATGGAATGACTGCCCGGGAATTTAAACCAGCCATACCCCAATTCAAATTCTAAGCCAGGCGCCATCTCCCCTGTTCAATCTTACCATAGGGCACCTCGTCAAGTGTCACAAACAGCAATGGCAGTCGAAGCCCTCGCCGGTTCATGGATATGAAAATGGCCCCGTACTCGCATGTTTATAAGTGGGGAAAGCGGCCCCTTATTTCGTCGTAGGACTGTCTTTATCCCAACCTAATCTATCCCGCTATCGACCATTTTCCCGGCAGCTTCCGAGCTTACCATAGGACGCCTCGTCAGGTGCCATCAGATAACCATAGCGATCGAAGCTCGCGTCGGCTCATAAATATGAAAGCGGCTCCTTATTTTGTCGCGGGGTTATTTCGCCCCAAACTTCCCCGCCATTAGCCATTTGAGCCACAACCATGAAGGAAGTCACCACCTCTCTTGGACCGAGAGCCGATTGCTTCCGCAACATACCTATCCGTTCAGCAGCATTCCAAACCCGTCCCTTTTGTATTTTGCTTCCTAACATGCAGCTTCACATTGTATTTATCTCATTGACATGTTAAAATGGTGATGCTCTCTGTAAAAATCTCACAGTATGTTGCTCAATTTTATAATGGCTTATATTTGGTTGCTATGAGGGATAAGTCAAAATGCCAAAAGGTGGTACAAAGAAGGCTAAGATGACAGAGAAAAAGCCGGCGCCACTTAAAACCGAGAATACACTCCAGGATACTAGGTGCACTACCGGTGTTCCTCCTTAAATCCGATGGGGTGACATTTATAGGATGATCCGAGACCAGGATGTCCCGGACATGTTGCTAGAAGAGGAGCAGATTTATCTAAATATCAAAGCCTCAGACATAGCTAGGGCTGCTACCCGCCCTGAACTATTCCCATGTGCTGAAGTAATCGGGTGGATACTCCAACATGCCGATGCTGAAGGAAGAGTACCATGACAGCAGGAAGATAGCCATTGCCTCATTTCACCCCGCATATATTTCCGCAGCCTACAAATTTCCCCGCTTCCAGCAATCTCTGACCGATGAATGGCTAGGCCAGATGAATAACGTTGAGATGGCCAAAAAACTACTAGTCGCAGGCAAGCATTTGAGAAAGAAAGGTAATGACGAATACGACATCCAGAATCTGAGACCTCCTTTCAGATTGATCGCTTTGATGTTGTGCAGAATCTTCAGCATGCCTGATGGCACCGTGTACAAGATTCAGTGGGTCCCTATCATCCACTTCATGGCATTTAAAGGAACTATGTTTGACTGGGCCACTCTCCTGTCAGATAGTTTGGCCTCAACGATAGTTGCTGCAAGGGAAAGACTAGCCTTCAAGAAGGCAGAATTTTTTATGTCCTCATATTTGATTGATTGTGTTTTGGCCAAGGTGGATTTCCCCAAATTGGGCTGCACATGGGATAAGGCCACCACCCCGGTTTTTACCGCTTTCAGGATGATGTGGGCCCAGAATTACAAACCTAGCTACAAACTCATCTGTGAGGGGTTCATCATGCCCCTATATGAGAAGATATTCAAGGAAGAGCCTAACTGCCTGTCGGAGAATGCTATGGAAGTCCTTGAAAACTACAGGGATTTTTATTGTTCAGAGCAGGGCACCTACCTCAGAATGTTTGGAGGAACTAAAGCTCCACATATTTTGCCAAGATATGCTACAGATTATGTGGTCCTTAAGGAGGCAGTAAGACAGATGTTCTTGGATGGAATTGGAGCCGTGCTCAACAAACAGCACAAGGCCTCCTTTCCCTCTCTACCTTTCTGCATAGGAGCCTACAAGTTCTCGGGGGTTGCCTCAGCCGAAGAGTTTGTTCAAGAGCTGAAAGCCTTCCACTTTGGTGAGGTAATCTTCCACAGGAACGACAGGAAGGGAAAAGTTGCTGAGCACTGTAGGGAGATTTATGCTCATTTTGAGTACTCTCATTATCATGATGCCGAGGATGAGGTATTTAGAGGCATCAGCAACATAGCCGAGATGAGAACCTTTCACCAAGGCAGTGGAGCAAGTTCTAGCTCCGCCAAGACCCTGGAGACTAGCCAGCAGAAGGAGAAAGAAGCTGACGATGCCCGAGATCAGATTAAGAGAGGAAGCAAGATTGCTACAGGAGGTTGAGGAAGCCAGATTGCTTCAGGAGGCTGAGGAAGCCAGGGTGCAGCAAGAAGCTGAAAGTGAGAGGCTGCAGAAAGAAGCCGAGGAATCCCAACAGTAGAAGGAGGCTGAAGATGAAACGTGGCAGAAAGGAAATGAAGGTCAGCCACAAGTTGAAGGAGGGGAAGGAGGATAGGAAGATGAACGGAAAGCGGAAGAAGAGCTGAAAGCAGGAGAAGATGCCCAAGCAAGTGGGTCCAGTGTCCAAGACATGGAAATAGACGTACTTCAAGAAGGTGGCTCTGGTACCCAAAATGTGGGAACAGATCCAGCTCAGGGAGTCCGGACCCCACCAGCTAAAGAAGAAATAGACATTATGGGCCTCCCAATTTTCCCGTACACTCCATCAGGGAAACATACGGTGTCCAAGTGGAATGAATTTGTCTATGATAAGAAAAGGAAAGCAATGGTCCTCAAATCGGAAGAGAGGATCAAAAGTCTCTTCTAGGAGGTCATCATTATCCACCGAGAGATCACTGTAATGCGGAATACAGATAAGGATCCTTTAGCTATGGCATCCGCAGTGGTAGAAACAACAAAAGCATCACTGGACAATGTAGGTGTTATAGTTAGAGAAAATGAATTAACAAAGAGGAGAGCTCGTACACTACAACAGACTGTGGCTAATGAGCAAGCCTACAGGGATCTTGTGGTGAACAAGTATAATTTCCTGTATGCCGAGCATAAAGAGCTATCAGGCAAGTATAGCCAGCTGGAGGAGGAAAAGGACCAACTAACGCTCCAGATGATGATTGTGGAAGCAGAGAAGAATGAAGCAGAAGATAAAGCATCCCATCTAGAAGCAGACAAGCGGGCATTAGCTGAGCAATTAGAGCAAGCTGAGAGCAGGATGATGGACATGTCTCCCTTCCATGAGCTGTCCTGCAGCATCCTGAAGCAAACATATGACACTGAGGAGCTAATCACGGCTGAAGTTTGCAAGCTGAAGGCCATGGTGGTGAGACTAAAAGAGATTAATGCAGAGGCCCATAGGCTTAAAGCTAAGCACACTCGGGTTAAGGCTAATATCCAGAGCCAGATAGAATGGAGAAAAGGAAAGGTGGATTTCCCCACTCATCTCCCATTCAAGTCTGAGGAGGGTTTTAATGAAGACATAGCCCTTTTGGACTTCTGCAGAAGCTGTGGCAGTAAGCTAATGGCCAGTATGCAAGGGACAAGGGATAGGATCAACGATCTGTATCAAAGAATCCAGGGAGTGCATGACAGGTTCAAATTGAACTTCCCGCAATCCCTCGATGACTTCCCGGGTGAAGAACAACGCTTGGCTGAACTAAAGGAAGAACTGGGCATCCAAACCGAATATGTGAAGAAAATTGATGTCCTAGCAATTGACGACCTCCAACATTATATTGGAATGTCATCAGTCCACAACCACTTGCTTAAAGAAGTACATCAAGCTGCAGTGATGGAAGTTCAAGGCATTGGAGCAGAGCTTAGAAAAAATGTGACTTCTCAGAAAATCTTGCTCCCTGCTTCCGCAAACATAGTCATAAGGGACACTAGCATTTGGTATAGTTACATTGCGGAGGAGGAGAAGAAAGCAGCAAAAGTGGAAGGAGAAATAGCGAACCCAGACTCTTCTCTCCCAGCAGCCCCAGCTATGGCAGCTAGCTCAATTCCCTCTTCCCCAGCAGTGGCAGAAATTCCATCCAGCTCAATTCCTTCTTCCCAAGTAGAAGCAATAGCTCCAGTGGTTTCGAGTGCCTCTCCTAAGGAAACAGCAGCAACAACTGTTGGTTTGAGCGACCCTCATCAGGATGAAGCGCACGTGCAGGAATGAAAGTGCTGAGTTAGAGCGTTAATTCTGATTTTTTTGTATTTTTTGGGGCTTTTCAGATGTGTAAAATCGTGGAAGCTAGGGGACAGCTGTCCCTATTTTCTGTTAAAATAATTTCTGTAAAAGAAAAGGAGTCACAATTTTGTATGATATAGAAGAAAATTCCTGTAGATGACAAGTGTAAGAGGCCAGGTGGCATCACAAAGGGCAATTTTGTAATTATAAATAGAAGTTAGGAAGTAGTGAACAGGACTTTTGGCAGGGATTTAATTTTCGGACTTGTACGAGCTATCTTGTGTATGTTCTATGAAAGTAAATCTTCTAATAAAAGCCTGGAGATGGATGTTTTGCATGGGAATGAAGGATGGATGTATATTGGACTATTCTGGTGACTTCCATACTGTAATGTGAGATCTTTCTTGCTGTCTGAATTATTTCTTTGCAACTAATGATTTCACTCCTTTCTGTGCAAACGATTTCTCTGTTTCATGAGTAATGAATGTGCTTCATATTAAATTAGAAGCTATCTTTTGATATCTTTCATCTTTGTTGTAGCTTTATCTATAAGATTTAATGGCTATCTGTTCTTTCTTTAAGATATCCACTACAGCTCATTACTCATGCTTTAATTTGGCTCCTTGCAGGGACAATTAGATTTATTTCATGTGTTTTTTAGACTTAGATCTGTTCTTTCAGTTTTGCATCTAGATTAAATAATCTTGCTTCTCTCTTTGATGAGTAATGAAAATGTGTTATTTGTAATTAGAAGCTATCTTCTAAGATCTTTTATCTTGCTGTAGCTTTCTCTTTAAAGCTTTAATGGCTGCCTGTTCATTCTTTAAAGATAACGTTTACAGCTCATTGCTCATGCTTTAAATGTGGTCCTTGCAAGGATAGTTATGTGTATTTCAATTTTATACTTAGATCTGTTTTCTCAGTCTTGCATCTAGATTAATTATAGATTAGGCACTTGCACGTCATTATAAAACATAAAATCCAAAAGAAAGGTGGATCGGGCCATAACCGGTATAATTGGAATTAAACTCCAAACCCATGGTTGCCGGAACCGCTAACCGGACGGATTCCCTATACCAAATGGTAGATAATCTAATTGGGATCATCTATAGGGGAGAATCCCTTTCTGATTGATGCTACGATATCCGAGGCATCAACACACTTCTTCCTCGAAGTGTCATCAATCTAAAGAACACCAAGCATCTCTTTGAAGTACTCAAACTTCACTTTGGCTAGTGGTTTCGTCAACACATCTGCAACCTGCTCATCCGTTGCAACATACAGGAGCTTCATTGCTCCTCTCTGCACCATATCCCTGATATAGTGATATTTGATCTCAATGTGCTTCAACCTGTCATGGAACACCAGGTTTTCAGATAGCTTCACACAACTCTGGTTGTCACAAAAGATACCTGTAGCATCCAACGGGAGATCAAATAACTCAAACAGTAGCTTCCTCAGCCATACTGCCTCACAACTAGCCGAACAAGCTACAACATACTCTGCTTTGGCTGTACTCAGTGCTATGCAGGACTGCTTCCTACTAAACTAAGAGATCACACCTGATCCCATATTGAAGTAGCACCCAAAAGTGCTCTTCCTATCTACAACACTTCCTGCCCAATCTGAATCAACATAACCCTGCAGGTTAAACTTTTGATTTGCATCATACTTGAGCCCATAATCAATTGTACCCTTCAGGTACCTTAGAATATGCTTTACAACAACCAGGTGAACACCTCTGGGATCCGTCAAGCACTAGCTCAATGTGTTCACTGAAAAGCAAATATCTAGTCTCATGTTCGTCAGGTACATCAAGGACCCAATCATCTGACGATACACAGTGACATCAATCGGATCAGATGAAGCATCACACAGAAGCTTCAGGTTCGATGGCATAGGTGTGGCCATGGCCTTGCAGTCCATCATCCCGAACCTCTTCAGGATTGATACTTCATACTTCCCTTGTCCAAGGAAGATTCCATCTGCACTCTGCCACACCTCCATACCTAGAAAGTAGTGCATCATCCCCAAGTCCTTCATATCAAACTCTGCAGCAAGCTTCCTCTTTGTGTCGACAATCAGTCTATCCTCACCCGTAACAGACAGGTCCTCCACATACAAGAGTAGAATCACAGGATTTCCTTCCTCAACCTTGTAGTAAAGGTTGGAATCCACTTTACTCTTGGTAAAGCCTAAAATGGATAGAAAGCTATCTATCCTACCATACCAAGTCCTAGGAGCTTGCTTCAAGCCATACAAGGCTTTCTTTAGTCTGCACACATATGATTCTCTGTCATGTGTCTCAAAACCAAGTGGTTGCTCCATATACACTTCCTCCTCAACTACACCATTCAAGAAGGATGTCTTGACATCCATTTGGTGTATCTTCCATTTCATCACTGCAGCCGAGGCAAGTACTGATCTGATGGAAGTGTACCTAGATACAGGAGCAAAAGTTTCTTCATAGTCTATCCCCTCTTTCTGGGAGAAGCCACGAGCTACAAATCTCGCTTTGTATCTCTCTATGCTTCCATCTGCAGCATGCTTGATCTTGTAGATCCACTTGGAAGTCACAACAGACTTCCCTTCAGGTCTTGGTACCACATCCCCAACATCATTCTCCATGATATATTGGTATTCCTTAACCATGGCATCCTTCCATTCTTTCTTTTCTGCTACTTCATAATTGGAAGGTTATTTGTTCATAATATCACAGAGTAAGGTAACATAGCTGGTATGAGATCTAGTTCTCTTCCTTTCTCTGTGTTCTTCTTCTAGAATGCCATATCTTTCTGCATCTTGAATGAGCTCTCTAGCCCATGCAGGCTTCCTCTTATGAGAGTTCTTCTCACGGGGTGGATCTACAGGTTCTTGTGGATCTTCAGCTTCACGATTTGCTTCTGGAATTGCTTCGGTCATGGTGGTGTCTTGGAATCTGATTTCCTTTGGTTCTTCATGATCTTCAACAGGTGTCTTCCTTGATTTGATATAAGCTGAGTCTTCATCAATGTCACATCCCTGCTTACATCAATCTTCTTGAACACTGGAAATTATATTCTGTAAGCCTTCAATCTTTCACTGTAACCCACAAAGATGCCCTTCTTTCCTGAAGGATCTAACTTAGTTCTCTTTTCCTTTGGAACATGAGTATATACTGGACAACCAAATATTCTGAGATGGATGACTTCAGGTTTCTTACCAGAAAAGATCTCTTCTGGTGTCTTGTTGTCCAATATCCTGTGAGGTGCTATGTTCTGCACATATACAGTTGTTCTAGTTGCTTCTGCCCATAGATGCATAGGTAGATCTTGATCATGTAGCATTTCCCGAGCTGCTTCCATGATTGTTCTATTCTTTCTTTCTGCAACTCCATTATGTTGTGGATTGTAAGGAGCAGTCAACTCCCTCTTAATACCTGAATCATTGCATAGCTTCTTGAAATCACCTTAAGTGAATTCTCTACCATTGTTGGATGTGAAGGTCTTGATCTTCTTATCAGTTTGATTTTACATCAATGATTTGAATTCCTTGAATTTATCAAATACTTCATCTTTGTTCTTTAAGAAGTAAACCCAAGTCTTCCTAGATAAATCATCAATGAAAGAGACACAGTATACATACCCACTCAAATAACTTGATGACATCGGACCGCATACATCGTAGTGGATAATTTCCAAGATTCCTATTGCTTTACTTTCACTGCTTGGAAATGCCTTCTTAATGTTCTTTCTTTTTGCACATCCTTTCCAAACACCTTCATGATTTGTCTTTATTTCAGGAAAACCCTCTACTGCTTTACTTGCAACTGGTAGTGCTCTATAGTGCACATGTGAAAGCCTTCTATGCCAAAGTTCGCTTAGCTCCATGGATTCATATACCATGGCATGTTCAGGTTGTCCCTTCAATTTGTACAATCCTCCCTCTTACTCTCCAATCACCACTGCATCATCTATAGTTTTACCCTTTGGCCACATTAGGACTTTGACATCTACAAATGCAACCCTCATGTCTTTTTCATCTAATGCAGATATGGAGAGTAGGTTCTTCTTGAGCCCAAGTACATATAGTACATCTTTCATCTTCAAATACTTTCCAGAGTCTAGGTTGTAGGAGGCTTCACCACTTCCCTTGATGGGATATTGATAGTCATCCCCAAGTTTTACTTTAAGGGGTGACGCATATTCAGAAAGATTTACAAAAGATTCTTTAAACCCAGTCATGTGTTTGGAAGCCCCACTATCAATAAGCCAATCATTACATCCATGATAGATAGTACCTGTGAGAGCAAAGATCAGAACATATTCATCTTCACTTGATGAAGCATCACTTTCTGCCCTAGCCTTCCTCTTGGGAGGTTCATCATCCTCAGCAGCATGAGCATGATACCTCTTTTTGCTTCCCTTCTTCTTCTTGTTGAAGTTGTTGTGTCCTTTTTGTTCTTGGGACAATTTATAGCAATATGTCCCTTCTCATTACATGTAAAACATCTTCTCTTCTCTTTATGCTGATGGTGGTGAGAAGATTTCTTGAAATGAGACGGCTCTCTCTTGGGATTTCCTTTCTTGGTGTGTGTTGTGAGAGCTTGATCTTCATTCCCCATATTTTCTTCTTGGGCCACCAACCTTTCTTCTTCTTGTGAGCATTCCTCCCACAGTCTACTGAAGGAGATCAGTTTTCTTCTTGCACAGATTCCTTGGATAAAGGAATCCCATGACCTAGGTATGCCATTCAAAGTGGTCATAACAATTTCACCATTCTCCACCACTTCATCCATAGCTTCAAGTTGTTCCTTGATCTGAGAGACCTTAGAGAAATAGGATTGAATGGTCTCTCCATTCTGAATCTTTACCCCTTTCAATTGATTCCGCAGAGTCATCTTTCGATTTATGTTCTTCCCTTCAAATAGCTTGGTCAAGGAATCAAACATTTCCTTGGGTGTCTTTAGCGATGACACATATGGTAAGATATGGTCTTTGATAGAATCAGCAATGATCCTCTTTTCTTTGACCAAGTTCTTCTTATGCAAGGCCTTAGCCTCTTCTTCCTCTGGGACAGGAACCTCAGAACTTATGTAAGTATCCAATTCATTTTCTTCTAGGATTAACCCAATCTTATACTTCCATGCTCGGAAGTTATCATCCCCTTCAAGCTTATCCTCAAGCTTGGTGTGATGAGACATCTTAAAGAGTACTTCAAATGGAAATAGAAAATATTTAGGTCTTACCACTTGATTTGCAGAAATATGGATCTGGAGCTGAATTAGGGTTTGTTAGAGAAACCCTCAAAATTGAAAATGTGAATTTAAAACTTTCAAAGGGGTAGAAAGATGCGCCTTGATGAGCTATTCATCCTAGTATATTCAGAAATTGAAAGCGGCAAGGTTTCACCCTTAAGAAATGCTTTTTAGTCTTCCTAGATTCACTAGGGAGGACCCTGAATTAGGGTTTGAGTTTCCCAAAGCTTCACCCAACCTAAAAGTTAGATCCAAAGCTCAAAATTTTGATTTTTCCAAGGAGCTTCCATCTATGTCCTTAGATTTCAGAAATTCCTATTTTTGTTGAAACCCTAATTTTTAGGGCCAAACATGAAAGTGCCCAGAATTGAATTCTGATGGGACAGAAAGATGCACCTTGCTGAGAAGAGTCAAAATACCCTACTTCCTTTCACGATTTGTGGAGATAAACCCAATAAATAGGAAACCCTAGTTTCCGCAACTGCAAAGTGTCTTCTTCTCAAGTTAGCTCTGATACCATGTTAATTTTTTAGCATTAATTCAACATACTCTAGGATCTTTACTAAGAGAATAACATGTATAGAATATCAAGCATATCAATGCATATCAATCACAACAAGCATTCACCTGAGACAATGGACACACAGAGTTTCACTGGGGAAAACCATAAAGGTGAAAAACCCCACAACTTCCTTAGAGATAGAAAGAGCAATGATACAACCCAAGTACAAGAGATAGTCCTCCTAGCAGCTACTCCTCCTTCCTCACTTGTGCGCCACTTTCTGGTCAATGTAGAAGTGAATAATGAGATGACCAAATAGAGTGCCTCCCGCACTCTATTTATACAAGACCTGACCTGCCTAATAAACTAGTAGGGGTGACTTGTCTAACTCAGTCTAATAACCCATGGTAATACTAATCAAGGACGACCCCACACTTGGTGGTCTAATAACCCATCACATGCAAGTTGCGACACTTGTCAATACAAATGATGACACTTCCATATGGAGGAATAATAACATCTCTATAGGAGTACCATATACATAGGTGAAATACATTCCGAAGTTACATATACATCAACAAACACATTCACCAAGGTTATTTGTGGCTCGACCACAATGTCAACCTAACTATTGACATCATTCACTGCATTAATGGATTGAGTAAAAGGGGTAAAGATCCCAAGAAATTCTTCCAAGGAAAGAGCAAGGACAAAGAAGCTGTGGCGAAGATGAAGGAAACTCAAACGGTCGTCAAAGGAAAGCAGGGCTTTCAGATGGATGACATCGATGACAAAGCAACGAAGTTCATCGCACAACAATTAGCAGGCAAGATCTTAAGAAAATGCAGGCCTCTGGAGGTAAGTGCGGGCGCAGTATTGCTTGGCGCCGTGGCCGTGGAAGGAGAACAATTTAATTGGTCTCAGCACTTACTGAATGCGATCATGAAAGAACTCAAGGACACGCAGCTCAATGGAGGAAACTTCCACTATACTCAGCTCATAGTGTTGATCGCCTTTCATGGCTGGAAGGAGCCGAAGGATTACGTTGGCCTAGTCACTGATAACAATGATTGCAGAGGACCCTGGTATGCAAACCTATGGGAAAATATGAACTTAGAGAGGCATCACGTGACAGTTGAGGTGTTCTACCAATATTATATCGAGCTACGCGACGCAATCATAGCCATGCCCTGGATAATAAAGCAAGTAACAAGTAGATATATTCACATTGTTAATTTTTATGCTGACATGCGTAGTATTCAGATTTCAGCCAAAGCATAGAAGAGGAAGGTGGAATGGTTCACAGGAAACTATCATATGTACGAAGATGAAATTGACACTATCATGAAGGAATGGCCTGCCGAGTTTCGAGTGGAAATAGTGGATGTCGAAAGTGACTCCACTGAGGATGAACCCATTCCATGTCCTATCATTGAAGAAAAGGAGATAGGAAAAAGGAAAGAAGTTGAGAGCCCGGTACAGAAAAAGAGGCCGTGAAAGAAGCATAAGGCTGATAAGAGCCAATCACACGTAGTCCTCAGTGAGGAGGATTATCAAACAATCACCGTGAAGGTCACTGAGTCGATGGAAGATTTGCTCACCAAGAAGGAGAAAAAGGATAAAGTCATTTAGGATGGCCTGCAAAAGAACCTGACCGCACTGCAGGGGATTACAAAGAAAATCCAAGAAGTCCATAAAAGATTCCCACTTCCGCAAGACTCAGAGTCCGAAGGGAAGTTGGGAGGAACTTTACAGTAGAGAACACCGCAGTTAACCATGACCATCCCTACGAAGTCCCATATCGTCCATCTGGATTCGATAACAGTAAGCTTTCCAATGCCATAGAAACTAATGTTAGACATGAAGAATGTCGAGCGTGTGGAGCTTGACTTGGAAAAAATACCACTGTCGGGCCTACACTATTTACATCTACATTGCGTATAAGAAATACATGAGAGAACCACTGACGACTGAAGGGGCAAGCTGAGCTACAAGCAGCTAATCGGCAGTTGGAGGAAGCTAGCTCGTCGAGAGTTATGGAACTGCAGGATGCATTCGATTGTCGCCAGAGGCTGGAATCTACGATCACTACGGTCGCAGATGGCATAGATGATTATGAAGTTCAAGTAGACCCCGCAGATATAGTTGTTAAGATTGGTGAGCTGGTTACCAGTCTTAAGACAAAGATGCAGAATATGGAGATTGTCCATGAGGCTAACATCACTGCTTTGAAGGAGCAGATAAACCCACAAACCCCACCAAATGAGCAACAGCTAAGATAGGAAGCAATGAAAGCTGCAGCAGTGACTATTGTTTTCAAAGTGGCTAAGTGCCAGAGTCTATTAGATGACACGTCGAAGGAATTCACATCCCTCGAAGAAGACCTAGGATTGCTGCAAGTAAAAAATGTTGTCAAAGATAAGCAAGTAGCACTAGAGCAGTTGGATACAGAAGTAAAATCCATGCTGCCAAGAGAAAGGCTCATGAAGTACCGAGAAATAAATGTGCTTAAGAAGGAAGTGCAGGCCTTACGGGAAAAAGAGACCGAACTGGGAGACAAGTAGCAGGCCTTACCAGAAGATGCTTGCATGATCTCGCAGGAGATCGAGGAGAAGTTAAAGGAGTTGCACAAGATTCGGGAATATGTTGAAGGACAGATAGGTGATGAGATCACCCCTGAGATGTTGAAAATAGTCAACCAAATCGAGCAAGACACGAAGCAAGCAGTCCAGAAGTTGATTGCTACATATAATGAGTTTGCTGCAAAGCTAGCTCCGCAAGAGGTAGAACAGCTCAGTGAAGTTGAAGTTGCAGGTGGCTCGGGGATGAGCCACAGGTGAGTGTTAGGGGCCTGTTCGGCCTGGCCCAAGTGGGGCAATTTTGAGCAAGAAAAAGTTTTGGAACTGTGGAGCTGAGAGCAGTTTAGTCGAAACATTTTTGTATAAGTTTTTGGGATGCTGTGAAGTTTCGCGCAGCATAGCATCGGAAGAGCTGCGAAGTAGAGTGCTGCGAAGTGTCCAATCTACGGAGATCCAACAAGGCAGAGTGTTGGATGGAAGATGGCACGTGTTCCAGTTAGACCATCGGTGGTCTATTTTTGGTAAAGATTATCCAAGAGTGCTAAGCGACGGGTAGGAGAAAATTGGGAAGAAAGCGACTAGTCACACATGCGAAAGATACCACTACCTAAACCAGTCACACGAGACCGTTAGAGGAAGAACAGCTCGGTGAAAGCGACCTATTGGCATGCGCTTAATAGGAAGAACGATAGTGACGTGAAGCATGCATGGAAGACCGCCACGATGGAATATTCGCTACCAGGATCCAGCAGTCCAGTTTTGGGGAAACCATAACAGTTTTATAAACCTAAGGTTTTTTCCCTGTAGATTGTAAAGACATGACCTACGAGCATGATCTATAGGTAAGGCATTTTTGTATGGGAAAGGGTTACTCTTCATTTTGTTAAGCTTTGAATATTGTTGCATATTTTAATCTTAGTGCTATTGTAAAGACTCTACAAGTTTGTTAGGCTATTTAGACACTTAGGAGTTAGTTAAGATCAACTTGTGTAATATATCTGTTAGGGAAAGTGTGTTTCTTTAGTATGCATTAGTATGCATTTGTAAATATTTAATTCAACGGTCACGATATGTTCTCGACATAGAGTGATCCGATGGCTCAACTTCTCTTAGATCATACCTAACCTTGATCTGTGGCTTAACACCCGATTGGTCCATGATCTCTATTTAAAGAGCATGGAGGGTCATTGTTTAGTTGATCGATTATGAGAAGCTCATTTGTAACTTTTTTTTTTTGCATAATAAATTGTCCCGTAGAAGCTATTTGGCCGGAGTCGTGGAGTGTTTCCCTCAAGAGGGTTTAAACAACGTCAAAACATCGGTGTGTTGATCTGTGATCTATTTGTGTGAAGTGGTTTCTCTTGGTGTTCAGTCCTTTGGTAGTACCCTATGTACCCGAACATGGTATCAGAGCTTTTATGAAGAGCCACTTTCAGTTATGATCTAAATCTTGAACTGTTGTTGCCGAAACTCGAAATGGTTTCTGGTTCTGGTGATTCTGTGCATTTCTGGGTAGTGGGAGGTGTTCCATTACGTCCGGAGCGCCGTTTCCATTGGGAACTAGTTTTCGTTTGATCGAAAACAGTTCCCAGTTGCTTCAGAAACGCGTATTTCATCATATCTGAAGGTATAATGTTACAGTGACGCATTTTTTTATTTTCTATTTTATAAGGAAAAAATCTCATATTTCATCATTTTTTACTATTAGATTTTTTTTTGGTTTCGGATTTTTTCTTTCCTTTTCTGCATATGCTCTTTGCCATGCACCTTAAGCGATCTCGGCAAATCAAAAACAAAAAGGGAAAGGGTTTTTCCCTGCTGCGTATGCTCTTTGTCGTGCACCTTGCTCGATCTCGGCAAATCAGAAATAGAGAGAAAATGTAGACTTCTTGGGAAAGCTAACGAGATCTAAGTCCATAAGTGTGAAAAAAAAAATTTGTGTCAGTTTGTGGTGTGATTTGTAGGAAAGAAGGCAAGCACGGAAACCGAGCAAGAAGAGTAAAAAAAAAAACCTTTCTCATTCCCATATTTTACATACCTTTTAATCTAGCTCACTTGGTTCAAAGTTGCTTTATTCCTTAATAGGTCTTGAGTTCAAGTCTTAGGAAGTTACTTTTAAAAGAAAAAGTGCATGCAATTTATATTTTCAAGTTACTTTATTGTAAAAGTGCATCTCACTTAAATAATAAAAATAAATAAAAAGTGAGTCACTTAAGTTCTTTTTTATTGTTGCACTATTTAAAAGTAATATCATTGTAAAAGTGAAATCACTTATTTACAAAAGTGATTCACTTAAAGCAACTTTCTTGTAAAGCGATTGTAAAAGGTTCATCTTGGGAAGAGGGGGGTCCTTTTTTTTTAGCTGATCATTCTCTATGTGCCACGTCACTATTGGGGACATCTTCAATAGTTTCTTTGTTCAAGCATAACTTCATCATCCGAAGTCAGTTTTCAGTGCCATTTTTTTTAAACCACCTATTTTTTTTATCTCTTCGCATCCAGACTATTGGTTTCTGCTTTTACAGCCATTAATTTACAAATATGGCCGCCCCTTCTGATATTCTACTTAATAGTTCCAACTATTTCTCATGGAAATCTCGTATGGAGGATATTCTACGAAGTAGGGGACTTTTCAAAATTACCTCAAGGAAAGAAATAGAACCCACTAATGATGATAAGAAAATAAAATGGGCAAATAGATGTGACGAAACTCGTGGATTGATTGGGATGTCAATCTCTACTGATTTGTGATTCCACATATCTGGAATTGATTAACCTGATGTTGCTTGGGACAAGTTGGAATCTGTGTTTGGTAAACACAGTGAAATTCGAGGTCACCAACTCGAAAATGAGTTGATTTCTTTAAATCCAAGTGATTTTTCATGCATTCAAGATTATTTATCTAAGTACAAAACTCTTAAACTCTTATGTGCAGAATGTAAGATTAAGAGGGAAGACAAGCAATGCATCTATAATATTCTTTCAAAACTTGGACCTGCATATTTTGTTTTTGTATCTACATTTTACTCCATGAAAGAATTATTGAATGCAACTAGCTATCAAGAACCTAGTCTTGAATACTTTTGTGATTCCTTGATTAGAGAGCAAGATAAACTCATCCATCTTGGAATAATCAACAATGCAAATACATCTGGGAAAGCCTTATTGTCCCAACAGAAAGAAAAGTCCAAGCCTCCCAAGAAACAAAATTTTCGCAATAATAAGTCAAACAAGGGTCCCAAACCCTCTCAGTCAGCTCCTTCTTTAAAAAATGACAAAGGATCCAAGCCCAAAGGCAAGAAGACTGAGTGTCATTGCAACTATTGCGGGAAAGATAATCATGATGAATCCAAGTGTTTCAAGAAGATGGCAGCCTTGAAAGAAGCAATGAAGAAGCACCACATCAGCCTAGATTCACCTTTAGAATCTACCTCTCATGGACATGCACTTTGTGCTTCTGGTTATTCTTATAATGCATCTTCTTCTTCTACTTCAAATGAATGGCTCATTGATTCTAAAGCATCTTATCATATGGCTAAGGATCAAGCCATCTTTTCTACTATGCATGAATGTAACACCAAACAAATATTTGTTGGTGATGATAGATCTCTAAGTGTTGTAGGAGCTGGAACAATTCCTGCATTATCAGTCTATCAGATCACTCATTCTGGTGAAGGTAAAACTGTGACCTTTACACCTCACCAAGTTGTAATCAAGGATTTTAAAAATCCTCAACAGGTCCTAGCTACCGGAATTGTTGATGATATTACTAGGTTGTACAAGTTTAACATATTTTTGGGTCATCACTTTTTCCTTCAGTTTTTGTTGCTCATAGTGATAACTTGAGCAAACTTTGGCATGAGCGATTTGGTCACTTAAATTATTGCTCATTGCAACAACTATGTAAAGAAAATATGGTGACAGGTCTTCCGATGGTATCTTGCAGAGATGGTGTTTGTTCCGGTTGTGTACTCGGAAAACATCATCGGGACAGTTTTGACAAACATGCCTCTTGGCACGCCTCGGTTCCCTTGGAGCTTGTGCATAGTGACTTGTGTGGTCCTCTTCCATCTGCTTCCTTTTCTGGTTTCAAATATTTCTTAACTTTCATTGATGATTACACCAGACGCACTTGGGTTTATTTCCTAAAACTTAAGAGCGAAGTATTTAACATGTTCTTGGCCTACAAGGCCCTTATTGAAAAACAATCTGGTCATCAAATTATTAAGTTAAGATCTGACAATGGAGGAGAATATGTTAACAAAGAGTTCACTACTTTCTACACTGAACAAGGCATCCAACAATAGCACACTGTTCCATATACACCACAACAAAATGGTGTAGCTGAGCGGAAGAACCGCACTTTAAAAGAAAGGGCTAATTGTATGATCCAATCTAAGGGACTAAGTCTTCAATTTTGGGCTGAAACCATTAATTGTGCAAATTACATAGTGAATCGCACCCCTACTAAAGCATTACAAGGTATCACACTGGAAGAAGCATGGAGTAAAACTAAACCTAATGTAAGTCACTTCCGTGTGTTTGGTAGTGAAGCATGGGCTCACATTTCGGATGAAAAACATAAAGCATTGCAGCCTAAAAGTGAAAAGTGCATATTTGTTGGATATTCTGAAGATGTAAAAGGTTATAGACTTCTTCAACCACATTCTCATGATATAATCATTAGAAGAGATGTCAAATTTGATGAAAATCTCTTGGCCTGTGAGCCTAACTTGGTGATTGTGCCATCTTTGGCCTGCGAGCCTGATTCGGCGTTTGTTCCTTCTTCTTCTTCTTCCAACTTCCTTGACAAATTTCTAACTCCAGTTTCTGATGATGACAGTGAGAATGAAAATCCACCTCCGCCTGCTCATGTTCCTCCAGTTGTACCAGCACAAGTGCTTCCTCGATGGGTCTGTTCAACATCTGGAGTAGCTGGTGATATTGCCGGTGATCCTAGAGATCAACGACTAACACGTTCTCAGTTTCAGCGAGCCTCTTCTCTTTTGGCTCAAGTTTTCGAGAATCATGATCCAGAAACCTTTGCAGAAGCTTCAGGAAATCTAGATTGGGATGCAGCTATGGATGAAGAATATCGTTCCTTAATGGTGAACGATACTTGGGATCTTGTATCTCTTCCAAAAGGAAGAAAACTTGTCAGATGTAAATGGGTCTACAGAACTAAGTATGCATCAGATGGAAGTGTTGAAAGACTTAAGGAAAGGTTGGTTTCCAAAGGTTTTTCCCAAGTTGAAGGGATTGACTACAATGAAACCTTTGCTCCTGTCACCAAAATGAACTCCATCTGCCTTGTTCCTTCCCTTGCAGCCTTACACAACTGGGAAGTCCATCAAATGGATGTGAAGTCTGCCTTCTTACATAGTGATTTATAGGAGAAAATTTACATGGAACAACCTCCTGGATATGTTCAGAATAACTCTAGCCTTGTCTGCCGCCTTATGAAATCCTTATATGGCCTTAAGCAAGATCCTAGAGCTTGGTATGCCAAAATGGATAACTTTCTCCTTGACACTGGTTTTTCTAGATGCCATTCTGACCCCTATGTCTATACCAAGAAAGTAGGAAACTATCTCATCATACTTGTTCTATATGTTGATGACCTTATTCTTACTAGTAGTGACCCTAAGCTTATAACCCATGTGAAATCCAGTCTTGAGCAAAATTTTGAAATGTTAGACTTATGACATTTGCATTATTTTCTTGGTCTCCAAGTCCTGCAAACCAAAGAAGGAATCTTTCTTTCTCAGACTAAGTATGCTTGTGACCTTCTTCGTCGCTTTCACATGGAAGATTGTACACCAGCCCCTTCTCCCTTCCAATCTGGAGTCAATCTTTCTGCCACTTGTACTTCACCTGAAGTCGATGCTACCTTGTATTGTCAGCTTGTTGGTAGTCTCTTATACTTGACTCATTCTCGTCGTGACCTTTCCTTTGTCGTTGGTCGTGTTGCCCGTTATATGCAGACACCTCATGAAAGTCACTGGAAAGCACCTAAAAGAATACTTCGATATATTGGAGGTACAGTTCAGTTTGGGATTCATTACAGTATAAGGGGGAAACGTTTGTTGGTTGGTTTCACTGATTCAGATTGGGCCGGTGATCCTGACAATCGAAATTCTACTGCAGGTTATGTTTTCAGTCTAGGATCTAGACCTATCACTTGGGCTTGTAAGAAACAACAAGCTCTTGCTCTTTCTTCAGCAGAAACAAAATATCGAGCCACAGTTAATGCCAGTCAGGAAGCCTTATGGCTTCGACAGATCCTTTCAGAGTTCAGATTCGAGCAGCAACAACCTACTCCACTTTGGTGCGACAATCAAAGTGCCATCAAGCTGGCCAAAGATCCAGTTCTACATCAACACCGAAAACACATTGAGCTACATATGCACTTCATCAAAAATCTTGTTCATGATCGTGTTCTTGAAGTGCTATTTTTCCCTACAGATGATCAAGTTGCAGACATCTTCACCAAGTCTCTTACAGAAGCGAAGTTTTCTAAACTTCGATCTATGTTAGGAGTTCAGGAACTTGTCATTAAGGGGGGATAGGCTCTAATGCCTCCTTCCTTCTCCTAATAGTGCCACTTTTGTAAATCCTTCAATGCTATCCCAAGTTGTTCTTAAGGGGGGATGTTAGGATATTTAGACACTTAGGAGTTAGTTAAGATCAACTTGTGTAATATATCTGTTACGAAAAGTGTGTTTCTTAAGTATGCATTAATATGTGTTTGTAAATACTTAATCTGACGGTCACAATATGTTCCCAACAAAGAGTGATCTGACGGCTCAACTTCTCTTAGATCATACCTAACCTTGATCTGTGGCTTAACACCCGATTGGTCCATGATCTCTATTTAAAGAGCATGGAGGGCCATTGTTTAGTTGATCGATTATGAGAAGATCATTTGTAACTTTCTTTCTTTGCATAATAAATTGTCTCGTAGAAGCTATTTGGTCGGAGCCGTGGAGTGTTTCCCTCAAGAGGGTTTAAACCATGTCAAAACAATGGTGTGTTGATCTGTGATCTGTTTGTGTGAAGTGGTTTCTCTTGGTGTTTGGTCCTTTGGTAGTACCCTGTGTACCCGAACAAAGTTGAGTGTGCAGAGATCTAGTTGAGAGAGAAGAGAGTCTGCAGCTGAGTGCGTAGACAAAGAACTATTGTACCCTTCCCAAAAGACTAATATAACAACAGTTCTTGTTGACGTAGCCTCCATCCGAGGGGTGAACCACGTTAAATACTGTGTAGTGTGATTTTTTTGTTTCTACATTTACTTATTTGCTTATAGTGGATGTTTGGATTCTCTTTTATCAGCAGTTAGATTAATGCTTTTATATGTATCGCCATAGAGGAGAAATGGGAATGATATGTTAAGTATTGTGTGAATGGATGAATGATGAATGCTTAGTATTCTAAGTTTGCATAAGTATCAGTTTATTGGATAATCACATATGTATGAAGGGATCATATCATATAACCCTTTGATGTGCAACACTGGCTGCATGCAATGTTGTATGTTTCGTCTTCCTGCAATTGTGATAAGCTACTTAATCTATGGCAGTAGATGAATGAATAAATGTTGGAGTAATGTCCGTATAATAGGTTAGTTCATACGAGGAAGCGCATAAGTCAGTTGCGTTGTCCTATAGTTTGCATTCCTATGTACCGCACAGTCGTCGGACGCGTTGGTCGCGCAGGTAATCTATTGATAGAGCCGTGGACCGCGACGCAGTCTATCGTCGCGCAGTCATCAGTTCGCAGTGCAAGTCCAATAGTGCACTATGCAGTAAGCCTGCCCGAACAACTCATCACACCACTGTGGAAACCTGATTCTGCAGTGCCCCCATTATCTACACCTCGGGTGAGACCTTAGCCTGTTCATAGGCTGTTGCCAAAAGGGCCGGTGAGAAGGGGTTTTGTTGGTTAAGTGAAACCGCGAAGAACCTGGGTCTACATTAGAAAACCTCTAGATCTGTTTTGTAAACCAACAAGCATAGAGTAGTATTAAATTGCTTTGAAAAGACTTTTACTTATTTAAATGATGCTTGTGAAACTGTAATAGTAAAGGGTATTCCTAGGAAGATATTTGTTAGATAGTTGTTTGCTGTGAATGTAATTAAGGACAAACAATCCACTACTGAAGATAGGTTAAAGCTAGAAGATATACCCTTTCTTAAAAAAAAATCTAATGTATTCCGGGAAGAAATTCCAGGACTACCTCCGAAAAGGGAACTCGATTTCACCATTGAGTTTGTATCGGGAGTGGTACCAACCTCAAAGGCTCCTTACAGAATGAATATTCTGGAGCTTAATGAACTTAAATCAAAACTCAGAGAATTGATTGATAAAAATTATATAAGACCTAGTGTGTCCCCATGGGGAGCACCTGTAATTTTTGTTAAAAAGAAAGACGGAACTATGCGTTTATGCATAGACTACCATCAGCTAAATAAAATGACTATAAAGAATAGATATCTTTTGCCCCGCATTGATGATCTGTTTGATCAACTACACGATGCAACGATATTCTTAAAAATAGATTTAAGGTCATGGTACCACCAAGTTAGAATTAAAGATGAGGACATCTTTAAAACTGCGTTCAAAACTCACTATGGACATTACGAGTTCGTGGTTATGCCCTTCGGGCTAACCAACGCTCTAGCAATCATCATGTGTTTAATGAACAATGTATTACATAAGTACTTGGATAAATTTGTAGTGGTATTTATTGATGACATTCTAATTTATTCTAAGATGAAAGAGGAACATGACGAACATTTAAAGATAATTTTACAAGTGTTATGGGAACACCAACTTTACGCTAAGTTTAGAAAATGTGATTTTTATGAAGATAAAATACAATACCTAGGGCATGTGATATCAAAGGATGGAATTGCAATAGACCCGGACAAGATAAAAGCAATTAATGAATGACCTACCCCGAAAGATGTAACTGGTGTACGATGTTTTATGGGAATTACAGGTTACTATTGTAAGTTTATAGACAGATTTTCTAGGATAGAAAATCTTATAACATCTTTACAAAAGAAAGGTAAGAAATTTGTATGGGATCAAAAATGTGAACAAAGCTTTAAGAAACTAAAACAGTTATTAACAACAACACCTATTTTAAAAATTGTTGATCCCAACAAAGATTTCATAGTATGTACGGATGCATGCAATGACGGACTTGGCAAGGTCTTACAAAAGAAGGACACACGATTGCATATGAGTCTAGGAAGTTAAAAATTCATGAAAAGAACAATGCAACTTACGACCTAGAGTTGGTTGCAATAATACATGCGTTAAAAATGTGGCGACATCATTTAATTGAAAGAAAATTTATTTTAATGACTGATAATAAAGAATTAAAATATTCGTTGGATCAACCAAATCTGAACGCAAGGCAAGCTAGGTGGCTAGCTTTCCTTAGCGAGTATGATTTCGAAATTCAGCACATTAAGGGAAAGAAAAATAAGGTTGTTGATGCATTAAGCATAAATGCTAAGCTAAATTTTGTTTCAGCAATTAGTACTTATAAAAGTGATCTAGAAAATCAAATTAAGGAAAGAATCGGTATGGATGAAAAATATCATAATTTACTTAATAAAATTGCTGAAGGTTGATGAAAGGGGGTTACTGTTGTATAAAAACAAATTTTATGTTCCTAATGTTGCTGAAATTAAGTTGTTGATTTTAAATTAATTGTATAAAAGTCCATACTCAGCACATCCTGGTTACTAGAAGATGATAACTATGCTGAGAAAAGATTATTTTTGGCCATGTATGAAAACTGAGGTAGCTAAATATATTGCTAGGTGTATAGAGTGTCAGCAAGTAAAGGTTGAACACAGACACCCAACTAGTTTGTTGCAGCCACTACCTATTCCATACTGGAAGTGGGACATAATTAGTATTGATTTTACTACGGTTTTAAAATCAAAAACCGAATGATTCCATAATGGTAGTTGTGGATAAGCTCAACAAAGCAGCCCATTTTATACCTGTTAAGGCAACTTATAAGGCTGGTAACATTGCTGAAATTTTTATGAAGCTGATTTTTCATTTGCATGGTATCCCGAAAGTTATAATTTATGATAGAGACTCAAAGTTTACAGGAAATTTCTGGAAATCCTTATTTAAAGGTTTAGATACTACTTTAAATTCTAGTACATCATTTCACCCACAAACAGATGGGCAGACTGAAAGAGTTAATCAAATTCTCGAAGACATGTTAAGAATGTATGTTAGAGATCAGCCAGATAAATGGGAGGATTATTTACATCTTGTTGAATTTGCTTATAATAACCATTATTAAGCTTCAACAAAACTCAGTCCCTTTGAAATCTTATATGGCATAAAATGTAGTACTCATATTTCTTGGAGCAATCCAGTTGAAAGGTTAATGCTAGGACCTGATTTGTTAAAAGAAATGGAACTAACCGTGAAACAGGTTCAAGGCAATTTGAAAATTGCACAAGATAGACAGAAAATTCATGTTGATCTCAAAAGAACTCAGAAAGAGTTTCATGTTGGTGAACATGTGTTCCTCAAGGTAATACCTACGAAGAGTTCCCCAAGATTGGGATCTGTGCTAAATTAACACCAAGGTATTGTGGACCTTTTGAAATCTTGTCCATGATAGGACCAATGGCATATCAGTTGGCTTTGCCACCAAACCTTAAAGTACATAATGTATTTCACATATCTCTTTTGAAAACGTATGTGCATGATGCTACTTATGTGATTAATTGGAATGATGTACAGGTGGAACCAGAAGGAGATTTTCTGGTGAAACCGGATTGTATCCTCGACAAAAGGGAAATTTTGCTTCATAATTGTACCATTGGACAGGTTAAGGTGCAGTGGAACCACCTTAGTCCGGACGAAGCAACTTGGGAATTGGAAAGTAATATGCGGGTGGCATATCCAATGTTGTTCCAGGAGGAACAAGAGAATGATGAATAAAATAACATCGAGAACGATGTTGAACTTAAGAGGGGGTGTTTGTCACATACCCAAACTCTAGACATTTTATGTTATGCATAAAACATTATGTTTTATTTTTATTGTAAAGTTTTATGACTATTGACCAAGTGGGGTCAGGGATGACTGTAATTAATTACTTTGAATATTTTATTATAAATAAATAAAAGCAGAGACAAACATCCAACGGAGACTATTGAATGAGTGTTCACTAACCCACTAGGAGGATTGGACTGTGGTGGAGAGAAAACTGACACTTGGCAGCATCCTCAACTCACTTCTAACTATTGCAGGGGGCAACTTCCCTACTTTTATGGTCATGTTCCCTAAGAAAGTGGAACAGAGCAGGTGGCTCATTTACTGAAATAAACTGACCAAAAGACCTAGGCATGCTACTTATTTACCACGGGGGCTTCACTAGAAGGCAATATAATATTACATTCATTCATATTACGGTATTAAATATTCATGAAAACCTAAAAATTATATTGCTTATATATTAAGGGGCAAAGGGTTTTTTAATTTAATGTAACAATACAAAAATACTTTGGAGTCTTTTTTATATGGGCGGGCTGACAAATATCCACCAAATGGAGATGGAGGGATCACGACCGAATGAGAAATTGGGTTGAGGCAAGGCTCGGGCTTATCAGTACGCACGGAAATCGCGTCTTGAGGCATGCTTGAGGCTAGGGGTTTCGTTGTGAAGTGGGTTTCCAGTCGATCATAGTCAAGAGACAGTGGTCATTGACAACCAATTGTTATCAATAGCCTTGGGAGGCTCTAAGCCTCCAGGGCCTGTTATAGGCCCTCGATAGGCCTTGGGGACTTGAATACCCAACCACTCGTGCCTATTACAAGCCTTGGGAGGTTTTGTCAGGCTCCTAGAGCTTGTTACAATCCCTAAGGACTTAGAGACCTAGCCCACAACAGGCTTAGTCAATGATTGGCAAACTACAACATGCAATCTAAATGTTGTACTATGTGCATTGGCTCTATTGACATACAAGAAGTGATCTCTTATCTCTTCATTAAACCATTAGATGTTGCAAATCATAATGATATCTGGTTGAGTAATTGCATTGTGGGTGAAGTAATGTGCATCCACAATATACATCGAAAGAATCAAGGTGCGTTGTAGAATGCATGTGGGGTCATAAGAGGGATATCATATCAATATACTAGGTAGAAATATAAAGGTGTATAAAAAATGTTAAAGAAAAATTTGATACATACAATATCTAGTGAAAATAGGGTTTTTTTTTTTTAATTGGGAAGGCATATTGGGAGGGGGTTAAAAAAACGATTTTGGAAGGTATTTTCCAATATTTAATAAAATTAGGGTTATTGTTTCATATGCCATGAACGAATGTGCTATGATAGCGGTTTATTGAGTGAAGCCCCTTGTGTTATTTACCCATCGAATTCAGCAGGAGGCTGTTCATTCCTACCTTGTGATAATTTCTGTGCATAAGAGATTTGATGAGGGGAAAGTTGGAAGTGATTGAGTGAACTAAGACTACATTCTGAACTAGTGCAGCCGCATTGCTGAGTTCAATATTGCTAAAGGAAGGAAGTACTACTACTAAGTGCTACTGCTAAGTTGCAAAGGAATTTATTCCATTACTCCACATAGCATCTTCGTCCTGGTGGTTCAGTGAACAGGCTCGAGGGTCCTAAGGCAAGTAACTTGGTTGTCTTCAGGAGCAAGTTGGGTGGAACGAGATCCTTTGGCTATTTGTTTCTTCTACAGTTATTAGGTTCAACTTTTGTTATCTTATTTACTTCTGTCTAATCAGTACTAATGATCTAAATGCTATTATGTTATCAGTTTTTAATTATAAACTAGACAAACTATACTGTTAGTGAATGTTTTAGTTCTACAATTTTATCTATTCTAAATTATCACTATAGCTGTTAGGTTAAGATACAGATTTTATGTTATGATAAACAAAATTAAGGAATGAATGATTATGCTTCCCTGTATTTTTCCTCACACTTTTCAGTGTCGTACTCTAGTACAGGGAAGAGTAATTAAATTTAGATATGAATAATGATATGCAGCAAATAAAGATGGATGAATGTTTGTCTGTAATGTTTTTGTACTTTAATTGTATTCACTTAAATATAAGTTTATTCTCTATTATGTAAAGAAGAACATGACAAATACCTAGTATATAGACTATTTTCCATAACAGCACACTCATAGTAAGAGAAGTAATGATTTTATGTTTTCTGTCCAAACTTAGATTGTCAGGGTTTCGACCTTGTAAAACATGAAAACACCTATTATTACATTATGATTTTAAACCTCTCATTTAAACATAATTTACAAACATTTTAGTCTCTATGTTAAAAACCCTATAACACTGGAAGTAGAATGCACATCTTTTATAACCAAAGCAAAGTTTGGTAGTGTCGTATAGAAGCATAAATTATATATATATAAACATTATTACTTACTAATAAAAATCACAATATATGTTGTTATAGTATCACAAATATGAAATAAATAGTTATCAAGAACAAGTATCAACTCTAATAAGTCTAGCAACAACCTCAAGGTTCAAACCCCATTTTCACCAATAGTATTATCAACTACATATATCGTTAACATTCAAGTCGAATTCTTCCACAGTTAATAATACAAATCTTTAGAAAACTAATGTATTGGGCAAATGTCTCAGGGTTCAAACCCTGTGGCTAAGCGTACACCATAAAACATTGTAAACAATTTACACATTAAAAAATTCTTAAGGAAAATGCGAGTCCAAGGACTCGAAACCCTTGACTTAGGTTCCTTTAAACCTTCATCTACCTTTATCTTCGGTCTTGCCCAAGTTTCATAAAACATCAAACAGTAATTTCCTTAACCTAGAAATGACGAAGGTAACCGAGAGCAATCTACAGGCTCAGCATTTCCTGACCTAATTTACCTATTACAAGCAACTCATAAGTGAACATTATAAGTACTACTGAAGGCATTTATGCAGAACAAGGTCGATAGATCAATCCTCAACAAGAGTCATTACATACAAAAATACGGTATTCACATAGCAGGGTTTAAACCCAGGTTCACAGTCAGCATTTCTTTTACACATTGGTAAAAACAAAACAACACTACATATAATAACAACATTGGACCTTGTCCCTTAAATATCAAGCATTGCAAATTAGCCAAGGTTTGGCCGAGAGCATCTCACCATCCTTTAATTTAGACCGTAAATAATTTCTGGGTAAACATAAACTTTAGTTACAAAACAAAGAAATCGTTGAGAATCCAATGAGAGGCCTTAAAGGCTCAGGAGAAACAATGCCCAGTTCTAATACAAACTTTGCATTTGCCAGGTGGCTCAAACCCTTTACCCATAACTGTAAAACCAAAGTTTAAAACAAAAATGATTTCTCAGTTATCCAACGAAGGCTGGTTGGAGTCATATTTCAGCACTAAAATTGCGAAGTACTTGGGATATCCTTAGGATGTCTCCGAGGCTTACCAGGGCCCTTGTGCTCACTTCCCTATCCAACTGAACGTAAGTTCATTGTCATTTTAGAACCTGCAAACAGCATTGGTGCTGGTGGTTAAAACTTTTAAAACTGTAATGAAAATACATTATCGATTTTAGAGAAAATTTTGTGAAGCGAAGGTTGGATTCGGATTCTTTACCTACAAATACTTGTTGCACCTTCGAAAACTTCAAACACGGTATCCGCATTTATTGTATATCAATAATGTTGTACTGTTATCACCCTAGTATCGAAATAACTTCAACCGAGAACCAGCAAGGGTTGATGACTTAGGCACAACATCGACTCCCAGGTGACCAATAAATCCTAGTAAGAAACTACATTGAGACCAGTGAATAACCCTAGTGCATCGTAAGGTATTAACTTACAGTTGAGAGATCTCCAGATCGAACCCTAGGCGAGTTCGCAACCATGAGAAACCTAAACCAAAAAACATCGTAGAGCCTGTCGGCCTCTCCCTTTTTTTTGCAAATTAAGCAAATTACGTTGAAAGTGGTGATATCAGTGCAGGTTAGGGTTAAACCCAAAACCCAAAACCCGAGAACTCCCTTAGATCGACGGTGTGGATCTTGCCACGGGTTAGAGTCTGCATACGACCACCTACCATATTAATATGCAATTAAAACCACAGCTTGCATTGTTGGGCATTCTGCCAACACATAACACCACCTCAAATATTAACACATAATCCTTGCACAGCTCAGCAACCTTTACATTGCAAAATTAGGTTTGACACTGTGTTATAGGTCCTTTCCACGTGAAGTTTTCCACGAGAGCTACCATTAAGCATTCCACTATATCGAAGTTATTGAACCATAAAGATCAAATATACCTTTGAATACCTGCCAACGCATATCCACTACGATTTATTGCACCATTAATACAATTCTTGCATGGTTTAGAAGGTTTAAAGTTTATTTCATATCACTATGGAGGCAAATCCATATTGCATAAATAGTCAAGACATCTTGCCATATTATTTATGCACATAGTCTAAGCATATTAGAACATGCATATAAAGCATAGTCAAGACTTATGACATTGCTTTTAACTACAATAACATTAGTATCATTTGAAAGATTATGCAAATTAAAATGCATTACAATGTACTATCTTTCCATAGTTAGGACATAATAGTATGTAATAATAATAATACAAGTAATTTCTCAATAGATTTGTAAAAAGGTATGATGTATTGCATACATAGTTAATATATTTATAACCCATGTAAATAAAGAAATTTACTAGATCTTCTCCATGGTTTTGGATGAAGAAGTACACCATGCAATACAATGAAAATTACCATAGTTGTGAATAAATTAGTAGACACTAAGAATACAATGAATTGTACATAATTGATTTAGAATAGGATAGCACTCGGATAATTACAATAGATAAAAATCAGACATCATTGTGAAGACAAAGTACATAGAGATAACTTTGAAATACCTGAGTTTGATGTCAAGACACAGAAATCTCCCTATACATTCGTATTTTAACTTTAAAATACTAACATAGTAACTGCAAGGTTAACTTAAATACGTTGACATGCTTCAATGGGAATTCTTCCATCTTACCTGCATTCTGTAAAATGGTTTTCGGAGCGTTAGATTTTATTATCTAAGTAAGCCTCAGGGCATATGCAAGGACCCCCTTCATCTCATTAAAACAAACTTTTAGTCTCTAGAACCAAAATTCATAACATAGAATGAAAAATTGGCATTATGCATTGAAACAATTAAATACAAAATGTAAGCATTGTAACTTCTAAACCATCCAGATATTCAGCTGACAACTTGTGGTATTACTACATTAAGGTAACTACTTACTAGCTTTTAATGGGTTAGATTCTGCATACGGCATAGGGTTAAAGTAATTACTAGCTTTTAATGCTGCTACAAAAATATTAAATTCTTAGTGAATTTTTTGGGGATGTTACAAATGCACCCAGTACGTTCATGTGATTGATGAATGAAGCATTGAACCCATTCTTGGGAAATTTTGTCGTGGTCTATCTAGATGACATTTTGATTTTAAGTCGAACCAAGGCAAAAAACTTGGGGCATATTCGACAAGTATTGAAGAAGTTGCAGGAAGAGAAGCTGATGGTGAACTTGCAATAGTGTTTCTTCATGAAGGAAGAACTGGTATACTTGGCATTCGTTATATCGGGTAAAGGGTTGGTGATGGACCCCGAAAAGGTGAAGGCAATATTGGATTGGCCTAAACCAACAAGCGCGACTGGAGTATGGAGTTTCCATGGAATTGCCACTTTCTACAGGAAGTTCATCAGGGGATTCAGTCGTATTTGCGGACCGTTGACAGAGTGTATGCGCAAAGGAGAGTTCGAGTGGATGGAAGAAGCCCAGTGAGATTTCTACAAGTTGAAGGAAAAGGTTACTGAGAGCCCAGTGTTGGCGCTCCCAAATTTCGACAAAGTTTTCCAGGTCGATTGTGACGCAAGTGCAATCGCAATTGAAGAAGTGTTGAGCCAGGAGGGCCAACCAATTGCATTCTTCAGTGAAAAGTTGGGTGACGCGAAGCGGAAATATTCGGTCTATGACTAGGAATTCTATGTTATTGTCCATGCATTGAAGAAGTGGAGGCATTATTTGTTGCCCAAGGATTTTTTGTTGTACACAGATCATCAAGCGCTGAGGTGTCTGAATACCCAGTCGAAGTTAAATCAGTGGCAAATGAAATGGGTCGAATTCCTACAAGGATATACGTTTTTGTTGCGACATAGGTTGGGCAAGTCGAATAAGGTTGCTGATGTGCTGAGCAAGGATAATTTTAGGGGCGAAATTTAGCTGATAGGCTATTTTTCCATGTTTTTTTTCAAAAAAAGATTCACCAATTTGCATTTTTTGAAGCCCCATTTCGCCCAATTTTGATGGGGTAAACTTTTTTCACTCTAAAAATCTCCAAATTATTATATCAACTATATAAAATACTTAGAAATTGAAATAATTTTAGAAAAATATCGCCAAATATTTTATAGTTGACATTTTAAGAATTAGTAAGATTCGCCAAGGTTTATACATTTTTAAATAAGTATGGGTCCTTAAAATTATCACTAGCATTGAGTAGAAGAGTTGCATTGTTGAACACGATGACTATTCAGGCAACAGGTATAGAATCGGTGAAGACAGAGTATGCAACCGACGGAGATTTTGCGAAAGCATGGGAAGCTTGTCGTGAACCATGGAGTGTTGACAGAACTCCATATTTGGATTATTTTTTCCAAGAAGGCTACCTGTTGAGGGGATGACAGTTGTGTATTCCCATAGGATCAGTGCGAGAGAACCTAATCCGAGAGTTGCATAGCGACGGATTAGCAGGTCATTTTGGCATTGACAAAACCAGGGCATTGGTCGAAGAAAAGTATTATTGGCCAGGAATGGCGACAAATGTCGGAAAGTGGGTGCGACATTGTAGAGTTTGCCAGTTGGCAAAAGGAAGAAGTCAGAACACGGGGTTGTATACACCGTTGTCAGTACCTAATACCCCATGGGAGCACCTAAGCATGTATTTTGTGCTAGGATTTCCGAAGATGTGTAAGGAAGTGACTCAATATTTGTTGTAGTTGACAGATTTTCAAAAATGGCACACTTTATTCCATGTCGGAAGACAAGTGACACCACAGCCATTGTTGTACTACTCTTCAAGGAAGTAGTCAGATTGCATGGGTTTCCAAAGAGTATCACATCGAACAGAGATACCAAATTTATGGGGCATTTCTGGAGAACCCTATGGAAGAAACTGGACACGAGGTTGCAGTTTAGCTCAACATATCATCCGCAGATAGACGGCCAGGCCGAGGTGGTGAATAGAAGTTTGGGAAAATTTTTGAGATGTTTGGCAGCTATAGACCCAAGCAGTGGGAGAACGTGCTGGCACAAGCAGAGTTCGCATACAACAATTCTGTGAATCGGTCGACAGGTTTGAGCCCATTCCAGATTGTTCAGGGAAGAAGCCCACATGGAGTGGTGGATTTGGTCGAGTTGCCGACAGAAAATAGAAGGAGCGCGAATGCAAAATCATTCATAGAGCACATGAAAGAAGTTCATGAAGATGTGTGAAAGCGCATAGAAAAGAGAAACGCGGCATACAAGTTGAGATCTTATAGAAAGAAGAGACTACAGTCGTTCAGCGAAGGGGACTTGGTCTACGCTCATTTGCAGAAAGAGAGATTTTCGACAGGGACATATAACAAGCTGAAGCTGAAGAAGATTGGACCATGTAAGATCTTAAGGAAGATTTCGGAAAACGCTTATGTGTTGGAGCTGTCGAATGACTTGAGCATTTTTCCAACATTCAATGTCTCAGATCTATACAAGTTCGAAGAAGGTTCAAGTAGTAGAAGCCTCGAAGTGTCGAACATCGACTGGACAACGCAGATTCCAAATCGACACAAGGAGGAGATCGCAGAAGTAATAGAGGAACGTGAAGTCGGGCGTACGCACAGTTCACAAATGAAGGAATACTTGGTGTGATGGAAGGATGATGAGTTGCAGGAGGTTACATGGATTTCCGAAGAAGAGTTCACTAGACTGATGGAGCAGTCGAGTTCTTTTTCACTTGGGGAGTCTGATGCAGGAGCATTGGAGCCTAAGAAGATCAATTGAAGTTGATCGACAGAAGGGAGTTGACAAGAGGGAGTGCCGACGATCGTTGGTGCGTGAAGAATTGACTCGTCGAAGTCAATAAGTCGAGAAGAAGTTGTCGAAGTAGTCGATAGGAGTGAAGAGATTGAAATTCGACATGTCAGTGTCGACAGACGACAGTTGATAGTCGACATGTTAATGTTGATAGGCGACAAGTTGCCGCAGAGTCATGGAAAGGTTGACATGTTGTCGAACCGCGACATCGACAAGTTTTGGGCATGAGCCAAGCGAGGAGGAAGGGGTGGACTGGTGAAGCCTAAGCACAGAGTGAGAGCCGACAAGTGAGTCGAAGCTGACAGAGGACAATATGGCCGACGCGATAGTTTACTGTAGCTTGTTAGAGGAAGCGTAGAATTCAAGGAGCGTACTTGGAAATAGTTCAGGGTTGCTAAGGAAGTTAATGGCAATTATTGCAGGTGGGTGAAGACATGACAGACATTGTCATAGGCAGAGGATGTGCAGCACGGTCGGGCGTTGATAGTTGCAGGTCTGTAGGATCATGGAAGGATCGGCTGACCGGAGGATGCATGTCTCGGGAATCACAGTGGTATCGGGAACAACAGCAACAGAGTAGAAGACGAGAGAGTGGGATCAGTTGAGGGATTTGGAAATTTGGGAGTGTCAAGCAGAGCAAAAGAGAATATCGAGCCATAGCTCAGAGTTCAGTAGAGAACCAAGAGAGGGTGAGGTCGATACACTGAGAGAGCACACCACAATTACTTCTGTATTGTAACAGCTGAGGCCAATAGATAGTTAGTTATTTTTATTTACAGTTATTCCGCATTGTAACCGATTCAGAGAAGTAATATAAGCCAGCTTCTGGCATGCTGTTTACATATGTTTTGTGCGAACATTTGTGGTTGTGTTGTGTGTATCATTAATCAAGAACCTTGTTGCGATGGGGTGACTTGGGTCAATATCAGTCTTTGATTTAGTAGTTTCATTTTCATTATATTTATTACTAATTTAGGAGTTTTTTATTCATTTTATTTTCTTTCATCATTATTATTCAATATAAACTAATATGATGTCAGTAATTTAAAATTATTCACATCATACAATATTCATGATGATCTATTAATATCATTGAAACAAATTAAAGATTCATAGAATTTTATAAACAAATACGTATCATTTAAACCAATAAATATACATAGCATTTCAACAAATATTAATGTACATTTTTAACTTAGAGCATTATAAAATCTCCAATATATAGTACAACTATTTCAAAATTTCAATATTCTTCCAAAGAGTTAGAAAGAACATAAACAAAAAAAGGTGTCTATATAACTACTCATTCAAACAAACAACTTGCACATGACAAAACACAATATAAAGAAAGATGTCTTTATTATCATTATAACATCTTATTACATTCTCTTCCTTTAGCCAACATAACAACTGAGTTGAAAAGAATGATGTACATATTTTTGTATCCCAATGTTCTAAAGCCATGCCAAGCCAACAAGCATAAGCAAGCTACTAATACAAGCGTGTATATTAGCAATGTCCATTAAACTACATCATTTTATGTCTTCAATGCGAGAACGTTAGGATTGTTCTCTTAGTCTATATAGCCAAAAGTGTAGATGGGATTTCACTAATGGAGTCATAACCAAGAATGCCTTTCTACTCTCTCGTAATTTATGAATACCAAAACAATATTTTCCTTTTCCTTGGTTTCAAACCATCAAGCATGGATGGAATGGTTCTTTGCAAATATGCCATGGAAAATAGGATCAACTCCTTTTTTTTACAAATTCCTTTTACTTGATAACCTTCTCAGTCTAGTCCAAAAATGTTCCTGACTACCATTACGTTCATAAATGTTAGCTTATGAACAAATTAAAAGTCCTCCATTCAACAAAATTTTACTTTTGTTTCACACTAATTTCATTACCTCAAATTGTCTTAGCCTGTTCTTTCTGGCCTCTATTTTCTTCTTTTTGAAGGCCAACTCAATTGCATATCCATCTTTCTCAGTAATCCACATGAAGTATTTTTTATGCTTGTCTAAATAATTAAAATATTATTTCCCCATTTTAAAAGTACTTTTACTGAGACCCTGCACAACTCCAGGAATGGATGGAAAACAAAAAATAGTTGATCCTAATAAAAATCAGAGCTATAAATGCAAAATATCCAAAAATAAAATAATATAGGATTATTTTATAGTACTTTATGATCCAACATGATGTTGATCCACCCATAGATTCTTTCCATGATTTATACTCAAGCATGGTACGGAAATACAATACCCTTCCACCCTTATGGGTTTCCTACATAAAAAAAACTAATAGTACAAATAGGACCTTATACTCAATTGAAATAAGAACATATTTATCATAAATTTAAGGAGATATACACTTAATGAGAACACTTACCTTGATAATAGGAGTAATGAATTCAACAAGAAATGAAATAATTTTGAGTAGAGATGGCTAGAAAGAGTGTATGGAGTTGATCATCAATCCTTTAATATGCGAACCATCATGAACCTAAAAGAAACAAAGGATAAACCAATTTTCAATCAATTTATCCTTCAAAGAGGCTACTAAAAGTAACTTGCTTGTTGAAACTATCCATCACTTAAGCTCATGCGAATCTCCCATCTATCACTTAGTTTTTCAAAGATTATGAAAAATCAATAAAATGATTAAGATGGTGCAAACATTGACATTTAATAGAATAGGACCACTTTTTTTAAAACTAAAACATCAATCAAGTTAACAATACCTTTGTAGAGCCTCTGGCTTAGAATTGGAAGCTACTTGTAGGTAATGGCCAACATAGTCTTGAAAGGTCTTGACAGGAAACCATTTTCCATGCACTTCAACTTTAACTATCTTACCAAGGCATGCAACTGCATCCAATACTCTCTTCTTCATCAAGGCAATGGAATCATCTTCTAAATGGGTCATGTTAAATTTAATCAAATCAGGCTTATAATTACAAGAATCATTCGCTGACTTATGCAAAGAAAACATTTTTTTTTTGGCATTTCTAGATGTAGCTATAATGGTTATAAACAATGAAATTAACTGAGAATAATAGTATGCCCAAGCACAACAATTTGACAATAATGGGCTTGGTTTCAACTATTGCCTCCAATCACAACAATTTGATAATAATGGGGTTGGTTTCAACTATTACCCTCCAAAAAAGTATGGATCATATAAGTATGGGATTCTAACAATGTCCACTTCTTCTAACAACTTTATTGTGAAACCACATGCTGTTGTTTGTATATGAAATTTTAATTATAGTTTAGGGTTTTCCTTGAATACAACATTTTCTACTAGTTTATTTTACAAAATAAATAAGCTTTTCAAATATTGGTACTTGAATAATGTAATGTTAATACAAAAATAGTGCTATTAGAGATATTAAAATATGAGAGACATATATAATAAAATCCTCATAATATCTCTATTAAAGAGAGACACATGTTATAAATCATATGTTAAGTAATTCTAGGATCTAGTGATACTAATAATATTAGAAATAGTATATATAATTTTCTTGTACATGATATAGCACAATGTCCCCTCACTTCAAGTATGTACTAAACCACTCCAAAATTTTATTATCAACTGACTCTACTTTTTTCACAACAAATTCATCATCATTATTGTATCTTACAACCCAAGCATGAGAAAATGCATGGTATATCTTCACAAAACTATCTATCTATAATAAAAAATGAGACACAAAATGCATCAGATTATGTAAATCTTCTCTTAAGTTGATCAGAAGTTTCTAACACCAACAGTAAAACAAATAACTCAGCTTCTGCTGAAGAAAATATTAAAAGCATGGAAATTGATCTCTCAACACCACTCACTAGATTTTTAGTAGTTTAGACATATAAAATTTTGGGATCTAGTAGTATTTGGTGTTTCATATCACTTGCAAGCTCGTTGGATTCACTAGAAAAATGTATTATCAGTTGGTTAGATCTTTAGTACATGGAAACAAGAAATAATTTTCTTGGACAGATCTTTCTCATAACCCTATGTCAATTAAAAAATCTATGTATGCCCTCCATCACTTATTGCATTAGTACTAGGGGGCATGTCGAGGTTATAATGTAAGCATGGGACATATTGGCGATGTCCACACTAGTGGTCCTATCCCTTATCAATAGTATTAGACTATGTATGGTTATAATAATAAAAATATTTTAATGGCATGGGATACACACACACACACACACACAAATTAAGCATAATTATTCATGATTAGGTTAATATGGGGTTAAAAGGGAAAATAATAAAAATTTATATTCATTACCTATTTATCTATTTAGTAGAATTTTCATAAGGAATATTGCATGTGTGGACATGTGTCCACCCTTGGGGAGCTGGGAAAAAGGTCAAATATGGGCAAGGAGAAGGGAAAGGGGATTCTTCTTGCTTGGTTTCTTCGGGAGGTTGAGAGGAGATGGAGCATTTAGTCTATGTGTGTTTTGCTAATGTGGACGTTGTTGAATGGCTTGGTATTTCCAAGTTAGGGCTTTGGGGATCTTATTCTATGACCGAGGGGTTGGTTGGGACGAGAGCAATTTCCCCACACATGGTTCCATGAGGAGATACTATTGATTTGATGGACATTTTGCTAATGGTAAACCCAATGGATTCAAAGGTAAAACTGTAGTTTAATCCTTCGGTTTAGGTATGTACCCCGAATGCCCCTCTCTTCTATAGATAGTTATATTGTTGTTGATGTTGTTGAATCTATAATCTTATGTAAGAAAATGAAATATTTAAGATGTATACCTTCATTTGTATATTAATTACATTTTTGTGTGTTATGTGTGTTTGGTGTGTTACATTTTGGTGTCTGAGACAAGTTTATGTTGTGTACTTGGTCATTTAATGAGTGGAAAATACCCCTACTTACTTGTAGTCCTGTTCTGCATTGGGAGGACAATCCTGCATTGGGAGTATTTTCTTTGGACGTTTTGATTTAAATTTGGAATTTCAGTGGTGATTATGCTTTTTAGTTTTCCTCGAATGTCCACTTCATTTCTCAAGTTTTATTTCTATCTCGTAAATCTTTTACCTAGTGTAGAATTCATCTTTTAAGGTTTCTCTAAGGACGAGAGGATGAGGATATAAACCTCCACCCATTTTAGTGTTTGAAGCACAATTTTCTCATTCATATGGGATATTTTATTATATAAATACTTAAATGCATGCAGCTCAACTCTTGTGTGTGTGTGTGTGTGTACGTACAATATCTAGTGAAACTAGGGGGTTTCTTAATTGGAAATGTATAATGGGAGGGGGATTAAACAATTCAATTTTAAGAGTCATTTTCCAATATTTAGTGAAATTAGGGATATTCTTTAATATCCTGTGAACGGTAGTGCTATGAAACAAGTTCATTGAGTGAACCCCTCGTGTAAATCATCCATTAAACATTTGGTTGTTTATACGGGTTAAAGATATGTTGTAGGTTGTCAAAATAAATCCCTGAAGCACAAGCTCTTTGTTCCGCCAAATATTTTATGGCCTTAATAGTCAAAACCTAGCCTAGTGTAGATTCCAGTAGCGAAAACTTGATTCCAAACTACATTGTTAAAAGCAACTGCATCAACACCATAGGTTTTCATCGACTCCATCTTGTCCTTTTTGTACTTGAAACAAATACAATTTAATGTTTCCTAGTGAATGGTATTAAATAAATTCTTTGACTTCTTCTTTAGCTCCCATGGATTGCAAATAAAATGTTTTGTGCTTAATAGTATTTACTACTTTTCTTACCAAAAAAGCTACAATAATTTTATTACCCCTCAAAATTTCCACACATTGCCATATAGTCAATAACATTTTTCACCACAATGCTATTATGTTCCATGAAATTCCATTTTATATTATGTTCTATCTTTCTCTATATTCATTGTAAAAAGGAAATATGGAAAAAAACACTTGAAGCTGCCAAATTTTGTTTATGTCATCATACTATGTGTTAATGTTCTTCTCTTTTTTATGGAAAGGTATTTAGAATACTAGTTTCAACCAATTCAAACGAATTGAACTCTTCATATTCCAAGTTACTCAAAGGATTCTACGAAAAGGGCTTCAATTTGTTTAATAATTAATTTGAAATGCAGCCAATACCAAATGTATTAAACACACACTAAGATAAGCTTGCTAGTAATATAGGATCTTAAACACATGCAGTGAATAATATTGAGATTGATTTGCACTCTTATTTTTCTATTGTGATATTATGAATTAGAACTATATTGAGCTGGAGTTTCATCTTATTGTGCCTTTTGTGCAGGTTTCTTTACATTGTTGGTCAAGGGACAGAAAAAACAATGGATCCTTTGTTCAAAATCACAAATTTCATGTTTTTGTGCATTATCAATATATTGAAGAGAAGATGATTTATGAATTGAAACAAGGGAAAAATTATATCTCTAATAGAAAACCATAGAATGGCATGATGCATCACCTTCTGCTTTCAGTTTTTTTCAAAAAAAAGTGATTCTTAGTAACCAACATAGCATAATGAATTTTTACCATTTTAGTATTATCACTCATGGGAAGTTCATTGCCATACACTATGATATATGCATTATAATTAAACAAAGTTTTAGACTTTCCCACAATGCAAAATTTGATTTCTAAGTGCATTCAATCAATATCTTTTACTTCAATCAATATCCAATTTTCCAATGACTCATGCAGGCCATGAAAAGGGGTTATGCTTAATCTGTCAATAACAAAAAATGAGATTACTTATGCATTTGTTGACATGCATAATGCTACCAGCCAACATGCACAATTTGCAGTTGCAAATCTTGGAACACAAGTTCTTTTTTTAGATCATAGATTTTGTGGCTTCTGCAACAAAAAACTTAGGCCATTGTACACTTGAGCAATGCAATAATCATTTCAATTTACTTTTTCAAAAGTAGTTCTAGGATTCGACTCTAATATATAGAAGCTAAACTTAAATTGCTATAAAAACAATTTTATGGATTGACACCATCTTTTTTACTGTGACTATCAATACTAAATGAAGTTGAATTAAATTTTTTCTAGTTTTGTGATATTTATTATTGTTCTATGTTCCTGTTATCAAAAAATTTGCACTATTTTCACTATGGATACAACTCCACTAAAAACTATTTCTTCATTGTTATTTTCTTGATGGTGTAATTGGTGTGCCACTATATTAGTGGGTGTCAATTTTATGTAATTTGATGTTGTTAGACATTCAGCATTGTTGCATTTCTGCATCTAGTCTCAATTCAAAGGCAAGTTGTTGTGCTTTGGTTTCTTTCAATTTTGACACAAGTCTCTCAAGTTGCTTCATAAACTTAGATGTTTCTTAACACTCCAGTGACATGCATCTTGTCAATTTAATGGCATGCTTTGCCTGCTAGCTTGCAAGCTTAGGGGTACTTGTGATAGTTTTGTGGTTTTCTTCTCTCTAGGTTCTTCATGGATTCATTGTTTCTATTAGGAGATTACATTGCCTTTTGGATTTCCTGGATTGAAATAGTTTTCTCAAGTCTTGATTACACATACACTTTTTTGGTTAGCCTATGCCTTGGGGATATGTAGTATTGAGTTTTCATTTTTTTTCATTTAATTTACACATGGGATATGTAGTATTGAGTTTTTTTTTGCCATTTAATTTATACATATCAAAATAAAAGCTTGACCATGAAGATCATTTTTATATATTAAATGTTGGTTATTGTTTTTTATCGTCACAAAGAATTGTTTTGCTTACTTGTTGGTGAAGATATGAAGTTTACATCCAAAAATTGTATGATTTCAAATTCTTTAGAAATTGTTGGCCAGTTTTGTAAATCCACGGTTCAACCTGACATGGCAATGGTTTACATGCACAACATACCGATATGGTTTTAAACTTGATTGTGGTGTAGTTGGATAAAGTCTTATTCTCTTGCATTGATCATTAATAGATTTTCCTTATGCCTTTGCACATAGGATGGGTTTAAAAGCACCTATGCTTGAAGCTTGGTTGGAAGAGGTCTAATTTTGTTGTTAATAGATAGATTGCTAGCAAAAATTGAGTGTCATTCTCTATGTTATCTGCCTGGCATAAATCATTATTATTGGTAATAGAAAAAGAAGTACATATGATAACTTGGATTTTTCCCTTGCAAGGTCAATCCTATTTTATATATCTTAAGTTGGATATATGCTTAATGGTTCTTGTAATTCTGTTTGGATGTTAGAATTTGATATTGTGTTGTGTGCTTTCGCATTGGCCCACATATGCTTGCATAATATTGTGGTATGCTTGCATAATCTTGTGGTACAAGCATGGATTTCAATTGTTGGCTTGCATGTTACTATTTATTGGTACCTATAAAAATTGTATTTGTTTAAAAGGAGAACATGCTATGAGTTTTAATGAATCCGTTGAAAGGATATGTGCAAACAAAAATTATTTTAATAATTTCCAACATTCAATATAAGCTTGTGGATATGATGTAGACTACTAATATTTTATCTAGCATTGGTTTGAAATAATTATTTACTTAGTATTTGTTGCATCTTTTGTACAACAAAAATAAAGACTTTCTACTTGATATATCATTGCCATGTATTTGTTTGGAATTATATTACACAATTGAAAGTTGTTTTAGTTGCAAGTGCTAGGTGTTACAACCAAAATCCATTAGGTATAGAACATCTACTTATCTAATGCAGGGGCAAGCGAACCATCACCTAGTCATCATAATTCTCTCCTTCTTGCCTACGACTTTAGTTATATTATAAAAAAATTATTAAAAAGACCATGAAACTATCTTACTGCAAAAGCAAAAAAGCCACAATCTCTTGCCAACCCAAACTCCTTTGCAAGCAAAAAAAAACAGTGAAAAAAAAATACATTAAGAACTTTATTTTTGGTATTTTCCAAATTCTAAAAGCAAGACCACATAAGAAGTTAAGAAGTTGAATATGAATATTTTTTTTCTAAATAAACATTTGGAGAACTTTTATACACCGACACAAAACTCTTCCAATGGACACACATAAATGTAGTATAGAAGAATTCGGATATGTTTCATTCAAACAAGTAGGATTGTCATTCGTATGGATTGTATGGCATTGTGGATGGTCTTTACTAGAATTCGGAATTGGCGTACATTATCGCATGGCGGGGATAGGGGTTGGGAAAGTGGGCGTTCATTATCACATGAGAGGGAATGATGGGATATTGGTATGAGCAATTTTATGTGGATACCTTACTTTATCGTTCTGAAGACAAGTCACATGGGGATACGGAGAAAAGACAAGTCACATGGGATACGGAGCAAACTTAGAAAGTTTGCTCAGTATCCCTTATGACTTGTCTCCGTATCCCTGTGACTTGTTTTTCCGACTCCGAGTCCTGACTCCTGACACATAAAGTGAAGTATGGCATCTTAGAAAGTTGTCTCCGTATCCCATGTGACTTGTCTTTCCGACACATAAAGTGAAATATGGTATCTTAGAAAGTTTGCTCCGTATCCAATGTGACTTGTCTCCGTATTCCATGTGACTTGTCTTTAAAGTGAAATATGGCATCTTATAAAGTTTGTGATTTGCTTTTCGTTTTCATAAAGTTTGGGAGTGGGTTATTTACTTGGCGAATACTATTTAGTCTGGTGCAGGTCATTTAATGCAGTTGCAATGCAGTTGCAGTAGATATGTGATCGTTAGATCTGAAGCAGGCTGTATTAAATGACTTGCAGCAAACTGAATAGTGTTCGTCTATTCTTTCAATAATTTATACAATCAAGACTCAAGACCCAGCTGTAATCTGTGAAACAGAGACGACTCCCCATCCCATGACCCGTCTGATTCTTAACCTCATGCATACCCATGTATGTGTTTTGCCCTGTTCCCAATCAGACAGATTCGTTGGCAGCAAAAGCCCCACAACGCTAGTGGTTTACTGCATTATAGTCATGATTGTTACTAGCAGCGGTTGGAAACGTTCCAAGAGAAAACGCCTAGAGTTATCAGGGATAAGGCACTCGTGGTCTCTTGAACAGCCGTCCATTGACTGAGATTATACATATATACAGGGAGTATAATTCGGAGGCTGATACTCTAGATAAGGCACTTGTGGTTTCTTGAACAGCTGTCCAGAGATTATACATATATACAGTGAGCATAATTTGGAGGTTGATACTCTCTCTAGGCGTGGACTTCTAATATCTGAGGGTCGTATCTATTTTGATATTACTTCTGGATGTACCATGCCTAGTACAGGTTATTGGCGGTTATTCCCTGACTAGTTTGTCTTGCATAGGGCTGATCCTTTTGTTTTTTTGGGACTGATCGGCTTGATACTTATCTATGCGTTTTGTTTCCCTGATGATGGGAACATTTTGATGATGACTGTTAATTTATAACACAATCATCATTGTCCTATATTTTTTTTTGCATTGCTCGGCCTTACATTTTCCTATTCCTATAAATATTTGGTATACTAGTTTCTCTGTGTTGTTGGATTGGCATATCCTGGAACTTCTTAGTCATAGCTGGATTATGAAACGGTGTTTTTCCTTATATTTCTGTTGGGATCGGTTTGGCTCCTTTCTAGGCTCTCACAGGCTGGACTGTTGTAATTTCCTGATTAGCTTTGGATGGTGATCTTACATACTTCAATATAAAGTATCGAAATTTTCATGTGAAAAAAGGGATAAGGTCTCCGCCTCACATTGCAGCAGTCTGGTAGTAGTTGAGTAACCACTGCAATAATTCAAACATAGACTGCTTAATGTAATGGCAGTGGTCGTGATAATAAACAAACTTCGTCCGATCTTCGAGGAGCCAAAAGTGATGAAATTATTGAAAGCAAAGAAGAGAAAATATATCTTCACCCTCATTGCATATCGTTGGATAATGTTTTCATAAATATCTTGGTTGTAAACTAAATTTGACTTTTACAACATTAATCGCCGTTTAGTACATCGGTTTTTTATTTTATTAGCAATGAGGCTGTAACTTCTTTCTGTGTGGTTTATAATTTTGATTAAAAACACAATATACATGAACATTTATCACGGTTTAGTTCATGGTTTTTCTTTATCACCCAACTATTTTCTCTTTGATTTACAATTTTGATTAAAAAGCACAATATAAACATATGTAGATGCATGTCGATACTATATAAATTTGCGACGACAAAATCTTAAAAACTTAACTATTTAAAATAATGTTTGAGCTCATCAATTATTATATTAAAATTATTATAAACCTAAGTTATAAATTGTTTTAATTGTTTTATAATAATTATAAAATAATTTAAATGTGTTATTAGCTTATCATTTACAATAAACTTAAGTTATAATATTTTAGACGTGTCATGATATAAATAAAATGTTGTCAATATACGTTGTAAATTTTTGTAATTGCTTTATAATAATTTAATTTAAAGTTATATGTATATAAAATTAAGGATTTTTAAAATATTTTATAATTTGAATTTAAGAAAGTATATATATTTTATAATTTTTATTTAAAATAAAAAATAGTATTTATTTTTTATTTGGATTATATCTAACTTAAAAGAAAATGATAAAAATCATTTTATGAGGAAAATAATATATGCAATTCAAAAGTAAAATGAATAAAAATAATATTTCTTTAAAGAAAAGTTAAGAAATCAATATAATATAAAAGATATATCAAAACTTGCTATAAAATAATAATTGAAATGATGTGAAACGGTTAAGACCAATATTTTTACTCGAGCATGAATGAGAAAATAGTACAAGATAATTTTCAAATTTTCTATGTGACAATGTTTAGTGTGTATACATTAGTTGTATACTAGTATATACACAAATGTATGCATTGCTTGTATACTAATATATGTTGAGATATTTGTTCCTAATTGTTGGAACACATTTTTTTAATATTCTAGTACTTGTTTTTAGAATTATGCATCTTTGTTACATTGTATATTGGAGGTCTTCTTAAAAAAATATAGTTTGAATAACCATATGATAGAGTGGAAAGGTATTTATTGTCGCTATGCTAAAAGCACTAGGTTTTGAATATTTTTTGTTAATATAGTGGAAACTTTATTTTAATAAGACACACCATGGCTGGGGTGGCAGGTGCGGGTGGGATTTTCTTTGATCCCGGAGGAAATAAAATTGCAGCCTTCTCTTAGGGTCTAGGTAGCAAGACAAATAACGAGGCAGAATCGCTAGCTCTCATCTTCTCATTAGATTTGGCCTCCTCCTTCAGCATTGACAATCTCAGAATTTACGGGGACTCCAGACACGTTATTCAAATTATGAGAAGGGGTTCTGCTCCTCAAGGTTCAAAAGCCCACAGATACATGCAAAGAATTAAAGCCAATGTTCATCTCTCCAAGGCCTCTTTTTTCCACATTCACCGAGAGAACAACAAGCTAGCAGACTTAGCGGCTAATAAAGGAATCTTGTTAGAAATCGAGCACGTTGAGGACCTTAATGGTGTCATGGGGTTTCACTTCATTCCCTAAGCTAAATGTCAAAGGACAACAATGTCATTGCAAAACATAAGATAGGGTCCTTTGGTTCCACGAGGGTCCTCCTCTTCCTTATTTCAAACGTTGGTTATGTGCCCCCTCATCCCTCCGTCGCTTCTGCCACACACCTCCCCGGCCACCCTCGCACTTGTCACATGGATCTCTGTTGTGCTGTCAGCTCCCACGAGCCATTATTAACTCCCCCACCCGCTCCTTTCCCCTCTTTCACCGCAATGGCTCGTCCTCCTCTTTCCTATGTTTTGAGTCGGCTCTCCCTCTGCGATTTAGACTCTCCTCCTTCCCGTCCCCGTCTGCTGCCATCGTTTAACTTTGGAACAATGCAAAGTGTTATGGTGGCCATAGCCGCTCTGAGCCGCACTGTGGTGGACATTAAGCTTTCGGTTCGCAACACTTACAATGCTGTCTGTACCAGCGTGAAACAAAATGAGGAAATGGCCATGGATCTTAACCACACGGTCTCCCAGCTTTCTTGCCAGGATTCGAGGATAGATGACTTGGAGAAGAATTTGTTCGAGCTTATGGAAAAAGTAGACATGCTACAGGAAGACATGGCCGTCCTCATAGGGAAAACTCAGGGAAGCTGTGTGCAGGAAAACCCAACGGTCAATTAGGAGATAAATCAGGAAATGTTGGATGCAGCCTCTGCTCAGTTCAAGAATTATGGATAATTTCCAGTTTAGCCCAGGTTTCAAAATTTTGTATATATTTTGCCAATGTATTTCTGCATTATACTCAACAAACAGTTTATCAGGGTTTATCCCAACTTCATTTTGAACAGTTTTAGAAAGACAAAGTTTAGAGCTTATAAAGCCATGCTGTTAGAAATTATAGCTACAATCTTTTCAGACATTTACTCCTCTGTCAAAATATTTTTGAATGCATGTAATGAATAGCTGTGCACAGCTTTTATAAATATATCCTTTTCCCCTGTTACTATTAAAAAAAAAGACACACCATGGAACATTTTCTGCCATTCAAACGAATTCTGAAGAGAATGCTCTTTTGGTCCATTCAACAAGGATTAGCAATGAACCCTATTGTCACGGGAAAATTGGCATGACCCTATTTTTCTCCTTTAAGTGGCCCATGTGGTACTGCCCAGATCCTTGCCAAGGGTGAGACCAACCTGGTAGGTGTTTTGGCAGACTATACCTAACCTGCAAAAAACTTTATACTTCTATCTCTGTTACACTTTATTTCTTATACTTAGCCATTTTTACACATGTTATCACATCCAACCGTAATACACATCTACACTTAGCCAAATACAATACATTAGAGACATGGAAGGGTAGAACACCAAACTGGTAACAAATAAAATAATATATAAACATGGCTTGTGCAAGCTAATGTTGGACTTCTGGAAAAACATAAATATGAACGTCAAAAAGCAAAATTAGAGAGACCTACACAAGTTTTTGAAATATGGCATAAAAAGATGAAACGTAGACAATCGGATTACCTTACGGAATATATAACTATTATTTGTGGAAATTCAGTTTAACTCCCAAAAAATGGGGTTCTTCTAAGGTTGGTATGTTATTTTTAAGAAACAATAATGAATATGTTTGCGTTGGGCCCCAGGTTTGGTATGCAATGGTGGAAATTTGTGAAAAAAATTATATAGAGTTGTAGATAACAGCTGGTCTAGTGCAACGCTATTTTTCAATATTTATTTATGTTTACTTTTTTTTTTTAAATTAAGGAAGTTAGCGAAGCCCTAAAATGACTAGGTCGAGCGTTGGGCCTCGACATCATGGTCTTAACATGATCTATTAACATTTTTTTTTAGGATGTATGTCTTTGTGTGTACTTGTGCGTGTTCTTTTCCGTTTTCAAAATAGGTGGCCAATCAAAAGTTATAGCCAGAAGAAATAACCTACTTTTTGTATAAGATTGACATTATTCCAATTAAAATTAAATAAAAATTAGAAAAAAATAATAGATTTAATAAAAAATTACATATTCGGAATCTACACACAGAGTTCTACAAGTGTGTGCAATTTCATTATCAGTGGACAAGTGTAGCATACGCAGAATCATGCTCGAAATAGAAGAAGTTATAGAATAAGATGTATTTTGTTATACCACAGTCCAAGCCACTTGGTTTGGCAACCTGAACCTAAAACCAAAACGACCAAGTCATCCACCACGTTGGTGGGAAAGAAATTGCCCACCAAAATTTAGAAATTTAAACACTGTGTATGCGTTGTTTTAAATACATGCGTACACACTAAAAGCACGTACGCGCTAATAACGCGTGCACGCATTTGTTTACTAATCTGAAATGTAGTTTTGATGTCATATTCATCTATCTCAACCCCCCCCCCCCCGCCACCCCTCTCCCTAACTATAATCCTCCTCCTCTCCTTTGTTTGTTCATGTCCCTCCCTAACCCTCATCCCCTCTATACCTCTCCCTCCCTAACCCTCCTCCCCTCCACCCCATTTCAACCCCTCTCTCTCTCTTTCTCTCGCTCTCACTCTCTCCCCCTTTAATCCTCCTCTATCTCCCTCTCTACCTAAACTTCCTCTTCTTCTCCCTCTCCCTCCTCTTTACCTAAAACTCCTCTCCTTCTCGCTCTCCCTCCTATCTCCATCTCCCTAACCATAACCATTGTCCTCTCTCTCTCATTCCTCCCATATCTTCCTAAGACCCCTCCCGCCCCTACCCCCTCTCTCACTATCTCCTTAACCATGCTCCCATCTCCCCCGAACCCTCATCCTCTCACTTTCTCTCTATAACAGTTATATCTCTCTCTCTACTTAACCCTCCTCCCCTCTTCCCCCCCCCCCCCCCTCTCTCTCTCTCTCTCTCTCTCTCTCTCGTTAATCTTCCTCTCTCTCTCTATCTCACTACAAGGGAAAGACCTCGGGATAAGCAGAGAGTATTGTGGGTGAATGAGTGATTGATTTGTTGATTGTAGTATCACTGTGGATACCTTGTAACAATAGTAATATAAATTGGATTAGAGCCCAAATATACTAAGTGAATTAACGTTGTGATATGAGGCAACTAGGAGAGAGATGGAAAGGTTTATTGGAGGTAGAATGGGAGTAGGGAAAGCCTAGTTATGGACTATGTATGACTGTTATAATACTAACCGGCAGTATAGACATAATGTTAGTAGGTTTTTAGGGTTAAAATAATGGTTTAATATTAACATTTAGGCTTACAAATGACTTGGGAGAATAGGTGAGGTATATAAGAGGTAGGGCGAGGGTAGGTCAGTTGTATTTTAGGTCTATTGTAAACATGAAACAACTGCAAAATACCCTTAGCAATGTCATCAGGGTTATAGGGAAGGAGTTAGGGAAACGTTAGGGTATGTTAATGATGTACGGAGTTAGGCGAGGTAGGAAATGGAGCTAGAATATGAGGTAAACTAGGGTTTTAGACTTGGAATTTGTGTGAGAAAGGAAGGAAAGATGCAAGAATAGGGATAGAGAGATTTAATTACTGAACACAAATTAATCATAAATGGATCTAATTATTCAAAGTAAAGATGGTACCTATGTGTATTGTGCTGCAATCTCCTCTGCTGCTGCCATGGCTCCATCCAGGTCGAAGGAACCAGTGTCCTCCCACCTGGAGGATGGAGAATCGAACCTGAATAAATGTACATTAAAAATAATAAAGTCAACAACATGTAATTCAAAGTTAAATATATTAAAAAATACGATATCGAATAACATACAATAAATACTTGAACATTAAATAAAACAATAGCTAACCTGGTCCATGTAGCTCTTTGTGGCATGTTGCTGCGTAGGATCATGGCAAGAATGCCCATAGTGAGAACATCGATGTTCCATTGTTCCCATCGAACTAGGTGGCCCCGCCTGGGTTCCACCTATACCTGGTCTGTCCCGACCACCACCTGTAACATCACCACCTGTAACATTCCCAAAATTCATAAAAATTTAAAAATTTTCTATGTAGTATAAATACTATAAATTAATATGCGGAAAGTATAATTTTGGAATGTTAATCTTCTTGTTAACTGTTTAACTACAAATCGTAACGACGACACTAAACTACAATATTTATCGTCTAATTTAATAGGTCTTAAGCGCTAAATACAACCATCTTTTGTCTGCCATTAATAAGAGAATTGAATGCTTATGATGATGTTTGATAATTAAATTGTTGTCCCTTATGTCGTAATATGATATTGTAGTTATATTTACAATGTTAATATTGAAATTGTAATTTATTGTGGAAGGGGTTCCTTGTGATGCCCTGAAGCTTACTTAGCTTTACGCTAATGCATGTTGCCACTGTGTCCATGTTACAGGTGAGAATATGCCTCTATAAAATGAATGTTAATATTATGATCGAGATTACTATGGTGATAATCTACCTCTTTACTTCATACTGGTTTGATTATTATTATTAACTTAGCCCAAACTCGACTAAGGAGTTGGAGACTTCTTACTCAAACATAATGGTGATAAACTATTGTTTCTATGGTTGATTTTACATTATACATGTATTAGTTGATTTATTCTTTACCATAGACTTCATGGTTCCTAGGCAAATTGAATGGTATTATTTAAAATGTGCTCTGAACTATATTAAAGTGGGTTTCAAGACCATTCGATGCTATTGTAATGAGCTCTCCATAATACGATGGCATGAACTATAGTAATGTGGGTTTTATATTTGAAAGGTGGTGGTTGACGTCGTTCATATATTAAATGAACCCACATGATTTACTTGGGAGTAGCACCACATATAGGGAAAACCCTATCCTTGTGCTTAAGAGTTTTGGTCTTTGGCACTAGTTGTTTGTTCCAGTGTTAATTAAAGGGCTGAGTCATTTCAGCCGCCATGGTTGTTGTGCAACCAGAGCACCACTGGCAGAGGTTGTTCAACAAAGTAAGTGTTGGGTCATGGTGTCTTTATGGTGTTCCACACGTGCATTGGGAATTCAGTTGCTTAGTTCTCCTCTCGGCATGACTTCGAATCCCGCAAAGGTAAACTTCTATCATTTAAATTTTTAACGTTTGTTTACAGTTTGTGAGGTTCTGCAACTTAATACCTTTTTGTGTTTTTAACTAAAATTCTTCATACGTTGTTTTAAACAATGTTTAACTTCTCGCTTGGTTGTTGGACAGGGTTTCTACCAGCCTCAGTCTTGTCTTGGATCTCGGCGATAGCTTGGGAGAAAGGATAAGCTGCTCCAATGGTTGGGAACCATGGTAAGCTTCGGGCTCATCCACGAGAGTGACCTATGTCAACAATGTGTTAAATACAATGATGGTTTTCTTTTTTGTCTGGAGCATGAGCTATTATAGCATTTCTTAGTGATGGCGTTGTTGTTAACTTCTGGCTAAATGTCAAAGCTAGGGTTTCGACCACTATTTTGTAAAGGAAAGTTTTGAACTTCTATTTGTTTTGTTTTATGGGTACCATTTAGGAAACCCTGAGCAATTCTCACTGTATTGTATTTGTTTTATGGAAAGAATGGTTACTAGTTTTGATACTTGTTTTGATTGTTCTCAATGTGTTGCTCTCATCCTCCTTTACAGCTTAATAACTGTGTTTGATAGCAGTCATGAGTATTTTTTTGGGGGCTAATCCCGTCTTCAAAGCTTTGTTATTAATATATATAAAGTGTTTGTATTGTTTCTTGGTTAGGAATTGGTTTCTACAGGGTTAAACCCTAAACCCTGTTTCATAAAGAAGTTTGGTATTTATAAAATTTATAGCCTGCAAATGTATAAAACCGGGCGAGCTCCCTCTTGAGACTCGAACCCTTAATCTTTTAAATGATTTCTCATTCTTTGTTACCTGTATAGAATTGATGGCATCGATGCATCCAAAGGATGTCATCGAGCTCTATTTTTATTTCTACAATCGATTCGACTGTAAAATAATTGATTTAGTTTTCATTATTTATAGTCCGCATAATGGTTTTGACTGTACATTAATTTGGTTTTACAATATAATTATTTTCTGTGGTTGCGTATTATGATAATTCACACCTGTTGATTATTGGGATCAACCTTGTTGTGGTTGACTGTTTACTCTTGCTGGGTTATAATACTTCCAGTTTATAATATTCAAATAACCTAGGTTGTGACCTTACGGGTCTCGAACCCTTGCTATAGATTTGGTATATATTTTTACTATTGTAATTCAACTATTCGATACTTGATAAAGGTTGATGTCTACAGGGTTTGACCCTTGACATAGTTGACATCGTTATAATTTGTGAACAAGGTTTGACCCTGAACTATTCTTTGAACTTGATATGCTATTTCTATGAAGATTTCATAATATAATTTATCAGTTGTATGAATGTTTATGTGAAAGCGTTTTCGAGAACTCTATTTCGATTTAGTATTTTATACAATACTTGTTTATGAAAAGGATACTTTGAAAATAAGTTGATCTATGACTAATTGGATTATATATTATATATGTTGTAAAAATAAAGATAGCCTTTGTTACTAAACCGTAACTTATTCTATAGGTTTAAATAATGTTTATTTGTTGACCTTGCAAGACTTGATAGGAAAGGAGAATAGTAATATAATACCTTGGTTTAAATGATTGAAACGATGATACGAAGCTTTCTATTGAATTTTATTTGGTTTATGTACCTAATTCGTAGTATTTGCAACTCTAGGGTTTATGTTGTATTTATGTGTAAAAACCTATGATGATTTAAATACGAATTTTTCTATCCGTTAATGAATAAACAAGTATATATATATATATATTATATATATATATATATATATATAAGAACAATATTTACGATACTATCTTCTATTATGTGTTACTTGTTTTTTTTATGGATATCTACTATCTTGAATGAAAAACAGAGATAGCCTCTGGAACTTATATATATATATATATATATAAGAACAATATTTACGATACTATCTTCTATTATGTGTTACTTGTTTTTTTTTACTGATATCTACTATCTTGAATGAAAAACAGAGATAGCCTCTGGAACTACTAAGTTCTGAAAATTATTACAGACTGCATTTTATGAAAATATCTATACTTGGTAGAAAAATAGAAGATCATTATTCTAAGCTCGGCATGGGAATCATTTCTAATCTATGTTAATTAAACGCCTTCCTATACTAGAGTACATCACCTATGGTGAAAGGAAAAATACAGGAAGAAATTTATTCATCATTCTATATTTATCTAATCTTTATTCATCCATGCATTGAACATAAATAAACTATCAGTTCAGAAATCTATCATTTCTAACAGTTAACTGATATCTAGGAAAAACATCAGAAATTGTATGATAACATCTAAATACAATTTCCAGCATATATCAGTAGTTTAGGAATAAATCAATTAAAAGCAAAGTAGAACCTGTTTAACTAATAGGGTGGATAAACACCCAAAGAGGACTGTTCCTCCCAACCTTCTCCAGAAAGTAGCCAAGATCACTTGCTTTTTGGACCCCCGAGCCTGTTCACTGAACCACTAGGATGAAGATACTGTGTATAAGCAAGACCCTCAAGTTGTACTTCAGCAATCAAGAAGACTTGCATACAAACATCTCATATGTACTTAAGCAATCATGAAGACTTGCATACATATCATAATCGTGTACTTTAGCAATCATACAAATTTGCATACATGGCTCTACCTCTGCACTCAGTAGGAATAAGACAGTCTTACTCTGCAACTCATTACATAGCTTCCCCTCATCGAATCTCTTGTGGGCTCATTTCTAACACCACAAGGAAAAATTTGTGAGCCTCTACTCAATTCGATGGCTTATAAAAGATTGCTTAGGTATTTTGGGTCAGTTTTGCATTCAATGAGCCATCAGCTCAGTTCCACCATCCTTGGGGAACATGACCACATTTTTAGGGAAGTTTCCCCCTACAATAGCTAGTAAGTGAGTGCAGATGCAGCCACTTGTCCATTGCCTTCTACACCAGATTCCATTCCTCCTAGTGGGTCAGTGAACACTCTTCAACAGTCTCTTTGGGTGAGTGTCTGCTATTTTAATTTATTAAATAATAATATTATTCATTTATAGTCATCCTTGACCATCCTTGGTCATTATCATAAAAATTTACAATAAAAGTTAAAGTAATGTTTTTCCACAAAAATAAAATGTTTCAAGTACTAGGTAGGTTGCACCACCCTTAGACCGTGCAGCAGTGTGTGTCTCATCGTCGTCCTCCTAGCTCTGTGAGGACATAGCCACAAATGTGGTATGTCTAATAAGATGACAAGTGGCACATCTAACAAATTCATCGAACTCATCTAGGCCACTACCAAACCTAGGTGGTTGAGGAGTGGGGTTTGTCTCTTGCCTGGGTGCAGGTGGTCCTCTAAGTGGGTTGAGCTGGGCCTGAGGTCGATCTTGGGAAGAGCCAAGACCGACACCCTGAAACTCACTGATGTCAAAATAATTGACATGGTATCCTAACTCAAACTCAACCCACAATTTCCTAAGAAAATACTGTGGGACCTCCAAATTTTTGCATGGGAGCTTGTCAAACACCATAAACCATCACTTTCTCTAGTTATCTCTCCATGGATGGTAATTACACCAATCCATGCAAACCCATCTCTTCCTCACATCTGGAGGCTATTATGTCCCGGGATCTATAAATTTGTTGTACAATTGTGCTTTTGTGATGTTGAGGTATTTAATTTGTTCTTTTGATATCACAGTGGAATAGTGCTCCCTCATTTGAGCCCTTTATTGGCTCAGATTAGTGATCTCACTGTGGGAAATGTTAATAGATTCAATGACGTTTTGCTTTCAAATAATCACTTAATACCCTTAATTGGTTTAAATCTTGATGTAATTCATCCTCGGGGTTTTTAAATGGTTCCTCATCAAGTTCATTGTTCATTCAAATGTTAATGTTATCGTCTGACGGTTCGGTTTCAATGGTTTCCTCTGATGGTTGTGATGTGTTTCTCATTTTATCAGGTGTAATTTATCTGCAATAAAAATTTGTTGGATTTTAATTGATTGTAATTTTTTTTAATTTAAAATTGTAATGAAAAACAAAAAAAGAATGATTTAGAACCTACCTGGAGGCACTGGCAGCAATGGAGGTTGGAGGTCGAGTTGGAGGTTGAATCAGAGGTGGTTGGATGCTCCAAGTGCACTCGTGTGCCTCACGGTCCCCTAATTCCTCACTTGCGGTTTTGTTACACAATAACAAACCCACAAACTGTGTTTTTTTATAAAAGACATAGGAGCGCGTACACGTGTTTTTTTTATATAAAAAACATCGGAGCATGCACGCGTGTTTTTTTATATAAAAAAATAGGAGCGCGCACACGTGTTTTTTGCGTACGCATTAACAACACGTGTGCGCATGTTTTTGCGTACACCTTAACAATGCATGCGCATGTATGTTGATGTGGATATACAGACACGCATGCGTGCTTTTAAGAGCATGTACGTGCTTTTGCTATCCACATTAACTCACCGATGTGGAGGCTCGGCATTGCTGAAGCAGAAACGCGTAGGCGTGTTTAGAGGCGTGTGTGTGTGTTTGTTTTTTTGCTCTCACACGCTGCTATTGCAATATTTTTGGGTACCAGATTCGTGCGAGTACCCATCAATAAAAAAATAATTAAATAATAAAAGAAAAGTAATTAAACAAATATTAAATAAAATTGATATGTAATTAATGGAATAGATAGAGACGAACCTTCATCAATATAATTAATGGAATAGATGGAATCTCTCATCAATATATATTCAATATTATTTATTCTTTCCAAATGGAGTTATTTTATATTGGTTGACTATTCACTTGAATAGTCTTATTGTGATTCAGACACGATCACAACATGAGAATATCCGGATACAGATATTACAAATACCCTCAAACATTTATAATGGCACAAGGAAACATATTACAACAGTGGATGATTCCATACCCCGATAACTCTCTAAGAGCGTTCCCAACGAGCACTTGCTTAAGTTATAATTTGAAATGGAAACACACTTAAACTTACGTCTTTGCTCTACCCTTTGTAGGAGCCACAACCCGTTGTTTGCGTCTTTCTCTTACAACTGTCAACCGAACTCTACTGCATGTCTCCTTAGCAAGTTGTGGTCCATTACAGCCTTTCCAGTCATTTGGCACATCTCTCTTAGCATGTTCTCCCCATAGAGTCTCTTCCCACAAGTTCCTTGCATGCCTGCCTCTGCACAACCCACACAGTCAACTGATCTAAAACCTTGCCTCTTCCTAGTGCACAACCTTTCAACATGTCCAAGTGCCTTCCAAGCACTTTGTTTCCACCAGAGGCACCTCTCATGAGGATTTACAAAGACTTGCGAACCTCCACAATACTTCTGCAAGTGTATTCTCCTAGCCCGTAACCTTTCCATGCCCGTACAAGAGAAACTCGAACATTTTCTTGCAGCGACCGATCAAACACAAGTCTTTCATGTCATGCATGCTACCGACTGTCCTCAAGCCCAACACCCATCCGATCATCCACTTGTCGTCTTGTCAATGTGCCCTTGCGTCTGCGAGCTCATCCCATGTCAAATTTTGCAACCGCACCAAGAATTGCCACATTTTGGGCTCACGCACCGACATGTCATGCTCCAACGAATCCTTTTTTTCATTCTTGTCGAGTCCACAACTGCTCGTTGGGTCACCTGCTAGCTCAGGAACCCGAGTGTGGTGCCACCCAATGTGGGCGCCCACCCCCATGCCTTCTATCGCATGTCGATCAATCGTGTCATGGGGCTCATCAATTCGTGCCATCGAATCTATCTTGGAAGCTTGGGAAATCCCATGCTAACTTTACCCTTGTGTGAGGAGCTGGCCAAGGCACCTCCACGCCAAGGCCATCACACCTACCCTTTACATATTGGTCATTGAATCCCTTGGCTTAGTATCTCATTCACATAAGAACATAAAAAGGACTAATTAAAGGTACATTTATCCTGATCCATGACTGAAACTATGTAGGGAATGGACCTTTCATGGATGATCCATTTGAAATCATCATTAAAGAGAAGCATAATCTAGACAACACCAGAGGTTCCCTACAAAATTTGTATAACTATTTTGGGTAAAAATTGAAAATGTACAAAACTCAATTTTATTGATAAAGTTAGGGGAGTTCCTTGAATCACTATTAGCCAAGTATGGATTTGGTTGTACATCCTAGATAGGTGTTCAAATTCATCGGAATTCGCCAAGTACCTTTTAGCCTCCACAAAAAATTGCAGATGTAATGTCGCTAAGAGTGGCAAAAAAATTAATAAGTTGATAATGAAACCCTTATCTCTTGTAGGTAAATTCCAAATTTGTACTAAAGCGTTGACTCCTACCCATGTGTACTATTCATTATGGTGGGAAGTACCTTCTAGTCATGCTTATTCCAAGCTAGAAAAGATTCTAACGAAATTTTTGTGGGAGAAATCTAGTGAAGATAAGGGTTTCCGTAGGGCTAGTTGAGCCTTTATTTCAGCACTAGGAAGAAATATGGAATGGGTATTTTAGAGTGCCAAATGCACACTCAAATTTTATGTGACAAGTGGGTCATCAAAGCAGTGGAAGGAAAGGATGCCCAGGATACCATCTTAATGAATTGCATCTCTTTAGGGGGGCCTTATGGTAATTGCAAGCTACAGAGAAACTTAAATTTAAAGACTTTGTTGACCACTCCAATTCTCGATCAAGTGAAAGGGGGTTTTGTGTCCAAAATCATTTGGAAATCCTAGGGGCCATCAAACATGACCTTTATTGGAAAAGGAACTCCCATAGGGAGGGGATTTCCTTTAATGATAATTGTATATGGTTGCCTCGAATGGTCCTTTAAGATGGAAATCCATTAGTGAATGAATATTGTTTCTCAGCTAAGCTATTATACAAGAAAGCAATTTGGGTCTTTGACGACCTCTACTTTGTGCTTGTGTGCTTTTGTAGAACCATGGGAAAACGTAAAACATATAGGTGGAAATGAAAAACCTATGGAACCTAATGGATTACTATCCTAGTGTGCCACACGTCATGAGCAAAGTGCCACTTGAAAGACACTCTCTTACTCACTCTACAAACTCTGTAAATTTAGTTGATTATTGATGCTAACATAGAGTTGACTAAGCCATAAGAGATCACCGTAAGATGTGAAAGTGCTATCTTTGAGTAAGGACTTTGAAGGTCCCTTAATTTGACAAATTTCCTTCTATTCTTCTTGTTTTTATAGAAATTGGTATAAGATCCAAAGGTCTATTTGGAAGATAAACTCGTAGGAAAGAAGGGTTCCTGGTTCGAGTGAGAACAACGAAGAGGAAGAAGGAAATTTTAAGGTCAATAAATTTAACGGCCAAAAATACCAATTATGGAAGATGAAAATGGAGGACTATATGTATCAGAAGGATCTAGTCCTACTGCTAGGATAAAAGGAAAAAAAACTGGAAGCTATGAAGGACGAAGAATGGGAGGTTCTTGAAAGAAAGGCACTAGGAACAATACGGTTGTGCTTGGATTCGCTAGTGGCTTTCAATATCTCAAAATAAAAGACAATGGAGGTTCTGATGAGCGCATTGGGTAAGTTGTATGAAAAACCCTCAGGCTCCAACAAGGTATTTGTAATGACACATTTATTTAATATGAAGATGTTAGAAGGTGGATCTGTTGCTAATAATTTAAATTAATTTAATACGATTACAAATCAGATAAGTTCTGTAAAAGTGAACTTTGAAGACGAGGTTAGGGATCTTGTAATCTTGTGCTCATTTCCAGGTAGCTGGAATGGATTGGTAATGGTTGTAAGTAACTCTATCTCTAGTTCAAACACTTTTTAATTTGATGATGTTGTTGGTGTTATTGTTAGCAAGGAAATGCAAAGGAAAAGCACATGTGAGATATCAGGTAATGCGTTGACCATGGAGAGCAGGGGAAGACAAAGGGAGAGAGGAAAGAGACTAGGTAATCACACCAAGTCTAGGAAGTGCAAATCCAAGTCCAAACTAGGAAATATAGAGTGCTATAACTGTGGAAAGAAAGGTCATTTGAATAAATATTGTGAATCTCTAAAGAAAAAAGGAGATGGACAGCATGAGACTACTTAGGAAGCAAATGTAGAAGGTGATGTGTTACAAGATGCTTTGATTCTTGCATTAGATAATATTAGTGATTACTGGGTAGTATATTCAGGGGCTTCATGTCATGCTACACCCCATAGTAAATTCTTTCATGATTATGTTCCAGGTGATTTTGGACATGTTTTATTGGGTGATGATGAACCATGTAAATTTGTTGAAATGGGTAAGGTACGAATAAAGTTAAATAGTGTAGGTGAATGCATGTTGAAATATGTAAGGCATATTCCTTATATGAAAAGAAATATGATCTCAACAGGGTAGTTGGGAGGTGGCGGTTTTTTGTCTACATTTGGAGAAACGTGGTGGAAGATCACTAAAGGATCGATGGTTATAGAAAAAGGAGACATGATAGGTATGTTGTATTTGATATTTATGTCCTCATAATATTGACTGATCTATCTCTTTAGATTCCATAGGAACAAATACAACCTTTTGGCATCATAGGATTGGCCACATGAGTGAGAAGGGGATGCAAATTCTTTACTCAAGGAAGTTGCTTCCAGATCTGAAGCAGGTAAGTTTGGAATTCTATGAGAACTGTGTTTATGGAAAACTAAAGAGAGTAAGATTTATCAAGGTTGGGAAATAGAAGAAGAGTGAAAAGTTATAGTTTGTGCATGCAAATGTATGGGGACTAGCTCAGGTAGAATCTCTTAGTGGCTCTCGTTATTATGTTACTTTTATTGGTGATGCAACTAGAAAAATTTGGTTTTATTGCATTTGACAGAAATTTGATACATTTGATACTTTTAAGAAGTGGAAAGCTTTTGTTGAGAATGAGACAGGAAACAGGTTGAAGTGTCTCGGATCTGATAATGGAGGTGAATACTGCAGCAAGAAGTTTCATAGTTACTGTTCAAACCATGGGATTCATCGAGAGAAGATAGTCTTAGGAACACCACAAGCAAATGGTGTGTCAGAAAGGATGAATAGGATGATCATGGAGCATGAAATGTGTATGGGATTGCATGCAGGGTTTCCCTTACAATTTTGGGAAGATGTTGTAGATACTGGTATTCAATTAATAAACAAAGGGAATTCAAGTGCTTTGGATGGTGGTATTCTAAAGGAGTCATGAACAAGTAAAAAGGTAAACTACTTATTTCCAAGAACTCTTGGTTGTGCAACATTTGTCCATATTGATAAAGAAAATAGAACAAAACTTGAGGCTAAATCCAAGAAATGTACATTTATTGGATACAAAGTTGATGATTTTGGTTATCGCTTATGGGATTATGAAAATAAAAAATCATTGGGGGTAGATATGTGGTATTCAATGAAAATTTCATGTATAAATATTAGTTGCGGGAAATGAAAACATAAAGTACACAGTTCTTGATGAAATAAAAGAAAATGGAGTTCCAAAGGTGCTGGAAAATCAAGAACTGTAGTAGGTACCTCAAACTCCTGCAAGTGTTAGAATATCTTCCAGGTTAAGTAGATCCCCTGAATGATACTCTCCTTCAATGTATTATTTATTGATGACTGACTCTGGTGCACCAGAATTTTATGAAGAAGCAATGTAGGTGGAAGCTAGAAAGAAGTGGGGCAAGTCATGAATGAGGAGATGGACTCATTGGTAAGAAATCAGACTTGGGATTTGATTTAGTTTCCTATAGATAAAAGAGAATTGAAAAATAAATGGGTTTACAGGTTGAAGGAAGAAGTTGGAGGAAAGAAGCGGTACAAGTCCAAACTTGTTGTAAAGGGGTTTTCATAAAAGAAAGGTATATATTTTGATGAAATATTTTATCCTATTGTTAAAATGACTTCAATTGGAACTATTTTAAGTCTAGTGGTGGTAGAATATTTTCATCTTGAATAGTTAGATTTAAAAATAACCTTTCTCCACGGGGATTTGGAGGAAGATATTTATATGCAGCAGCCACAAGGGGTATGAGGTCAAAGGGAAGGAGAATTAAGTATACAGGTTGAAGAAGAGCTTGTATGGCCTAAAGAAAACTCCAAGGCAGTGGTATTTAAAATTTAACAGGTTTATGACAAAACAAGGTTATATAAGATATGATTCTGACCACTATGTTTATTTCAAGAGGCTAGATAATGGAATATATATTATCTTATTATTGTATGTGGATAACATGCTTGTTGCAGGGTCTAACATGCCGGATATAAATGTGCTAAGAAATAAGTTAGCTAATTCATTTGCGATGAATAATTTGGGTGCTGCAAAGAAAATCCTTGGTATGAGAATAACAAAAGATAGGAAAAATCACAAATTGACATTATCTCACGGTGTGTACATAGAAAAGGTGTTGGAAAGGTTTAGAATGCAAAATGCAAAACCAATTAGTACACCTTTGGCCAACCATTTCAAACTAAGTAAGGAGATGTCTCTTAAGACACAGGAAGAGATGGAATACATGTCCAAGGTTCCCTTTAGATCAACAGTTGGAAGCTTGATGTATGCCATGGTGTGCACAAGACCAGATATTGCACATGCAGTGGGAGTTGTGAGTAGGTATATGAATAATTCAAGTAAGGAACATTGGAAGGCACTAAAGTGCAATCTCAAGTATTTGAGAGGTACTACTACTCATGCATTATGTTTTGGAGGTTCAGACATTATTCTACAGGGACATGTTGATGCAGATATGGTAGGTGATAAAGATACCAGGAGGAGCACCACACGGTATGTTTTTACTGTAGGTGGAACAAAAATAAGTTGGATTTTGAAACTGCAAAATGTTGTTTCACTTTCAACAACAAAATCAATGTTTGTTGTTGCTATAGAGGCTCGTAAAGAGATGATTTGGTTACATAGGTTCATGGAGGAATTGAGTAAGAAGCATGATAATTGCAGGTTGTATAGTGAAAGCCAGAGTGCCATTCATCTTGAAAAGAAATCAGCTTTCCATTTTAGGACAAAACACATATAGCTCAAGTACCATTTCATACGATCTATTCTGGAAGATGAACTTCTGAAGATGGAAAAAATACACACTAGCCAGAATCCTACAGACATGTTGACAAAGGCAGTAACCAGAGAGAAACTGAGTTCCTTCTCGGTTTCAGTTGGAGATCACTCATGAAGGAGAAGATGATAAGTTTTCCAGGTCCAAGGTTCAGTGTCTAACAAGTGCAACAGTAGTGGAGTTGTTGTGATCAGTCTCCAAGTGGGAAATTGTTGGTTGTGGAGCTTGATCTTCCTGATCTAGAGATGTTGTTGTTCAGCTGTGTTTGTACCCCAATTTTTTATATGCTTTGTAGGTGGAATGTACACTCATCCCATCGGGGGTGTAATGCAGTTGTGTATTGTAATATTGTAATTTTTTTTGTGACTGTGTAAGAGAGACCGTGAGAGAGTGAAGACGAATTTGCAGTGGATGTGCTGCAAGTTGTATCCCTTCATTTGTTGGATGGTATAATAATAAAAGGACTGTAAATTTCTCTGTGGACGTAACCCAGATTGGGTGAACCATGTATATCGGTGTATCTCTTGTATTGTGTTTATTTGATTTATATTTGAATCTTGTTTATTGTTATTGCTCTGCGATCCTATTTTTCTAACGCTCCGAGCATAATAAATTAGTTATTCCCATATCCTCGCCACCAAAAAAAGGATATAGAAACAAGAGATAACCATGGGGCTGATCATGCCACTTGTCTATCCTCTGTAAATTGAGATTCTAAAAGAAACATGTAGAGAATACTAGTCCCATATTCACCACAATCCAATTCTTTGTTCTCCATTAAATTGCCTGCATGGAAGAATGGGAGAGATGGTGCATTTGACTATTAGAATCCTTGAAGATGAGAACCTAGCCCTAGATACACAAGATAAACCCCCACATCTTATTTGAATCATAGAATCGCCACCGCAGAGCCCCCTATCTATCTATCTATCTATCTATTTGTATGTGTCTATGTGTATTTTAATTTATTTAAATTTTTTTTATATAAAATTATTTGGAATAGTTTATTCTTTTTTATTTTCTTATTTTTTTTAACCTAAAATAAAATAATAACTTGTATGAAGCTCTTATCTTACTAATTAATGGTAGGAGGAAAAACTAGAGACGTATTACATATTTTTAATGCAAATTTTATTTTATTTATGAGAATATTAAAGTTTTATTATGGATGAAGGAATTTCGAAGGGGGAGAAGCTTTTGTAGGGATTATTATTATTTCCTTGCCAATAAAATAGAGTAGGAGAAAAAATTAGGAAGAAGAATAAAATGGAAGAGGAAGGAAAAAAAAAAAAAAAGGGAGTAAGCGAGAAGAATAGCATAAAAGAACCTATTGTAAGTGAGGATGATCGGTTTAAAATTTTTAGTACTTTTCTTAATTTTCTCAAAGTTGTAAGCCATCAAACATTGATACCAATGAGAATTTATATTTATTTTTTCATATAGTTAAATCCTTATGAAACATTATTGGTGCAATCATAATTTTGAAAGTTTTTTTTTACAGTAACGGTTGGAATATTTGTATTAAAAAAGCATGAGCAGGTTACAAAATGTCGGGAGACTGTACCCACAAAAGAAGAGGGAGAATTCACCTCTATTCCAGTCTTAGAAGCTCAACTTCTACAAGAATTGACAAGAGAGGGAGCTGGACACCTTTGAGTTTCTCAGAACTTCATATCTACTTCTATAAACCGATTTCCATACCCAATAGAGCTTAAAGCATAAGAGGGGAAAAGACACCTCATAAAATTTCGGAATTCAGACATAACATAACTGGACTTTGCAGAACATAAGAGGGGAAACAACACCTTTGAAAATTTCCTATACTCAGACAAAAAGACAGGATTTGAAAATAGAGAAAACTAGACATATAACCAGGCTGCTTCACCGGTTGCTGGACTTTCGTCAAGTTCTAGGAGAAAGACTCTTTTTCTTCTTTTTTCCGACTACTGCTTCCTCATTGTCTTCTAGGCCCAAGATGACAGTAGGACTATTGCTCCTACTTGTGCGGATGCAGTCAACCTTAGCTTCCATGATTTTTAACCCACTGTGGAGAGAGTCCATTTTGCTGACCAACCCTTCAAAAAATTCTTGCATTTTGATAGTATTGCTTCTAATGTCCGAATTAGAAATATGGACGAAGGTGGATAACTGAGATATGGCCTTCTTTATATCTTTTCTTTCACCCTTTAGCCACCCGACCTGAGCATCAATATCATGCAGGTGCGAGAGCACTCCAGGCGGGGGGCTTTCCGGGCCGCGAGGAGATTCAAAGTTCCCAAAACTCCCAATACTTCCATTCACATTCCAGAGTTTATTTTCCCCAGGGATTTCATTGACTAGATTCAGAGCTAGATTGTTTTGAAGGCCAGGATCATCCTCCATGGTTTTCCATCTATTTTCACTCTCCTATTCGTAGCCAATATAACCAGCATTGAGACGCAGCCTTTGAATCTAGGCCGTATCCAATTACGAATTTCCACCACCAATTTCGCTGTTAGGGCGACGAACACGTTTTTCCTGAATGCCCAGAGCCCCCTGCAAGTCCTTCTCTCCATTACCATGAACCGAATCGATTGTCAGCGGAAAACGTTGCATCCCAATTCCTCCTGCAGAGACTTGCAGATTCGCCCGACAATTTTTGCACTGCAACATCGGGAGGCATAAGCTTGCATTATTGCCAACATTCCTTATGTCCATTGTGAAGCGAATGGTCATGGAGCTTATAGAGCACAGAGACAGAGGGAAGGGGAGAAACAAAAGAATGAGCTTGACCTCCCACATGCCCCTATTAAGAAGCCACCTTACCTGGATGCCATTTAACCCTCCTGCATGCGAAATAGGTGTGTCCTGACAAGCCATGCCGTCGATAGGAGCCTGGGAATTCTCAATCTGATCCAAGGAGGATTTGCAGTTAATGTTGTTCTGACTTCGGGGGTACACACGTTTAAACAAGTCACCAAAGCCACCAAGGAAGCTGACGGTGCCAATCATGCCACTAAGGCACCCAAACCAAGGTTTCATGTACACCATTTTTACTTAGGACACCACAATTTTTCCTAGCCCCAAGGTTAGCCATTGTATCTGTGGTAGCGTTGTTCTTTCTTAGGACATGAAAAAAGGCAAGAGATTCATACTTGTAGGAGCTGATTGAGCATGCAAGAAGGGATTGGTACTTAGAGGTTGGATTTTTTTGTTTGCTTGTGATCGCCTTGGCAGTCTTAATGACGATAAAAGAATCGCCAATGATAGTAAGCCTTCTGATATTTTTCTCCTGAGTGATATCAAGACCTTTGATCAAGGCGAGCCACTCTGCCTGATTATTAGTTTGATTTCCTATCCCCCAGGCGTAGTCTTCCACTTTGCTTCCTTCGGAGTCCATTAGAACTCCCCCTGCACCTGCCAACCCTGGATTGCCTTTTGAGGCCCCGTCGAAGAATAGGAAGAAACTGTTGAAGGATCGCATCCAGTCTTTGATCTCATTTGACTCAAAACGAAGCTGCCAGTCGAGGGAATTCTTGTGAGCCAAGGTAGGGTTCTTGAGGGGAGGGTTTGGAACCAGAAGGTCTGCTACCCAGATTTTTTCTTTGACACTAAGGTTTTCTTTGCTGAGATTATGCAAACCTCTCGAGGAGAGCGTCTCGGTCCAAAGAGTAGTTGCCTTTGAGACCACCATGCATGGAGAGGTCTAGGTTTCTTCAAATATTTCTTTATTTCTTGCATTGCAGATCTTCCAACAAATGAATTTGGGGTAGGCTATCCAAGCTCCTTTAAAGTCCGGCTTCTTAGCAAAGGTGGCATGGTAGTAGAAATGCCAGTTGGCAAAAAGATCTCTCCAAGCAATGGGGAGTGTGATCTTGGGTTGAATGACATGGAAAGCTCTGTTCCAGACTACTCTGGCAAAGCTGCATTCAAGGAAGAGATGTTCAACCGTTTCCTCTGCTACTTTGCATAGAACACACCTAGCTGGTCCATGAATATTTCTTTTTTGAAGATTATCAGCAGTTAAAATCTTTTTTTGGGCGAGAAGCCAATTGAACACATTGATCTTTGGAATCCCATCTTTACTCCAAATACGATCCCACTTGATGTCTTTGTTGCAGGGGTAGCTCAGGGCATCGATATAGTTGTACCCCTCCCTCACCGAGTAATGGCCAACAGGACCCCATCCTCTCTTGTCCTTTTCTCTAAGATGTATGGGGGTTGCTCCATGAAAGAGAGAGAGCAGGAAACAGTAGTCAGCATTTAAATGAGCAGGGAGATCAAAGGTTCTCCAGCTGTTCCATTTCCCTTCACTCGTCCAAGTTGAGAGATCATAGAGGGTTTGGATGTTGGCCCGATCCATCCAGCATTTTAGATTAGCAAGCTTCGGGAGGCGAGTTACCGGAGGATTAGCACCAAAGTTGTCCTGCCATATCTTGGTTTGTTTGCCGTTACTAGGGATCCAAGTGAGCTTGTATTGAATAACCTTGGCTGACTTTTTGCAGAGGTTCCATATATTAGTTCCTTTTCTGTCTAATTGGATTCTTTCCACACATCTTTTCCTGGTTCCTGGCATGTATTTTTATAAAGAATTTCCTTCCATCATGATCTCTTTCCTGTGATGACTCTCCATAAGATCTTCACGCCAAGAGATAAATTCATCATAGTGGGATCTTTGATACCTGTTCCTCCAAACTTTTTTGGTTTGTAGACAGATTCCCAATTAACTAGATGAAACTTTTTAGTGTTGTTTTTTTTCCCTCCCTGCCAAAGGAAGTTGTGAAGATTTTTGGTGATTTTCTTCATAACTGTGCTGGGAGCGATGGAAATGGAGCAGGCATACAATGGATAGGCAGCCAAAATGGATTTGATGAGGACCATTTTCCCAGCTGAGTTAAGCCATCTGGATCCCCACGCTGATATCTTGCTTCGGATTTTGGAGATGATCCCATTCTAGTCTGCAATTTTTTGTTTCCCTTTGAAGATGGGAATTCCCAGGTATGGAAAGGAATTCCATTCCCCTATGCCCTAAAATCCAAGAATCCTAGAGATTCTACCATTATTCCCGCAGAGCAGTTCCAACCATAAATCCTAGATTTGGTCGAGTTTACTTTGTCATCCGAAGCATGCAAGAAGGATGAGAGGACGATGTCAAGTCTTTTGGCGATGATCGTTGAGGCACCTCCCAACAGGATAGTATCATCAGCAAATTGAGAATGATTGACCAGTTTGACACCTCAGATAATTTTTATACCTTTGAGCTCCCCTGTGGATTGGAGGAGATGCAGCTTACAACTCAAGGTTTCAGCCACTAGGAGATAAAGAAAGGGTGAGAGAGGACACCCTTGGTGCAAGCCTCTGGAGACAGGGAAGAAGTTGGAGGGTCGACCATTAACCAGGGGGGCGATCCATGGACTATGAATACAAGCTTTTATCCATCTCACAAATTCAGTGGAGAACCCGAATTCCAGCATGATGTCAAAGAGGAATTGGTGGTTTACTCTATCAAAGGAGTTTGCCATATCAATCTTGATGGCCATGCCCTGATGCTTCTTCTCAATGCTTGAGTGTATAGCTTCTTGCACCATGATGATATTGTCCAAGATTTGACGGCTAGCTAAGAAACCTCCCTGAGTTTCTGAAATTAGCTTACTCATGATCTTCTTCATCCTGGTGGCAATAATTCTAGTGAGTATTTTGTAGGAAGTGTTGCAGAGGGAGATTGGCCTGAATCTACCCATGGACCCTGGGCTTTTTTCCTTAGGAATAAGATCCAGAAAGGAGGAGTTGGTGGCTCCTCCTATCTTGTCTTTCCTCCTCGTCCAGTTGAGCATTCTCTTAAGATCATCCTTGATTATGTCCCAGGCCGCTCGATAGAAGTTTATAGTAAATCCATCTGGCCCAGGCGCTTTGTTTGGCTGCAAGGACCAAATTGCAGTTATGATTTCATGTTCCGTAATTGGCTTAGTGAGATGTTGGTTGACTTGATCTGAGACTAAAGAGGGTATTTCTTTGATCAAATCTGCTTGGGCCTCAGGGTCTATCTCTCCTCTGTCAGTGAAGAGATCTTTGAAGTGATTGTAAGCAAGAGTTTGGAGATTACCCTGACCTTTGATTTTTTCCCCTGTCATATTCTTCAATTCTCTAATTGTATTTTGACTTCGTCGAGCTTTGGTTTGATTGTGGAAGTACTTGGTGTTATTGTCACCACATTTTAGCCAAATTTGCATGGATTTGACTCTCCAGAGTTCTTCTTCCTGCCTTGCAGCCTTTAGAATTTCCATCTCCAAGGTTTTTTCCTGATTTAAAAGATGGGGCGAGACTTCCTCTGCTTCCATCCGAAGATGTAAGTCCGCAAGCTTGGCTTGGCTGCAAAGCGTGCTGTGGTTGGGATTTGTGAAGGAGACCTTGGCCCATCGTTTCAGAGCGAGCTTGACCGAGCAGAGTTTTGACTCCCAAATAAAACTGGGGGAGCCATGGACATTGATATTCCAGGCTTGAATGACAATAGGAAGGAATTCTAGATGTCGATCCCAGAGTGGATTAAACTGAAAAGGTATTGGCTTGAGATTTTCCGGGGGAGCAATGGAGAGACCGATAGATTTGTGGTCCGAAGAAGCACACGGAATGGAGAAAGTAGAGATAATTAAATCGAGATTGCAGAGGGAGGAACTTACTAGAAAGCGATCCAGTCGGGCCGCTATATGTCCTTTGCCACTTCTCCGATTACTCCAGGTGTACTTAGCATTCTTGAGCGGGATGTCCATCAGATCCAAATCTGTTATTAGGTCCTCAAGCTTCTCCCCAAAGGGATCCCTTACAATGTTGCCGCCTCTTTTTTCTTACTGTGACGTGGTCACGTTGAAATCACCTGCTATAATCAATTTTTCCCCTTTCAAGTCTTCCTTAAAGACGAGGAGGTCCTCCCAGAAGGTGTTCTTGTCTCTATAGTGATTAGGCCCATAAACATTGCAGATAAAGTAGACTTCATTGCTCTCCTTGTATTTGAATTCAGTCAGCAACCAATTGGTTATGGTTATGGTGTTTATAAGAGATATTTTTGGAGATAGTAGGGTGGCGATACCCCCAGATGCCCCCTGTTCACTATTAGCTGTGCCATGGCAGTCTTTCCAAATAGAACATGAGAGTGCCATTACCTCCTCGTCCTGCAGCTTTGTCTCTTGGATAAGAATGAGGTCTGGTTTTTCCATTTTTAGTAGAGTTTTTAGATCTTCCACCTTGTTTATTCCTCCCAGGCCTCTACAATTCCAAGAGACGATATGCATTACTTCTTGCTATTTTGAGGCCCTGCTCGGGACCTGCCTTCTTTTGCTAAGTTCTGGGATTTAGGGTTTTGCATTATCTTCATATCCTCCAAGCTTTTTTTCCTTCCCAGCTCTATTTCTCTTTCAGTTTCAACTTCTCTGTGGTATCTGTGTGACTTTCTTCCTCGGGTGTTTGGGGGCTGCACTTCCTCGATTTCTTCCAAAGATTCCGAGGAGTTGTCCAAGGAGGCTGCTAATGGAACAAACTTTCTTTTGACCTTGTCTACCCATGAGCCACCAGGAGTACTTGAGTCGCCGATGAGGGGTTTTTTCCCTTGATCCTGAGGGGGAGATGCTGGGGGTTCTTCCCTTGAATTTTCTGCTTCTTGATCTTCTTCTCCCTCGATTTCTCCTTCTTCCGTGGCTAGTTCTTGAAATTTGTTGTTTGTAGGCACTTCTTTTTCCATAGCTGGGGTGGTTTGAGGCCGAACTTCTTTCCCGGAGTGCGATCCTACTGCAGATTTCCTTCCTTTTTTTACTGGTTGCCATTCCTTGGAGCGACCTTTTTCTGAGGTCTCTTGAACTGTCTTGGGACAGTTCTTGACAAAATGCCCATACTCGTGGCATTTTTTACACTTGAAAGGCAGTTGTTCATAATCCACCTTTTGCAGATGTTCCCATCCGTCCATGGCAAGGTTAAATTCTTCCGAAAGTCTTTTTCCAAGTCAACTTCCACACAGATACAGGCGCAGGAGAATAGAGGAGCTTTTGGTTCAGCTTTATCTATGTATTTCCCGAGCGAGTTCCCAATGGCTTGCAGGGTCTCATCATTCCATCAGTGGAGCGGTAGATGGGGTAGACGAACCCATACAGGAACAGTGGAGGGGACATCCTTTTCTGCGTCGAAGGAGAGACTCCAGCGATTCAGGTAAAGGCCGCAAGGGCCCATGAAGTAAGGTCCACTTCTAAAGATGAGATCTCGGTCGACTTTGTGTTCAAAGAGAAAAGTGAAAAAGCCCTTACCACAGAAGCAATGCTGCAGACCACCAGAGATCAAGGGAATCCAGTTCTTATTTATCCAGGATTCCATGGATTTAGGGGAAGGCCAAATTCTTGTAAACTGACCAATCAGTCCACGCTCGCTTAGGGAAAGAGCTTTAAGTTTAGAAGCTGCCGACATGATTTGGATGCGAGGGGAAGCAACTCTCTTCACGAAACTGTCATCCGAAACGTCCACGAGGGAGGGAGGAGGAGTCGCGTTAACCAGGGCGCGAAAGGCCTCATCCAGGAGGAGTCATCGATCATCAGTAGGAGGTGGCTGCTCTTGAGTTGCCATCACAGGAGGAGCCCGCAAAAGCCAAAGAACACAGAAGGCGCAGAGACACAGGGGACGCCGCGGCTACGGTTCCATTCCGGAGCTCCAATCAAAAACCTATTTTGTTTTTAGCTCATAAATTTGAAAGTTAATAGAAATTAATGGTGAAATTTTTTAAGTGTTCCCTTTGTGTGTGCTTGCTTGTTTTTAATTCAGTTTATGGCTCCTTCCAATTTTAGTTGTGTTCTCTATTTTTTTTAAATATGTATCCTTATTTATTATGGTTAATTTGAACTCCAACTTGAGTTGCGTCAAGCTTAGGATCAGAGGAGTTTTGTTGTAATGTACAAGATTACATTAGGTTACCAGTAGCATACTATAAAAAATATTCATTAAGAGACTAAGCATACATAAACATAGAAAGAATAAACAAGAGTAATGGTCATGCCAACAACTATTCTTCTATTATTAATAAGCCATAATGTACAAAAGGGGGTAATCATTTCTATAACATATGGCTTAGTAGCCTATATATGTGGATCATACAATCGGTTAGACAATTGTAACTGTATAATTGTCTGTTAGTTGACCTAACCAAATCGACTAGACTAGGATGACCAGTCACTGGTTGGTCAGGAGGACCTAGTCGACTTTTCGACTAGGCTCCTCCAACATCTAACCCACCCCAAAAAATTCTTCATCTCGAAGAGAACAAGGAGATGTAAATTTGACAAAAAAATACAAAATTACAAAATTTAAGGTAGCTGAGAACTCGATGTTGCACCAAGTGGAGTCTCTTTAGTAGATACTTTGACTATAGAAATAGAAGAGAGGGTGAGGCATCGCTGAAGATATTCCTAGGTGACTAGGAGAAACTGAATTTTTGTACTTACTTTGGTGAGCTCATATAGTCGTAATAACTTCACTGGCATTGGTTTTTCCTGCATATTTTGAATATTAGTCCCAAAATGTTGGTGTTGAAGCTCCATAGCTCATATAACTCTGTATATATGGAATTTCATATGGATGACTTCATCTTGTGCATTATTTTCTTCATGCAACCATTGATGCTCCTTTTTCATCAAGTCAATCATGCGTTGATGTTCCATTTGGGTTTGGTCCTCTAAGATTTGAGTGGTGTGTGGGTAGGCTATAACCTTTCTTGTATATAAGTCCAAAATAGTGGTTTGCAGGGTCTGAATTTAAATAGATATTTTCCCATAATAGGAATATCGATTTTTCATAATTAAGGATGATCTAGTTGCATGTACCTCATATTCTTTTAATTGCTTGTCCTATGATTCAAACTTTCTAAACTTGTTGACGATAAGTAAATTGTTTTTATATTGTTGCTATTGTGTCTACTGGTCGAGTACTTGGTAAAGATAGGTTAACAGAAAACCAAATAGGATTTGGTTTTATCAAGTGTTCTCTTAGGATGGGGTCCTTTTATTGGTCCGATAATTTTCTTGACTTATGTTGAACATGCCATCTAGTTTATGGCTTTGAGCATTTTATTAGTATTGGACCATCTTTTACTATGCTCCTTATTAACAACTTTAATGATTTCATATAGCTCTTGGTATGATGCCTTGGATGGTACAAAAGTTCCTATTATTGATGTAGAAATAGCTTCCTATTGTAGTGGTAATGAAATTCTAATGTTGGTATTAGGTTTCTTTTCATTTCTTTTTCCTTCTTTCTTCGAACTCTTCTAACGGCTTGCTCCATTGGCTAGAGTTATTTGCTGATCATTTGATGCAGTCAGGGTCGGGATAGTCATCACTAAAATTGACGTTGTAGCAGTCGCGACAAATGGAGACATAGCTATATGGATGGTACTAGTAATGGGAATGATGACTGGGATGGTGGTTGTACTGATAGTTGAGACAAGGGTCGATGAAGTGGTCGAGACTATGGTAGTCACTAAATTTGATATAGAACTGGTTGGCAGTGGCGTCTATAGGGTAAAAAGTGGGTCAGTCGGATGAATGAACATTTTGACTCTGGTATGTTAGGATATTGTCCATTGGTAATGGAGTTGTAACGACAGTCACAACAAAAGTCAGAATGGAGGAAGTAATTGTCAATGTTATAAGCGGAGTTGAAGGAGACAAATTTTTCTATTAACAAATTGTAGTTAAAGAAACTCCATTGGGTAGAAATATAAAAGGAGAGATTTGTTCAGAAGAAAAAAATGAAATGGAGAGGAAAAATGAACCTTCGAGGTGTTACAGATGAGGTTACATGGGAATTAATGTCTAAACAAGGAAAATTGGAAGCTACAGAGACATTTAATAGAAGAGTAGTTGAACTGAATCTCATGACATAAATGATGATGAAGACAATTTTGAGATTCTACAAGATTAAGCTAAGGTAGTTGAGACATAGAAGAGAGAATTATTAAAGCATTAATAGGTTGCGAAGGGAAGTCAACAACGGAATCCCCTACAAATTTACAAAACATGAACCTGGGAAAATTAATGGAATGATAAGAGGTATGGAGTAATTCTTTGACGTTGAGACAATTGAAGACCATAACAGAGTGAAAATGTTACACCTAAAATATCACCATCATGAGACATATGTCAACTCAGTGCAAAACCCCCTGATGTTTCCATGACTAGGAAGTCAATCTGGAGAAGTTACTGACCCCTTTGCCATAGGGTCTAGTTGGGTTGGCACAGGTTTCTCCCTAGCAACTCGCGCCAACTAGGTCAGGCGTAGTTGATTACCCGACAGCTTGCGCTGTTAGCTCATGTCACCTTTGTACAGCATGCGCTGTCCCTATCAAGCGCAGGTTTCCCTAATACAACTTGCACTGATGTCAGTTAATGTGCATAAAGGGCATCTTCGATCGATTTCTCGAAGGTGTATGACTTGGATATCTATCCCTAGCTTGTAGGTGAGCTGGCCTTCGGTTCCCTAACCCCTTGGGAGGATCCCTTAGTCCTCTCCCACTATTTCTCAACCTATTCTATCCTCCTAGTCCTACATATATGAAGCTCCTCTCCATTCCAAGGGGAGGAAAGCTATAGCATCCATATGCTGGTGGAATTAGCTTAGGAGATCATCATTCATCTCTTGGAGGCACCCATTTCTCCTTAGAGGCATTGGCTTGGCTTATTGGAGGAATATTGCGATGTTAGGGCTTGGTTGCAATCCTCTATCTTCTTTGTATTCCCACTTTTATACAGTAATACAAAACTCTTTCCATAAATGTCTTGTTGTTCATTGATATTTATAGTTTACTTCCTTAACCGTTTACTTAGATCAGTTATTGTGTAGATGTATTATTATTGCTTTTTGTCTCTTGCATGTTCTGATAGGTCTTGTAGCTACGGATCTGACGACCGTGGAGCTTGGAGCGACAAAGGAGGAAGAGATCTACAAATTTGACAGGTAAGATGTTTACATCACTTAATCTATAATTCGATCTAGGAAGGTAGATTTGTGTTCTGTCTGATTTGTTCTAGATTCCCATTGAACTAGGGAGATCATGCCTTAAGTCTTCTTTTGGTAGATTGTCTGATAACAAATTTGGAGACCATACTGGGGATACGTACGTTGTTTTAAGATTTCAATTTGAATGTCATCTTCTTTTATTTCTTTGTGAGCCATTTCATTTTCCTCCTAAGCCTTTTTTGCCACCAGATCTTCTCTTTGAAGAGTTTGTTGACTTTCTCTAAGTCTGTGTGTATAATCATCAAACCTTTTAATTACTCATTCTTGAAGATATTTTCATCCTTGCAATGGGATTTAGCCTGGTGCACCTGGGAAGTATAGCCAGAGCGTCATACCCTCACGGGTGCATTCTGCTTCCCTGTAACTTACGCCTTCAACGCTTTGTTCAGATCTGCATCTTGCACTGCTAGCGCAAACCATATACCTATAACCTGCATCGGGCGCTCTGAGCCTGACCACAGTCTGTGCCGAGCAGTCAATCCTAGTGCTTGGGACATCCCCTCTCCTACTTTTTGAGTTTGGTTTGATTTGCATACCTCTCTGTACTGCACTTTCCAATGATAGATCTTGTGATTTTGCATTGATAGTGTTTGGACCTATTTGGATTGGTTTTGGGTTCCATTTTGGACAAGCTTGAGACTTGGTAGTGGTGGACACTTTAGAATCCCCTGCCTTCATCCACTTAACCTTGCTTTCCCTCCTCTCCTCACTTGATCTAGTCATTGCATTAGATCTGATTCCAGACCCCTTTTTTCACATATCATTTAGTTTTGCTTGCATCTGGTTGATTTCGAGTGTCTTGTGTGTTTTTAGTTTATGGGAGTACTTGTCATTTTCTTGAGAATTTCTGAGTGATAAGAGTGCTGCAAGTAGTCTCTTATTTTCATCCATTTACATTTTAAAGCATTATTATTATTGAGTGTTGTCTTGGTGCATTCATTGGGAAAATAAAAAAAGTGCTTCATTTTTCACCATTTTTCAAATTCATTTGATAATTGTTGTAAAAGTTGTCTCATGAATTGGAATTCATTATTCATTGATCTTTTGGAAAGTTTGAAAAGAAGTTAATTGTTTGTGTTTTTCACGAATTATGAGCCATTCATTTTCTTGAAAAATCCAAATGAAATCAAATTTTTGCAAAAGTGTTTCCATGATTGAAGAAGTTAAATGCATTTTTGGTTTTCATGCTTTTAGGCTATCATAGTGAAAATTGAAGAGTTAGTGTACTCTAAGTAGAAATTCCCCTTTTTCATCACTTAGTTTCATTCTAATTGAAAATACAAAAGAAAAATATTTGATTTGAATTTGATGTGTTGTTGATTTTCATGTTTTACTTGAAAAACGGAAAAGAATACTTTCATTGTCAGTTTTGGTAGATTTGGGATTTTGTTGAAATTTGTTGTTTTGGTAAAACCATTTGGAAAACGATTTCTCCTTCCCGTACATAGATTTCATCAAAATAAAAGTTCATTTTTTCATGTAGTTAGGGCTTGCATTATGCTTATGTTTATGTACTCACCTCATGCATTCACCTAACCGTCCAAATAAAATTAACGGTAGAACTAGGATAAAAATTTTAGTAACTTGTGTGTTAAGTTAGAGACGTGTTTCGACGTCGTAAAACATGGCAGCTGTCGTTATTTTCCTGCATTGCATCTCGGGGGTATTGCAGTTCTTCGACGTACCAACCGGTATATCGAAGCTCTTTCACATACCAACCGGTATATCAAAGGCTCTTTCACATACCTTAGGGTATATCGAAAGGCACTTCACGTACTCGACGTATATCGAAAGGTGTTTCACGTACTCAGTAGTATATCAAAAGGCTCTTGCCATATGATTGTGCATTAGACAGCACCACTAAGGATTTGAGCTCCCATGTACCTTGTGTATATTGGGAGACACCCTTAGGATTCTTGAAACCAACTGAGCTAACCATTTGGTCATCTTGGTAGAGCAATACACCGAGAACAACACTCGGGGAGCTACTACGCATGTACTATCGGGTAGTCGGGTTATATGGTCAGGGGTACGGTCCTAATCGTCCCTGGTTAGTGCTCTGAAATATTGGGCTGAGTATAACTGTTGGACCCTGGAGTATATCACAAGTTGCGAAGCCTTGACAATCCCATGAGGTTCCAGACTTTTGAATCCATGCCTATAACATAAGTTTGCTTGTGGCCTTAGTTTGTGTAGATTTTTCTGGACTGCATTTCTTTTGTTTAGAATACACTTAGCAGAAATTCTGGTTCAGTTACTCTGGTTGAATTTCCTTAGAGAAGGTCCCACAGAATTTTAAACTTACCACCCGAATATCCCCTTAATCAGGAGGTAATTTCGAGGGTAAGAATGGACCCACACGTCACGGTCGTGTCACTTAAAGTAGAAAACCCTACTATGAACTCTAGAGAACATATGTTTCCTCTAGACTCACCAACCTACAACCTCTCAAGGGGCGAAGAGGCAAAAAATTCCACTTCACAAGACGCATCTCTCCCTCCCTTGCTGCCGGGAGAGCCTAGATCTTTAGAATGGTTAAATTCATCCCAGGACGACCCTGTATCCGCTGCATATGGTCCAGCTACACCCTTTTGGGAAACATCTCTAGGTCAACAAGTGGCTCATTTTTCCATTTCACCACCCCCTAGTTGGGCTACTCCTGATTTGCTTCTGGAACCCTTTTGTAACCGCCTGGACAGATTATGTGCCATGGGAAAAGAATTTCGAAGACAAAGTTTTTTACGAAGGGATGAAGACACATAGGTACCCACGTATCGACATATCCCAATTCGTTCTTTATCTTATAATTCACCGGAATCATCCATCCACAACATGACCACTTATGAGCATGGTCAACCCTCACTTCCTGCAAGTACACCCCTTAGACAGTAGACCAGCTCCATACCCCAAACAACTCAACCTGTTGAAGGACAATAGTCCAACACCCCTCTTACCACTATGGGAACATTACCCACCCCTCCTCCACCCCAAAATTCACGAGGAGGATACTTTTTACCCCATAATTTTCTTACAAGTAATCTTAATCCCGTAGAACATAATCAACAACCCATTTTGGGTCAACCATCGATTAGTGGTCAGCACGTTGTTACTAGGGGGCAACCCCTGTTTCCTAACCATAATATAGGTGGAGGATTTCCTATTGGTCATTCCGTTCGAACTTCCTTACCCGCTGTAGCATCCACCATGGGATTATCTCATGTTGGGGGACCATCCAATTCAACTCAACCACCATGGAGTAAAGCATATCTAGGTTATCTTAACCCTATGTCAAGACAATTCAATCTCGAAAATGCACTATATGGGATACCTTATCCCGAAAATCCATACACTCTATGGGGGCACCAAATTTTTTTACAAAATGGACCCCCACCAACCGTCCCTCAAGTACCACCACCCCCATTTGGTCCCCCTCCACCTCCCTTTGGAGGCGGCGGGCCCCCATACAATTCTGGAGGAGGCAGACCTCTACCTTCTGGCGGAGGCCCTTCCCCTTCCGGTGGAGGCGGAGGATCACCCCCTCCCGGTGCGGGAGGACCCCAACCTTATGGTGGAAGACCACCCTATTTTGGTGGAGGTGGTGGAGGATGACCACACCCTTCCGGTGGAGGTGGTGGTGGAGGCCCCCACCCTTCCGGGGGTGGTGGTGGAGGCCCCCACCCTTCCGGAGGAGGTGGTGAAGACCCCCACTCTTCCGGCGGAGGAGGTGGAGCACCACCCCCTCCCGACGGAGGCGGTGGAGGACCACCTTATTCCGGCAGCGGCGGCGTACCCCCACCATTTGGAGGAGGCCCACCCCTTCCCAGCGGTGGCAAAAAACCTCCACCATTTGAAGGAGGCCCACCCCCTCCCGACGGCGATGGCGGACCCCCACCTTATGGTAATGGATCACCCTATTATGGTGGCGGACCTACATATGGTCCGGGCGGCACACCCCCTTATGGACAGTTTCCTCCGGGAACACCCTGCAACCAGTCGATGCAAGGTCCCACTGGTCCATATATGCCATATCATCACCCACAGCCAAATCAACAACTGACATTCTTGGCCACTTTGGACCTACCTGACCTGTCTCGTCTGAAAAATGACCCCATCTTCCACGGATATAATTGGTCACCAATTCTGGTAAAACTACCATCTGATATTCCCAAATTTGATGGAAAACCTAGTGAGGATCCAAAAAATCATGTGATGACATACCATCTATGGTGTTCATCCAACTCCTTGATGGATGACTCGATCCATATTAGGTTATTCCAACGAACTCTCACCAACCCAATTGTCAAGTGGTATATTGAATTACCACTTAACTCCTTTCTAGATTTCCGTTCTCTTGCTATGTCATTTTTGACCCATTTCCAGTTTCCCATTCACTATGAGACTGGTACGGACTTATTGACCCATCTTCGCCATAATACTGCAACTCATATCTCAGATCATATCCATGAGTGGAGGCGAAGACAATGTCTCATTAAGGCTCACATTACAGACCAACTCTTAGTTGACTGATTCACAAAGTCACTTTTTCCTACCATAGCTCAAGATGTGTCCATGGGAGGGGCCATCACCAAGGAACAGGTTATTTCCCATGCCCATTACTTAGACTTGGTCTATGCTCAATCCGACAAGTTGTATGAAATTGTTCTTGACACACCCCGCCCTACATATGACCCTGCAAAACCACCCAAGGGACCTCAGGCCGATGGCATTATTGGTTACCTTAACTCCTAGCCTCCTACTCAAACTGGTTGACCATTGAACCCCCAGGGTTCTTCCACATCCCCACCACAGGACGGAAATAGCACCACCAAGTCGTCCACTCCTGCCTCCACTGAAGAAGTGAATTTTTTTCAATCAGCTTCGCCTCATAAATCCAGTGGTAAGAAGAAAACAAAGGTAAACCCAAGAAATATTCTAACCAGCAGGAGCACAAGAGCACCCCTGAAGACACCAAATAGAAAAGGAAGTTGAAGTATCCTTGTTTTCTATGTGGTGGTGACCATTTCTCCAAGGAATTTCCCCATTGAGATGAAGTGCAGAAGTTTCTCAAAGGAAACCCCACTCCCGTAGTTCTCAACGATCCTTTCCCCACTCAGAACCAATAATTGATCGCTCAAACCTCTCCTTCACACGGTGAGGCATCCTCTACCGCGCATGTTCTCATGATGCGTAGTGAGACGGTCAACCTGAACACACGATCACGTTCATACGAATCAGTCCCTCCGAAGGAACCCATTGGAAGTAATTCTGAACAAGCTTCCACTTCTATGCCCGATGTTACCACAGGACTCCCTCACCATTGAGAAGCCTTCTTTAGATTCAGTATTGCGTCCGCCTAAGAGCACGATTCAGAAAGCAGTTTTCAATCCCAATGCTCGGGCAGCTCAGAACTACAATATTGTAGAGGACTTGGCACAAGATCCTTGTGCCATGTCGACGCTAAAGGTCTTGCAGAATTGTCCCAACCAACGCAAGACTCTTCTTTCTACTACTGGCGTGGTAGATACAGATTCCTTGAGCACAATCATGTTTTGACTTGAGTATTTTAAACCGAGGCTTTCCCACCAGCTGGCATTTCAAGTTGCTACAAACCTTTCTAGGAATACAGTCCATCATACTGTACTAGACGAAGGGGCTTCTACCGTGGTCATGTCGTTGTCTTGTTGGATAGCCATTGGTTGTCCCGAACTGAAGCGCTCTCCAACCACCTTAAAAGCATTCGACGGTCGTGGATTTCAACCCCATAGGCTATTACAAGCCTTAGCAGTCGAGTTGGGGGGTAAGACTGCCACCATTAATGTGGAAGTAGTCACAGCCCCTTTAGATTATAATCTCTTAGTTGGTCGTAATTGGTTTTATGCCATGACTGCGGTCGCGTCATATGTCTTCCGCATAGTGCAATTCCCCCACCAAGTCCGAATTGTCACTATCGACCAACTGGACTTCCGTACACCGGACACCACTACTCACCCTGGCGAAAAATGTCCCATTGCTTGGACAATCTTCACATCTATATGAGAGCGTAGGGGTCGTCCTCATAAAAGATTCATCTCTTATGGGCATCTTTCCAACACCAGATGCTCCTAACCATGTTGTCATGGTGAACATGATTTCCTCTAGGATTCCATCTTTTTCAACTCTAACGATCAATGGCTTGTACCTGATGAAGCCACTATGCATCTGATTGGAGATACCATGCCTCTTTCACCGGCTGAACTCACTTACGAGCCTATCCAGTCAGCAACCTCAGAACACTTGGTTGTGGCCTCCACATCCTGTTCTCTACAGTGGATGTCATCCTTACCTGATCCTCTGCTCCATACTTTTCATTCTGACGAGTCCATTATGGAAATTATGAGTGCTGATGACCCTCCATGGGAAGAACTCCATCATCGATCGTCTTTCCTTCCCCCATTGGATTTTGTAGAGAATGGCATCACCACCATTTTCACACCGGATGTCTACCCTTTCCCCCAATCCCCGATACTCACATGGCATATGGACACTAAGGGAAACCTGGCAAACATTGAACCCATCACTCTGGTTGACATCTTGGTTACCCCTAGTGTAGTGGAACATATTCGTTTAGGCCAGAAATGTTACCCTAAAGAGATTACTACTTTCACGACCTTATTCAAGCAATTTCGAGACGTGTTTGCTTGGACCTACGAGGAAATGCCCAAGATAGACCCTACTATTGTTTCACACGAAATTAAAACTTATCTCGATGCTAAACTGGTCCATCAAAAGTTACAACCGATACACCCTCGAAAAACTGCGGCAATCAAAGCATAAATTGAAAAGCTCTTGAAGGATGGATTTATCTACCCTGTTCCATTAACATAATGGGTCTCAAATTTCGTCCCTATGGCTAAAAAGTAGGGCACCATCCAAGTCTACGTCAATTATCGGGATCTCAACAAGGCTTGTCCTAAGGACAACTACCCGACTCCCTTGATCGATCAGATCATTGACAATTGTGCCGAAAGTGTCATCTTCTCATTCATGGATGGCTTCTCCGGTTACAACCAAATTGAGATCCACCCTGCCAACCAACACAAGACTGCGTTCATTTTCCCTTAGGTTACATTTACGTATTGTAAACTCCCTTTTGGTCTTAAAAATGCTGGTGCCACATTCCAGTGGGCCATGTCATACGCTTTTCATGATGTGAAGGACTTTGTGGAACCCTATCTGGACGATCTCCCTGCCCATTCGAAGCAGTGTGAGTTCCACATTAATCATCTGATGACAGTATTCCTCAGATGCAGATGGTATAACATCTATTTGAACCCTAAGAAGTGTATTTTTTGCGTCGATTTTGGACGCCTCCTAGGTTTTATCATTTCAAAAGATGGGATCGGCATCGATCCCTTGAAGGTGGAATCCATTGTCTCTCTCCCACCTCCTACTAACGTTATGGAACTTAAAAGTTTGCAAGGGAAGGAAACTTATTTAGGCATTTTGTCTGTAATTTCGCTCATAAGACACAGGGTTATATGAGACTACTCAAGAAGTACGTCCCGTTCATATGGGATGATCAAGCACAACAATCCTTCGATAGTCTTAAACATGCTATTACCCACACCCCTGTGCTCCAATTGCCCAATTACTACCGAGATTACATCCTTTATCTCGCCGCTTCTGCTACCACGATCGCCATGGTCTTGGTGTAGGAGGACCATAACGCCCAGGAACATGTGATCTATTACCTTAGTAAGGGTCTTATTGACTCTGAAACGCGTTACTCACATGTCGAGAAGCTCGCTCTCGTGGCAGTCATTTCCATCCAAACGTTCCGTCATTACATACTGCTCCGCACTACCACCATTATCGCCGACTCGAACCCCATGTACCACATTTTGACACGTCAAGTACTTGGGGTCAAGTATTCACGCTGGATCGTGATACTGTAGGAATTCGATCTCCTATTCGAGAAGGCCAAGTCCAACAAGTCTTTGTTGTTTTCTGAGCTCATTTGTGATCTTCCCCGTGCTGATGCAGGATCTGAGTCCAACGATTCTCTTCCAGATGAGTCGTTGTTCCTTATCATCACGTCTGAACCATGGTACATAGATATTACCTTATATCAACATACCCAATGGTTCAACCCCCAACTGTCTGGTGACGACCGTTGTCATATACGCCACCACACCAAGTATTACTTGATCATCAATGGTACCTTGTACCGTCGTGGTATTGATTATGTTCTTCGACGTTGTCTGACACATGAGGAGGATGAACACATCTTGAATGACTGTCACGCTGGGGATTGTGGTGGTCATCTCTCTGGGATGGCTACAACCCAAAAGATACTACGCGCAGGATATTACTGGCCATCCATATTTGAAGATTTCATTGAGGCCATTAAAAAATTTCCCCCATGCCAACATTTTCAAACGAAAATTCACACCCACCCAGCCCCTTTACACCCGGTTATTGTCGTTGGCCCCTTTGCAAAATGGGGCATAGATTTCATGCACTATAAGCCTACCTCAGCCGGGGGCATGGTTACGTCATAGTAGCAATAGATTAATTTAAAAAATAGGCCGAGTCTATGCCTACGTACAATGACGACAAAAAAACTGCCGCACTCTTCATGTTTAATCATATTATTTCATGGTTTGGAGTTCCACAAGCCATAGTCATCGACCATGGATCTCACTTCCAGAACTATATGGTTGATCAATTGAGCACCAGACTCAGTTTTCGTCATGAAAACTCAACCCCTTACTACCCACAATCCAATGGACAAGTAGAGGCCATTAACAAGGTCTTGAAAACCATGATCCAATGCATGGTGGATACGCATAAATCAAACTGGCACAACATGCTCTTTTCCCCACTATGGGCTTATCGGACCTCCGTTAAGACTGTGAAAATCCTCACAGTAGATCTAAGAGCTTATGTATACCTCACAAGAAATAATTTAGGAATAAGATTAAGAGTGGTCAATGCAGTAAGATGAGAAACAAAATAATAATACAATAGAACTCAGATAGAAGCAAAATAACTTCACACACACTTATTAATTAATCACAATATGGACAAATAAGTAGTACAATGCATGAGGATTCGAATGAAAAGGTGGAAATTCGAATTAGCCTTCATGGAGTGATCAAAAGATCATTGGAGTGTCATCAGAGCACAACTAGAAGTCTATCTCATCATCAGTGGAGTCATCAATGCTCAAGAAACTGTCAACCATCAATCAAACTAAGTCTAACTGAGTGTGGTAGGTGTAACTGGAACTAACTAAATGAAGGAGTCTCAGTGGAGGGTGCATGAGGAGCTAATTGGAGTCAAAATGGGTAGTCTAGTCTCACTAGAGGTCCATAGGAGTGATACAGTCAGTTGAGAATCAGTCTAGCCTTAAATCAAGGAAAGAACTGATGATAACTCAATTAACTGAAGTGCAACTGAGTGGTAGGTGAGAGAGGACGAGTGGCTTCCTTAAATCAAGGAGGAAGGGCACACTAAGCTCTAGGAGGGCTAAAAATGATCTGAGAGAAGTTCCCGGGGGTTGGCTAACTAAGGCTAGGTGTTGGGATTGATGAATGGGATGCATGCATGCAGAATGCAGAAATGCATGCAAGAATGAAAATCCAAATAATGAAAATGCTGGTAGGACTAGTATGGAGGATAGGAATATCCTAACACCCCCCCTTAATCCATCCTAGCCCTGGTAACTAAGACCAAAGGTCACCCAATACAATGAATAATAACAGTCAATAAACCGAGGAAATGGGGAAAACATCATGGGAAAAATACCCCCCCTCAAAATAGACTGTAAGGCACACACAAAAATAAATGCTCCAAACTCAAGCAGGTGTGATGCTTGGTCATATGTCTGGAGGTATCTTCTTCTTGGGAAGAAGTGGATCATGCTTAGAAAGCATGTGCTTGTACTTACTCTTCAGATCGAATGTGATGAGAACAAATCCAAAAGTATGAGGATGATCCTTGAACATGTGATTCGAATCAGTTGAGGTAGGATCAAATCTATGAATGTGCAGATAGTCTTTTGTCTTCTCCTTCGAACCATCATGGGTGAGATTATGCCAAAAGGAACCATCACATGATTGCTTGAAATCCAAACCAGATTTAAGACTTGAAGAATAGTTTCTTGAGATCTCCTTTGAACCAGCAGGGGTGAGATCAAAACCATCATATGCTTGAGAAATTATCCCAAGTAGCGATTGCTTAGAATCAAAATTAGATACAAGACTTGAATCATGGTTTCTTGAGATCTCCTTTGAACCATTAGAGGTGAGATCAAAACCAGTAAATGCATGAGAAACTATCCCAAGCGAATGGAAATGGCCATCATCTTCAATAACCTTCCGAAAGCATGAAATAATGATCTTATTCTGGTACATAAGAGGTGAGTGATCAAGGAGAGAGAATGCATTACCTCCAATGGTTGATTTGACCTCCGAAAAATTCAATAGATCATGATGCAAACCAACAAACTCCGGTGCAAGAGAGGATTTAGGACCTTCTACAATCTCTAGAGTGTGAGATGGCATAGAATTCAAAATAGAAGAAATTTGGAGCATGAATGTAGAATCTGCAAGTTCTTCTTCTTTGTGGACAACTTCAATATGAGATATGTTTTATACTAGTTCATGATCAATGAGATCATCAAGGAGGGCAAATGCATCACTTTGCTTTCTCTCGAAAGGGTTTGGACCAACACCTTCATTCTGCTTACCAAATCTTTCATCCAGGTAGGCCCATAGCTCTTTTGGAGATTCAACATCATCAATGAATTGATGTACCAAGCATCGAGACATAGCAAGCATTGTTGATGTATATGTAACTTCGGAATGTATTTCATCTATGTATTTCATATATATTATTGTACCCTTATAAGAGGTGTGTTATTCCTCTATAAGGAAGTGTCGTCATGTGGATTGACAAGTGTCACAAGTGTGTGTACTTGCCAATGGGTTATTAGACCACCATGTGTGGGGTCGGCCCTAAAATATATATTATATTGTGGATGTATCTAGATAGACAAGTCGGCCCCATAAGGTCATTGGGCAAACAGGTTAAGTATAAATAGAGATCGGGAGATCTCTATTTGGATTCATTGGGAAAGACACACTTCTCTCACTCAAAAAGTGGCGCACTAGTGAGGAGGAGGATCATCTGCTCTAGGAGACTATCTCAAGTGTATTTTGGTTGTACTTTGGTTAAGCCATTGCTCTCTCATATCTCTGAGGAAGTTGTGGGGTTTTTCACCTTAGGGTTCTCCCCACGAAAACTCTGTGTCTCTTGTCTCTCATGCTTTTGATTCTTGTGATGCTTGTCATGCTTATTGTGATTGTTATGCATTGATATACTATATATGTTATTCTATCAGTGAAGATCCTAGAGTATTGTGAATTAATGCTCAAAATTTAACATGGTATCAAAGCTAACCTGAGAAGAAGACATTTTGCAGTGATAGAAACTTGAGTTTCTTGTTTATTGGGTTTCTCTCCACAGTTTTTGGAAAAGCAGTATAGTAGATTGACTCTACTCATCAAGGAGAATCTATCTGTCCAATCAGAATTCAATTCTGAGCATTTTCAGATTTGGCCCTAAAAATTAGGGTTTCCACAAAAATAGGAATTTCTGAAATCTTAAGATATAGCTGGAAGCTCCTTGCAAAAATCAAAGTTTAGAGCTTTGGATCGAGATTTTTGGTTGGGTAGATCTCCGGGAAACTCAAAACCTAATTCAGGGCTCTCCTTCGTGAACCCGGGAGGACAAAAAGGAAAATATGAAGGGTAAAACTTTGCTGATCTCAAATTCTGAATACACCAGGCTGATTAGCTCATCAAGGCGCATCTTTCTATACTTTCAAAAAGTTGAAATTCACATTTTAAATTTTTAGGGTTTTTTCGACAAACCCTAATCCAGGACCAGATCCAGTTTCAGCATTTCAAGTGGTAAGACCTAAATATTTTCTATTTCCATTTGAAGTACTCTTTAAGATGTCTCACCACACCAAGCTTGAGGATAAGCTTGAAGGGGCTGATAACTTCCGAGCTTGGAAGTATAGGATTGGGTTAATCCTGGAAGAGAATGAGTTGGACTCATATATAAAAGAAGACATCCCTATCCCAGAGGATGAAGAGGCTAAGGTATTGCATAAGAAGAAATTGGTCAATGCAAAGAGAATCATTGCTGATTCTATCCAAGACCATCTCATACCCCATGTGTCTTCTCTAAAGACACCCAAGGCTATGTTTGACTCTTTGACCAAGCTATTTGAAGGGAAGAACATAAATCGGAAGAACATAAATCGGAAGAACATAAATCAGAAGATGACCTTGCAGAATCAATTGAAAGGGGTCAAGATGTCGAATGGAGAAACCATTCAATCCTATTTCTCCAAGGTCTCTTAGATCAAGGAACAACTTGAAGCTGTAGATGAAATGGTGGAGAATGGTGAAATTGTTATGACCACTTTGAATGGCCTACCTAGGTCATGGGACTCTTTTATCCAAGGGATTTGTGCCAGAAAGAAATTAATCTCCTTCAACAGATTGTGGGAGGAATTTTCTCAAGAAGAAGCAAGGCTTGTGGCAAGAGAAGAGAAGATGGGAAATGAAGATCAAGCTCTCACAGCTCACGCTAAGAAGGGCAAGTTCAAGAGGGAGCCATCCCATCACAAGAAGAAATCTTCTCATCATTTTCACAAAGACAAGAAAGATCTAAGGTGTTTCACTTGTAATGAGAAGGGTCACTTTGCTTCAGAGTGTCCCAAGAAAAAAAGGGACAACCACAACAACAACAACTCCAGCATGAAGAAGAAGGGTAACAAAAGAAGGTACCATGCTCATGCTGCCGAAGATGATGAACCTTCAAAGAAGAAGGCTAGGGCAGAAAGTGATGATAGTAATGATGACTCATCAAGTGAAGAAGAGTATGTTCTAATCTTTGCTCTCATAGGTACTATCTCCCATGGTTGTAATGATTGGTTAATTGACAGTGGGGCTTCCAAACACATGACTAGGTTTAAAGAATATTTTGTAAAACTATCTGAACATGAATCACCCCATAAGGTGAAACTTGGGCATGATTATCAATACCCAATCAAAGGAAGTGGTGAAGCCTCCTACAACCTAGATTCTAAAAAATATTTGAAGATGAAAGAAGTCCTTTATGTACCTAGGCTCAAGAAGAACTTACTCTCCATCTCTGCATTGGATGCAAAAGGTATGAGGGTTGCATTTGTGGATGGCCAAGTCCTAATGTGGCCAAAGGGAAAGACCATAGATGATGCAATAGTGATTGGAGAGCAAGAGCGAGGTTTGTATAAATTGAAGGGACAACCTGAACATGCCATGGTGCATGAATCCATGGAGCCAAGTGAAATTTGGCATAGAATACTTGCTCATATGCACTATAGGGCACTCCCATTGCAAGCAAGGTTATAGAGGGTCTTCCTGAAATCAAGACCAAACATGAAGGTGTTTGCAAAGGATGTGCAAAAGGTAAGAATATTAAGAAGGCTTTCCCAAGCAGTGAAAGCAAGGAAAAAGATATCCTGGAAATCATCCACTCAGATGTATGTGGTCCTATGTCATCCAGTTCTCTAAGTGGGTATGTTTACTATGTCTCATTTATTGATGACTTCTCTAGGAAGACTTGGGTATACTTCTTGAAAAACAAAGATGAGGTGTTTGATAAGTTCAAGGAATTCAAAACCTTGATGGAGAATCAAACTGACAAAAATATCAAAATATTCAGATCCGACAATGGTGGAGAATTCACCTCAGGTGACTTCAAGAAGCTTTGCAGTGATTCAGGGATTAAGAGGGAGTTGACTGCTCCTTATAATCCTCAATAGAATGGAGTTGCAGAAAGGAAGAACAGAACAATCATGGAAGCAGCAAGGGCAATGCTGCATGACCAGGATCTACTTATGCATCTATGGGCAGAAGTAGCTAGAACAGCTGTATATGTGCAGAACAGAACACCCCACAAGATATTGGACAACAAGACACCATAAGAGGTCTTTTCTAATAAGAAACCTGAAGTCAGCCATCTCAGAATATTTGGTTGTCCAGTATACACTCATGTCCCAAAGGAAAAGAGGACTAAAATAGATCCTTTAGGAAAGAAGGGTATCTTTGTGGGTTACAGTGAAAGCTTGAAGGCTTACAGAATATACTTTCCAGGGTTCAAGAAGATTGATGTCAGCAAGGATGAATATAAGTTCAAGGACAGGTAATCCAGGAAGCAAAGATCAAGAGGGAGCACACTCCAGCAGCTCCTGCAAGGATGCAGTTTTTCAGAGGGAGTTGACCATCTTCCTACATTCCACAATAGAAAGGTGTAGAAGAAGCTACTTTAGCAGCTCCTACCAGGAAGCAAAGACTCAGAGGGAGTCCACCCAACAAACAAACAAAGATAAGTATTTCAATTATCATTTCTTGCCTATTTTGTTTGTTTAAATAATATTATGCTTATGTTCCTAGACTTAGGAGATGTATTGTGCATATTAGAATGATTGCATTAATGAACAGTATACTACTAATATGCATGTGATGGGTAAGTGGCTATGGCACTGTACAACATTCCAGTGCTACTTATCTAGAATGAAACCTCTTTGCTGACATGTTGGGAGTAGTGCAAACTCTTAACAATGTTCTGGTAGAGACTGGAAGGCATCTAGAAAGTTGTGAAACATGGATAAATGTTGTATTGAAGCATTGGCTAAGATAACTGCATGACTGCATGACATATTTCTTTATGTGTAAAGAATTTGTTCTGAAAATTATGAGATGTTTCTAATCATGCAATTTAACTTGTTTTGTAGGAAAGACCATATATCTTCACCTACAAAAGGACTACAACATTTGTTCCAGCAACAAAGATATCTATTGAAGATATTGAAGTTCCCAGGATATGGGATGAAGAAATGGAATGCCATGATCCGTCGATCATGAAGAAGATGTTTGGGATGCAGTCCCAAGACTTGACAAGGAGTCACATGTGTGCAGATTGAAGAAAGCCTTGTATGGCTTGAAGCAAGCTCCCAGAACTTGGTATGGTAGGATGGATAGTTTCCTATCTAGCTTGGGCTTTACCAAGAGTAAAGAGGATTCCAACCTCTACTACAAGGTTGAGGAAGGGAATCCTGTGATTCTACTCCTGTATGTGGATGACTTATTTGTAATAGGAGATGACAGATTGATTGCAGATACTAAGAGGAAGCTTGCTGCTGAGTTCGATATGAAAGATTTGGGAATGATGCATTATTTCCTAGGTATGGAGGTGTGGCAGAATTCAGGTGGGATATTCCTTGGTCAAGGGAAGTACACAGTAGAGATTTGGGATGATGGATTGCAAGGCCATGGCCACACCCATGGCATCGAATCTAAAGCTTCTATGTGATGCTTCATCTGAGTCGGTTGATGTCTCTATGTATCGTCAAATGATTGAGTCCTTGATGTACCTAACGAACACAAGACCAGATATTTGCTTTGCAGTGAACACATTGAGCCAGTTCTTGATGGATCCGAGGAGTGTTCATCTGGTTGTTGTAAAGCATGTTCTGAGGTACCTGAAGGGTACAGTGGATTATGGGCTCAAGTATGAAGTGAATCAAAATTTTAACCTGCAGGGTTATGTTGATTCAGATTGGGCTAGCAGTGCTGCAGATAGGAAGAGCACATCTGGGTGTTGCTTCAGTATGGGATCATGTGTGATCTCTTGGTTCAGCAGGAAGCAGTCCTGTGTAGCACTGAGTACAGCTGAGGCAGAGTATGTTGCAGCCTATTCAGCTAGTTGTGAGGAAATATGGCTACGAAAGCTACTGTCTGAGTTATTTGATCTCCCATTGGACGCTACTGGTATATTCTGCGATAACCAGAGTTGTGTGAAGCTGTCTGAGAACCCAGTGTTTCATGACAGGTTGAAACACATAGAGATCAAATATCACTATATCAGGGATATGGTGCAGAGAGGAGCCGTGAAGCTCCTGTATGTTGCGACAGACGAGCAGATTGCAGATGTGCTAATGAAGCCACTAGCCAGGGTGAAGTTCGAGTACTTCAGGGAGAGGCTTGGTGTTCTTTAGATCGACGACACTTCGACGAAGAAGTGATGGACACATTTGCTGAAGCCATCCCAAGCATGTTGGAAGGAGGATCCTTAACATGGCTGTGGATGTAAGCACTGGATGATGAGTATCAGGACGATGCTCCAGTTACTGCTCTGTATATGCTTCATGTTGGATGTTGGATATGATCAGTTGGATCATTTATATTTGTATGTATGTACGCATCGTGTTGATGCTGGATATGATCAGTTGGATCATTTATATTTATATGTATGTACGCATCATGTTGGATGCTGGATATGATCGGTTGGATCATTTGTATGTATTTGTATATGCATCATGTTGGATGCTTGGACCATGTATCTGTATCAGGTGGATACATTGTATGATCAGGTAGATCATGTATGTTGATATGTATCATGTATTTGTATTTGTATCAGGTGGATACACTGTATGATCAGGTGGATCATGTATGATGATATGTATCAGGTAGAGACTTGGTGTGCATTAGGTGGATGCATTGTATGATCAGGTTGATCATGATGATGAGCTTCAGGATGTTGCTCCAGATGATATGTACCAGGATGGTACAAGTGATGATGATCAGTATGATCATGGGCATCAAGATGATGCCTCGTGCAATGATGATCCATTGGATCATGAGTATTAGGTTGATACTTGGAGGTTAGAGATGATATGTGGCAGGTTGTGCAAATAACATGTAATCAGTCCTGGGAGATCTTGTTGGTCGTGCTGTGGCACATAAATGTTCCTGGGGTACTCTTTCCGGTATTGCTATGTAGTATGTAATCAGTCCTCAGATATCCGATAGGTTGAGCTGTGTGCTTGTAATCAGTCCTGGGATGAGGTATTACTACGGAGACATGTAATCAATCCTGGAGATCGAGAGGTTGAGCTGTGTGCTTGTAATTAGTCTTGGGATGCTCTTTAGAGATCTTGCCGGTCGTGCTGCGGCACATAAATGTTCTTGGGATGCTCTTTAAAGGTTTTGTCTATCCACATGTAATCAGTCCTGGAGATCCGAGAGGTTGAGCTGTATGCTCGTAATAAGTCCTGGGATGCTCTTTAGAGATCTTGCCGGTCGTGCTGTGGCACATAAATGTTCCTGGGATGCTCTTTAAAGGTAGTGTGGAGGAGATGCATGTAATCAGTCCTGGGAGATCTTGCCAGTCGTGCTTAGGAACATAAATGTTCCTGATACTCTTTCTGGTATTGCATCTGCACATAAAATTAGTCTTGAGAGGCCACCTCTATCAGACCGTTCGCACAGATGATGAAGACCTGCAGGTGGTGGGCCTACATCCAGTATGAAAAAGGACTGGCTCTGTAAAACTTCCTATGACGAGTAGAGTCAGAGATTGGTTGAGATAGCATTAGCAGTGACGATGATGATGACGATGATCCTGAGAAGAAGACTTGTCTAGCAGAACTGTGTCGAGAAATACCTTCCTAGTTAAGAGGGAGTGTTGATGTATATGTAACTTTGGAATGTATTTCATATATATTATTGTACCCTTATAAGAGATGTGTTATTCCTCTATAAGGAAGTGTCGTCATGTGGATTGACAAGTGTCACAAGTGTGTGTACTTGCCAATGGGTTATTAGACCACCATGTGTGGGGTCGGCCCTAAAATATATATTATATTGTGGATGTATCTAGATAGACAAGTCGACCCCATAAGGTCACTGGGAAAACAGGTTAAGTATAAATAGAGATCGGGAGATCTCTATTTGGATTCATTGGGAAAGACACACTTCTCTCACTCAGAAAGTGGTGCACTAGTGAGGAGGAGGATCATCTGCTCTAGGAGACTATCTCAAGTGTATTTTGGTTGAGCCATTGCTCTCTCTATCTCTGAGGAAGTTGTGGGGTTTTTCACCTTAGGGTTTTCCCCACGGAAACTCTGTGTCTCTTATCTCTCATGCTTTTGATTCTTGTGATGCTTGTCATGCTTATTGTGATTGTTATGCATTGATATATTGTATATGTTATTCTCTTAGTTAAGATCCTATAGTATTGTGAATTAATGCTCAAAATTTAACAAGCATCATGGTTCCCATGGCTCTATCCATTATTTAACCAGTCAATCTTTTCTTCATAGGATTCAAACTCTCTTTCAAAACAATAATCAAAGAGACCATTTCTCTTCAAATGTGCTATCATCTTTGGTTTCCATTCATCATAGTTGAATGGAGAAAGAGGATCATAGTTGAATGGAGGAGGATAGATTTCTTCTGAATACATGGAAGTTGTAGAAGACCTACAAAAACAATAGAAAATATCTGCAACTGTTATTGCTGCAACTGCTGCACTCGAAATCTTGATAATAACATGCAAAAAACTCTCAGGAATGGACATAAACAATACTCTCAACATGCTCTGATACCATGTGAAAATACTCACAGCAGATCTAAGAGCTTGTGTATACCTCACAAGAAAGAATTTAGGAATAAGATTAAGAGTGGTCAATGTAGTAAGATGAGCATCAGAATAATAGTACAGTAGAACTCGGATATAAGCAAAATAACTTCACACACACTTATTAATTAATCACAATATGGACAAATAAGTAGTACAATGCATGAGGATTCGAATGCCAAGGTGGCAATTCGAATTAGCCTTCATGGAGTGATCAAAAGATCACTGGAGTGTCATCGAAGCACAACTAGAAGTCTATCTCATCATCAGTGGAGTCATCAATGCTCAAGTAACTATCAACCATCAGTCAAACTAAGTCTAACTGAGTGTTGCAGGTGTAACTGAGTGTAACGGGAACTAACTGAATGAAGGAGGCTCAGTGGAGGGTGCATGAGGACCTAACTGGAGTCAGAATGGGCAATCTAGTCTCACTGGAGGTCCATCGCAGTGATACAGTCAGTTGAGAGTCAGTTTAGCCTTAAATCAAGGAAAGAACTGATGATAACTCAATTAACTGAAGTGCAACTAAGTGGTAGGTGAGAGAGGACGAGTGGCTTTTTTAAATCAAGGAGGAAGGGCGCACTAAGCTCTAGGAGGGATAAAAATAATCTGAGAGAAGCTCCCGGGGGCTAGCTAACTGAGGCTAGGTGCTGGGACTGATGACTGGGATGCATGCAAAAATGAATGCAAGACTGAAAATGAAAAGAATGAAAATGTTGGTAGGACTAGGATGGAATATAGGAATATCCTAACAAATACTACCACCGGATTTACACCTTTCCAATTAGTTTATGGATTGGAGGCAGTCCTACCAATAGAGTGTGAGATTCTATCTCTCAAACTCGCAGTTGAACTTCTCCCGAATACCACTGCCGAGGAAGAACGCTTACTCTACCTAGCAAAACTCGATGAGACCCGCCACGATGCTGCTCTTGCCAACGAGGCACATAAGAAGCGCATCACAGAACAATATGATAATTAGGTAGAACCTCACGTCTACAACGAGGGTGACTTGGTCCTCACATATGACCAAAGGCACGATAAGCTGGGGGCAGGTAAGTTCGAGTCCATGTGGCATGGACCGTACATAGTGAAACGTGTTCTGGAGAAGGGAGCCTATGAACTAGAGGATTATGATGGGATATCTTTGGGTGAGCCCCACAATGGACTCTTCCTGAAGAGGTACTATGCCTAAGTTTTTCATGCATAGGTATCTTGTATATACTATACACGGCGTGTATTTTTGTGTGGTGTGACACTTTGTTTTTGTGTGTTTAGATCTTATTTTCGCTAATTATACCATGTTCTGTTTGCATTTGTAGATGGAAACTTGCTATGGATTCACGGATGGCGCCAGCTGGCATAACCGTAACCTTGCTTCGGAAGCATGGGTACTTTATTCCCCAACCGGCGAGCTCATTAGCTCAAGAGGAAATTGTCTAGGATATGCGACCAATAACGTCGTAGAGTATCAGGCAGTGATTGGAACCCTAACCAATGCTCTTTCCTTGGGTATGAACCAGGTTGTTGTCCACCTGGATCCGCAACTAGTGGTTTCTCATCTTAACTAGATCTACGATATCCACGACCCCACTTTACCAGTCTCTTCCAACGAGTTCATCTTTTGGAAAGGTCCTTTGAGTCTATTCAATACCTACACATTCCACGAGACATGAATACAGTTGCTGGCTCGATGGCCAACTTCATTTTGGATTGGTACATTGCACACACATAGCATATTCATAAAATATAAAGATAGACATAACATGTAAATTATCCATTGTATAAGCAAACATGTAGACAAGATCTCATAAATAACCATTATAACACAAAATGTATAAAACCACCGATAATGTCTGTATATATCAATCGATACAAAATGGTAGTGCTAATACAAAAATATGAAGCATACTAGCTTTCATTAAGATTCATCTCTAACAAAATATGAAGCTCATAAGATTTCATTATATACATAAACGTGAGCCTAATCCCTAGGTTTCTCATGATAACAAAATACGGCCCTCGCCACTTTACGGAGCAGCATGCCAAAACGTAAGGTCACCCTGATGGTGAGCTTCTGATAGCCCCAGGGTAGATCATGGACACCTAGCTCTGGAATGTCTAGTGTCAACCTATGGAGGTTCTCATGGACCTCCTCCATCCCCTCGATGGCATCACGCATCGCAGGACCTATGACTGGCACCTCTCCTCTTCTCGCAATGAGCGAGACTCCAACTGGTCGCGATGGACCCACATCTGCACAAAACATTAATGAATCGTCACCACTACACCAAAAAATTATAAATACATAAAATAAAAAAACACAATAGTTGTTGTTCTGACCGATATCACCCCATTGTGCTCCCTCGGGAAGCACCAGATCGGGATTGCCTTTGAAATCTATCCCATTATATGGACAATCCTCTACCATGAGGAGCTATCCCTCCAGGAAAGTGAAAAATCCTAAACCAAAGCCTATGATGGGAGCACTACCACCATGGCGGGCCATAACCTTTGACCACCTGGTCATGTGCGGATCCCATGCATCTCGGTCATCCAAGTCCACCTGCGGACGCAGATGAGGCACCCGCTCCAACAAAAATGATATCACCACTGACCCATAGCCAAACTACTTCAATGCCCTGCGCTGACATTTGGTCAACTGAATCCGGAGGTTGGTGAGGAGTCCCTCACACTAGTTGAATACCCTAGGAGCCATACACTCCTCCGTGTACATCAACTGTGATTTGCTCCCGAGGTAAGCAAATCGACTTCCCGCTACCCTCACTATGGTGAAGAGCATGGTATGTAGAGCACGGTCTCGAATATATTTGATGGGGATCTTCTGACAAATAGCCACAATGCTCGAGGTACACCACTGGTCAACCATATCATCCACTATCCGATCACCTCCTCGTGATCCGGTAAGAGATACAGGCTCTCCCCGTCGGGATAACCCTGTCAAGAAATAGATGTCCTTGACATCTATGCTCAGGATAAGCACTCCGATCACAAAATGTTGTTGTACCGGATCCCAACATTGGATCATGTGCATTAGCAGCGGAACTTGGGCCCTCATGCCCGACACTCTGAAGTATTTGAGCAGCCCACAGTGCCTCAATGCAGCAATGCATTGAGGGTCATTCTCAGCTTGAGCATCATCAACTTTGTGCTCTCGTTCTCGCCACTCGAGAACCATATCTGTCACCGTGAACCTGTCAAAAAGGGCATTGAGGGTCATTATCAGCTTGAGCATCGTCAACTTCGTGCTCTCGTTAGCGCCACCCGAGAACCATATCTATCACCGTGAACCTGTCAAAATGGGCATTTAAATATTATTAGAAACCTTTCCAATCATCAAAAGTTTTTCTTTTGGGTTGGGCATTGAGTTATATTTGGGGGTTTGTGCCGGCGCAGGACGTCATTGCTGACATGGTGCTGCTAAAGCATATTACCCTTACAATCTTTGTGCCAACTTATGCCTTACGCAGATCCCATAAGGAGGGATTGCGCCGACCCGTGAGGGCATATCCCCCCACTGAACCAACTCAAAACCCACTAAAATGCAACAAAAACATAAATGTGATCCACTAGAAAGTTAAATAGCAAAGGTTAGGGTTGCCTGTCTCTAACGGCATGCAAAATGGTCGACTGTAGCTCCCATAATCAACAAATGAAAAATGGCTCCAAATGGCACTCCACACTTCTCCAACTTGGTAAAAAACAATTATGGGTCTTTTTCACTATTTTCCCATTTTATAACTAAAAAGGGAATATTCCTTTTTAATTTGACTCTTTAGTGGGTTATTTACTATAGTTTGAGTTATTTTCTGCATTTAAACACTCGGTTAGCTGTTTTGACCTAGTCTTTAAGCTTGTAGGTGAAGTTAGGTGCCTAATTATATACCATTTTTTTTCATGGTGATTATCTCATGAGTATTATCACGTATGAACAACTCATCGAGCGTTTTTTATGTCATTAGTTCGCTCATTAAATTCAAATTATTAATGACACCAAACTAACTCTTTGTTCTTTCTTGTGCTCGTAAACTCCCACAAAAAAGGAACCCCCCAGAGTCTTTCTTTAAGCTCTTTTCAGGCTCTCAAAATACGAAGAGATCGCCAAGCAAACTTGTGGTGTTCACGCTTGTTAAAGTATTTGAACGGTCATCTTTCTGATGATAGTTTACCCCTTTTTTTGGATCAGGAAGCACTATTTACAAAAAAGGTGCACTCCATTCAATCATGGATGGAAGAGTCCTCTCTCGCGTTGTTTTACCCTTTTCCGAGCGAAGAGGCTAACCTTACAAAAAAGGACCTTTGGAGTCTTCTTTAGTTCTTTTCAGACTCTCTAAATATGAAATGATGCTGAATTTACCTTCTATGGACTCATTAAAAATTCAACATTGAAGGGCCCATCGTGGGACGAACCCCTCCTTTCCCAGGTTTGGAAAATTTTTGGGATTGGACTCATCTATGAGATGAGCTATACCGAGCATTTGTTTACCCTCCTGAATCTCATTAAAAACAAGTGAGGCACTCATCAATCATGATGGGGAAAAAGGAAATTTTTTTGTGTTACACTTTAACCTGTGGTAGTACTTAGTCGTTTTTGAACATGGCACTCATTTGCATTTACATTCAGTACTTGTCCTCGAGTCTTGTTAAATTCATGAATCATTTTATTCCTTTGGGTCATCCAAAGAATGATTCCACCATCAGTTACATTAAGAGTTGGCCTCTTCCTCGTCATGTCAATACTACCACGTCATGCCATGCCCATGTTCAAGATACATTCACTGCTCATCATTTGTAGTCAGTACACCTTCCATCCTGTTGGTCTACTCTGAGTCAGTCTTGCATGTTACTGTACCATCCAATCTACTCCAAACATCTATTATCGAGTTTCGTGTCGATGATGGGGGATTCATCATGGCCCTCCTTCAATGGATTCATCCTTGTCAACTTCAACACATCATCTGAGGACTGAATTTAGAAACCAATCGAGTACCTTGGGCCTGCATGCCTCAATGGCAGGTTACCTCGCTTTCACCATGAGTTTACATCATTGACTCTTTATTGAAATATTTCGTCAAGTGTTCAACTTCAACTCATATATTCGCGCTTAGTGATATGTATTATGATACCTTGGGGATCATCAACATTAATGGTGATTCCCCTCGTGCTTGTTAACGGTATACATCAATGACGGGTAATCAAGCGGTTTCTACCATGTTCGACGTCAAGACATTTGTAATCACATGGGTAGATTCGTATCATTGCGGGTTTTGCTTGAATACCCTGGAAAGTTATGTTTTACCCAGGTTGCGATGAAGATTGTTTTAGTTATGTTACATGGATCCACTTTGTATTGGCCGTGGCTGTGTTATCATATCATCATGGATATACGATTGTGTCTAATAGCCATGATAGTGTTCAGTGGGTATTTACTTCCATGGATCTGCATTGTATTGTTCGGCAGCCATGTTGTGAGTCATACGAGACTGTGTTCTCAGAGTCAATTGTACTACAACAGCATCTTCCCTCCGACAAGTCCTTGCCATCCTTCTATCAAAGCATTTCACCTGTCTAGTTTTTTCAACTTCATGCTTTGGGGGGCATTCTGTTACACCTAAAATCTCACCATCATGAGACATATGTCAACTCAGTGCAAAAAACCCTGATTTTTCCATGACTAGGAAGTCAAACTGGAGAAGTTACTGACCCCTTTTCCATAGTTTCTAGTTGGGTCGGCGCAGGTTACTCCCTAGTAACTTGCGCCCAACTAGGTCAGGCGCAGTTGATCACCCGATAGCTTGCACTGTCAGCTCATGTCACCTTTGTACAGCATGCGTCGTCCCTATCAAGCGCAGGTTTCCCTAATACAACTTGTGCTGATGTCAGTTAATGTGGATAAAGGGCATCTTTGAGTGATTTCGTGAAGGTGTATGACTTGGATCTCTATCCCTAGCTTGTAGGTGAGCTAACCTTCAGTTCCCTAACCCCTTGGGAGTATCCCTTAGTCCTCTCCCACTATTTCTCAACCTATTTTATCCTCCTAGTCCTACATATATGAAACTCCTCTCCATTCCAAGGGGAGGAAGGCTATAACATCCATATGTTGGTGGAATTAGCTTAGGAGATCGTCATTCACCTCTTGGAGGCACCCATTTCTCCTTAGAGGCATTGGCTTGGCTTGTTGGAGGAAGATTGCAACGTTAGGGCTTGGTTGCAATCCTCTATCTTCTTTGTATTCCCACTTTTATACATTAATACAAAACTCTTTCCATAAATGTCTTGTTGTTCATTGATATTTATAGTTTACTTCCTTAACCGTTTACTTAGATCAGTTATTGTGTAGATGTACTATTACTGCTTTTTTGTCTCTTCCATGTTTTGACAGGTCTTGCAGCTATGGATCTGACGACCATAGAGCCTAGAGCGACAAAGGAGGAAGAGATCTACAAATATGAAAGGTAAGATGTTTAGATCACTTACTCTCTAATTTGATCTAGGAAGGTAGATTTGTGTTCTATCTGATTTGTTCTAGATTCGCATTGAACTAGGGAGATCATGCCTTAAGTCCGCTTTTGGTAGATTGTCTGGTAACAGAAAACGACCTACATGAAGTTGAAAATACATGCATCATTTCGGTGTGATAATGTAGAGTTGGAGAGGAAAAGGAAGAAAAAATATAAAATGAAGAGTTGGTATAGAATGGTTGTTAAATTCAAAGGTAAGTTGTTTTGGTTTTGGTTTATTACACTCTGAATTTATAAAGGAAGTTGTAGAATATTATATAGAACGATATGCCTATAAAATAATATTTAGAGGATTTTTATAAATTTTCGATTAGATTTGGATATATTGATCAATGAGAGAGGTGGTGGCTAGGTGTATTAATGGCTTACAATATGTCATTCAAGATGAGTTGAGCATAATGAGGATTAGGACAATTGAGGAATATATTTCAAGATGGAAAACAACCCCTTGAACATATGTCAACTTCATACATAGTGATTAATCCAATCGACTTAACACCACATTCACTCATAGATCATACATGTTCAATTACCACTCTAACTCCAAATGAAATTGGATTCACAACACCTTGACACATAGACCATACTTATTCAAACACTAATATGACTTTACAAATAGTTAGATTCACACCATATTTAGACATAGAGTACCAATTCAAACCCCAAAATACCCTATTCAAGCCCCTAGATACATAATTATAAACCCTTCTAATATCTATATGTTTTTAATAATTTAAAAATACCCATCGACCCTTATATAGTAGGCAATATATTTCTTCCATTTTTTAGAGTATTAAACCACCCAATATGAACCCACGTACTATATTATTGCCTACCCAATGAAACCCCATGCCTAACACATGGAAAAACAATGAGAGACTGAGGTAGAAATGTTTTTGGAAGAGGATAGAGTAATGGATCAATTAAGGAAGAAGAAGGAAGTAACTATACATTCTACAAGCCAGATATTTGGGATAAGTAATAAAGCCTTTAGAGGCAAAGGGAATTTTCAAGGAAGAGGAAACTGTTATCAGTCAAAATGACACTTCTCCATCTGTGACTAATTGTCTTGTCGGTAACAAAAAAGGACCTTATGGATGGAAGAGCCTATTTGATCATAGATGCTTTGGCCTAGACTTTGCAATATTATCCTTAACACAACCATCTTTGTGACATGTTTTGATATATAACCGCGAATCTCATATCAACAAACTCACGGGTTAACCATGATAGTCTATACTGACAACCTATAGGTAACACCTAAAACACTGCACCCGCATGTTTCTGGACACTATACTCGCGACTCACTTGCTAGTTGTCAAGAGACACACTCACTTGCTAGTTGTCAAGAGACACACTCGCAGGTATCTCTAAATCACGAGAAAAAAATATTAAAATATTATTAGAGATCAATTATGGTAGTTATTCTAACTACCACAACTTCCCTAACCAATTTCCTTTCGAGTCTATCCTCTCAGCCTTGCTATAAATACAAGGATAGGGCCTTGAGAAAGGAGAAACCAATTTTTCTAAAGAAATGTTGGAGTAAATTCCACTCAAGGAAGAGGAGCAGGAACCCAGGGTCAGGTTTCAATGGTTCCAGTTGCAGAACATGTTAAGTTGATTTCCTTTAATGCTAATAATACAAAGACTTTCCTTCCCGTAAAGATTTGTCCATTGTATGAATTTATGTCTTTGAATCTTTCATATCTTTAATATATGAATTTATTGTTAAGCATTCATTTCTATTTGGTCAAAAGCTTTGAGAAGTGTATGTGTTTTATTGCAGGTAATCTATCTGGAGCAGTGGAGCGGGAGACTAAAGTTTGAAATATTGGATCGGACGTCGGTTGCTCAGGTATTCATTTTAAATTTATGTCTTAGTTCTTTTCCATTGAAAAGTATTGCATGATGCACCTGTTTAATATCCTATTTTTGTAACTAAATTACATATACGTTGATGATCTCTTGAATTCCCTATCATAGGTAGTTTTACCGCACAATAGAACTGGCGACTCCACTGGGAACCCTAAGTTAGTTTTCTTCAGTTTTAATATTTGTGTTGGTCTCTGGGAGAGTTTATAGGGTGCTTGTACCCCTTTTAGTGACTCAGACTTGGTATTGCTTGAGTTTTCTTTCAATTTTTTTTTTTATTTAGGAAGACCCACGAGTTGTACTTAGTTATAGTCACGACTTCTTCCTTGTACCCGCGAGTTGCTGACTTCTTGACTCGCAGGACACCCGCGCGGTGTTTGCACTAAAAAACATGGTTATTTCCTAATTTTTTAGGTTTTATTTTAGGGTTTGAGCTTGAGGTCTATACTTTGTTGATGAAAGTCTTCTCTGTTCATTTCTGGACCATTTATACCTATCTGTAGGTTCATACTGAGTTTTCTTGGATCTTTTTTAGATTTTTTTTGTTTGCTTGTTGGACATACCTAGGTCTTTCAAATCCATTTTGTGTTTGGTTGACGCTTGGATCTTTCGTTTTATGGTCACTGGTTTATGGAAAGGAAGTCTGATATATTCTTTGATTTTAAGATTTCTCCTTTATGTTAGTTGATTATATAGTGTCTCTTTACCAAACTTAGTTACTTCTTGCTTCTCGGAAAAACTTTTTAGGTTTGTTATATTCAAAAGTCTTGTGAGGGTAGATTTTATGAGTTTTATAGGTCTAAGTACCATCATTTATACTTGCATTGTACAGTGTTCTTGTCTTGTTTATACTTATTTTCCATTTCTTTTTTTAAAGAGAAAATCAAAGAGCAAGTACTTTCTTTAAGAAAGGGCATTTCCTTTTCTAGATTTTAGTTGTATATGCTAACTCTTTGAAAAAGTAAAAAAACTTTATTTAGATTTTAGGTTTACTTTCCAAGCTTTTAATTTTGAAAGATAAACGAAAATAAATTTGTGAAAAGGATTTGCATTTTATACACTTTGATTTTTCAGTTGTAACCATCTTGCACACAATCACTCCTTTTTGAGTAAGTAAAAACCCTGAAAAGAAAATTTTTAATTAAAATTTATTAGTAACTTTTCTTTTTAGGGAACAAACACCAACTAGCTTAGGCTAGGGTTTTGGATCAGATCATCATAAAACTATCCAAAATCATTTTTAACTCAAAATCATAGTGAACTATATTTAGGTAAATCAACCTTTGTGGAAGGTGTGTCGGGAATATCCACTCAAACCAGAGTTAAGTACGAGGTCGTGTGAGGTTGATTAGTTGGGGATACCAACCCACTTATCAATCGAGCATCTACCAGGACTGATATGCGTATGTGGATCCATTAGTACCTAGTGTGCTCTTGTATTTCGAGCTTAGTTACCTTGCCCATGCGTGTTAGTTCGACTTGCGACTGTCCCCTAGACTCTTTTTGCATTGATGGTAGCCTTAGTATCTTAACCAATATGAATCTACACAGGTGTGAGTGAAAGAATATTTTCACTTCACCTAGGATAGATCTGGGCGAAAATCCTCTGCAGCTCTTTGGGAAGGTGGTTGGGTGATTCCAGCACTTGGGCCCATCGTGAAGGTACCGTGGACCCCAGATAATTGTTCTTCATTACTCCATTGGCTTGTTTTGAGCCCTAATCATCCTAGACTTCCCTTTGGGAGACTATCTATTTGTTTGGTCTGGATCACTATAGGAAATTTTGTAGTGGTGTATTGTGTGTTTATCATAGTTCTAGCGGCACCTAGGTTTATTACATAGAACATTTTTGTTGTAACTGTGGAGGACCAACCTCCTCATAGGTCAAGAAGGTTGAGAAACCTTCCTCCACTCATAATGGATCCTCCACCGTCGCCTCAATGGAGCATAACAGATTCAAGTGGTTATTTTGAACTAACTGGCACAACTGAAACCCCTAGAGAACCTTAACTCATTTCCCAAAATTCATCGGTCCCACAGATCATCTAGGTTAAATATTTTCCATCAAAATACTTTGAAAGACACTTCAACCCTCCTTTAACTAGATCAAACGATCCATTGCTATAAAGAGTTGTTTCTTTAGGTTTACTTGAGTAGTGTATATAGATTTACACCTGGACTTAATATGGATAATATAGGAGATGTATCGGGAGTTCCACATACTCCCACATCGACTATCATTGTTAGAGCATAATTTTCCACCTTGTGAGCATGAGCACTCTTTGGCATGCAGGATTCATTTTACTGACTCAGATCCACTTTATATCCTCTAGACGTTATTTTTCCCTATTTTTTCCCTTGTACGCTTGCTGCATCACTACAGTGGTCGTACCCACGAGTTGCATCACTATAGCCCGCAGGTAGCATGTAAAATGGTAAAAATCACTAGTTTATTGCTTTTTACTCCCAAAAAGCAGTCATGGGGTGACCTTTGGCCCTCCATTTGCCCCGAAACACCTCGATGTGTCCTTTCAGTTACCCTTGGGAGGACTATATATTGAGCACATATGGCTTATGGATGGGAGGAGAAAGGAGAGCAAGAGAACTCCAGTGTATTTTTGCCCTATCTTGAGTCTACACTCATTGATCCTTGTAGCTGTGAACCCTTTTATGTTCACCTTCCAAACACCTATGTTTGGAAGGTGAACATAAAAGGGTTCACAGCTACAAGGATCAATGAGTGTAGACTCAAGATAGGGCAAAAATACACTGGAGTTCTCTTGCTCTCCTTTCTCCTCCCTTCCATAAGCCATATGTGCTCAATATATAGTCCTCCCAAAGGTAAGTGAAAGGACACATCGAGGCGTTTCAGGGAAAATGGAGGGCCAAAGGTCGCCCCATGACCGCTTTTGGGGAGTAAAAAGTAATAAACTAGTGATTTTTACCATTTTACATGCTACCTGCAAGCTATAGTAATGCAACTCACGGGTACGCCCACTGTAGTGATGCATCAAGCGTACAGGGGAAAAAATAGGGAAAAATAGTGTCTGAAGGATATAAAGTGGATCTGAGTCAGTAAAATAGATCCTGCAGGCCAAAGAGTGCTGATGCTCACAAGGTGGAAAATTACATTGTAACAATCATATCTGTAGGTTTGTCTCCTCCACACATTAATACCCTAGTACCGAGCTTGTTGCAGATGTATTCTGCTCTGAGTACTTATTTTAGTTTCAATGCTAGACATTCAGGAACATATACCACTCAGTTTACACTTCCTGTCCACTCCTTTTGGATCCACTATTGGTTCATCCAATATTCCTTTTTCATGGATACCTACGGTACCATATACATATTCCCCTTTCATCCAAAAGTTCCAGGTTAATCCCAACCCAACTCCTTTCAATCAAGGTTTTCCTTGGAATGGAGGGCATATTGCTCCTTTTGCACCGTTTGTGGGCTCAATGCCTATCCCTTCTATTCCACAAATACCGAGTTTCAATCCCTTTACAATCTTTAATGCACATTCTTCAAATTTTCAAACTTCAAATGTGCCTGTAGGGAATGTTCATTTTTCACTTTTTGGTGGAGCAGGTAGTAACACTTATACTCCGTTCAAAAGTAGTTACACTCAGCCACAATGGATTGGAACAAAAGGAAGTAATCCATTATGTTATGGATGGAGCAATTTCCAAAATCCTTTTTCACCGCAACTGATAGTTGGGGGAAACCCCAACCAACCTTATGGGAGTCATGGCTTTGGTGGTTCTCCTTACTAGATTCCGCAAAATCAAATGTCATCAACAAGGCCTCGTTTACCTTTTCTGGCAACTTTGAAATTTCTAGATCTTTCAAAATTAATGAATGACCTAGTGTGACATAATCTTTCTTGGCCTCCGGTCCCAACTAAACTCCCTTCAAACATTCCAAAGTTTGAAGGAAAAACTGGTGAAGACTAGGGGACCATGTCACGACATTTAATCTGTGGTGATCCTTGAACTCGCTAAATGATGACTTGATTCGATTGAGGCTCTTTCAAAGAACCTTGACCAGTGTTGCAACCAAATGGTATATCGCGTTATCGGCCGCAACTTATAACAACTTTTGTGATTTGGTGACAGTTTTCCTAAACCATTTCCAACTTCCTGTCTGGTATGATTCTGACACGTACCTTCTATCTAATTTCATATTGAACAAAGCCACTCATTTATTTGATCATATTCAGGAGTGGAGAAGACGGAAGCGTCTCATTAAAGTTGATATTCCCATGAAATTCCTATTGGAGTGGTTCTTGAAATCACTGTTACCTTACATCTCTAAAGATGTGTCAACTTCTGGGGTTACTTCTGAGGAAGAATCCATTCTAAGGACCCAACACCTTGACTTGATTTATGCTCAATCTGGGATCCTTTATGAAATCATTCCCGATGCACCTCGGTCAAACATTGATCTTGGAAAACCTAAACCTGGACCACATGCTGATGGCATTGTGGGTTCAATTGACTCATCCACATTAGAAGTTTTGAAAAAGCAGGTTCATGCACTCTCTAAAAAGAATTCTGTTGTAGAAGAAACTATTGGTGCATACTCCCCTTCACAAACATAAACTGTACAAAATGTGTAGTCAAATCAAAAGGGTTATCATCAACCCAACAATAAGAAAAAGGGAAATAAAGGGAAAGGAAACCAGCAAAATCTCAAAACCACTGAAAATGCCGAGGAGGGAAAGCGAGAAAATAAAAAGGTGAAGTTTCCTTGCAAAATTTGTAACTTAAGACAATCACCTCACTAATCAATGTCCTCTAATGGATGAATCCCATAAGTTGTTAAGTCAAAAGAAACCAGTTGTCCTGAAGGATCCTTTTCCCAAAGGACAAATCCCAGCTTCCAACAGCTCTAATATTGGGGGCACTCCTTGTGTCACATAGGCTGATAAGTCCTACATCAATATGTTTAACTCCCATGCTTTGTTGCAAACGAGAGCCATAAATTATACCCCGGATATGCAGCAGGAAGACAAAGAAATCCCTGAGTCATATGTTCCTCTTCATATAGAGAGACCTACAGATCCTATGCCGAAGATACCAAAATGTGTCTACAAACGGGAAACACACAACCCTAATGCACTGGCCACTCCAAACTACTCGTTTGTAGAGGACCTAGCCCAAACGTTGTGTGTCATGTCCACTCTAGAAGTTCTGCAAAGATACCCATTGCAGTGGAATGCACTTCTGGCAACAATAGACAGTATGGATTCATCAAATATGCTAGCTAGATTTGATATGTCAAATGTCAAACCTTGGTTTCCCTATCACGTGGCCTTCCAAATTGAAGTAGTCCATGGTTCAAAAACCATTGGATGAACAGTAGTAGATGCAGGCACGTTAACGTGTGTAATGTCTATCTCTTGTTGGAAATCCCTAGGCTCTCTAGAGTTAGCCCCTTCGGTTACATTACTTACTTCTTTTGATGGGATATCCTTTTGTGCACATGGAATCTTACCCTCATTTGAGATCCATCTTGCAGGTAAGGTAGTGTCCATAGAGGTAAAATGTGTAGATGCTTATCTCGACTACAATTGGTTGTTAGGAAGAAGTTGTGCATATGCAATGGAAGCCATTCCTTCGTCCATTTTCTGGGTACTTATGTTCCCCCATGAAGGAAATATTGTCACGATTGACCAATTATCCTATGCCCGAAAAAGCAGCACAACTTCTTCGGATTCTAATATTTTGTGGATTGATCAATCCCGTCCGCTTCGTGAGAGTTTAGGGGTAGGTATGTACTCATCTTTGATGGGAAACTTTGATTTACCTGCTCCTATGAATTAAATTGGTTCAACGAGTAACACTAATGAGTTATCCAAGGAGGTCTTCACTGTTGTTCAAACAACTGATCCTTGGATCCTTCCTACTCCAGAAGAACCAATTGTGCCCCTATCTGTTTTAGAAGTGACTTATCGAGCATCACAAAACACTACAATAGATTGTATATCGATTGCCTCGGTCTCCATGGAGTCAGAATGCACCTGCATGGGAAATAGACTCTACCCATTCATTCGATTGTTTAGACACTGTTTTACCATCAAATGAGGCTATTCTGGAAGCCATGGTAGGTTTGGATCATCCTTGGGAACATTTGCATCACAGATCCTATTTCCTTCCATATCTGAATAAAGTAGAGAATGGAGAGTTTTCAATGAGACATGGTGGAAATTTTGACTGGTCCATTAATCCTTTAACGAAACAGGGGATTTTCGCTGAAGGTAATATGGAAAATATTTCAACAACTATCCCAATCAATATTTCCATTAAATCGAATGTCGTTGAAAATATTTTCATTGGATCAAATTGTTCTCCGCAAGAGATCAATTTGTATGCCAACTTATTTAAATAATTCCGCGATTTTTTCTCCTGGTAATATGAGGAGATGCCAGGCATCAACCCATCTATCGTTGAACATGTCATTGTGACATATCCTAATGTGGAACCAGTTCGGCAAAATCTTCGTCCAGTTGACCCTCGGAAAGTTGTGGCCATCAAGGCTAAGGTTGAAATGCTCCTCAATGTCGGCTTCATTTATCCTATTGATATGACGGAATGGGTGTCCAACCCAGTCCCAGTTGATAAAAAGCAAGGTAACATACGCCGTATGTACATATTTTAGGGATCTCAACAAATCTTATCCAAAATACAACTATCCCACACCATTTATTGATCAAATCATTGATGCATGTGTAGGCCATGATATATTTTCTTTCATGGATGGTTTTTCAGGATATAACCAAATTCAACTCAAATCTGAAGACCAGCATAAAATGGCTTTCATATGTCCCTGGGGTACCTTTTCATATAGGAAAATTTCGTTTAGATTGAAGAATGCTGGGGCTACTTTCCAGCGAGCTATGAACTTTACTTTCCATGACATTAAGCATGTCATTGAACCTTACTTGGATGATCTACCTGCGCGATCATGGAAGAGAAGAGATCATCCTAAACAATTACGGCTCGTGTTTGAACGATGCAAATATTACAAGATTCGGTTAAACCCTAATAAATGTGTATTTTTCATTGAGTCTGGACGATTACTTGGTTTTATCATGTCTAATCGAGGGATTATGGTCGATCCTTTGAAATTTGAGGCCATTGTCAAATTGCATCCTCCTCGTACTATCCGACAAATTTAGAGTTTACAACGCATGTAAAATTTTCTTAGACGCTTTATTATCAACTATGCTAAGATCACTAAAGGTTTCATGCAATTGATTAAATAAAATACCCATTTTTCTTGGATGAGGCTACAGAAAACTCGTTTGATGCTTTGAAAACGACACTCTTGTCAACCCCCTTGTTGAGCCCGTCAGATTATACTCAATATTTTCTTTTATATATGGTTGCATCTGTTTCTACAATTGGCATAGTCTTGGTTCACGAAGATGACAAACAACACGAGCATGCCATTTATTACCTTTCTCGTGCGCTCGTAACTCATGAACTTAAGTACTCTCACGTCGATAAATTGGCATTAGCTACTGTGTATGATGTTCAGAGTCTGCGTCACTATATTCTATTACAAACAACCACAATTATAGAATAGGCCAATCCTTTCCAATATGTCTTAAACCGACGCATAATCGAGGTGAAATTCAACACATGGATTGCCGTCTTGCAAGAATTTGATCTTACCTTCCAATTTGCTAAGTCAAAAAAGTATTTTGTGTTTGCAGAAATTATAACTGAGTTTCCTAGTGATGTAACGCATGATGAAGAATACCTGTCATTCCCTGATGAACATATCTTCCTCATTGCAACCTCCGATCCATGGTATGGAGACATTTTAATATATCTATATACTTTGAATTGTCCACCAGCTTTATCTAGGGAAGAACGATAAAAGCTTAGGAATCGTGCCAAGAACTACCCCATTATTTCTGATACGATATACAAACGGGGTGTAGATTCACTATTACACCGTTGTTTAAATTTGCATGAAGCTGATTCAGTATTGAATGATGCTCACAGTGGAGCCTATGGGGGTCATATTTCAGGGTTGGAAACAACCCAGAAAATACTGCGTTTTGGGTATTTTTGGCCCACCATCTTCAAAGATTGTGTGGAAGTCGTGAAGCACTGTCGTCTGTGTCAGTTTTTCACAAAGAAAATGCGAGCACATCAAGCTCCTCTTCACCCTATTATCACAGTAGGTCCCTTCAATAAGTGGGGGATTGATTACATGACTTGTAACCCATTTTATGTTGGGGGACATCAATACATCATCGTTGCAGTCGACTACTTTACAAAGTGTGCCGAGGAAATGCCTACTGTGAAAGCATAAGGAGAAACCGCAACACATTTCATTTTCAATCAAATTATTTCTAGGTTCAGCATACCTAAAGAGATCGTCATTGATCATGGACGACATTTCCATAAATACATGATGACTGAGTTGACCACGATGCTAGGTTTTTGACAAGAACACTCGTCTCTGTTTTATCCATAGGCGAATGGGAAAGTTGAAGTGGTCAACAAAACCTTAAAAACTATTCTTCAACATATTGTTAATGCCAATAGATCAAATTAGCACATCATATTGTATCCAGCTCTTTGGGTGTATCATTCTAATATCAAGACTGCTACTGGTTTTTCACCATTCCAACTCGTTCACGGGATAGAGTCAGTCACACCGATTGAATGTGAGATTCCATCATTGAAGTTGGATATCCAACTAATACCTGAAACTTCTTCTTTGGAAGAACTTTTTCTTCATTTAGAACATTTATATGAACAACGTCGTGATGCGCTCACTACAAATGAAGCTCACAAGAACCAATTCAAACATCAATATGACAAGTCTGTAAAACCTAGGGTTTTCTTTGAAGGAGACCTTTTTTGGGTTTATGATCATGACAAGGATCCCTTGGGGGCAGGCAAGTTCAAGTCTATGTGGCTCGGACCCTATATTATTTCTAAAGTCTTGAGGAAAGGTTCATATGAGTTGATGGATTATGATGGTTTTAAGCTTCCCGAGCCTAGAAATGGGTCCTACTTGAAAAAGTATTACGCCTAAGCATATATGCTTTTTCTTGTACTATAGCTGTACATTTTTGTAGAGTTAGTTCTTTTTAGACTTTGCTTATGTGTCTTCTGGATTGTGTTTTCAGATGACAAGAGAGTGTTTTCTAGGATTCATTGATGGCACAAGTCGTCACACTCGTAGCTTGGATTCATCTTCTTGGTTAATTTATTCACCCATAAGCCAACTTGTTTCCTCGAGAGGTGCTTGTTTTGGCCCTACGATGAACAATATAGTTGAATACAGTGTGGTTATTGAACTACTCCGAGATGCTATTCATCATAGCATTTCATGTTTGGAGGTAATACTTGATTCACAGTTAGTTGTACTTTAGTTGATGGGTGAGTATCGGGTTAGGGATCCTTCTTTGCTACGTTAGTTTTTGTGAGTTAGATTGCTTGAGAGACATTTTGATTACATTTCATATCAACATATTTCAAAAAATCACAATACATTAGTTGATACATACACAAATTATATACTTGACTGGCATTTATATCACGCGCAATAAAATAAACCATTCACACACATAAAGCAAAACATGTATATAAAACAGTACTGTATATATATAAGGTCCAAAAAATAATATGAGTTTGAGTCAATATTTGTCAATATATTACAATATACAAACAGGGCATAAAAACCTCAAAACTAGATGTCACTCTCTATACAGAGAGGCAGGAGCCTCATCTTGCTTTGCTAAGGTCTCCCTATAGCATATCACCAGCTTGGCTACTTTCCTAAGCAGTCGGATCCATGTAGGGGGCAAACCCACCACATGTTCTTACATCTCTACCAGCATCTGCTCAATCTTGTATGTAGGAATATCATGGGTCAATTGACCCATCTTTCCCTCAATACTCCGCAGCAGGGCATCAGTCCCACCTAGCTCGGTTGGTCTCACATTTGTTCTAGGATTCCCAACTGGCCTTGATGGCCCCACATCTGCATAATTTGCATGTTGTAAGTACTCTCACTCATTCAAAACATAAAAATCACACATGTATACAAAAAAGATTAAAATTAAATAACTTTTAAAAACAATTTTGGTACCTATGTCTCCCCTGGATACACTAGTACAAAATGAGAGATAAGTGACCAAGTGACCAAAAAATTTGGTCACCACAACTTTTTCAAGGCATAAATGACCAAAATTGAGAAATTTTAAGTGATCTAACTAAAAATGACCAAGATAAATGACCAATTTGGTCATGGGATAAGAACTGAACTAAAAATGACCAATTTGGTCAGGAGATAAGAACTAAACTAAAAATGACCACATAACAATTGGTCATTTATGTGGTCATTTTTAGTTGTGTCATTCCGACAATGGAAAATTATAATTTTGATAATGAATTTGTACAATTTACTAAATTCTAACACTAGAAGGGGGTCTCCGAATCCATATGCAGTGTTAGAATTTAGTAAATTGTAACATTAATAGTACACAACTTGGATTATTTTTCAATATATATCTTCTAAGGAATCATTTATTTGAGGCCATCCCGATACCTATTGTGTTAGATGATAGGAGAATCATTGAGATGCTCATTTAGGGGTTTCTCTACTAATTAGTGCCTTGGGTGTGGTGAGTTGATATCTAGATAATACATCATGTCTTGCATATAGTTTATCAAGTGATAGATGAGTTCTTCTAGTACATGTGGTTGAGTTGAGTCTTAGATATTTGTCGTCTTTTCCTTTTGGAATTGTCATGTCTTGAAGTTAGTGTCACTTCGTTCAGCTTGTTGTACTAGTTGTGTTCATATTTTGTTTCAACAAAACCATCGTCGTTTGAACATCTCAACAATCTGTTAAAGTTTCGACAAGTTCATATATTTTGTGTCATGTTAGCTAAAAATTGTCAATTTCACAACCTCCATTAATTCTCCATATGCATTTATTGACCATGGTTCTCTTTGCACCTGAGTTCAAAAATCTTTAAAGTCCCCGTGGGTCCCTCGCTTACAAGAAATGGCCAATATCCTCCATTTTGAATAAAAAATAATTCCTCCCTTTTTGTAAAAATCCATTTGTTCCCATCTCCTTGAATAATAATAATAATAGCCTCATAATCTCATCTAACCCCTTCTTGTTTCACATATAAAATAAATAAATTATCAAACCTTTTTTCCCTGTATGTTTTCACCCATATATAATATTAATACGTTGTATAGTTATTATATATATATCTATATAATTAATATATGAAGTTACTAGTATTAAAAAATTAAGAAAAATAAGAATATAAACAAAACAAGAGCCACAAGGTGGCAATGTCCCTGCACTTGCTAATAGCAATAAAAACTATTGCTATAAGCTATAGAAATATGATACTCTTGCCACAAAATTGTAATAGGGGGGGGATTCTTTTGCCACAAAACTACCTAGCCATCAAACTTCAATTTCACTGCAATGAATAAGATGATGAAACTTAAAATTTTATCATACTGTGATATATTATGTAAATTTTACTTCTTTTAAATCAATTTGTTAAACCATAATTTTGTTAAAACATACAATTTGCACTTAACCTATCCCAAACACACTTTATTTTTGAATATTTATACCATTTTATATTGGATATTGAAATCAAATTAATTTTATATTGTATTAGTGTTTTCAATTTTTTATATGGTTAATGTGATATTTATAATAATAATTTAATTTTAAACTATGAGTTTATTAACCATTGAATGATCATAACTAAAGTGTGAATTAGTGTATGAAATTTTTGTGATTCTAAGAATCATCATCAATTCCTACACAAATTTATAAAAATAAACTTAATGGTTAAAATATTTATTAACATTGAATTCTACACCTATAATGTAGTTTAGCTTGTGTACCCCCTTCAATGATTAAAAGCATATAAATTTGAAAGATGTCACTTGGATTACTGCATTTTTTGTGATTGTTCCTTAAACTTTGTGAAGTTCCTCTCAATGAGGAGATGTGGTTTGAGGGGTATTGTCATGTCAATCACCCTAAAGTTGTGGTTGAAACGGAATGCTTAAATCCAAAAATATTAAAAGAGGCATTGCTAAGTTAGCCTGGCCTGATGTTGTTCTATAACCTCTAAGGATGAACACAACCCATCATTCAAACATGCATGCCCACTAAGCCTAATTAACTATCAACCTATCAGATAGCAGCAAGTGCTATCATTACCACTAGCAGGTCTGTATAGTTGTCAATAATTAATTAGAATATTGGAAACACAAAAAGAAAAAAGACAACCACTCGTGAAACATGATGCAAGAGCTCTTAATTTAAAGAGCTGCATATCCACAACACGAAACCTTGAATATTCAAGAAAATATATTTTCCAAAGTGTTGTGGTTCTAGTATTCTAATGTGAAGTAGTAACAATTTTCAACGAATTAGAAATTGTGAAATCAAGTAGGGTTTGGATTCAAAGTTGGAGGCCAATAAAATCATACACAATAATTGATAGTGAGTAAGGATCAAATTTGATAAGCGAGGTCTCATTTCACTTTGAAGGCCTATGAGATATTGAATCTTTCAAAGACATATAAAATTATGAGATATTGAATCTTTCAAAGTTGACATATAAAATAAAAATATCAAAATTTTATTATTTTGTTAAAAGCAATATAATAGTGACAATATTTATAATTTTCATCTCTATAGATTTTAATAAACAATGTATGTTAGATTCTTTGTAAAAAAAAAAATATGATATCTATTCTAGCAATAATCAAAGTATTTTTTGCTCTTCCAAATAATGTACATCAAAATAGAATTTTTATTTTTATTTTAAATTCTTTTAAAACTCTACCAAAATCACTTGAAATTGGAAAAATATCAAAAGCAAAATACAATATGGTATATAAAATGTATACATGTGGTAATGGAATCCATCCTTGTTAATTATGAAGCTCTTGTCTTTTTATGAGGTGTTAAAAAGCACGTAGACCCATTTGGCAACGTAGGCCAAATCACAGCTCATGGCAGACACCAAGCACATGGGCATAGTAGGTAAGAAGTGATTCAACAAATGCGAACAATGCACTAGCACTCAGGTCGGGCATAGAAAACATGGAAAATGACGAGGAAGATGCACAAAGGCCATCTATGCATCTCACAACAAAGACTCCAACCTTGAGCAGAAACCAATGCGACCTCTCCAATGCACACATGATAGATTTGTATCTAATAGACGACGCCATGGCATGCGTTTGGGCGGATGAAATCCATGAGCCAGCGAGAGGGAAAACACAGAACTGGCAACTCGACACCACCACATCCATAGAGAATTGATATTCTCATTGTAGGATTTTTACAAAATTCCTAGAAAGAAGGTGTTGACATTTTAGAGAAATATGAACGTAATATGGAATGGAATACTGCACACTCGAGGGACGCTGAATAGTCTTTTTAAAGTTCTTCGGTTCTTCAGGGTCCTCAAATGGATATGCACCTACTAACATAACAGAAAAATCCAGAGCCTTGGCTAAATATGAAGTAAATCATATGAACAACAAGACAGTTGTGCATTTTCCTTTGATGAGGCGCTTCCTCTTCCGCATGGCGGCCAGGCTGTAATATTGCTCCTACACCACAGATATAGAGGTGGCTAGGTACCCAACCATGTTTATATACACAAGGACATAGAAGAACATGGCGAGTATCGGAATTGTTTCCAGAAGAAACTCTCTTCAATTCACATTTTTATCGAATCCCACAGTGTAGATGAGCAGCAAGAAAGCCATTGTGCAGGTCGTGCCGTTGTAGTATGATCCAAGATGACTGCAAAAAACCAGAGGAGAGTCAGTGCTAGGTTCTTCCAAACCCCGTGAACGATGGTCATAGCCTTCGCAAGGGAAACTTCATTAGTCGTGTAGATGGAGGTCGTCGTGTACATCACTGCCGCATTCAACAGCATCCAAAATTCAAAAACTCTGCTCATCCTCCACAGCCATTGAAAGCCCATCGATTCCAAGATTATTGTATACAATGACTGATTTCCAGCAAGGGACTCGACCGGCTCGACCGCTCATCAACCATGTAAAAAATGTCCTGATTGGAATTATATATCACTAGAGGGCCGAGCATTAGGCATAGCACCAGAGTTGCAAACGAGAGAGGGAGAAGTAGGGTGAGACCGAGAGTGCGTACTAATTTACTGCGGGAGAAGGATATTGAGTGCATCTCCCTCGACAACGAGTAACTGGAGCTCCTCTACCTCTCTCTCCATGGCTTTTTGTTCCAACGTGGATATCGATTGGAAACCGTCAACCCCTCTTATATATTGTTTCCTTGCCTCCTGCTGCTGCTCAGCAAGTTCGAGGGCAGGCTTGGTCAAACTTGGGAGCCAGCTTAGTCAAGCACTCCATCTTTAATTGTTTGTGGAAATTTCACTTTCCATTGATTGATTGAACGTTATTTGATTGATTGATCAAAACAATGGTACACTCCCAGTCTCTCTCCACACCTCGATGACGTTCGCCCGCCGTCGAGGCCCAGGCACCAAATATCGAAGCTGAAGTCAGCAAGCGACGACCAATGAGAATTAAAATAAATGTATTTTAAAAAATATATTTAATATTAAAAATCATAACTTTAACATAAACTTAAGAAAACAATGAAATTTAGGCATGTATTGGCTTATTAATAACACTCGCCGAAAAATATATAGTCCCATGTGGGGGCATAAGAAATGTAACAATAAAAGGAAACTCAAAAAAAGTGAAAAGTGAATGAGTGGTAAATTGAAAAATTTTAAAAATAGTTTGAGAGGGAAAATAAAAGAAAATAGGGCCTTCTGATCTCCACGGATTGCTAAGAAAAAGCAAAGTGCTGCATGCATATATGTGCAATATTTTGTCATTCAGATGGCTTTGGCACTCAATACTTCTGGCGGTGTGATTTTCCTTTTCTCTGGTGCGATGCGATCTCCCGAGGTAAATTGTCTCTGGGTTTTACTTTGTATTTTCGCTATTCAGATTCATCAGATTCATTATGTGATTATTTTTTAATTGAATCTATTGGTATTAAATCGGAATTTCGATTTTCTGCAATTGCGGTTGGAATCGATCTTGCTGGCTATGTATGAAGAGTTAAAACTCTGTTTTCCTTTTTTTTCTCTCTCTTTGTTCTTCGTTCTTCGATTCTGGTATCGAATGTAATATGATAAATAGATCTAGGCAAATCATATCATTTTTATATATATCCAAGGAAAGATTTCAAATCGTGATTGTAGAAACTCTAGTGAAATAATGAATCCTGCAAGTAACATTGAAAGCTCTTCCGATTTGAATTTTGAATTTAAGATTCTGTGAATTCAAGTTTAAAATTCCCGAGCCATAGCTTCGAAACCCTCTGACCTTCCTAATAAGTGTGACGCGACTCCTATAAGAAAGGGAAAATGATTGTGTAAACAAAAGGGTTTTCGTTACAGCCGGATTGAATGACGGTGGGTTGGGTGATTTGGGGAAAATGATAGTGTAAAGAAAAGGGTTTTCTTTACAGACGGATTGAATGATGGTGGATTGGGTGATTTGTTGTTTTGAAAATAGCGTGTACTCAGGATTTAACTCCGATAAAATAAAATAAAACACCTGTCCCCAAACTTCAAAACGATCCTGCTCCTTCTAGGTTTTATCTAGTTTATTTTCGGTTTCGTTATAGCCAGATTGAATGACGGTGGGTTGGGTGGTTTGTTGTTTTGAAAATAGCGTGCACTCAGGATTTAACTCCGATAAAATTAAAAAAAAAAACCTGTCCCCAAACTTCAAAACGATCCTGCTCCTTCTAGGTTGTATCTAGTTTATTTTCGGTTCGTGTTTATGTATCCTTACATCTCAAAATCGTGGTCTTACTTGGGTTTTGTTTCTAACTGTGTATTAATTTATTTTTCAAGAAAACGCAAAAGTCAAACTCCAGATCTTAGCCTTGAGCTTGGAGGAGATGGATCTATCGATGCAGCAATCTCAGTTAGTTTCCTGTTTAGTTCGTTGTCAGGAAAGATTAAAGTTATGATATATTTACCTCGGAGTTGTTTTTAGTCGATACTTATATTTAAAAAAAAAAAATTGGTTCCGATTAGCACAGGAAGGTCATGCAAGCAGAATAGGACATCAACGCATAGACTCGAGAATGATTAAATCCTTTTGTTTTCTCCCTTCTCTCTATATGAAGCTTTTTATTTATTTCCTATTGTAGAGTTTTAATTAAGGGACTGGGTGAGTATGATTTTGAATACCCATCTCTGGTGCCCAGTGTTACCACACACAGTTAAGGCGGCCTCCTCCTTGTTGTAACACCTAGTTACTTGGTAGCTCTAATGAGCAACTCAACTCCCGGTAGATCTTCAATCCCGGTGACTTTGCCTAGGGATTGATGACTTGATGAATTGGCGGTTCATCCTCCCACTTTCCCACAGAGTGTTAGTGCCGTAATGATATTCTTTTAGTATTCTTTTATAATAGAAATCCGTTGTGTAAAGATGTCCCTTTTAATTAATTTAGTGCATACGATCCTTTAAATTAATGTAGTTCTTTATGAGATAGATTTCAGCTATTCAGATCCTTTAAATTGAATCTGAAACCCCCAAACCCTGTTGTTTCACAACAGCAACAGGCAGTTGGTAATGGGAGCAACAATCCGGCCAAGTTTAATAATGTTTTTGTTAAGAACTTATCAGAATCTGTAAATGATGAGGATTTGAGGAAGTATTTTGGTGAGTATGGAACAATTACCAGTGTGGTAGTGATGAGGGATGCAGAGGGAAAGTCAAAGTGTTTTGGATTTGTTAATTTATAAACCAAATAAGAAAGGGGATTTGTCATGTGTCTCACTTGAAACAACACAGCTTGATTTTCCTATGAAACCAAATTTTCCCAAGCCAAATCCACTCAGATTGTAGATGTATCGTAAGTGGCAAATATAAATAAAACCTGGTTCAACCTTGATGTCTACTTAAAAGCATATATCTCGGTTTTGCCAAACAAATTGCATACTTTAATATTGTACATATCCAATTTATAAGACCAAATAATGTCATCAGTGCTACTGCACAAAAGCCCAAACTCCCAAAGTTCTGAACTATGAAAATGAGTCCATTGTGCAGTTATGGACATCTACAAAAATTAACCACACAGCACAAGATGTTCTAATCATTTATATCACATTCCTTGAACTGGCCCATATTGACAAATTAGTTTGTATGACAAAGGAAGTCCTTGAAACTCTGTCAGGCATCATGTCGAGATTCTTTAGGGCCAGTAAATTAGGTCTTTGCAAGCCTTTATTTACTGCCTTTTGTCCATATCAAAGGAAAGGCCCTCGATGCCTTTCAAGGTAGATTCATAATTCCTAGAACTTGGCATAATCCGACCAGAACCAGATCGCTTGGGATCTGCAGAACTTACTGGAGAGATCCTCTGACCTCCTGTAGTATGCAATGTAATGGGACTCGATTCAGCTGCACGTGGACGTGATGATGAATCGACATCCGACACAATTGCTTGACTGCTACTTGAAAGCACCCCTCGTCTTGATGTACTGCCAGTTTGTCCAAGCAAACCAGATAGATGGACATGATCTGGCCTCTCTAGACAACCAATATTTACCACATCTTTTCCAGTTCCAGATTCATTTTGTGCTGGACTTTTATGCTTAGATAGACTACCAGCATTCACAGTAACTCCAGTGTTTCTTCTTCAAGAACCATCAACGCCAGAATTGTTCCATGAATTGTCCCTTCCATCTTGACCACCTGACATCTTATCAGCACCTTCAGCTGCCCCAGAGCTAGTCCCTACACCAGCACAGGGAGGACCAATAGGTCGAGGTGTAGTGGCCATCTGTGTCTGCTGATACTTCAAAATGGTCCAGTCAAACACATAATCAAACTGAAAACCTTCACAGATAAAAATATGACTTAATATTCTCTTCAAGTATGCTTAATCAGGTCTGTCATCAAAGCGTAATGATCGGCAATAATGAAAATATGACGCAAACTCTGAGGGGTATGACTTACACAGGACCTCAATGGGGGTGGCAACTTTTTTCTCGCTGATCTTTTCATACTTTTGTTTTTTGGTACCAGCTTTCAGACCCTGCCATGGAAGACTGCCCCTCAAAAAATACATGAGAACATATCCAAGGGATTTTAAATCATCTCTACGACTTTGCTCAATGACAAGGTGAGTGTTCATGCCTGGGAATACTTGAATGGCTCATTAAGCAGAAAATCCATTCGTCTCCTCCATGTTAATACTTTCATGTTCTTTCTCTACGTTGTCAAGTCGTCAACCAAGATAACATTTGGAGCAACCATAAATAGATAGATTTTACAGCAACAAGCCTATACTCTTTTGATATTCAAGATAATAACTTCATACGACCATTGAAACATTCACAATTCATCGACTAAGAGGAATTGATCAATTATATACTATGGCAAACAAATTACATATTGCACATATTTTTAAAGGTATTTCGAACTGACACATCAATCAGTGAACAGTAGATCAGATCAGCTTTCATTATGATTGGTCGATATCTTTTGGATGCAGTAGATGCTCGATGGGCCCTCGGGCTTCCTTAGTGGATAGTTACATTTTTTTGAGATAGTGCAAGATCTACTCCCTCCAGTTATAGATCACCCATTGCATAGATTTTCTGCTTAATGAGCCACTTCAAGTATTCCCAGGCATATCGGGCAGTTCTAGTTAAATTTTTGTTCTCTGTAGGGAATGTGTTGGTGGCTGATAGGATCTTTGTACTTTTTTGCAAGCCCAAAAACAATTACATAGACCTGGTTTACTCTTCTACCAAGACCCATGAGAAAATTATCAGGCTTGATGTCTCTATGAAGAAAGCATCTTGGATGCACAAATTCAACCCTGTTTATCATTTGATCCGCAAGCATGAGAACAGTCTTAAGAGAAAGCTTTCGACTACAGAAATTGAAGAGATCCTCAAGGCTCGGCCCCAGCAAATCCATCACAAGGACATTATAGTCACCTTCTACACCAAACCATCTTACATTTGGAATACCAGTTCCTTCTTGAAGGAGCCTGTACAACTTAGCCTCATATACAAGTTGTGGATGCTTTGTCTTCACATTTTCCAACTTGATGACCACTTCCTCATTGGATTGGATGTTAGTACCTAAGTAGATCTCGCCAAAAGAGTCGATGCCAATCTTGCGACTGAGTCTGTATTTGTTACCCATGCGAGGCTCCATCCCATCCAATTAACAAATAAGAATGAATTTATAAGCCAATAAGAATGAATGTAAAAGCCATATGGATTAGACTTACCTGATACAACTTACTACAACATGCAAGGGTTTTTCCTGATGACCCCTAATGCACCAAGTCATTTACAACAATGATGAACAGGTGTTGTATTGTTTTTCTTTGTCCTAGCATGTATATGAAATCATGTGTCTGAGCACACTGCAAATGTGACTGCAATTCATTTTTTTGTTTCTTCATTGAATCTTTGTTCTTTCTACAGGTTATGCTTTATATACCTGGAAGATGAGCGTGATGCAGAGGATGCAATCTGAGGGCTTGACAATACGGCATCATGGCAATCGAGGTTTCACCAATCTGAAGATGGCAGGAGGCCTGATACAGGTTTGAAGCCATCAAAGACTCTATTTGTGATAAACTTCGATCCATACAATACTAGAGTCAGGGATCTTGAAAGGCATTTTGAGCCTTATGGTAAGCTGCTAGATGTAAAGATTAGAAGGAATTTTGCATTTGTCTAGTATGAATCACAAGAAGAAGCAACCAAAGCTCTGGACTCCACCCATATGAGGTTAGTTGAAATTGTCTTTACTTAAAATTTAACGACGCTTTTTAGTTTTCTTATAATATTAAACCTCCCTGAGTGTTTTCTTAAATGTCTAAGTCATTCTTCTTTGGTCTCTCCATATGTTTAGCCTGTTATACGTCCATCTTCGTATATAATTGTACCATGTCACGACTTACAGAGAGAACAAGACACAAGACACTTGAAGAGTCTAAAACATGCAGAATTCGGCATGGGTAGAAAACTTGAAGTGATATAACTTTTGATTGTGAATTCAGTTTGGTATGAGAATGGTATATATATTTTATATGTTGCAAATTTGACTTACAAATTTATTTTTTTGTTTGGTTTTATGGTGGAATTTAATAAAGGGTATTCAAATCGTTTGCAAAATATATATTCCTAAAATTGATCAATCTGTTATTTTCCTGAATTGATTTAGAGATTCCTATAGAGGTATTGATGAGCATTTGGCTAAGCATAGAGAAAAATGAGCCATCAACCGCATCAATATTGAGTGTTTTTATTGCTCATTTCTATCAATAAAAGATCTCCAAAACTAAACATAAAAAAATGAGATTTTTCTATCTTACAATAGAATTGAGCCATCTGTTAAAGGTAGTGTATATAATCAAAATTTTGTATCTTGCACTAAAGTTGAGCCATCCAGCACTATATGATAAATGAATTGGTTTTGTCAATGAATGGGACCATATTACTTAACTTAGTTGTGTACGTGGAAATGGTGGGTAGTGCACACCTGTTTCGAGAATGTTCAAAGCATGACTTGAGCAAACGTATTCATTCTGTAATTCTTTACATATCAAATCAAATTTTATTTCAGTTTGAACCTTTCTCAACAAGAAGTAGATACCATAAGTCCAAGAAAAAAAAGACTTTTACTTTGTAGAATCTATTTGAAGGAGTAAAAGAGGTCATTGTCTGTAGATGTCAAGGAGGTATCCTCCTTCAAAGTTCAGGTAAGTCATCAATCCTACTAGTTGCTGATATAGAATAGTAGCTGTCAAGGAGGTATCATCCTTCAAAGTTATGATTCCTGAACAATGAAAAACATTTTGAAATGAAATCTGGAATATTTGAGTCTTTGACAGACCTGTACGATGTAATATAAAAATCATTGACTCCTCCAGGAATTAGATTTTAGAAAACTCCGATATTCTGATTCCTGAACAATGAAAAACATTTTGAAATGAAATCTGGAATATTTAAGTCTTTGACAGACATGTACGATGTAATATAAAAATCATTGATTGTTGACCAACCTGGAGGCTATAATATTTGAAAAATTTGTAGGTTGGAATATTTCACAAACAAATTTTAACACCTTAATGGGATGCTTGTAGGTTGTAACCTTAATAGACAATAAAACAAACATGTAGGCTGTAACACAGGAACACTTTTAACTCAAAATTTCTAAAAGAAACCCGTAGGTTGTAACACCTTTCATTCAGCCTTATTTCAATTTTCTGCTCATTTTATTTTATGTATTGGAGAACAAGATGAAATTTCTACTGATGCTTTCTAGACAAGGGCATGCTTTTTTTTTCCTTGGAAAAAGTCGTAATTTTATTTCAAAAAGATGAACAAAATTACATTCTGCACATGTAATAGAATCACTGAGATCCCTACATTGTCACATATATACTGTCCCATATTACTGTCATATCTAAAGTCCCATACAGAATCAATTACAATGAATATGGCTGTACATACAGCCCTCATATAATCAGCTACATATAACATATACTGTCTCAAAATGAAGAAAGTGACCATCTCCGGTCAACAAAAAAAAAAAAATCGGTCCATACAGCCCGTGTATATATAAACAAACACATAAACAGAAGTAATGAAGGTATCCATCATATCAACAGTAGCTGATCTAATGCTCCATCTTGTCCTCAAAATCCTCATGGAAAGGCCTATGGTAATAACTGTAGTTGCCTCCAGTGGAATGTATAGTAATCCTCCAAGTGCCGAATGTCATATGTTGCTACGTTGCTTCTTTGGAAAGCTGACCGGCCATCCCATTTCTCTCCCTGTAGACATGAGTAAATGTAATATGATTAAAAGTTTGCTTTAACCGTAATATCTCCTCCAGGATAGGTAAGAGTACCATCACATGACAATGTGTAAGCTCCTTTGCCCAATCAATAACGATCAAGGAGTCTCCAAATATATGTAGAGATAGACAGCCTTGTTCAAGTGCAAATAACATCAACAGCCTAAGTGACATAAGTTCAGCGTAGTTATTAGATCCCCGCCCCAATCCAGCCACGATATGAAAATAATGGGACTCATATATGTAAAGTACGCCCCCCCCACCACACACCAATTGATGGTCAAGTGAAGAACCATCGAAATATGCCCACGGCATGGATTTATCTATCAATTCCGCGATCACCGGACGAGTTCTATTCACTTTGTTAGTTGCCTTGAAGTGTAGTATAACAGCCACAGCCTGTGCCACTACATTCTCCATCGAGACCCTACAGTCCTGAAATATGATCTTATTTCGGGTAATCCAAATACCCCAGGCGAAGATACATGGAGTAGCCCGGATGGAAGAGGTCTTTTGATAAGACCACCACAATTGGAACGCGTCATGGACACTCTCTCCCCACCACCTCACATTGAAATCCAAATATTTGCAAATATCGGCCCAAACAGCCTGAGAAAACCGACAGTGAACAAAAAGATGAGAAATGGTCTCTTCCGCATTCCTACAAAGTGGACAGAACCCCGGGCCCTGGAAGAATCGTTTCTTCAGAATGTCCCAGGTTGGAGCCTTATTTTCCAAAATAGACCAGAAGAGTAATTTAGCTTTACCCGGGCACTTAAACTTCCACAGATATTTCCACCACCACACCAATTCCCTGTTATGTACTTCCACATTCAGCTGGATATATCCATTTTTTGGGGTGTATATCCCAGAGGGATGGTGATCCCAGATTAGTTCATCGATCCTATTGGTCAGTCGAATATTCGAGAATCTTAAGTTCCGGATATAATCCTCCCAAGCTCCAAGCATGTCATCAGGAATCTCAAGACGCTGTGCAAAGGTCCACCCCTGATGCCATAGAGTGGATGATCCCGGATGTGCAATATCAGCCAGAAAATGACAACCTCTAGCTGCCAAAAAAGTCCTTAAGTCCACAGGAAGGACATGTCCACCCCTACATCCAACCCAAGGGTCCAGTCCAATACGTATAAATCGCCCATTTCCTATTCTCCACACTAATCCAGATCCAACCAACTGAAAATGCTGCACCACCGCTTTCCAGACCACCGAGCAATTTGACCTCGACTTATTGCCCTGCCTAATCCAATCGAGTAGAGTTAATGGAGCAATGTATTTATGATATACCACTCTAGTCCAGAGACTCTGTGTATGGATAAGTCGCCACGCCACCTTGGCCCCCAAGGCTTTGGCAAAAAGAAAAATATTCTTTAACCCCCATCCTCCCAGTGCTTTTGGAACCGCAATCTTTTCCCATCTGACCCACACCAAAGCTCGATTATCACCCTTACCCTTCCAAAGAAAGGCAAAACACAACCTACGGATTTGCTCCAAGACTAGACAAGGGCATGCTAATCTAACTCTGCCATACATTTTGCCATAAATTCTCTCTCCAACCTAGAGGATTGAATCCTCATTCTCTTGGACTGAACACCCCTTATTCCATTTTCATCCATTTTTTATAAATACAAATACATTACAACACATAATACATAATATCAGTGGGGCACATAAAATGGATTTTATTCTTACTCAAATATACCCTTGAAACAAGGTCTCCTTTCTTTATTTATGGAGGTGAAGTCAACGTGACTATTTGGAACAACACTTCGGGAACATACCCTAAACTACAGTAGTTAGTTCCCATCTTCTCCTCAAAGGGTTGGATGGAGGAATAAGCTGAAATATCTATTCTATTCATGATTTTCCTATAAAATCCAATATTTATTAGCCACTAGCAATCTACTAGCCTCTACTAGTAAGTGATACAGGTGTTGAACTAGATGCCGATATTACCGTCCATGTCGAGTGCCAATTATGCCCAAGATTCTTCATGCACTCAAGAGAGACACACAATATACTAGTAATGGTCTTATTGTTTTCAATACGTACTACTCAATGTGCTATAATACTAAGCAGTGAGATAGGTGCCCATTATGGCTACTATAAAAATGATACTGAATGAGTGAGGATTGGCAGACTTACCTTTGAAACCTTAACACCCTAGCCTTGATTAGTTCTTAAAATAGTTCTTGATTAATTCTGGGTTCAAGCAGAATAGAATGTGCAATTATCTCCTTATATATTCAAAAACTTGAACCATTTACAATTGCCAAGCAATTGTTGGAATTGCTAATACACTTCTTGATCAACACAAAAAACAACAAAACCTTTGCATAACATCTCCTAACTTGACTTCACTTTGATAACAAGTTTGGCCCTTTATTTTAGAAATGGATATTCTATATTCATTGGGAAAATGCCAATTTGTCTCAAAATCGAACTTGGTTCATTCTATGCCCAGAAGGTTCTGCATTCTTTTCATCTCTTGAGCATTTTTCATCTTCTTCAGCTCTGAGATTATTGTGTGGAACTGTTTGTTGCATTGCAACATTGCCAGCTTTATGGAATACAAATTTAAACCTTACAGAAACAATTGTAATTCAGTTAAATCATCACTAACCATTGTAACTGATATGAGGACTGGCCTTAGCTAGGACGCTTCATTGTTGTTTATGCACTCTAGATGTTGTATGGCAAGAGATTCCCTGGATTCCAATCATAAATGCTTTAGAGAAAGTAAATTCCAAGTTGTAAAGGTGGCTTCCCATCTTGCGAAAATTTCCTAATCAGTGCAGTGAAGATGAGTTTCCCAGATGACCTTTGCTTTGGAAAAATGTGAAAATAAGGTACATATCCTAATAAAAGTTGAAACCAAAGTTCTTTTTGTCTGTACATATCCTAATAAGAAAGTGTGTGTTCAGGCCTATTGAACTTGTCTTTATGTTTGTGATTTATGGTGTATTTGGCTAGCCAATTTCTCTATTTTCCGTTGTGGGCAACTTGACACTTCCTCCTCTATCCTTCTCTACTAGAACTGCTCTCATCCCTGCATTCTGCCTAGATTTCACCTTGTGTGTTTCTCTTAATTTCCTTACGTAGTTTCCTCCCTTCCTGCGTATTGGAAAAGTTTTATCTCTCTGTCGGGCATTTGGATGCATGACCATTCTGGTATTTTTTGCTACAATAATATCTAAGTATAGGTCATTCCCTTCTAAGCTAATCGTGAGGAAATTCCTAGGATGAGAATTCCTAGCGTTTTTCTTAGTTTGTTTTTCTCCAAATTCCCTAATCCACATGAAATCCGTATTGGGTATAGCTGCTTGTGACCTACTTCTGAATGCTATATATGTGTATGTTGGCACTCATTGTTTGAGATTTGGAGGCCAATATCCTTGAGATCATTATTTCCAAAGTGCTCCTCCTCTATACCATTCCAGTCACCAATATTCAATTATTCTTCTTCAAATATGTGTCTAGAATAAGAGTCACCACGTTTTTACTGCACGGAGTTGAGTGGAGAGCTACAAAACCTAGTGTGTGGATTTTAGTGGTTACACGAACATAGATACTTGGAGACTGCTCCACTTTCTTGCTTGTGACTAGTAGACTACGTTTTGGTGAAGATTGCATGTTGTTTGGAAAAGACTGTGTGGGAAATATCAAATCTCATGGATTGATATTGTGACTTGTGTACGCTGCAGTTGCATATTGTTGGGGTGACTTGGAAAGAAGAACGTCCCTTTTGTTAGAAGAGTCAACTCTTGCATTCACCAGTGGTTATATTATATGAACACTGAACACTCGATTTTGTAGTGAATGTAGCTACCGCTATACCACTAGTGGAATGAATTTTTGCATTCCCATAGCCAAGTATATTGTTAAGGGAGCATGATGTCTATCATATAAAGGATATCCTCAAGTCCATAACCATGGAATAGTTCATGGCATCTTGACTGGCTCAATTCCAAAAACACTTTGAGTGGCACTTGTTTCCAGTAGCCAGCATGTAGACCCAGGCGTACTGAGAATGATAAAAATTTAATAAAGTGGTGTGTCCCAAGGAGGGGTGGAGGATGTCATTTAATAAAGTGGTGTGTCCCAAGGATGGGTGGAGGATGTCATTGCAGAAACACTAAAAAAATAATTAGTGGATGGAACTCGACATAGGCAGGGAATTAAGTAAAAAAAAAGTTATTTTTTTAACGAAGATTAACATAAAACACTTATAAAATTATTATATAAACTCAAATAATTTATAATAATTTTAAATAAGTATTTAAACCTTTGGGTAGTATTTTGGTAAAAGGTGATGTCTAGTTTTCCAAACAAACAATGGTAAGCTTGACATTTGACTCAATGGAGTAGTGCAAGACAAGCCAGATTGGGAATTTGACGAGATGGGAAAAATGGAGAATTTGGACACAAAAGAATTTGAGGTGCAAACAAGCTTGGTAAAATTTGTGCATTTTGGAAAAAGTTAAATTTTTTTTACGAGGAAGACGTTGGTACTAATAGTATGCATCGAGTGTTCATATGGTGTTTGATTTATTGTTTGAAAGAGAATACCTCTCTTTGAAAGGGAACATGGTGATCAATTTTTTTGTTGGAGTTAAAAGCAAAGAAACAACTTCAAAGTTTAGAGCTAGTTCTTGTGTGATTAAAAGAAGGTTTGCTGACATGAAAACTAAGTTCATCTCCATTCACACTTTCGCGTTTTGATTATTATATATTTCTTTGCTTGATCATCTTAGAGAGGCTTAACCATCTATTATGGCTTGACTTTAAAAGTGTTGCAATCTATCAATCAATGCACTAAATTTTTCAAGTTGAGTGTTCTTTAGAGAAATTGTAATTCCAATGTAAGAAAGTATAAGCACCCATTTTCCATAATTTGGCAAGATGGTGTTAACTATTGGAAATTGTATTCTCATATCAATCCATACAAAATTCTATTTAAGGGTGCTAGCTCAATGGTAGAGCACCTGCCTTATAGGTAGGAGGTTGGTGGTTCGATTCCATCTTGTCCTATTTATATTCTGAAACCACTAAAAAGAGATAAATGACTAAAAAAATGACCAAAATTTGCATATAAACGACCACCATTACGACATGAGAGATAAGTGACCAAAAAAATGACCAAAATATGCATATAAATGACCACTTTTGAGTTGGTGATCGCTGGTAGCAAATTAGCGGTCATTTATCACGTGACTATTAATGACCAAATATATTACCAAATTAATGACCAAATATACGATCAAATATATGACCACAAGATAAGCTATAAATGACCAAGCTAAATATGACCACATTTTTGGTCGCGTGATATATGGCCACCAATTTGCTACCAGTGGTCACCAACTCAAAAGTGGTCATTTATATGTGGATTTTGGTCATTTTTTTGGTCACTTATCTCTCATTTTGTACTAGTGATACTCATGGTGGTAACATGAGCTCAGGATCTCCCCGAAAGTCCATACCGGCATAAGGGAACTGCTCGAAAGCCGAAACCTGGTGGCTCAACCACCCAAGATAGTCCTCTCCAGATTATGATGCACTAGTCTCACTACCTCCCTAACGAAGGAAGATATCACCCCATCGAGTCATCAGTGGCTCACGGGGGTTCAACGCTGGTATAGCCATGCCCGGACTGAGGGTAGGGAATCTCTCTTGAATAAGGTACACATTATACTACCATATCGAAATTTATTATTCTTCCCTGTTTTACATTCTGTCATTTGGTGTTTCATATTCACCAATATACTAGAGCACCAATCAAATATGATGTTGCACAGACATTCTACGCTTATCTGCATATAGCTTCAGGATGTCAAGTGTTGTGCTGCACTTCCACCAATCCTGTTTATAGTGCTCAGGATCACTTTCAGTGGAAAGATTTCTATTTGGCCAATGGGCACCTAAATGCCACTCTTTTCAGTACCGTCTATGTTGTAGGTATTTATGTAGTCCTGTATCGATAGGGCTCCAACCCCTCTGAATGTACCTTTGAGGTTTACAACCTCACCTCGGTGAGACAACCCGATGATAAAATAGATATCGTCCATAGTGTTATCTAACATCTCCCCTTGGAGATTAAACATCCATGATCGGGATCCTATTACTGCACGAGCATTTGGAGGAGGTGGGATTGCATTCACATGTTAGATATACGAAAAAATTTGAGAAGTCTGCATCTCCTTAATGCATTTAACGTTAATGGATCCCCCAAAGCTATTTTTTCCATAGCTTCATGTTCTCTTTCCCTCTAGTTAAGCACCATCCTACATTCGAAAAATCCATTCATGCATTAGTTTTTTAAGATTTTCTTTTTAAACTACACCACCCGCAGGTTTATCTCTCATATAGAGGAGGGTAACCGTGAGTATCTTTTAGGATAACTCGTGCCTTTTTCACGCACCCGCATGTTTCAAAAAGGCAGAACCACAGGTACGCAGAGCTACAAATTTAAACTTGCCTAAAACTTAAAAAAACCACTAAAAATCTTAAATAATGGATCAAACTTGCAAAGAAGGGAGAGATGAGTTACATGCAATTGACGGATTCTGATTTCGAATCCTAGAATGATCGCAATCAATGTTTGAAATAATAGGTCTTTTGTCCTCTTCTCCAATGGTAAAATGGTAATTGTGGGTTATGTTTTGAATTTGTTACTATTTATTCAATTAAAATTAAATTTTCACCCATTCTCTATAGTTTCAAATTGCTTTTTGTCATTTTTCTTAATCATAATGACCTTTTCAAGTTATTTTGATTAGGTAAAAGCACAAGAAGGTGCTTTTCTGACTACTGAGTTCACATTGGTGTTTTATACAAGGTTTGACTTCTTATGACATGTTGGTTAGATCAGTACATTGGTTCTATATTTCATCATTTTATAGCATTTTGATCTCCTTTGTTCACCTTGAACTGCCATTTGATATCCATTGTCGTTGATTCTTTCCAGAAACCCATACCGTGCCCATACCATCACTTGACATCTTTGGGAACTTACACATTATACATCATTTTGATCTTTATTCCAAGTTTCCCATGTCTCTGGAGTTTTTTCACGTTTTTGTTAGACTTCTTTAACATTAACAAGATTACTGAGCACACTTGTCTTGTTCAGACTTGTTAAAGGAATTGAACAGACATCCACTCAGATATAAGTTTACCCATTTTCCAGATCTTTATGGATTATTTACAAAAAAGGTATACTCTGGTCTTGTCGACTAGAAGAGTCCTCTCTCTCATACTTTTACACTTTTTTGGAAGAGGAGGCTAACTTTAAAAAAAAGTACACTATGGAGTTCTTGTTTAACTTTTTTAGACTCCTTAAATATGAAAACACCAGCGATCATTTACCAACTCGGGCTCAATACTAAAATCCACGAGTAGGTGTATGGAGTTCTTATTCAAGTTTTTCAGACTCCTTAAAATTGAAAACACCGGCGAGCACGAACAGATCTGGGCTCGATATTAAAATCCAAGGATCAATACCTTATTGAGTATTAATCTATCTCTTCTTCAAACTTGTTAAAACATGAAGAAGGTCTTGAGTTTCCCTCCAATGGACTCATTTGGTTGGACCTATATCAAGCATTCTTTTTTTTCCTCTTCGAGCTTGTTTAAAAAATGAAGATGGATTATTGAGTTTACTTTCTTGGACTCATTCAAATTTCACAAGAGAGACAATATTGAGCTTTCTTTTCAATCTTTTCATGCTCGTTAAACTAAGAAAAGACATTTTAAAAAGAGAAGGTAGGGGAAATCTCTGTTATTCGTTCATTATTTGGCAGCAAGTCTAAATCATCCTTGAACACAACACTTTCATGAGTTAATGGGTTTTAGTTTTCGGCTTTAGGATTTAACCTGCTTCCAAAGTTTGTGTACTCCTCCGATTGGTTACTCTTCCAATTATATGGAGATTTTGTTATGTATTCTACATGACAAACTTATATCATGTTTCCTATTAGTCCCAAGTTGCCTAAAGTACTTACCTTTGGTGCCCAATGTTCAAAGATTACCCCTGTGTTGGTCATTTTGTAGTTCATCTTGACTCCTCATGTCGGTCATCCCTTATATCACTCTTGTTTCAACTCAATCTCTCAGTGTTCCTCATGTGAAATGATGAAGGATATCTCAATGCCTTCCTTCTCACGGATCTCTTCCTATTGACATCAACACATTTTGATCCTCTAGGAAGTGGACTTAGAGATTCCTAGTTAGTACCTTGATATTTGCAGTCATCAGTGGAAAATTATCTCTCCATTGAGTTATGGGAATACATCAATGTCCCTTACTCGATAGATTCTTTAAGTGTTCAACTTCAAGACATCTTATTCACACTTGTAAGGATGTACTAGGTACCTTGGACCCCATTTTCATTATTTTGGTGGGTGTCCTCACATTTGTTAACCGTTTTCATCATTGACCGATAATCAAATGAATTCCTCCATGTCCGACTTCAACTCCTTTTATTCGCATGGCTTAGGGTTTGTACTATCGATGGTTGGTTTGAAGACCTTGGATTTATGATACAGTTCATTTGTTATCACCCACGTTGCGCAAGACCGAACCCTACATTATATTGGTTCATCATGAGACATAGATCCAATTGGTTGCTATGGCTATGATATCCTTTTTGACATGGATCCACGCTTTTATTTCAGTGGTGATGTTATATACATCATTTCAGTTATGTATTAGAGATCATGTTCTAACATTCTGAACATCTCCTGATATCAAGATTGTAATTGCTCGCTGACCTTGTTTCTATTTCAGGTACTATTTGCAACCTTGTTCCTGTTAATTTTTCAGAATTTATTTCAATCTGATCTAGGATCTTAACTTAGAGAACAACATGTACAACATATCAATCATGGACACAATAATGCAAGCACACAAGAGACATAGAGTTTACTTGGGGAAAATCACAAAGGTGAAAAACCCCAATAACTTCCGTAGAGATAGATAGAGAAATGATACAACCCAAGAATAAGAGATAGACATCTCCTAGCAGCAGCTTCTCCTCCTCCACAAGTGCACCACTCTCCAAAGAGTGTGTGTGAGAATAGAATGATAAAATAGAGTGCCTCCCGCACTCTATTTATACTTGACTTGACTTTCCTAATAACCTTTACTAGATCAGCCTCAACTTAACCACATAACACAAAGCTAACTGGGCCGACACCCAATAGGGTGGTCTAATAACCCTTCAACCCACATGAATTATACAGGACCAAACCCAACAAGGTGGTCTAATAACCCATCAAGTATAAGTTAACAATATAAATGACGACACTTACGTATAGAGGAATAATACCATCTCTATAGGAGTACAATATACATATATGAAATACATTCTGAAGTTACATATACATCAACACTCCCTCTTAACTAGGAAGGTATTTCTCGACACAGGTCTTCTAGCAAAAGTCTTCTTCTTTGGATCATCGTCACTGGATAATCGTCATCGGGTCATCGTCATCATCACTGCTGTTGCTATCTCTATCAATCTCTGAATCTACTCATCATAGGAAGTTCTACAGAGCCAGTCCTTTTTCATACTGGATGTAGGCCCACCGCCTGCAAGTCTTCATCATCATTGGCCATATTGTGGAATCCTCAGGACTTATTATGTGCGTCACAAATCCTCGAAAGAGCATCCCAGGACTGATTATGAGCACACAGCTCAACCTATCGGATCTCCCAGGACCTTTTACATGCTACTACACAACCTGTCCACGGCCACAGAGTATCACGAAACACAACCTAGATGCACACACACAACACTTACACTCACCGGCATGGGAGGACCAACCTGCCACCATCCGTGAAAGGCTCACAGCACTTACATCAACGACCATTTGAGGACCAACCTACCATCATGTCGAAATGGCACAGGACTTATATTGCAGCCATGGGAGAACACATCTACAACCATGCTCAAATGGCCCCAGCACTTATATCACAGCCATGGGAGAGCACATCTACAACCATGCTCGAATGGCCCTCGCAATTACATCACAACCATGGGAGAACACATTTGCCACCATGTCGGAAAAGCCCAGCAAATACATCGCGACCATGGGAGAACAAATCTACAACCATGTCTGAAAAGCTCATGTGCATCTGTGTCTTCGGAACTCATCACACATAATCCAACTGATTATGTAATGTATCCACCTGATACATATGATCATCTTGATCATCATCATAGCATCATCTTGATGCATATCATCTAGAGTATCGTCCTGATACTCATCACTGCATCGTCCCGATGTATATCTGGAGCAACATCCTGAAGCTCGTCATCCATGATCATCCTGATCATACAATGAATCCACCTGATGCATACATAGTATCTGCCTGATACATATCATCATACATGATCTACCTGATCATACAATGTATCCACCTGATACATATACAAATACATGATCCACCTGATCATACCTGATACATATCAACATACATGATCTACCTGATCATACAATGTATCCACCTAATACATCTACAGATACATACCCATGATCCAACTAATCATATCCAGCATCCAACATGATGTGTACATACATATATATAAATGATCCAACTGATCATATCCAACATCCAACATGATGCATATACAGAGCAGTAACTGGAGCATCGTCCTGATGCTCATCATCCAGCACTTACATCCATAGCCATGGGAAGGATCCTCCTCTCACCATGCTTGAAATGGATCCTGCAAATGTGTCCATCACTTCTTCCTCGAAGTGTCGTCAATCTGAAGAACACCAAGCCTCTGTCTGAAGTACTCGAACTTCACTCTAGCTAGTGGCTTCATCAGCACATCTGCAACCTGCTCATCCGTTGGAACATACAGGAGCTTCACTGCTCCTCTTTGCACCATATCCCTGATAAGGGGATATTTGATCTCAATGTGCTTCGACTTGTCGTGGAACACCGGGTTCTCAGACAGCTTCACACAACTCTGGTTGTCACAAAAGATACCAGTAGCCTCTAGTGGGAGATCAAATAAATCAGACAGTAGCTTTCGAAGCCATACTGCCTCACAACTAGCTGAACAAGCTGCAACATACTCTGCTTTAGCTATACTCAGTGCTACACAGGATTGCTTCCAACTAAACCAAGAGATCACACCTGATCCCATACTGAAGAAGCACGCAGAAGTGCTCTTCCTATCTGTAGCACTGCCTGCCCAATCTGAATCAACATAACCCTGCAGGTTAAACTTTTGATTCACATCATACTTGAGCCCATAATCAACTGTACCCTTCAGGTACCTCAGAATATGCTTTACGACAACCAGGTGAACACTCCTCGGATCCATCAGGAACTGGCTCAATGTGTTCACCGCAAAGCAAATATCTGGTCTCGTGTTCGTTAGGTACATCAAGGACCCAATCATTTGACAATACATAGTGACATCAACCGGCTCAGATGAAGCATCACACAGAAGCTTTAGGTTCGATGCCATAGGTGTGGCCATGGCCTTGCAGTCCATCATCCCGAATCTCTTTAGGATCTCTACTGCATACTTCCCTTGTCCAAGGAAGATTCCATCTGCACTCTGCCACACCTCCATGCCTAGAAAGTAGTGCGTCATCTCCAAGTTCTTCATCTCGAACTTGGCAGCAAGCTTCCGCTACGTGTTGGCAATCAATTTGTCCTCACCTGTAACAAACAGGTCATCCACAGACAAAAGTAGTATCACTGGATTGCCTTCCTCAACCTTGTAGTAAAGGTTGGAATCTGCTTTACTCTTGGTAAAGCCCAAACTGGATAGAAAGCCATCTATCCTGCCATACCAGGTCTTGGTTTCCTGTTTAAAACCATACAGGGCTTTCTTCAGTTTGCACACATGTGACTCTCGGTCATGTGTCTCAAATCCGAGTGGCTTCTCCACATACACTTCCTCTTCGACTACACCATTCAAGAAAGCTATCTTGACATCCATCTGGTGTATCTTCCATTTCATCACTGCAGCCAGAGCAAGTACTAATCTGATGGAAGTGGATCTAGCTACAGGAGCAAAAGTCTTTATGCTGCCACTTGCAGCATGCTTGATCTTATAGATCCATTTGGAAGTCACAACAGACTTCTCTTCAGGTCTTGGGACCACATTCCAAATATCATTCTTCATGATCGAATGGTACTCCTCAATCATGGCATTCTTCCTGAATCCTGGGAACTTCAACATCTTCAATATCTTCAATAGATAACTTTGTTGCCGAACAAATGTTGTAGTCCTTCTTTTGTAAGTGATGGTATACGATCTTTCCTACAAAACAAGTTAAATTGCATGATTAGAAATATCTCATAGTTTTCAGAACAAATTCTTACACATAAAGAAATATGTCATACAGTCATGCAATTATTTTAGCCAATGCTTCAATACAACATTTATCCATATCCCGTAACTTTCTAGATGCCTTCCAATGTCTACCAGAACATTGTTAAGAGTGTGCACAACTCCCAATATGTCAACAAAGAGGTTTCATTCTAGATAAGTAGCAATGGAATGTTGTATAGTGCCATAGGCCACTTACCCATCATATGTAAATTAGTAGTATACTTTTCATTAATGCAATTATTCTAATATGCATAATACACACCCTAAGTCTAGGAACATAAACATATACATCATTGAACAATATTATTTAAACAAACAAATATGCAAGAAATGACAATCAAAATACTTATCTTTGTTTGGTTGTAGGGTTGAATCCCTCTTTGTCTTTGCTTCCTTTCTGTAACTCCATTCTGATGTGGATTGTGAGAAGTGGTCAACTCCCTCTAAATATCTGCATCCTTGCAGAAACTACTGAAGTGTGCTCCCTCTTGATTTTTGCTTCCTGGATTACCTGTCCTTGAACTTATATCCATCCTTCATCACTATGCATGCTTATTAGTATCATCATTGTGTTATCCTCGAGGTCTCATACATAATCACACATTCATTAGTATATTCTCAATACTATCAAAACACAATAATATTAAGCATGTATAGTCATGATCATTTCAAACAGAAATAATAAACATTAATATTCAAGGTTTCAGGGAAGTCTTCTTTTACTCATGCATATTCTTATTTGACCATAGAACTCTTCTGGTTAGTTAAATCATCAATCAAGATAAGAGACATAAAATGCATAAACCCTTGATTACTTACATTTCTAACTTTATGAATAAACATAACCAATCATACCAAGTATACTTATATAAGGAATCCTAACACAAGGTAGGATTCTAATTTGATATAGGAAAAACATACCTGGATTGGTATGTTAGCTAGTTATGTCTAACATACCCACATGATGTCTTCTTGTTCTCTTCAATGACTTGTGCTAGTAACCTGCATATCTCATAGGTTAACCATTATAGAACCAAGTTATACATACCTCGCAAATAGATCTTCTAAGCGATTCATGACAATGGATGAATCTTTGTCCTCATGTCATCATGATCATATGTTCTTGAACTAGAACATGATTTTTCTTTCTTGGTGTACCTTTCATGTTAGCAGACAACATAAACCTCATACAACACCATAATGCATTAGTACAATCATAAGTGTCAACACCCTAATCAATGAATATCTTCTATCATGCATTCATAATTTTATTAAGGTGATACGACAAGTCTAAATTTAATCAAGATTGTACTAACCGTAATAACATGAAGACAAACATACCATAAACTTAATCATGAACAAATATTGAAACATACCTGGATGAGTCATACCTGTCGAGATTGATTGTAATCTTCTCATGTAAGGCCTTAGCTTCATCTCCCTCTGAAACAGGAACTTCTTCACTTATGCAGGTGACCAATCCATTCTCTTCTAGGATTAACCCAATCCACTTGATTTGCAGGAATTGGATCTGGAGCTGGATTAGGGTTTGCTAGAGAAACCCTAAAAATTCAAACTTTGAATTTCAAACTTCCGAAAGGATAGAAATATGCGCCTTGATGAGCTGATCAAGCTGGTATACTCATAATTTGAAAACTGCAAAGTTTCACCCCTCAAATTTGCCTTTGAAACTTCCGGATTCACTAGACATGACCCTGAACTAGGGTTTGATAATGCCCACCCTTCTGCCCAATCAAAAGGTTTGATTCAAAGCTCTAAGCTTCTATTTTTCTGAGGAGCTTCCAGCTGTGGTCACAGATTTCAAAAATTTCCATTTTTGCAGAAGCCCTAATTTTCCACTTTTCTGATCAAAGTCTTGAACTAGGGTCTGATCAAAATCAGCCTTCTTCCCAACCAAAAATTCTGATCTTGGTCTCTAAATTTTGATTTTGATGAGTTGCATTCAACCGTAGTCTCCGATTACAAAAATTTCAACTTTCTCCGAAACCCTAAATTCCGGAAGCCATGAATGAAGGTGCTCAAAAATAATTCTGTTTTGACAGAAATATGTACCTCATTGTTTCTGGTGTAACTCCGAACTTTTCGATCCACAGGGTCTGAATAATTTTCCTATGATAGCCCGACTTGTCATATTTCCAACCCCACAGGTCTGACCTCAAATGGATTCTCTGAGAGAGAGTTATGCCCAGTGTCACAACGTGACCTGTTTATGGGATAAAACAGGAGAGCAAACTTTTACGGAGTGCCACGTGTCACTGATTCAGTTTCGGCCTCTGAAAAAGTTACCTGAGAAAGTACAGTCCGTGCACTACCTGTCACTTTTTACGAAATTTCATTTGGAGGTTCCTAGCCCAAGTTATGACCTTTTTTCCAAGGTCAGCTGTTTATGACTGAGATCTAGAAGAGGCAGAAACCCCATATTGTATAGATCATAAATCACAAAGTACAACGAATTAGAGGTTTTCCTTTGGACACAAGGTACATGGGGATCTTAGCTTCGCCCTGTACAATTTTTAGACCCTGAAATCTTGCCGCAATTTATTTATAGCGAAAGGGCTGCGATGACTAGTTTTTTCTATATCAAGCCCTAGCTCCACAATTGCAACAAGTGTCATACATGCCATACCATGCCTTCTTTCAGGCTAGCTCTGATACCATGTTAATTTTTCAGAATTTATTTCAATTTGATCTATGATCTTAACTGAGAGAACAACATGTACAACATATCTACAACATATCAATCATGGACACAATAATGCAAGCACACAAGAGACACAGAGTTTACTTGGGGAAAACCACAAAGGTGAAAAACCCCAATAACTTCCTCAGAGATAGATAGAGCAATGATACAACCCAAGAATAAGAGATAGACATCTCCTAGCAATAGCTTCTCCTCCTCCACAAGTGCGCCACTCTCCAAAGAGTGTGTGTGAGAATAGAATGATAAAATAGAGTGCCTTCCGCACTCTATTTATACTTGACTTGACTTTCCTAATAACCTTTACTAGGTCCGCCTCAACTTAACCACATAACACAAAGTTGACTAGGACGACACCTAATAGGGTGGTCTAATAACCCTTTGACCCACATGGCCGACCCCCAATAGGGTGGTCTAATAACCCTTCGACCCACATGACTTATACAGGGCCGATCCCAACAAGGTGGTCTAATAACCCATCAAGTATAAGTTACGACAATTACAATATAAATGACGACACTTCCGTATAGAGGAATAATACCATCTCTATAGGAGTACAATATACATATATGAAATACATTCTGAAGTTACATATACATCAACAGTTCCCGTGGTTCCTGTGCTCCTCCACTTCCTGGTTTGTAATGTAAGTTTTGTCCATCGTTTTCCCCTATGACCTCATACATTAGGGGGCATCTGTTATCAGTCAAAATAGCACTTCTATGTCCATGACTACATTGTCTTGTCGGTCACACAAAAGGACCTTATGGATGGAAGAGCCTATTTGATCATAGATGCTTTGGCCTAGACTTTGCAGTATTATCCTTAACAAAACCATCTTCGTGACATGTTTTGAGATATAACGACTCTCATATCAGCAAACTTGCGGGTTAACCACGACAGTCTATATTGACAACCTGCAGCTAACACCTAAAAAGATGCACCCACATGTTGCTGGACACTATACTCGCAACTCACTCGCTATTTGTCAAGAGACACACTCGCGGGTATCTCTAAATCACGAGAAAAAAATATTAAAAGATTATTAGAGATTAGTTATGGTAGTTATTCTAACTATCACAACCTCCCTAACCAATTCCCTTTTAAGTCTATCCTCTAAGCCTTACTATAAATACAAGGAGAGGGCCTTGAGAAAGGAGGAACCAATTTTGCTAAAGAAATGCTAGAGAAAATTCCACTAAAGGAAGAGGAGCAGGAACCTAGGGTTAGGTTTCAATGGTGTCAGTTACAGAACAGGTTTAGTTGATTGCCTTTAATGCTAATAATACAAAGATTTTCCTTCCCGTAAAGATTTGTCCATTGTATGAAATTATGTATTTGAATCTTTCATATCTTTAATATATGAGTTTCTTGTTAAGCATTCATTTCTATTTGGTCAAAAGCTTTAAGAAGGGTATGTGTTTTATTGCAGGTAATCAATCTGGAGTAGTGGAGTGCGAGACTAAAGTTTGAAAGCTTGGATCGAATGTCGGTTATTCATGTATTCATTTTAACTTTATGTCTTAGTTCTTTTCCATTGAAAAAGTATTGCATGTTGCACCTGTTTATTATCCTATTTTTGTAACTAAATTACATGTACGTTGATGATCTCTTGAATTCCCTATCTTAGGTAGCTTTACCGCACAACATAAACCTTAGAGATAAAGGAGTTGCAAGATCCACGATTATTTACCACAAATTCGAAACACTGAGGCACTATTCCTTTGAATGTCTAGAGGATTTAAACACTAATCAAAATCAAGAGAGTAAAATTCATGTTCCCCGAGGAGATCATAACACAACTAAATATGTAATTGTGGATAATATTGATAAAGTGCATCAACAACAAGGAGAAAATTTAATGTTTAAAAGGACTCTCCTAAAGTTAGAGAACCAAGTAGAAATGAAGGAGTCATATAAAAGGAAGTCTACTTTTAAAACTATCTGTAAAATTTGAGGTAAGTGTCGTTCCTTGATTTTAGACCGAGGTAGCACAAATACTTTGGTGCCTATAGAAGTCGTAGGGAAACTAAATGTGAATTGTAGACGACAACCCAATGCATATAGAGTTTATAGTTACAAAAGAGGCATCATGTCAATGTTTCTAAGCAGTTTTTGATAATTTTCCACATTGAAACCTATTACATGATAGATTACTATTGAATGTGCCAAAGATTCTTGCAATCTTTTAACAGGAAGGCTTTGGTAGTGTGATAAGAAAATTGTTTATGGTGGGGTGAATAATAACTCTTTTGCTAGAGAAGGATGGAATAAAGAAAAGAATGTTACTTATGAAGGAGGAGTTCCCCAAGGGATTGCCACTTGTTAGAAGCCTTTCCTATCAAATAAACTTCATTCTAGGATCTAGTTATCTAATAAAGGCCCACACGGAATGACACCAATGGAAATGAGGAGCTTAGCATAAAAGTGCATGGATTTTTAGGAAGAGGTTTAATTAAAAAAAGATTAAGAGCATGTGTAGTACCTTCTATAATTGTACCAAAGAAAGGTCGAGAATGGATATTATGCATTGATTCCATGGTTAATAATAGGATTACAATCAAGTGTATCTATTCCCTTTATCTTGATAGATGATTTGATTAACTCCTTAAGCAAAGCAATATATATTACTAAGATTGATTTAAAGAGTGGTATAATCATTTTAAGATTCGTGAAGGAAATGAATCAAAACTACTTACAATAAGGAAGGGATTTATGAATGGTTGGTAATGTTACTATAAATGCTCCATGTACCTTTATAAGATTAATGAATGAAATATTAAAATCTATCAAAATAAGTTTATTGTTGTATACCTGGATGATATTTTGATTTTTAACAAGATATAAAATTAAAAAAAATATATATTTAAGAGTACTTTAAAAATGACTATAAAAAAGTAACAATGAGGTGCCAAAAATGCACATGCATTTATAAGAAAGCACACATACTTTTTCCTATAGTTTCAATGTTAAAACATCACACAAAATACAACCTAGCAAACCAAGTCATATTTTAAAGAACATGTTCATGGTTTTTGCACACCTATTAGAATAGCACATGTATTCCTAAGCATGTAAGTTTCTCTTTCTCTTAATAAAAAAGGGGTTGTGGATTGTTTTATATGGCAAACCATGGAAAATTCTAGTTGAAAGAGGAGTGATTTGGCAAATTCGACCCGGAATAGGAGTAATTTTTTTTTTCATACGCAATGTAACCTGCGCTCAATGGAACCTGGGTGGGGACGGCCACGTAATTTACTAATGCTTCCTTAGTGAGGACATCGTCAATGTTTTTATTTTCATGTATGGAGTTTTCATAATGTCTTACATTTGATTTGAAGTTCAGAAGGTTTTGATTTTTTGATAATTTACGAAATTATCATGTATAATTTTGATTGATATTTGTATACCTAAATTTTCGCCATTCTCATGACGTATTTAACATGATCGTTCAATCACATCAAAGTCTGAGTTGTACAGCACATTCAATTTACAATACCCGTGACTAATGGGTTCGACTTTACTGTTGACATTGACACTCAACACAGTCATGGACAGGGAGCGCTTGAAAACTGTCCGTTTATGGCATATGCTTACACACGGAAAGAGATTCCTTCCACTTTATCGTTGGTAAATAATATGCACTTTTTAACATATGGAAAGAGATTCCTTCCACTTTATCGTTAGGAAATAATATGCATTTTTTTAATCATGGGAATAGCAATTTTCTAAAGATAGATCTAATTGTTTATAAATCACATATACCAAAAACTTGTGACTCAGCAGAGGTTGAGAGGCCCAAGACCCTCTATCCCAGAAAAAGCCTCAAGAATAAGCCAATAATATGCACTTAACAGGATAAGGCAAAGATAAGGAAGGGTAAGGCAGAGAGAGGAAAGAAAGGCTAAGCCAGCAATAAGCAATAAGAGGTAGATAACACTTTTTACTAGTCTGCTTAGCCAATAATATGCACTTAACGGGATAAGGCAAAGATAAGGAAGAGTAAGGCAGAGAGAGGAAAGAAAGGCTAAGCCAGCAATAAGCAATAAGAGGTAGATAACACTTCTTAGTAGTCTGCTTATGAGATAAGCAGTTTAAGCACCTTCCAATATACTCCTGGAACTCAGGAGAACTTTAAAAAATTAGCGGAACGATGCACAAATTTCGTTATGGCAATTGGGTAGCGCCTTTCGGCCTGCTGTTACGTTTGTTGACTGTGATTACTGCTCAACCAGGTATGCCAGATGTAAATTGAAGAAATAGATCAAGGATTTTTTCCGTTTTATCTACTTTATACAATCTTCATCTCATATCTTGTATTTTTAAGCTCTCATCGAGTTTTTAGACAAGAAATGTTTGTTTGTTAATTATTTTATAGCCTTGTGGCAGGATTTCTTAGTATCAGTTGCGGGGGGATAACAAATCACACCGGGGAGAACGATATAACATGGGTTAGTGATGCTGATTACATCGGCGTAGGAAAGACAGTAGACATAGGGGAGTACGCAACTGAAAAAGCCTACGGTTCTTACTTGCAGACTCTACGTTTTTTCCCACGACCTCTCAGAAAGTCTTGCTATAAGTTGCCTGTGACACCCGATGTGCCTTACCTCGTAAGGTTATGGTTTACCGTTGGAAATTACACTGGATCTCCAACATTGCCAAGCAGCTTCCAATACTCTATTGAGACACTCGGCATGTTGCATGTAGTAAACGTAACAATGTCAGATCGAGATCCAATTTATAAACAAAGAATATTGGTTAGTTCAGGCAGGGTGCTGTACATTTGCTTCATTAGAACCTCCGAGTCCGATGATCCTTTTATCTCTGCTATTGAATTGAGGAAGTTCCAAGATGGCATGTATGGACAGACCAAGACAGGAAATATATTGTTGCCAGTTCATTATAATCTTGGGGGAAATTCTGTGGTTAGGTGAACATTTTGAACTTCATATATTTACTAATGTAAATCTAAGAGTCATAATCAACTAGCTAGTTCATCGTAATCCATTTCATTCTTTATATATTATAATTCGATATGTGAAACTCAATTTTGGTCAGTAATCTTGAGCACTTGTAATTATTCTTTTGGTTAATTAAGCAGGTATCCTCAAGACAAATTCGACCGCATCTGGAGAGCAGATGCGTTATTTATGAATGTGCAAATTGTAGGTTCTCTACGGAATGTGAGTTTGCAAGATGCTATTTCAACCAACAGTACCAAAGAGTTTCCTCCCTCTGCTGCCATGCAAACTGCGTTGGTTGGGAACAGTCTTCCCGTCAATGTGAATTTACGCGGAGTGCCCAAATTATTAATGATCTTCTATTTTGCAGAGCTAGAGAAGCTCAATATGTCTGAATCGAGATCTTTCTACGTCCAAATAAATGGTGAAAAATGGTCTGATACCATTACCCTCGTGCGGAATTATTCTGCGATCGAGCTAACGTTACCGATATCCGACAGTCAATTAATAGATTCCTGTAACATCGTTAAGGCCACTAACTCCACCCGCCCTCCTATACTCAATGCTTTTGAGTATCACGGGCTTTATAACACGGATCAGGCAACATATGCACAAGATCGTAAGTGCCTCACTAAACTTCTCGTAGTGAAAATTCAGATACTACAATTCAATGCCTGACATCAAAGTTCTTAAATTGCAGTCTACGCTCTTGAAGCTATCAAAGGGAATTTTGACATAAAAGAGTGGGTTTCTGATCCTTGCTATCAGATACCGTGGAACGGAATTGTCTGTGATAGCCGCTCTTCTCCCATAAGGATTTCAGAACTGTAAGTTCAAATCCTCGATCGATTTGTTTATTGCTAAAATCATAAAATTGTCTGAGAAAAATAGGTGAAATTGTAATAGCTCACTATAATCCTCGTGTTCCCAGTTATTTGTCCGGTAGGAATCTTACAGGATCAGTTCCTACGGACATTGGACATTTGACGGCATTAGTTTATATGTAAGTGAATTCGACTTATAAATACCAGTGGCGATTGATAACACACAAAGAACTAGTTTCCTCATGAAATTAGTTATAGACAATAAATTGAAATGTTTTCGTGTCTGTGCGCCATTTACGGACTTCTGTTGATGTTGAAATAAGCAGTTCACTTGACAATAATCATTTGATGGGAAACTTGCCAAATTTTTCCAATTTAACCATGGTGGAGAGACTGTAAGTTTTTTTAGCCTAAAATTTTAGTTTTTAAGATTTTTGTTCTTCTCATTTTCACTTAACAAGAAGATATATTGGTTATTATGTAGGCATCTACAAAACAACAACCTCACTGGCACCGTTGAGTGGCTATCTAAATTGAAAAACCTTCAAGAGTTGTATGCCTCCCTTATTTCTCTTCTTTTATCTCACCTGCTGTTAAATGGATAAATTATTAAATTTGGTATCCAGAGACTTATAAAAGGTTCAATTTTTAACTCAATTTCTGCTTCAAAGTTAAAGTGGAATTAATTAATAAATTTTGCATCAGATATTTACAAAACAACAACCTGAGTGGCAATGTCCAGTGGTTATCTGAACTGAAAAACCTTAAAAAATTGTAAGGCGCCCTCCCTCCTTTTCTATTTTTACCTCATTTTTTGTTCAGGTTAAAACAGAATTAATTAGCAGATTTTGTGCCTTTCTTGTTCAAAGTTAACACATAATTAATTAGTAACTTTTGTACAACAGGAATATAGAAAACAATTATTTCAGCGGTGTAATCCCTGCTCAACTTCTCCTCAATTGTTCGTTGAAGCTCAAGTACTGATATCCTATTTTATGTTCATTATGTTTCAATGCAATCACATTTTAAGATCTAGAGGTTCAGAATTTTCTTTCATATTTTCTATAATAAAAGATGTTACAAATAATAATTATGAATCGAGTTCAAATTCGAATTAGACTTATGGCAAGACGCTCATGAAAAATCTCTCTTTGGTGTGCTGTGCAGTTATTCTGGAAACCACTACCTACGTATATTGGAGAAGAGGAAATGTACTCCACAGAATTCAAACAATCATAACTTGAAGGTTGTCCTGGGGATAACCCTCAGTGGAACTCTAATCATAGCTTTAGGGTTGACACTGGGTGTTGTTGTCTATCGCAATAAATTCAGGAGAAAAGGAGATGGCAGTCGGGTGGAAAAGGAAAGAAAACCTTTCTTCAAACAAGGTTGATATAAGAAATATTATAATATGGCAATATACCCTTTAAATGAAAATTAATAATTGTATTATGCGTAACTTTACCTTCCATGAGCGGATTGCAGACCGCTCAAGAATTATGGTGCCAAATCCATCAAATTGCCGTGCCTTCACTCTAAATGAGATTACAGTTGCCACAGAAACCTTTAGTCGGGAGATCGGACGAGGGGGTTTTGGATCTGTGTTCTTTGGTAAATTGCCGGAAGGAAAGGATATCGCCGTAAAAGTGCTGTCATTGTTCTCCCACCAAGGAGTTCAAGAGTTTTTGAATGAGGTAATTCAGATATTACATGTACTACGGTTGAATTTGGATCAATCTAAGAGTGTCAGTTCTGATAGTATCTCTGCATGAACAGGTGGATCTTCTTTCAAGAATCAATCATAGGAACTTGGTGTCTTTACTGGGTTACTGTAACGAAAGCAGAGAAGTTATGCTCATCTACGAACACATGTCCGGAGGGTCCCTGAGGGATCACCTTTATGGTAAATTATATTGCTTGAACATATCTAGTTTCAGTCGATAGAATAGCAAAGGTAACCGACATGCATTTGTTGTTACTTTTTTTCCAGGTCCTAGGGCCGAAAATTCCGAACTAAATTGGAAAATAAGGCTCAATATAGCGTTAGACGCAGCACAGGGTAAGTCTCTTGATTAATTTGATGTACAGTATACTTGTATGGTCTAAACACTCGTTGTTTGAAGTATTGATTACAGTAAGACAAATCATGTGTAGTCATATATCTCATCTATCGACCTGCGATTTCTATGTGAAGGCCTGGAATATCTACACGTGGGCGCGACATCGAAGATAATTCACAGGGACGTCAAGACGGCCAACATCCTTTTAGACGGCAATTTGAACGGAAAATTGGCTGATTTTGGTCTTTCAAGGATGACAATTGATGGGCAGGCTACTCATGTTACCACTACAGTGAAAGGGACGTTCGGATACCTGGATCCAGAGTACATAACTGACTCTCCTTACATATTCTTTGTGATACTCAAATTCAATCCTTATTAACAGTACACAGAAATTTTCTATGTACTGTGTCAAGCTTTCGATTGAATTATTTTTATTTCCACCGTATTGAATTATGTTATTTCATTTGTTATTTCCACCGTATTTTATTAGCTCAGTTCCTGTGGGGAACCACGGGTATTATAACACTCAAATGTTGACGGAAAAGAGTGATATTTAACCACAGGTATTATAACACTCAAATGTTGACAGAAAAGAGTGATATTTATAGTTTTGGAGTGGTTCTGCTGGAAATCATATGCGGTAGACCAGCCATAGATCCAAAACTAGATGAAGACGGAGTAAACATCATTCGATGGGTAAGGAATCTTACCGTCAATTATTCAAAATATAAATATTTAACAGTTCTGATAGTATAATGTTTAGTTTTCCATATCCGGATACTAACTATAGTTATGGGCATATTTACAGGCAACACCGTATATACTAGATATGAATGAAAATGCTGTTAAAGTAACAGAAATCATAGACAAGAGGTTGGACGGAAGTTACGACCTGAAATCTATCACTTCTGTTGCCAAAGTAGCCCTAAGATGTGTTCAGGCTTTACCGTCTTGTAGGCCGAGCGTGAGTGAGGTAGTGGCAGAGCTCAGAGAGGCTATGAAAAATGAGGATAAAGCTTCCATTTCAATTTTAGAGGAGATTGGTATAGAAAGTGATGACAGGGTGGCTGCCCCGGTGTATTCATCGTGGGAGAGTAGTGAACCAAAAGTACTGCAGTGGAGCGATAACAGCTCCAACATTTCAAAAGTTGGAAGATAAGTTGTCGATATGGACTGAATGGAGAGTGGCGAGAAGTCAAATGCAGAGTTCGTGATGACGACATAGCTGACGTTTTGGCTATCTGTTCTGTGTTTTGTTCTATGTGTTCTGTGGTTCTTAACTTTTTTTTCATTTTTTTTTATAATTTACTATACTTCATGGCCAAAACAAAACTTTCATTGTCTCGACTATGCCATACCTATTTTCTCATACCTTCTCATAAATTTCAGTCTCAACGATGACAGCCATTTTCTCATTCCTTCTCATAAATTTGTTAATTTTTCAATGGACAATGTTATGGAGCAACTCAAGATATGATCATTCTTCTTAATATTTGTTTAAGCGTCAATATGTTTAATTTTTATTTTGCTTAGATTGTATAAGAATTATCTTGTTCTTCAAACTAGATTCTTCAAATAATGCGGCCAAAAAATATTATATCAAGAATTGACCAGGTTAAATTGATAAGGAAGTTTGTTCTTAATTAATATCTCAAAATGATGATGGAACACTTTAAAATCCAAAGGTCTTTTACTTAATTTTCTTGGGCGGGAATCATTTTAGTGAAGCATTGCATGCAAATTTAAAGATTTGATTTTATGGATTTTCAATTTGTAATGTAGTAGTTTGTTTTTAAGCATTTTTAGTATATAAATCTATTTGTTTTGTTAATTAATTCAATTTGTTAAATAAGATATATAAATTTTTAGGTCAAATTGGGTATTTTTATTTTATTTATCTGTACATAAGCTAATATAACATAACATATGTATTTTTATTTTATTTATCTGTACATAAGCTAATGTAACATGACATTTTCAAGCACCAAGGAAAAAACATGACATTTTCAATTTCACTTTGTTTGGAAAATACACATAAGTTTAGCATTTTACAAGAACGTCGAAACCCCTCGAAAGATCATCTTCCACATTTTAACACTTTCAAAAAACTTTATCAGATAACATTGGTTTGGTATATACTTATACACACAATATAGAAACCCATCATAACATATTTACATGGATGGGTCATTTTTTACTACGCCCTTAGTATTTAACAGTGAGGCCAACGAACTTGGGAGTTGACCCTAAGGTCATTTCATGTTGAGTCAATCTCTTTTATAGCCGTCAAATAGAAATGTTTCTTGTACTATAATTAGACCTTATGAAGTCTCACGGAAGTTTTATTCTACAATGCGAAACTATATTCGTTTTTTTTGTTATTGCTTTATATAACTATGATCCTTAAAACCTTTATTATAAATATGTCTTACTTTACAATGGGATCAAGGTATTTAATGAGCAAGAGATAGGAATAAGAAAGAAACTTTAGTTTTCTACTTCTTTCTTTATCAAAATGTTTATCTAAGAAGTGATCCAAAATTGATTTATATAGTGAAGATATGACTTTATTGTTTCTGTAGAATGATAAAGACATAATTTGGACTTAGAAGGATCATTTTAAAGATTTTGAAATTTCCATGATGGACCATTATTCAAAATCATTTGGTTTGTGGTGAAATAAGTATAATTTGACATCTCTTACTTTAGTTTTCTACTTCTTTTTTTATCAAAATGTTTATCTAAGAAGTGATCCAAAATTGATTTATATAGTGAAGATATGACTTTATTGTTTCTGTAGAATGATAAAGACATAATTTGGACTTAGAAGGATCACTTTAAAGATCTTGAAATTTCCATGATGGACCATTATTCAAAATCATTTGGTTTGTGGTGAAATAAGTATAATTTGACATCTCTTACCTTGCAAAATTGTCTTCTAAAATCTCAATATATTGCATCACTACAAGAAAAAGGGCATTTTAGCCTCACATTAGCACCACTATTTGTAAAGGATTTAGGAAATCCTCAATTTTCAAATAGTGGTGCAAAAGTGGTGATAATGTGGGGATACGCAAGTGGTGCTAATATTTATGGTGCAAAAGTGGTGTTTGTAAAAAAGTTGTTTTTGGTGTTAAATGAATATGTGGCATTCCATGGTGTATGGTGCAAACCACCAAAACCAATCTTAGGTGGATTGAACTTTTGTGGTGCAAAACACCAAAACCAATCCAACATGGATTGAGACTTTTTGGTGCAAAACACCAAAATTATTATTATTATTATTCAATATACAAAAACTTGTATATGGTGCAAAGCACCATAAAATAACAAGTGGTGCAAAGCACCATAAAATAATAAATGGTAGAAAAAAATATAATCACATATTATATATAAATATATATAATATGTGATTTATATTTTTTTGCACCAGACATATATATACTTCTTAACAGAGTTAAAAAATGTATATTAAAACATTTTCTTAAAGCTTATTTTGTTTTAATCCATCATTAACAAAATCAATAATTCAGTACATTAAATAGCTAATACATAATTAGATAATTTAAAGTAAACTTAACTTTAAACTAACATCATCATTATAAATTCAATTAAGACAACATTATAACCTTATAAATATTGTTGGAACCATGACTTGCACTTCTCTTAATTCACTACCCACTTCATCTTTAATGAAGAAGAAAGGTTTTTGGCAAGACGATCTTGCACGCAGCTTAGGACAATCAAGTAAACAATCTGTCACTCTCTCTGCAACCACAAATATCTAGGGTTTCAACGATGCAACCCATTAAGCTAGAGATCGATAAATGACAAGATAAGGAGGTTTAATGGTAAGATTTCAATGGTTCTACCAAAAAATTCCAGGATTGTCTCATTGAAACCAACATGTGCATTGATCATCATCCATAGACCCCAAAATTGTTCCAACTGGGCTTAATGGACGAATGGCTTATTTTGCAAGTGTCCAAGGTAATATATCTTCATTTCGGCCAACAATCCAAAGAGCTAATACAACAATATGACAGTTTTTGGGTTAATGTTCAAAAAATATTTAACTCTTGCTTTGAAATATAAGTTTTCACATAACATTAGAAATTGTAAGAACAATGGTTGATGATTATATATCACCATAAATAAATAAAAATGACTTTATAAAATAAAAAATGACATGTTCAACCACATATTTCTCTTTCACCATGAAACAATATGATAAGATTTTAAAATAAAAATAAAAACAACATTACAAATACCAATTAACTATAACTCTTCCAATAACTAACCTCTTTGAAGCAATTTAGGTATCTACAGAACTGCTTATGACCATTTTTAATATAAGAATTGTTTATAACACTTTCCATAAGCATAGTTGAGGGTAACTTTGTGAAACCTTATCTTTAGCAAAGAATGTGAAGCCTCCTTATCCAGCCAATGGTATGTTTTCCAAGATTTAAGGCTTAAATGTTATTTCACAACTAGAGGAGGGAACAGAGATAGTTCAATTTTATTTCACAACCAGAGAAGGAAACCGAACGTATGAAAATAGCAAAGTGAAATAAGTAATGACATCAAAATTGCAATATACATGAATATAACAAAGTGAAATAAGTAACGACATCAAAATTGCAATATACATACATATGACTAAACGATACATAAATAAACATGTCTTTACTTATCACAACATAAGTCTTTTTACATATACATAGAGCACATATTATATGTAGTAACAACAAAAACAAAAATTGAATATGCAGTAACAAAAAAAAGGGACAAAAACCAGACTATGTACCTAATTGTCGCTTATACATACTTAATTGTTCTAACAGCTTGTACATACATAAACAGGCATATACTTATCACTACCATCCTTCCCATAACGCTTAGCGCTGCTTCAAACTGGGATTTTTTTTTGCTTAAATAACATATTTCCAGATGTTATGCATTCGTCTCCTCTCCACCAAAGGGAGGGTTTTGGCTACGCCCATCATTCCTCTCTTCCAATCATCAAATCTCTCTTCCCAACCACTGTCGATGTCATTAACCAACCCCACCATCATACTCAACCAACCAATTTGATAGAAACGAAATGCGCAATGAGGAAGGAGCAATAATCTACCCATTCCCAAGACCTTTCAAAAATGGATCAATCAGAACATGGCGAACATCAATTTTATCCTGTGAAATGCGCAATGAGGAAGGAGCAATGATCTCCCCATTCCCAAGACCTTTCAAAAACCGATCAATCAGAACATGTCGAACATCAATTTTATCGTGCTTACTGCTTATTCGATCATGACCTAATGCATTGCCAAAGTCGTGATCATCTTCGCAAAGTGTTCTGAATATTGTTTCAAATTCTTCCCTGTCACAGCGCTGAATGACACCAATAAGCCATGAGAGAGTAGAACAATCTTTGTCCATGGCCTCTTTATCAGCTTCATAATTGATACATTCCACTTACTCTACTAATGCTATCAAAACTCATAAATAGAGAAAGAGGTGTTTTTTCTTCACATTGTTGCTTCACATAAATACGTAACCATTTCTCTGAGTGATCTATAGGTATTGGTGGAATTCAAAGTTGTAATCCATTTTGAAAGAAAAAAAGGAAGCAACAATGTCTGGAAATTACTGCTCCATGATAAATATTTTGGCACCTCTGTACTCAAACATGAAAATCATGAGACTGTACCATTTGCAAAACCACGGCCTGCACACTTAAACTTCCAGAGAAATCTCCATACATGGCCGGAATCCCCATCAAAAGCGTATTCGGTAGAGTGGACAATGAAAACAACGTGATTCTCCATTCCAAGATCCCACTTTTTCCCAAACAAAGTCCGTATCCCCATAACCACCAAAATAATAATCTTTTGCAGAGAATTTGCAACTATGAATTTGTAATTCAAGATGTAAGGATTGATACTGGAAATAAAATGGAAAGACAACAATGGAAAAACAAAAATAGCTGCAAAACAGTTTATTCCAAATCATTGATCTGGAGTAAAAATATTCCACCATTTTACATAACCATAAGCCATTATCATTGCCACATACAGAGGAACCATTGGACTCAGCACAATATACAGATCCTTCGCAGTAATCATCTTTTCCTTTCTCGCTAAAAGACTTTACTACTATTAAACTAACCCGGTTCAGAGCAATTCTCAGAGCATTCCTATATGGGTTACCCCTCAAAATGGGATGTTTTCTGCGTACCAAACCAAAAAAAAAGTTAAACACTTCAAGGAAATTTGCGTAGAGCTTAAGAAATATAGTTTCGAATCCCCAGGGTATTAAAAGAGACCACACTACTAATCTTCAACGAAACAACCTTATGAGGCAATATTCTTGACACGATATCAATGGGCATTGAGGACATTCACAGAGCATTCCTATATGGGCTATCCCCCAAAACGGGATTTTTTTTCATACCAAGTAAAAAAAAAAAGCTAAACACTACACTGGTAGATAATTCATAGCTATCCAGTAATTGGCACAATATCACTGGGCATTGAGTAAATCACTGCTGCATAGAATAATTAGCAGCATTGAACACTAAATTGGCAGATAATTCATAGCTATCCGCGGCAGCAATAAGAGTAATAAAGACTAAATATCAGTTCAAGGAGCTTCTTTTATGGCTGGGTCTCAAGGAGGATTTTCCCATTCATTTAGCATGGTCGGGTTACATATACATTTCCTTTTGACCGAGCTAAAGCAGTCGTTTACCCAGTAGATTCACGGGCTTAAGCAGCAAGGCTTAGCAAGCTCCGCTTATGCTGATTTGAGCAAGACCTTTGCTAAGGGCTTACTAGTTGTCGGGACATGGAGACCCACCTTTTAAGGGTTACTGGGGGCACAACATGATCACCTTGGAGGAAATCTATCGACTGATACAGGTGCCTATTATTGGATATACACCCTAACACAGAGCAGAGCAATCATGGCGCTGAGCGGGCAAGAATGGAAAGACCTTGTTTTGATGATTATTTATTACTATCGCCTGCTTGTTATTTCCCCTCCCATGACTTGCCAATATGGTACCCTATTCCTAAATATTCAAGGTGGGAATATAGTTGGTTCTCCAATGCCATTCAAATCAGAGAAAAAAATTAAAAAAATTCCAGTAAATCTGTATACACAATATGTATCATTTGAATGCATTCTCTTTAACTTAAAAAGAAGAATAAGTATTGAACATTACCAGTTTGATGGTTCTCCTGTGGAAACTGCAACTGGATTTCTTGCAGACAGCCATTCATTTTCCTTCTTTCTCCTTGTGGGAAAGCACCTCCAGCATAATAGAATTGTGAAATCTGACACAAAACAAAATTTTAATGAAGGAAGGGATTTCCCTCATCTTGTGTTGTGCTCAAAGTTTCAAAAAGGTACCAATGTTTCCATACTTAAAAGCTCTTTGAACAGCAAACACCCACAGATCAACCAACCTGTACAGAAGTTCGTCTTGCTCAGCCCACACATTATAAACAAAGTTATGACTAGTGCGGACTTCAATAGTAATGGAGACCAAGCTTGGGTTTCCAACAGAAATGAAGCCGTTGGAAGGCCATGGCCACAGAGGCCCAGTGGGTTGTAGTTTGTTCATCCTCTGTTCGTCTAGGGAATTGCATTCCACCCATCCTCTGTTGGCGTCAAGCACTAGCAATTAGTGAAAATTCAACAATCAAATGCAAACCCTAATACAGTGACTGAGGCGATATGGAGCCACAAAATCCCCACACCTACTTGTCCCCAAGTTTGTCCCTAAGAGATTGGTGCTCTGGAAAATAGCCTACCAAAAAATACTACATGGGTTTAATGCCTCTCTAGTAAAGGATAATCTTAAGACCTTTATCTTAAGGACATCTATGCGATATTAATTCTAATAGTGGGGACTGAACTGATTCAAAACTAGACAGGAAGCTTTAAACAAGAGTTCGAAGGCTCAAGAAAGTGCGTCAAAGGTGTTTATCAGAATCACTAATCTAGACACACCACGCAAACAATCAGAAAATTATTCTATCATTAACATAGTATAAAAATAAGTGAGATGCATGTTAGAGGAAACAGATGGATGCATGATATGCCTTGAACTAAATATCACGAGAAAGCAATTTCTAGCATAGGGTAAAAGTAGAAGAACAATAGAATAAAAATAGACCTGGGAGTGACGATTGGCATAACAGACCCTTGAATGATTAATTCCATACTTCCTCCAACGCCCAGGTGACTGTAGATATCCACTCCAATGCCTAGATGGTTGTACGTGCTCACGCCCAGCTAGAGAATGATGAAATTAATGCTCAGTTGTTAAAGAGTAACCCCCAAACCAGTTGTGTATAGTGTATTTTGGCATGGAATGTGATCTCCACAGGATGCTTGTGATGCTAACCCACAGTGCATCCTCTTCTAATGGTGCTTGCGACCTTTAAACCCACAACGCAGCTGAGATAACCCCCCTTCCGTGCTCCAATGTTCAGGAGAGGTTTGTATCCTCCTCGCAATAGACTCTGGTGTGCCCACGAAACATGAAACCCTGTTCTGGAGGCCGGAAGAAGGTTTGGGGCACGCAGGACATGGAGGGGAAAATTGAAATTCCCGCCTCTTTAAAATTAATAATAAGATAAATAAAAAATAAAATAGTAATTAACATAATTAAAATAAAATTAATAGGATAAATACAAAAAAAATATTAATTAGCATAATTAAAATTTAATAGGATAAATAAATAAAAAAAATATTAATTAACATAATTAAAAATAAAATACAAGTGATAACACAAACATAATCAATGATCAAAATAAAAAGGATAAAAGGGAAGTGATGGAGCTAGAAGACAAAGAACCCATGGAGAGAGATAAACTTATTACCCTAGGGAGATTTATCTACAAGTCCATCTTTGTTTTTATTATTGATCTCAACGTTGGGGTCAATTAAATTATTCTCAGTTATGGTCAGAACTTAATTAAAGATACTCTAGGGTTTCTATAAAGTGGATGGGAATTCCATTAGCTCCACTATAAAGTTAAGTTAATAGAGTTGAAGTTATATTGTATTGTTGTAGCAATCACAAATCAATTTCCAAACTTGAATCCAAAATGTCCCTTATTATGTGTCAATATCACATAGATTACCAATAATGAACGAAGCACTATAGCGTGGTCTTAAACATTATCCATGTCCCTCAATATATCAACAAATGGTTTCTATTTCAATTTTTGGGTTAGAGCTCTGACGGGAAAAAAGGTGAGGAACAGGGGGATTATGAGGACGGCCATAAGGTATTCATGAAACCTTTATTTAACACAAGGGAATAATTAATTGAAATATGGAAGGGGGAAAGGGCATACAATGAGGAAATCACCAAGGGGCAACAAGCTACTATGGGCCTATGCATCAATAAAGGCTACCCAATGGGAGGAGTCCAAGGCTATATAGGTAGTAAAGTTTATCCAAGTTGAAAAGTACAAACATTTAAGATTTGATCCTTTAATGATGCAAGGACAAGACAATCCAAGTTCAAGAAAAATGTTGGAGAGGATATTGTTAGTGGAAAGTTTAAAAGTTTAATGGTGGCAGTTTCAAAGTGGGGTGTTCTTGGAAGCAGAGTGAAGGAGATCGTAAACATTCCAAAAAGCCTAGAGCCAAGGTTCTTTTTAGTTGCCAAAGAGTTTATCTAGGGAATAAATCTTACCTATTTTGAATAAGAGATAGGGTTAAGTCATTGGTTAATGACAGTGAGTAGGTTTTTAATCAAGGATGAGGATTTATAATCCTATCACATGTTGGATTTACAAGAGGTGAGGAGGTTAATAATAGGGGAAAGGAGAAGGCACCAAATCCTGACGTTTTGGGTAGCAAGTAAACAAAAAGACACATAAGGTTGAGGGAGAAATGAGTAAAATGGTGTTATGAGAGGATGTGGGCATGGACGAGGTTAAAAAGCTAGTGGATCTTACCTTGACTAGACAACTCATGGGGAATCATGTGAAGAAAGATTCATTACAGGGATCAATGGAAAGGAATTGGAAGGAACCCTATGGTATATTACAATATTCCATGCATTGCTTTGAGGATGGATCTCCTTTAAATTAAAGTGTGAAAGTGATGTGGAGAAAATCCTAGATAAAAGTTGTTTATGGAGCCTTCACTATTATTCCCGAGACATTGGAAACCTAGTTTTTATCTACAAAAATAAACATTTTGTAGAGAACCTATTTGGGTATTTATATGTTCCTTTCCCATGAGTTTTGGAGTAAAAACATCATGAAATTATTAGGGAAGGTTTGGGTAGTTTTATTGACTTTGAAATAGAATTCTAAACTGGAGTGGACAAAAAGACAATCAAAAATTTAGTAGAAATGGACCTTCAAGAAGGATTTCTATATGAAATGGTAAGTGTTTAGGGAATGGAAAATTTAATCATTATGGATTGTTGGAAACCACCCTTTAGATGCTTGAGATTCTATGAAATAAGAAATGTTTGTAAATAATGCAAAGAGAAGGATTATAAGTGAATCTAGAGGAGTAAAGAAAAGGTCTCCCAAGAAGGAATAAAAGACAATAAAAAAAAAGAAATAACAAGGGGTATTTTGGATTATGTGCTAGTCGAAGAGGAGCCAAACAAAGTAGGTGAAGACTAAGGAATAAATCAATTCGAGAAGAAAAAGAGCGAAATGGTAATATCCTTATGCACAGGTGGGCCAAAGGATTTTTCTACTAGGGTGCTAAGGTTAGGGTTAACTCTTCACAGTGTTTCATATAAGATGGGTGCGCCAAAAGGTGAGGTTTGTATAGGGTTTCATGTTGTTGGATGGGTCTTCCATATGTCACTCCAATTGAACAAAGCTATCAGCAACAATTCAATACAAATATGATAAGGCTCAATGGATTATGTGTGATCCATGGCTCAAAAGATTAATAATGGCCAATGTAAATGCAGGCCATAGTTTCACTCCTCAGTTTTGCTTGGAAACTATCGGATAACTTAAGACAAATAGCTAGGGCTTCCAAGCTTGGTCACAAAGGGTATTGACAAGGTTTTCTACCTCCTATAGGCTCAACTACTATGTGCAACTCAAATACAATATAGAGGATTGGTTTTGTACTCTTTAGTGAATTATTGATGAAGGTTCATAGTTTATGAAAAAAAGTGGGTAATGGGCTACTCCTTCATCTTCAATTAGGGTTTTAGGGAAAAATGATCGAAAGAGACATTGCATTATGTGCAATGATAAGTAAACAAAAATGAATTGGGCGACAAGTCACGTATGGTTTGAATATATCATTTGTGAAGGATTGAAACCCTGGTTGAGTATTCTAAAGACATTCAATTGATAAATTATTTATATGATCTTAAAAGGGATAAATATTTTTGAGTATTTTGATGTGATAACTAAAAGGGACTATTTAGGTGCTAACAAAATATCACTTAGAACAGAGGAAAAGGGGTCACACTCTTGGTGGAAATAAAAACTTTAGTCTCTACTATTTTAGAGGGTAGAGTTTGTGAGGTAGTGCAGTGTCATAAGAACTTCATGAGCATTTAAATGTTGGGGTTGCGGAGGGTACAACTACATAGTGTACAAAAGGTAAAGCTAGGGCTCTCAAAGTGAAATCTAGAGTGTGTAATTGTGTGTAGTATTATTCCGTCTCACTAAAAGACTCATTTTCCCATTGTCCTAGGGAGACATATCTTTTACCAGTTTAAGGTTTTAGGTAATGCACTTGTAGGACAACTACATGAAGGTTTTGATTAGCAAGTGTATGTGTCATTTGAAGGAACTTTCAATGGTAATAAGCTCGACCTGTGGTGTTTAATTTTACAACCCTAATGAACAAAAAATGATGGTCATGAGGGTGGATGGGAGTAAGAACAAGAAGAGAATAAAGGTTTTGAAGAAGAAGGAATGAAATATATATCTGGTGATGGGAAAACATATTAAATTAAATCAAATTCTAAATTACTTTGTAAATACCCTAGTTGGTAAATTTCTCGGGAGACTGATGGAAAAGTATTTGGGGAATGAGTAGATGCAACGATCTTGGGCTTTAGTTATTAGCTATGGCTCATAATTTATCTTGTTGTCCCGTGGATGGGTAGCGTTCATCTCCATTATGAATTTGATGCATTTGTGACTCTACGGAGTAGTTGGTTCTAGGGTTCTATATATTTGCATATAAAATTTTTCCACCCATGTTTAAAACCTATATCAAATGCCATCTCAAAAATTCATGTATGGGTTAAGATGATGACCCTCCCAGGGGAATTCTAGTATGATGACTCATGTCTTGCAGTTATGGAGAATTAACTAATTGGTAGGAAAATATTAGTGGATCGAGCTTATAAGGAAGACAATTGTTGGTTGGTTTCCAAATTCATGGTTGAAATTAATAGTAAAGAAGGGCTTTCTAGAGTTTGGAGATCATGGTTGGTGATTTGGTATATTCCTAGATGTTATTTTAATCTAATATACCCTTCAGATGCATCTAATTCCATCAAGATGGACATGTAGTGAAGGATTATGATAGACACTTTAGGAAATTAATATGGGGAAAAATGGATTAAAATTATGATGGGGTGACCAAACAGGTCGAGGAGGTGGTTATTCAAATTTCTTTTTAAGATGGTAGAAAGAAGATGAGGGTGAAGGTGAAGGCTTAAGTTTTGTGGTGGCCTGAGACATTGTTGGGTCTTCCTAGGTTTTAGTAGGAAACATTTCAGTTGAAGTCAAAGGTACCATCTTGAACAAAATATATGTTTAAAAGTATGTCATAGCAAAGTAGCATTCATTATATATGGCTTTTAAAACATTTGCTCCATAAATGTGAGAATTGTGATTAAATTATATCCATGGAAATTTATACTCCATTTTTATATGAAATAGTATACTCAATAAATTCCAACATTGCCAAGTCAACCTATGAGTTTCTTTTGATAGTACAATGAATTTTTTTAATGACATTTTGGTTCTATGTTGTGGTGGTACACCTAATCATGACATTGGGAATGATTGTTGCGAACCTAAATTTGACTAGGTCAAGTTTGAATAAGTGAATGTAGTAGGAAGTGACATTATAAATAATGATCCTAGTATAATTGATCGTAACAATGTCGCACTATAGGGTGAGTTTGAGGGACATCCTATTGGTCTAGCTATAGAAATAAAAATACCATGGATTCCTTCAAATACTAGAGTAAGGCCTTCAAGCCTATGTGAATGCCTAAGTAACCGATGGTTCTCTATGATTCTTAAGTAGGTCAAACTCCTGGCGTAAAAAGGGAGTGGGACAATGTAATAGTGCTAATATGAATGATAAGGATCTGTACTCAAATAAAATGTGTGTATAATGAAATCAATGTGTGTGAGGTGTAACAATGTTTGGATTTAATTCCCTAGATCAAAATATGTAGTTTTGATCTAGTAGTTTTTTGCATCATGGTTTTCAAAATAAAAGCTTGTGTCATATGGAATGGGAGTTCCAAGTGTATAGAGAGGTTGACAACTCAAACCTAGACTTAATGTACAATGATGTTTTGGAATTACACACCATTCTATTATGGGTCAGTTGGATATTAATTCTAAAGTTACTATGTTTCAATGCATCGTATAAATATATATTTTATGGAATGGAAACTATTGCACGCAAGTCCAAGTCTTAAACAATAGTTTTAGAACATTTATATTGATATGCCTAGTTTGAACTTAGGTCCATAACTATGGCTATCATGTTAGAATCACTTTTTCAATGGGTCAAGTTTATCCATGGCATATAGTCCTTATATTACTCTTATAATAACTAATCCATAATGGCATATAGTCCTTATATTACTCTTATAATAACTAATCACTTTCATGGATGTGACCCATTTATAATTAAAATAAAGGATAATCCTATTTTAAGAAGGAGAGTATTAATTTATTGAATTTATGTAAGAGCATTGGAATAATAGTTAGATCAATACTCTAACTATTTCGAATATGAATGGAACACAAGTTTATGATAAAGGCAATTACCATTTTTATGTATTTAAAAAAAATGGGATTATAGAATGTGGGAATGTTACAATCACGGCGGTAATCTAGAAAATAACTTTACACAGTTATGCAAACCAAATTTAACAACTTAATATAGAGGCAAATGTCTAGATCTTATTACAACATAGTAGCTTGTTGTTCAATGGGATTTATCACGAGTTAGAAGAGTTTGGGTAATACTTCTTGTTACAGGTAATTATTACAAATATTTTACATTATAAAATACAAAGTACCTTTATTAATTATGTTCCCAGTAAAAATATTGTAAATGATCCTAGAAATATATCAGTGTTCTTCAAATTGTGCCTTTCCTTGTAATATTATTTCATAAATGTTATTATTATCTAATAGATAATTTGCAAAGGTATTACATAACCATAGAAAGAAAAGCTGAAATTCTCCTTCTTACGCTAATCCCTAAACAATAACATTTTCAAGCTAAAGGAACCAACAAAGCACATGAGCAACCTGAAAACTCTTCATTAGAGCACTAGCATCAACCATCTTACATCCCGATTGAGTATTCCTTGTCCATCAAAATCAATACCTCATTCCCTTGTCCCATGATTTCCCCTCTGCCTCCCCTTCAACGCTTCTACATGAAATGTAATAAAATATACCTCAAATATTTGTATTGCCACATAACATAATTAAGCCCCCTTGGCCCCTTAATACAGGGCAATATATATTCTCATTTTCATATCATATTTTATTCCCCAATATGAATGGACATGATAGGATATTTCCTACCAAATGACCCCCCCGTGGGTGGAGGAAACCTTCTTAGCCACAAATATCTAGAAGCTTCATTTAGGTTGCTAGGTTAAGTTCTTCTCCACTTCCCATGTTGAAGCTCCCAAGGCCACAAGACCTAGATACATAATGCCTTGGATACCCCTCTTAATTCATCCATGACATTGTTCATGGCTTTGGATGCCTATATAATTTCTTTAGGGATAAATGCATGGTATTGTTCCCTACAACACCATTTTGAAGGCCCTAAGACACATACATACTACTCGAAACCACCTAACGGCATTACATCCTCAATCATAGGTCAATGATGCCCTCATAAGGACATGTATGGCTTTCAGAGGAAACCCTTATGAAGTCATGTGTGGGGATTTGAGGCATTTTTCATGGATTTAGATGCCTCAATGATTTCTTTAGGGCCAAAGGCATTCTCTTCTTCCCTAGGAAGTCATTCCCAAGGCCCTAGGATAGGTACATATTGCTCAAATCCACTTAATGGCACGTATATAATCAATCATAGGCTAGTGATACCCCTAGGATCCCATGTGTTATTGGTGGAGACCGTCTTAGCCTTGAATGGTTGGTTGGAAGATTCCTTTAGGGCTTGAGGTTTAGGTCTCCTCCACTGACCATGACCAAGGCCTCAAGACCATAGGACCTAGATATATATAACCATGGATACCATGCATGGTTCTTTGAGGCATTGTTCAAGGATCCAGATGCCTCAATGGTTTCTCTAGGGCTAAAGGCATGGTATTCTCTCGTAGAATGTCATTCCCAATGTTCCGGGACACCTACATAATTCTAAAAACCACCTAATGGTGCCAATATTTTGTATCATTGGCCAATGATACCCCAATTCCATGTGTGGTTGGTGGAGGCAACCTACTTAACCCTAGATGGCTATAAGATTCTTTTAGAGCCATAGGTTCAAGTCTCCTTCAATGACTATGTCCAAGGCACAAGGGACACAAGACCTAGGTACATAATTCCATAGATACTACTGCAAAGTCATGCATAGTGCTTCAAGGAAGTGTCCATGGCTCTGGATGCCTCAACAATTTCTTTAGGTCCAAAGGCATGGTATTCTTCCTTGGAAGACCATTCCCAAGGCCTTGAGACACCTACATACTTCTCAAAAGCACCTAATGTCATTGAAATCCTCAATCATAGGCCAATGATACACTCAGAATGCCATGTGTAGTTAGTGGAAGCAACTTCCTTATCCTTGGATGGCTAGAAGATTCCTTTAAGGATCGAGGTTTAGGTGTTCTTTGCTGACCATGTTCTTTCTTTAGGTCCCTAAGTTCAGGTTTCCTCCACTGAACATGTTGAAGTTTCCAAGGCCACAAGACCTAGATACATAGTGCCTTGGATACCCCTACAAATTCATTTATGGCATTGTTCATGACTCGATATGCCTAAATGATTTATTTAGGGCTAAAGGCATGGTATTTGTCCCTATAGAACCATTTCGAAGGCCCTAATACACATACATTTATGGATTTGTATGCCTAATGGTTTCTTTAGGGCCAAAGGCATGGTCCTCTTCTATAGAGTGTCATTCCCAAGGCCTCGAGACATGTGTCTAATGCTAAAAACCAACTATTGGTGTTAAAATCACTAATCATAGACCAATGATACCCTCAAGAGGCCATATGTGGTTCTTCAAGGTATTGTTCATGGTTATGGAATCCTCAATGATTTCTTTAGGGCTAAAAGCATGCTATTCCTCCCTAGAAATTCATTCCCAACACCCTGATACATGTACATACTCCTCAAAACACCCTAATGTCACTAACATCCTCAATCATAGGCCAATGACCGTTGAAAGGCGATGTGTGGCTGGTGGATAGAACCTTCTTATCTTTAGATGGCTAGAAGATTCCATTAGAGCTTGAGGTTCATGCCTCCTCCCATGACCGTTTCCAATCCCCCAAGTCCCAAAGACTTGGATACATAGTGCCATGGATACCCTTGCAAAGTCACGCATGGTTCTTTAAGGCATTGTTCATGGTTTTGGATGCCTTAATGGTTTCTTTAGGGCCAAATGAATGGTTTTTCCCCTAGAATGTCATTCCCAAGGCGTTGAGATGCATAAAATTTTTCAAACCCACATACTGCAATTGTCATCCTTAATCATAGGTCAATGATACCCTCAGGATGCCATGTTTGGTTGGTGGAGGAAACCTTCATAGATACATATTGTCATAGATACCCCTCTGAAGTAATCAATGCTGCTTTTAGGTAGTATTCATGGATCTAGATGCGTCAATGATTTCTTTAGGGCCAAAAACATGGTCTTCTTTCATGGAACATAATTCCCAAGGGCTTAAGACATGTGCATGCTACTTAACACCACCTAACTATAACAAAATCCTCAATCATAGGCCAATTATACAACTAGGATGTTGTGTATGGTTGGTGGAGGCAAACTTATTACCCCTATATAGTTACAAGCTTCCTTTAGGGGAAAAGGTTAAGGTATCCTCCACTAACCATGTGTTGTTGTTGGAGGAAATCTTCTTAGTCCTGGATGGCTAGAAGATTCCTTTAGTGGTCGATATTTAGGTCTCCTCCATTGATCTTATCTAAGGCTAAAATGCCATAAGACCTAGATACATAGTGTCTCAATGGATTTGGATGCCTTAATGGTTTCTTTAGGGATAAAGTCATGGTCATCTTCTATGTAATATCATTACGAAGGCCTTGGGACACCTACATAAGGCTCTTGCTTTACTTTTGTGACTCCAATAAAGGACTTGAGATCCATCCCTCTATGCAAAAACTCTTGATTATGCTCATATCCAACTATTATGTCAAATATCAACTGTAAATGGTGTATGTTATGGTTCATGGTCTTGATCATTGCCCATTACCTCAATAATATTATGTTAGGGTATAATTCTTTCAATTTCTTCCCCAACTATTTACTCAGACCCATCGCTAGTACGCAAAACCACATATTTTCACCCATATCCCACTTTGAGAATAATGATATCTTATACATTGCATGATCTGCTAAGTGATAGTTTGAGTCATTGCTATTAGCCCGATATGCCTAAAATCGTCCTTTAGGGCCTAGTTATTGTAATTCATCTCATGGCTATGTCTAAGGTTTGCATACCTAGTGTCACTTATATGAATGCTCAGATGCCAAGGATAGTGTTTGGATTTTATGAGTGCGGTTTAAAGCTTCCCTTAGGGTTTAAGGCCCAAGTTTCTTCCCATGAAATTATACAAAAACATAAACTCGTGCATACTAGAAAAAAACTCTTAATGGTGTTGATTTCCTTACTTAGAGGTAAATAATAACCACAATATGTCATGTGTAGTGCTTTGAGCTATTGTATATTTCCTTGGATGCACACAATATTTTACTAGGGAATAAGTGTTAGAAAAACAGGATCGCAGAGCAATAACAATAAACAGAAATGCAAATATAATCACACATACACATTACAAGAGAGACACAGATATATCGTGGTTCACCCAACTTGGGCTACGTCCACACTGAATTTTCCAGTCCTTATTATTATTGCCGTCCAACAAGGTGAAGGGATACAACCTACAGCACAACCGCTGTACTTCCTCTTCACTATCTCATAGTCTCTCTTCAGATCTCAGAGATCTTTACAATGCATAAAACCTAATACATCATTCCCTAGCCGTATTACAATGTCTTTCTTTTATAATGGAAATACAATGGGAAAATACCACGAGTTACCCAAAAACCATGGGCCCGCAAACAGCTGGTGAAAACAGCCCCATACCCCTAAAAATGCAGAATGGGTGTACAGTCCTCTGGGGTGCACGACAGAGACAATATCATCTATGAGACTGGAAGATCTGGCTCCACAACTAACAATAAGTCCTAGGTTTCCTCTCTCAAACATGTTAAGGGCCTAAACACCCATATATAGTCCTTAAAAACAACCTCTTACTTACATTAATACCCCCAATATCAAGCCAAGGATACCCTTAGGAGGCCTTATGTGGTGTTTCAAGGTATACTTGTTAATATTATATGCCTAGAGGTTTCCTCTAAGGTCCAAGGCCTCGGGTTCCTTCCTTAATCATATCTATGCTCTAAAGACTTATACCTAGTTTTACTTCCTACAACTCCCCCCATTATCCCTATTATAAGGCCATATATCTTCTCAAAAATTCATTTATGTTAGTGTGATAAATCATTATTATTCCTACATGCCTAGAAGTTTAATGCAGGTTAAGGCCTAGGTTTCTTCTCTAAACTAGGTCGAGGGCCAATAGACCTATCACTAGTAATCAAAACCTTATAAGGCAATCAATATCCACACATAGATGTTAAGAATATTCTTAGGAATATATGTGTGTTGACCATATTTCTTGGTCCTAGATTCCTAAAATATTCATTTAAGGCCAAAGGAAGAGGTTTCTTCCCTCGAACATTTCCAAGGATTTGAGACCCATGCCTTGTGCACAAAGCCTAGTAATGATATTAATATCCATTATAAAATTTAATAATATCAATAAAAATATGCCCTATCAAATAATGAAATCTCAATTCAAATATTTTTTATTAATATTTTATAATAGTAATAAATTAAAATGGTTGTATTTAATTATTTGTCAAATTTAAGAATCATGGGTATTTATTTGCTTGAATAATATTGAAAATGAATAGTCCACTTGAGTTATTTAGAAAATAATTATTTGTGAACTTGTTGTGTTTGTGGTGCAATCATGTGAGCTTGTTGGTTTAAATAGTGATAAAAACAAATAATTGAATTTGTTGTGATTATGGTTTAAAATCTCTTAAATTAATCATGTGCATTTATTTGAATGAAAAAAATTGAATTAAGTTATTACAAAATAATTATTTGTGATGTTGTTGTGTTTATGGTGCAAATCATCATAATTAAATCATTTTTGTACATGTCCATGTGACATAAATGATCTTAGCCCCACTATATGGTACTTGACAACATGGCATTTCTTTATGCTGAGGATTCCTTTAGGCTAAGGCCTATGGTTGTTCATTCAACAATGTTAAGGGAAATTGGACCTATCCCGAGTGAGTAAAAACTTATAATTTAGTGTGAATGCCCATACTTAGAGGCTAAGAATACTCTTAGGAATATGTGTGGGGACCTTTGTGGTGTCTTTCTTGGTCCTAAATTCCTAAAAGCTTATTTTAGGGCCTTAGCTAGAGGTTTTCTCCATTGATCATATAGATGGATTTAAGACCCATGTCTTATGTTAAAAACCTAATAATAATACTAATTTCCATAAAAAAAATTTAACAAGATAAAAATATCTCAAATGAATAATCAAATCATTTTAATACTATTTTATAATAGTAATAAATTAAAAAATAATTGTTTTTATTTATTTGTCAATTATATTTTTATGTTTAAATAATATAAAAAAATTAATAAATGAATTGAGCTATTTTCCAAATATTTTTTTTGAACTTGTTGTGCTTGTGGTGTAAACCTCATAAATTAATCACATGAATTTATTTTTCTATGTGAATTTATATGCTTAAATATTTTAAATATAATATTTGAACTTCTTGTAAGTATGGTGCAAAAACTCATAAATTAATCTTTGACCATTTATTTTAATTAATGAAAAAATAAATAAATATTGAGTTGTGCTATTTTCAAAATAATTATTTGTGAAATTGTTTATGGTACAAATCCACATAATTAAATCCTACTTGTACATGTCCATATGGAAAATAATAGCTTAGCACCACTTTATGGTACGCCAACATGGCATTTCTCATAAAGGTAAAACTCAATTTCCAATAATATTAACTAATATAACACCATATTAATACCACAAAACATAAGTGGTGCTAATACCACCACTTTAACACCATACAATATAAATGGTGCTAATAGCACCACTTTAACACCACATAAATGTAAGTGGTGCCAATACCACCATATTTACACCACATACTATAAGTGGTGCTAAAAGATGGATTTTCTTGTTGTGCATGCGTTAATAAATCTCTAATGGTGGTTCTTTTTCATCAAATTGAGATTGTATATGAACGTTATCCCCAACAAGGTAAGTTCAATCTAATGTATTGTTTGTAGGTCTTTGTCTTATCCATGTTGGGTCACATGGTTCACACATGAGGAGTTAGTAATGTATAGGAAACCATTAGAGACTTCTATAAGTATCATCAATATTCCAAGTGAGTTGTGAAACCAAGTAATATATAGGAATCCACTAGAGACTTTTATAAGCATCATTAATATTCCAAGTAGGTTGTGAAACCCTAAACCTAACTGTGATTTTAGCTATAAAAAATAGATGAGTAGGGAAAATGGTTTTCTTTCTTATGCCACCATTGTTGTTACCTAATATGTGTAGTGAAGATGGAGGATATACTAGCTAGTAGAGCAAAGTAAGAGAAGAAATGTGTAGAGGATTGTAGTAGACCAGAGTCTCTCATTGATTTATAGGAAGCTTGGACCTATTTATAATTTGCATTGTAATACTAATTATACAAAAATGAAATCTTACATTCCTTTATTTATTGTTGGGTTCTCCAAAATTAGGTTTCCAAAGATAAATTGCGTGTTCCATGTGTAGAGTCTTTGTTATTAATTTTTTTTTGAATGTCATGGTAGTTAAAGAATCCATTTGGTGTCTTTTATCTTTTCATTAAATCGGTGAGAAAATTAATGGAGAGAAACTACATAATGGAGCATAGGGTCATTGTATTAGAAGTGGTTAGAAGTAGTTTTATGTCCATTACTGCGAAATGACCACTGGAATATGCACTTGAGACATTTTATATATCAAGAAGCATCAGGTGGAGGAAGGGTGTTCTATTAATATTCGTGGTTGTATAATGTACTTTAGTGCTTGAATGTAGATTTTGTGTCTCACATTGATGCCTAGGGGCCAATGCAAGGTAATGATACACACTTATGACGCATTAGTTGCAATGGAATTCCCAAAAAACATAAATCCGACCATTAAAATGAATTTCTAGAGGTACTTTCACAACTTTTTAGAATATAGAGTAAAAAGATGAAACATAGACAATTGGATCACCCTCCAAGATATATAACTTTTATATATAAAAAATAGGTATAACTCCCAAAAACTGACGTTCTTCTAAGATTGGTATGTTATTTTTTTTCTAAAACATAATGCATATGTTTGCGTTAGGCCCCGAGTTTGGTATGTAAATCATCCAAATTTGTAAAAAACATTCAACTTGTAGATAAAAGGCGATTCTAGTGCAAAGCTATTTTTCCAAAAATTTTCAAGCTAATTATATATTTTTATCAAATTAAGGAAGTCAACGAAGCCCTAAAATAACAAGGTCAAGCATTAGGTCCTTCTATCATGGTCTTAACACAGCCATTTTACAATTTTTTTTAGTGCGTAGGTCTTCCAATATACTTGTGTGGTTTCTTTTTTGTTTTCGAAATAGGTGAGCTAGTCCAAAGTTATAGTTGAAATCCATGACTAATGTTTTATGTAAATACTCGACATGATTGCAAACAAAAATGAATAAAAAATAGAAAATAATAACAATTGGGTAGCAGTGCAGTGATCCATCCCAAGCTTCGATCTCTTCGATTCTCCAGTTTCTCACTTTTGTTCCTCTTATCCTTCACTAATGGATTCTTTCAGCAATAACAGCTTCTATTTCCCTGAATTTGCTTCATCCCGCAGAGAGAAACATGTTAAAAGATGGTCATGGTTGAATAAGTATCTGAACAAAAATAATTCTGACACTTTATATGATACTAGAGTAGTGTATCAGGAATATGATCCACAACCTAATTGGACATTACCTGAAATTGATGTTGATAAGATTTATGATCTTCCTATGTTTAAGTTTCGTGCTACTCAACTGTTCTGGTTCACATATATGTTAATATCCCTATCACTGTTGGTCAGTTGGTTTACCAAGTTTTGTTAATAAAGCATGTTCAAGGGTGAAATAATGAAGATGGGTGTCTAATTTGGGTGGTCTTGTAAGAAAAAAAATCTAATTTTTTCATGTTTTTCAACTTTGGGTGAACAAAAGTGATATTTTTGTTTAGAATTTCACTTTGCAGTAAAAATAAAACTTTTAGAGAATTATGTTAGCTTTCTATTCATAATTTTTTTCGAAGGCATTTTTGTAAAGGAGTTTTTTTCTAAGGCATTTTTGCAAATAAGTTATTTCTTTGCAAGATGTTTTTTCGAAGTATTTTTTTCCTAGATATTTTTGCAAAGAAGTTATTTCTTTGCAAGGTGTTTTTTCAAAGTATTTTTTTTCCTAGATACTTTTACAAAAGAGTTTTTTTTACAAAGTAGTTTTCCAAGTAGTTTTTTTACATAGTATCTTTCTAAGGAGGTTCTTTTCAAGGGTTGTATTTAAATAGTTTTTATTCCAAAGTATTTTTGCAAATGAGTTGTCTTTTTCCTTCTTATTTCTTTTGAAAGGGGTTTTTTCAAGGAGTTGTTTTGCTAAGGTATTCTGCAAAGAGTTTTTTTCCAATGAATTTTTGCACTTCTTATTTATTTGCAAAGGGTTTTTTCAAATAGTTTTTTTCCAATGTATTTTCGCAAAGAAGTTATTTATTTGCAAGGGGTTTTTTCAAAATACTTTTTTTCCTAGATATTTTTGCAAATGATTTTTTTACAAAGTATTTCTCCAAGTGGTATTTTTAAAGAAGATTGTTTTCCAAAGGGTGCATTTAAAGAAGTTTTTTTCCAAGGTATTTTTGCAAAGAAGTTTTTATTTCAAGGTATTTTTGCAAATGAGATGTATTTTTCCTTCTTATTTCTTTAAAAGGGGTTTTTACAAATAGTTGTTTTCCTGAAGTATTTTTGCAAATGAGTTATTTCTTTACAAGGGTTTTTTCCAAGATATTTTTGCAAAGAATTTTTTTTCCAAAGTATTTTTCCTAGTGGTTTTTTCAAAGAAGGTTTTTTTCCTACGTATTTTTTCAAAGAAGTTTTTTTTTTCCAATGGTTTTTATAAAGAAGATTTCTTTACAATGTGTTCTTATTATTTTCCAATGGGTTTTTTCAAAGGTGATTTATTGTCAAGGAGTTCGTATTTCTTTCCAAGAAGGGTTTTTTCAAGAGGTTTTTTCAAAGGAAATTTATTTCCAAGGAGTTTTTCTTCAAAAGACTCTTACAAGATTTTGATAAGGTGAAGTAAATTTTAGTTCATGTTTTTATAAATTTCGTAACTGTTTTTAAATCTTAATTTTTTTTTGTACTATAAAGTGATGATTCTTTAATTTATCATCTATAGATTAAAGAATCATGGGCAGTAAGAGAAAACGTCAAAAAAAGGTTATCGTAAACGTAATGATGATGATAATAGAGAAAAACAAAAACTTGGATATAATGCCAAAAAAACAAGGGTTGCAGAAACGGAAGAGATAATTATTGAAGATATAAATATAGATTTACATGATAATGTTGATGAAATGGAAATTGAAAATAGAGTACAAAAAACACAAATTGAAGTTGAAGATGTAAATAATGATTTACATGCTAATGTCGATGAAGTCAATATTGAAGATCAAGTTCAAGATCCAGAAATTGGACCTGGTATGTATATATCATATATTTTCCAAATTCATTTTTTTATAATGAAGTGTATTTTTGAATATATGTTAAATTAAATTTAACTTGATGTATAGGTACTTTCACCATTGATGATGAAATGTTAGAAAACATTGATTGCGACAAATATGGAGAGAAAATACCAATACATGTTGCACGATATCGTGCTACCAAATTTTATGATGATAATCTCAAAGATTATTCAATAGCAAGAAAAGCACAAATTTTGAGATGTTTATTAGTGTCTACGAAGTTAGAAGGTGCTATGTCATTATTGGGTATTCACAAGGCGACAAAAGAGTCGAAATTGAAACATAATGTGATAGAAAATATAGGTGATCTGCAATAATTTTTTTTGGAAAATCCAAAAAGAAAGATACTAGTGCTGCACGTAAAGCATTTCAAACAACAATTGTTTCAGCTAGTACTAGACAAAAACATTTGACAACACAACTAGCAAAAGCAATTGGAACCTCAAGAAAGACATTATACAAACATAGCAAATTCAGAATGCAAACTTGCTTGTTGGGAAATTATTTGCAGATAGCCTTACAAAGATAGAATGGGAGCAAGTGTTAAAGATATTGTACGAGAATATTGGTTGGAACATGCTCGAGTTTCACCAAATTCAAGAGATGTGATACACAAAAGAGTATCACGAAATGTATATGAAAGCCAACCAAAACATATAATGGACATGACACAAGTACAATTGTTCAATAAATTCAAGGAAGATCATCGTGGAATTAATATATCAATCACTACATTTATGCAATAAAAACCATGCAAAAACCATGGTATGTTAGACTTATTACTATACATGACACATGTTGTTGCCGTTATCATGTGCAATTTCAATTATATTACGACATGTTTCTTGAATTTGGTAAAATGTTTTGGACAAATTCACCACCTCCTCCCACAATACGTGAATTCATATCTCAAACTCTATGTGAGAGAGATCACGATGAAGTATTTTATAATAAGAAATGTGTCAATGGAAAACATTGTCATCGTTGTGGAAATATGGTGTTATTCCACAATAAATATCCTATAGATAATGATCAGTCACTGTCAAATGTAATCGTTGATTAGAGGAGATACGAATACAAAAATTATGCTACAAGTTCTAGTGATGCACATTCCAAAAGAATTGATTTGTAAGAAGATAAAATATGTGTGATAGATTTTCTCAAAAAATTTTAAAGTGAAATTTATAAATACACCAAGCATTCACATAGAGCATGATGGCAAGACCTTCAATTCAAACAGTCTCATGAAATTTTTCCACCAGGAACAATTTTGTCAGTGGTTGATTTTGTAAAAAACTACACATTTGCTGCACAAAAAGAGATACAAAGTGAATACTATCATTCTTACCAAGTTTCGATATTTGTCCATGTTCTATATAGACATTCTCAACAGGATGTTGATGGCATTGAAAGCACGTGTGACAATCAAGATGCGATTAAAGACTATCACTTTTATATCAACGATGATTATACACACGATACACATTTTGTTCAGCATTGTATTGAAAATATTTTCTAAAATTCACTAAAAGGACGTGGAGTTAAATTCAATGAACATTGGTTATGGTCGGATGTATGTGCAGGATAATTTAAATCTTCACAATCATTTTATTGGTTATGTCGATTTCATAAAGAATTGAACATTAAGCATCGCTGGAATTTCTTTGAAACTGGACATGAAAAAGGTGAACATGATGGTGCAGGAGCATGCGTAAAAAGAGCACTTCGAAGATGGAAAATGAACCATTCTTTTGCACGATTTCATTCAGCTGCATAGGTTGTCTAATGGTTTAAATTACATCTAAGCCATGATTATAATCAACAATCAAAAGATGTGTGCAGGTATGTACACGATTTTTTTAATTTATATTAATTATCAATTTAAAAAAATGTACACTAACATTTAAGTATATGTACGCTAGCATCAAAAGTTGTCATTTGTGATTTATCATTTATTGTGTAGATTTTTTTAGCTTGTTGGAGTCCAAGATATAAATAGATCAATACCATATGATGCTAGCACCATACATGGGACTAGAGATTTGCACTATATTTAAACAAAATCCTTCCAAAACGTGTTTGCATTTGACAGTAGAAATCAATCATGCTTTTGTCATATTTGCACTGAAAATGTTGAATCTACAGAATTTTGTGAAAACATAACAAACAACTACGTAAAACATTGGAAACACACCAAGATTAATACCAAGGAAAAAATGCCACTAGCAAGCGTAGAAGAATTAGAATCAAAATAAATAGCCGATATCATCTGATGGCGACAGAATTTCAGATATTGTTAGAGAAGGTAATGATCTTACAACTTTTTTGTTGATTGTTCATTCGTGTCCATCACCTTATTTGCATAGTCAATTTAAATGATTTAAAAACCCTAACGCCAATTGCAATTTACACAGGGGATGTTTTCGCTATGATTGCACCTCTAGACAACAATGAAAATGTGAAATATTATTTGATGCGATGCACTGAAGGAAAGATGAAATTATTGGAGGACTACAATGACAACGAATATACACACGAGAGAGGATCCATCATTTTAAAAGGCTATTTTTTTCAGCAGACCCATATGACTGAAAATTATGTCTACTTTCAGGATTATCAACCTAATATTATATGTTCTCAATATAGTCATTTAGTATGTGCATCTCGAATAAAATTGGTACAAGTTCCATCAAAAAAACAATTGAAAACTAAAAAATGGAAACTGTCCAAATGTGACCATGAATGGATAATTGAGGATGATATTCCATTGCGATGTTTTTAACTATATAAAAAATGAATCGATCGATGTTTTTGTCCATGCCAAATGTTGTGTACATTATATTTTTTTCTTTGAACTATGACTATGATCTTCTATGGAAACTAGAATAAGAGTTTAAATGATTGTATTTTAGTATGTTGAAATGAATTTGAGAATTATTTGGTAATGAAAACTTTAATGTGTAATTTCATCTTAAATTCTATGTAAAATAATTTATTCGGGTCCCCATATGTCTAATAGACCACTTAAGGGATGAGATAACGGATGTGACTGTCCCCATACTCCGCCCCGAATCTTTACTTTTGACTGAATGATGTAAATGAGGAATCAACAAGAAACCTGCTAGATTTTGAATTCATCTGATCCATTTCATGCTTCTCTAATGTACTTAATAAATGAGAAATTATTATTCTTTTTTCATTGGATGAGTTGATCCATTACTAGTTTTGTGGTGGGCTAAACAATCCATATAAATATGATCTATGATTTTTTTATAATATCACTTATGTAAGTTCACATAACTGAAATCATGGCAAATGGAGATAACAATCACTTGATTTTTAATCACAAGCAAGGATTTCAGGATTCTGAAGCTTATGCTAAATTAGAGTAATGATTATTTATAACAAATCAATGAAAATTCATCAAATTGTTGTCTAAAATCATTGCTCTAATTTAGCATAAGCTTCACAATCCTGTAATCTTTGCTTATGATTGAAAAATAAAAAATAATTAAATCCCCATTTTCCATGATTTCAGCAGTATAAAATGTACCTGAACATTGAAATAAAAATCATTAGTTAAAAATTGAAAATATGAATCATTTATATGAAATTCAAGTTTTATCATTCATTCTTAACATTTACATCTCAACACTGAAAATATTTTATATCCTAACACACTCATAGATTGTCATCCAAATAGATTGAAACCTTCACTAAATTTTATTTACATCTCATAGATTTTAATTCATAACATTAGATTGCACCTATCAAGACGTCTTAACAGTCTTCAGCTTCCTATCAGTCATATTTCTACCATTCCTATTTCTATCAAAACTTTCTAACATTCCTATTTCTATCAAAAATTCCTAACATTCCTATTTACATATCCAACACTGAAAATATTTTACATCCTAACACACTTATAGATTTTACATCCTAACATTCATTCATTCTTAACTTCCTATTCATTTTTTGCATTCACTTCCTGACATTCATTCTTAACATTCCTTACTCCTAACTTTAAATTTCACCTATCAAAACTTACTAACATTCATTCATGAACACTTCTTAACATGCTTAACATTCATTCTTAACATTCCTAACTTTAAATTGCACCTAGATCAAAATTTCTTAACATTCATTTATTCTTAACTTTCATAACATTTTTAAAATTCAACACTTCCTAAAACTTCATAACATTCATTCTTATCATTCCTAACTTTAGATTGCACCTATCAAAACTTCCTAACATTCATTCATGAACACTTCTTAACATGCTTAACAATCATTCTTAACATTCCTAACTTTAGATTGCACCTAGATCAAAACTTCTTAACATTCATTCATTCTTAACTTTCCTAACATTTTTAACATTCAACACTTCCTAAAACTTCCTAACATTCATTCTTAACATTCAACACTTCCTGACATTCATTCTTATCATTCCTAACTTTAGATTACACCTATCAAAACTTTTTTCATTCTTAGGATTCAACACTTTCCTAACATTCATTCTTACCATAACATTCATTCTCAACATTCATTTTTAACATTCAACATTTCCTAGCATTTCCTAACATTCATTCTTAACATTTCCTAAACATTCATTTTTAACATTCAACATTTCCTTACATTCATTCTTAACATTTCCTAATTTTAGATTGCACCTATCAAAACTTCCAAACATTCATTCTTAATATTCCTAGCATTCATATCATTAACATTCCTAGCATTCCTATATTTTAGGAATGTTATATACATACATAAATTTAATAATACATACATTCATAAACATGCAAAAACATATTCTAAACATTTACTACGCCAAATATGTTAAATAATTAATGAAAAAAAGTATATCATTTAAAACAAATACAGAATATGTAATTTCAATGTACATATATATAATAAAAAAAAAACGTTCATGAACATGTGAGTTCAATGTACATGTGTATAATCCAAAAATAAATCTCCTCTATGTTCAAAACAACTACAGTATATATATCAACAAAAAAAGAAGAAATCCACCACTAGGGCCTTCCCTTGGACTCAACCCAGCCTGCAACATATATAAAAGCAGATTATGAATATCATAAATTATTTAAACAATTTTAAACTAAATTCAAAAAATTAAAATATTAAACTTATATATCAAAGAATAATTCAATTATTAACAAAATTACATCAAATTCTCTAAATGCATGTCCACCACTATCCTCCACTGGAGTCTTCCCTTTGCCTCCAACAGATCGAAGAGACCCAAGCTGCAACATGTATAAAAGCAATTTATAAATCTCATAAATTATTTAAACAATTTTAAACTAAATCCAAAAAAATTAAAATATTAAGTTTATATCATAGATCAATTCAAGTGTAAACAAAATTACCTTGGTGCCAATATCCACATTTATCAAAGAACCTATATCTTCACCCTCAATTTCCATATGTTTTCTCCCCTAAAATTTAAATTTTGTTAATAAATAAAACATAGTGCAAGCAAAAAAAAATTAAGCAATTAACTTAAAACCGAAACAAAAAAATTAAAATCATTAGCTCACAAGAGATGGTAAATCATCTAAAAAGTTCGTATCTAAAGAAACCTGTATGGATAAGTCAAATTAACAATAAGATGCATACTTAAATTAAAATTCAAAAAAAGGATAAAATATCAAGTTCAAACATAAATATAAATATGTAAATAATAAATATACCTGTCCAATATGCTCATTTTCTACATTTTGACTAGTGGAGAGTCAAAAATTATGTTCATTCATCATTCTAGAAAAATGCAACCAATAAACATTTACATAATGTACTTATTACTATACATCAAAAAAGACATAATATCATACATATAATGTAACAAAAAGTTCAATTCAAAATGAATAAAAGATTAAATAGATTGTCATATCATAATAAACAAACCTCTCCTAAACTCGATGTGTCATTGGATATAACATCTGAAGCTATGTCTCGACAAAGCTTGGCATAAGCCCTGAGGTCTCCAATGCTCATTCCATCTACCTCATCATTCATTTTGTAAACAAACTTTTGACAAATAGTGGCACGAGCCTTCTCTCGAACCAATCCCACATCTACTCCAACTAATGTTGACATTAAACCATCGCCAACAAAATCCCTTGCAGTTGTCCCAAGTTGGGATGTGGGCTCCATATCTGATCTTAATGCCACAAACCTGGGTGGGTGAGATATCTAGGGTGGAGGTCGAAGAGTTATAGGGTCTCTAAGAGCACCTTTTCGATTATATATTTGACCCTTTCCAACTCCATAAAATTCAGAATGAAGATCAGTATAATCTAGCTTCATATTTAAAAAGAAATCCACATAAAAAAATCTAGCAAAATAATTAAGAACCTCATCGTTCCATGGCAATCGACCATAAGCAGCAAGGAACCGATCATATATTAGATGTGCAATTTCAGGATGCTTGAAATATTGCACTTTCAACATTTTTCGCTTCAGTCCTTCTTTGAAATTAAACATTGAATTGGCCTGTTCTTTGGTCACTCTCTCCTTCACAACCTCCCACTTGTCTGGACCCATTACTTGTTTCCTTCACCTCCGCATCAAATGAACAAAACCATTCGTAGTTGGTCCAAGATCCTCATATGCCTCAATGAATTTATGCAATGATCCCAAAACAATCTCCAAACTTTATTTTCTCTGTGGAGGGAGATCCAAAGTAGAAAAATATTTTTCCAACTTGTCGTAGTGGGATCTACAACTTTCAAGGGTAATTTGTTGCACACCACCTTCCCATGGAAGCTGATCAGGTAAATCAGATGGATAAGTTGTTATGGGTGTACAACCTTTAGCTAGTGGAACATATGTCGTCCTAGCTCGAGGAGCATCTTTAGGACCCTGCACTGCACCCACACCTATTCCATCATCTACAATCCTAGCTTGATATTCCTCCCTCTCTGTAGAATTACGCACATCTTCTGAACCTTGCTCTGCTTCAAATACAACCAAAGTCAAGTGTTTAACCATGTTCCAACTTTCTAAACAAACAAAAATACAAATTATACATGTGTTGAAACATTAATGTTCATACCGATAGAAGGTCGAGATCGATGCTCTCCCACAGAAGATAGAGGGGAATCATCTGTCCCTATTGTCTCATCGATGATCAGATGAATATGAACTATACAGTAAACTCGAATCCTGAGGTGAAGTCGACAACCTTCGATTATCAATTGGGACACCAACTCCCGATGAATGTGATGACCTCCTACGCTTTCGCCTTGAAGACTCCTCTCTTTCTATTTGATATGAGATCTAAATTTACACAACTATCAACTCATAACATATTCAAATTCTACATGTTAATTCTAAAAATTCTAAGACATAGCTGCTAAAGAAACTAAGTTCTTAAATAAGGACCTAGATATAAGCCAGATATTAATAAAAATAACCACCAACAAGTTTTTTACTATCTTTAAAGTATTAATGATATCTCAAATACAATAGCTACTAATATAATATAAAGCAAATATTATCTACAAGGATAAATAACAAATGATAATTGAAAAGTACCAATATAATGCTAAATATTAATAAGAGTAGCCACCAACAATACTCATTACTATCTCTAAATTTTTAATCTCCTCTATTTCCATTTGATACGATATCTAAATTTACACAAATATCGACTCATAATATATTCAAATTCTACATGTTAATTATACAAATTCTAAGACCTAGTTGCTAAAGAAACTAAGTTATTTAATAAGGACCTAGATATACCTAATATCATCTAATAGTTCTTAAAATGAGTATAGCTAATATTGTTGGATGTATGAGGAATTAATGTGTCAATCTTCTAAGCATTTATGATATTTAAAGTGGATGAAACCAATATGGTTAAATATTAAGTGAAGGTTACATTTCGTTATGTCAAAGAATGAGTTCATCAACATGTTAAATTTTAATTTAAATCCTAAATTAATAAATTAATTGATATTTTAATAATTTTTAAATATAAATTATATTTACAAATGTTTTTATTATTCCATAGATTCATAAAAAATTGACGATTCATGGAATTATGTTTCCCAAGTTTGCCATGTTTCCCAAGTTTCACATGTTGCATAATGGTCTTGAGTTTCAGCCTGATAACGGTGATGATTCATGGTATTATGTTTCTCGAGTTTGCCATGTTGCAACCAAAGAAAAACATAATCCCAGGAATCATCACCTTTACAAGGCTAAAACTCAAGACCATCGTTTTCCATCAATTTCTCAATACAAAACGCACAATCATAAGGCATGACATTCTCAAAAACAAATTGCAGGATGTTATCTCTATGACGATGTTTTCTTTGGTTTAATAGCCACAGGAGGGAGAGGGTTTTTTATAGAGAAAGAAGAAGGATATAAGTTACGCAAAAACGTATTCCCTCCAATGGTAGAATTTCCTATTGAGAACTCTGTTCATGAATAGAGTTCAAAAACTCTAGAATTATGTTCAAAATATTTGCTCTACTAGTACTCAGCATAGTTTACTTGCAGCCCTATTACCACTGCTACTAGGATTAAATGGTTCTATGGACCCTCTAAGTTCTATTTGCATGGACGTGTGGGACACGTGGCTAATCATGTTTGTGAGTTGATAGATAAATGGTAGTGTGGAAGAGACTAAGGAATCACACCATCGGTTTCATATATAATTCAATAGTAAATATAAAGCGTATATGACTAGGGTAATAAATAAATTGATTGTCGAGATAGAAACACTCACAATAGTAAATGACTCAATGAATTGTAAAAAATATTCATAAAATTATTATTAAATTTCTATATAAGAACTTATAAGACAAAAGCCTTAAGATGAGTGTATAAACATTATATAAGTTCATGAACAGAGTTCATGAACAAAAAATATATATGTAAGGGACATGCAAATTTAGTTCTAAGTAGGTAAATTTAAGACTCATCACTAACGTAAATATATATATTTTTTATTTTATCTAAATACAACCCTCTCATTTAAATGCTTAATCAAATATCTCAATATCTGAATATTTATCTCAATGACAACTAGGCAAGTTCATTTAAACTCTAAACATAAACAACATCGACACTTAAATGTTTATATAAATGGGGAATTTCATGTTTATCATATGGCTAAATTAAATAATGAATATGTTTATTGACGATCCAAATATTTTAGGAAGCGCAGGGATACCCGTAAAACTAACTCACATACAACAATTCGTCGAACCCAACAAATAGGAGCAAGCCAAAAACTCACAGAACCGATCACGAACACCAACATCCCAGCGGAGCCGATCACCAACTCACCAAATGAAAAGAATTGTCCTACAAACATCAAAAAATTTAATTAGCAATGGAAAACAAAAAAAACGAAACCGAAACAAAAAACGAAACAACTAGAAACTAAAATGATACCTGCAAAATCAACGCTCTATCAACTCCACGCCGACGATGTAACCTCCATGCCGAACCCGTAAACTCCACGCCGAAGCAAACCTGAAACCTATAGGTGGTGGCGGATCCGACAGGGAGCAGATGTCGAAAGGGTGGCAAATGGCGAGCAGGCGAGATGGGGGGTGGTGGATGACGAGATGGGGGGTGGTGGATGGCGAGATGGCAAGTGGTGAGATGGAAGTTGAAGAAACGACGGTGATAGAGGGTGGTGATATCCTCAAAGACAACAGCAAGATCCACAGGCGCGAGACAATAGACAGGTGGGGTCGCATAAAGGTCCACATGTGGGGTCGTAAAAGGATCCACGGGCGGGGTCCAAAACCTCTACCAAAAAAAGTGACAAACAATGGACACAACCGGGATTTTATGCAGAATAGTTATTCAGCCGACTAATTATTCGACCGAATAATTATTCAGCCGAATAAATATTCGACCAAATAAACTAACAAACCTGGATATTTTTTCCGGCGGGCACTCCCTTGCACACACTTCGAGGTCCCCGTTAATTTAAATGGAGAACCGTTACTAGTTATTCAGCCGAATAAAGTATGTGTTATTCGACCAAATAAAGTATGGGTTATTCGACCGAATAATAAATTTTATTCGGCCGATTAATAACATTAATCGACTGAATAAACTCCGCTACATTTTTTTGCACTTGATTCTCACGGAAGTGCTACCCACCTTCACGTTTTCACCCTGAAGATATTGAATGGGGTTTAGAACATGGTTATAAATACATTCATATTGGCTTGATATAGTTTGGTGTTAATCCTTTAGTCTGTCCTGGTTTAAACACTTGCTGTTTAACCTGCATCCTTGACTCCCGTCTAAATAAATTTGAAGATGCTTTACTTGGTGGTTTCCAAAGCCCCTTGAACAATGGCCCTGCTTGGTCATCCCTTGTACCCAGATATCAAGTGTCGCTCACTGATCCTTAGATCAATGAGTTTTTATAGGCTTATATTCAGTTTTTCGGCTTTGATGTTGCTAGACAAGACCAAATAGCCCAATTAAATTCCACTTTGTGTATTCGATTTATTTCCACTACAATGCCAACAATTAATCCTAAGCTGAGAAAAAGAGCTCTTCAGGAGGGGGTAGTAGTAGGTCCCGACAACAATACAACTTTACAACTGGGTTTTTCCCAAGTTACCTTACCTAATGAATGGAACAACAGTTATTTACCTTTATCCCAAAAATATCTCGAACTGCAACATTTTGGTTCCAGACAACTTAGAATAGTGCAGTCATCAGATGGAAGTACTTCTCTAAGATTTGGTTCCTCTTAGTATTTTAATACATCTACCTCTTCACCTAGTATCAGTAGGTCTTTATCTCATTCTATTACTCTTCCAATAAGAATGCCTCCTACTATACATATGCAGCCATATGATAGTCAAATGCACCAACATCTTACTAATCATAGTCAGTTCCCTTCTTCCACATGTAAATTCTGCAAGAATAAAAAATATTCCGAAAAAAAAAGAAAAAACATTCCAGTTTATTAATGAGTCATCCTCGAGTCTACTAGTACACAATGGTCAGCATTCCAACTGTGTCGAATGTTCATCCCTCTTCAAGGATATAAAGAGATTTACTCTTCCCAGAGAAAATCTTGGTCAGTTAGTTAGATTGTCTAAAAGGAGATTGGATACAAGAAATTCTACTCCTACATTTAAAGAAGGAACATTACAAGCAGATCTACAATTTGTAAAACTTAGGAATCCTCTAGATCCAAAACCAGTAGACCAAATAAAGCTATAGAATTATACAAACTTCCAGTCAGTTTGTATTGCACAGAATCTCGATGATGTGGCTCGAGATGTATTAGAACTTAAAGATCATTTTCAAACATGACATGGCACCATTGATATGATTTTTGGTTCCATAGATCATTTAAATCATGCCCAAGAAGGAAGAAAAGAAAAGCCTTTTGATATTGCGCTTAAATTGGACATTATACCCAAGTCTGTCAGCAGTTTGTAGTCAGCTATTCCATAGCCTCTTTCACCTCCCAGATACAGCTAGATTGACAAGGAAGGCTATAAGTTTAGATACCATCCTAATAGTTCTAGCTCCCATAAATACTTAAAGCATCTAAGTCCTCATGAGTTGCAGAGAATCCACCAAGGTGCTGATTTAGCAAGAGAAAAATTTGAATTAATGAAACAAAGAGCTGTAGAGTTAGAAATCCAAGAAATAAAAATGGCATCCTCCCAAGTCTCGTTTGATTATGAGATTGGAGAATCTTCAGTCCCTAATTCCAGTAAACGAAATAGAGCTGAAACTCATTTCTTTCAGAATCAAGCTAGGAAGATTAAAGGCCATGATGCCAATCAGGAAAAGTTCAGAAGTCCATTTGTCAGATGGACAAATGAGTTGAAAAATGTTGATGTTAAAATAGATTCCAAAGACTTATCAAAAGGATTTGTAAGTACATTGATTATTAATCTGGATTGTTTGTATTATGAACAAATTTTGAATTTGTTCCAGAAAATAAATGCATGGGAATTTCAAAGAAAAGACAAAACCAAATCTTCATGGAAAGACATAACTACTCAGTTAACTTGGGCTTTCACAGGCATTGTTAAGCTTTGGTGGGAAAATCTTTTAGACACAGAAAAGAGCACATTATTGATGATACAGATCCTCTTGAAGCTTTATTCCAAGAACTAGCACATGAGTTCCTTGGAGCATTGCCTCCAGATGCTTCACACACTACTTAAATGTATATGTCACAGAAGCTTTGCAATATTGATTTACTTCCAGATTATTTTTGCACTATGCATTCCATGCTTTATAAAATCATTGATCATCAGAATGTCGCATACCTCCAACATTATCTTTCCTCTCTTTCTGGTAAGATTCCTGAATTATTTTCAATATATGTCAGTGATCACCATGTAAATATTGAAGATCTTTCTTTGGCCAATATTCATCAGCATGTGTTAACAACTCTCCAAAAAGAATGTGTCGCTATGAAGACACGAAATTTTTTGAAAAAACAGATATTCCTCTCCCAGTCATCGTGTCAGCTGTTTCGTGAGACTGCTAGTTATGGAGGTTTCAAGCCTAAACCTCCAAAGGCTACTTATTCTTCCTGCACTTGTTCCTCCCAAAAGCATGGTGGATCCCTTTCCCGTTCTTCCTCCAAGAAAACTTTTAGAAAAAACCGCCAAAAATGTTTTCTTAAAAAATAAACAAAGAAGGTTTGTCTTCAAGAAAAGATCAACACCTTTGAAAAAATCATCCTGCTATATTTGTGGAAAAACAGGCCATTGGGAAAATGCTTGTCCTGAAAAGAAAACAAAGATGCAACATAAACTCTATGAAATATTCAACACAGAATATGATCCTGCTGAATGGTATCTAGTTCCAGGATTGCAATCAGATAATGAAGGTTTTTCAATCCATGAATCAGAAATTGAATCTGAGTATGATACCGACACAGAAAGAATTGATTTCAGAAAATTATCAATAGAATCCTGAGATAGCTCAGACAGTGAATGTACATTCATTAGCAACTGTCTAGCTTTAGAATGTTTCATGTTTTTAGTTTCTTCAGTGAGAAAACAAATAGCAGAACTTGAAGAAATAAAGGCCAACCTTTCTCCAGGATTGGTAATAATCAAAAGAATATTGCAAGAAAATATTGATGAACTCTCTCAGCAGTTGCCAGAACAAAAGAATACGGAGTTTGATCCAGAAGATGAAAGTTGGTTTGATGATTTCCCACAAGACCAAGGTGAGTCATTTCTTATGAAGAAAATAACTTACTTCGGAAACAAAGTAAAATATGAAAGAGAACAGTTAGCCAATTTGGCTACAAGCATTCAGAGTTCTTTGCATAAGTTGGATGAGTTAAATTCAGAATATATACAACTTACAATGAGAAAAGCTCACAGCTTTTTTCCAACACAAGAATCTACTCCATCTGATACAGTCATTGAACAAAAGATTCTTGGTGACCGGATGGTCATTCCAATTGGAATAAAAACAGAAGGATATAAGCTCTATGAACTTGATGCATAGATAGAAACTGGCGCCAAGAGCAGTTGCTGTAAGTATAAAGCCATCCCTACATATTTTTGGTAGCCTACATCTATCCATTTTAGAGCTGTAAATAAAGAACTCATTAAGATTGATTTTATAGCTCTAGATTTTCCTATCATGTTAGGAAAAGTCAAGACATTCATAACATTGTATTGCTTAGATACAGGAGCTGATATTTTGTTGGGTCATGATTTTTTTAAGAAACACTTACCTATGGTAGTCAGAGAAGACTCAGTTGAATTCACATTGCAAGGTTTAAAAGTGTTAGTACCATTCAAAACATAATTCATAGTTAGAATATATGCTGATAAATCAGATGTGGTTGAGGAGTTAGTAAAAGATATGACTAAAATAAAAAATATTGTTAAGCATGCTAATCTCCATGGCCAAGATATTCTAGCATACATCACTAGACGATTGAAAGAAGACTGCACTTCAAACTATCCAGATGCATTCTGGAACATAGAGAAATATCATGTCAGCCTTCCCTATAAGCAAAATGCAGTCATTAAGCCACAAAAAGCTTCGGCCAGCAACATGAGTCCTACAGAGCAAAAAGGTTGTAAAGAAGAAATTCAGCAGTTGCTAGACAGGAAATTAATTGGGCCATGTAAAAGTGCATGGGCTTGCCCGACCTTTTATGTCAACAAGCATTTTGAACAGAAAAGAGGTAAAAAGAGATTGGTTGTTAACTATGATGAAAGCTGAACCAATCAAGTATCCATTGCCTCACAACGAACTGATTTTGTCAAAATTTGCTAAAGCTAATGTATATAGCAAATTTGATTTGAAAAGTGGATTTTGGAAAATTGGTATAACTCCAGAAGATCATTTTAAAAAAACTTGTGTTTTTCCATGTGGACAATACGAGTGGATAGTCATGCCATTCGGTTTGAGGAATGTTCCATTAGAATTCTAGAAGCGCATGGAATACATTTTTAGACCCTTAGAATTTGTGATTGTATATATTGATGATTTGATTTTGTTTAGCAAAGACATTGTTGAACATAAAATGAATTTAGAAGAGTTTTATGCATTTGTATTTAGGCATGACATTGTTTTGTCTTCTTCACCATATAAGTTTGTGATTGCACAAACTACTATTGACTTTTTTGGATTGCATATTTCTCGAGGTAAAGTCACTCTCCAGCCACATGTTTTGCAAAAATTGTTGAACTTTCCAGATAAATTAAAAGAAATCAAAACTGTTCAGAGATTCCTTGGCTATATGAATTATATTCGACAGTTCAAAATCAAGACAAAGATACCAAACTGATCCAAGAAAGGTTAAAAGCAGGTTCAGAATGGATAGATTCCATGACATTTTTATTTAAAGGGATCAAGGCTAATATTCAAAAGCTTCCACCATTGTCATTGCTAGATCAAGATCTGCCTTATATTTTAGAAACCGATGCATTTGACCAAATTTGGGAGGCAGTCTTACTCCAAAAACAATCTAAGCGAGAAGAACTATGTGCATATACTTCTGGAACATTCTTTGAGGCTGAAATAAACTACCCCTCATCCCATAAGGAAATCTTGGAGGTCTAAAAAGGAATACAGAGATTCAGATTATTCCTCAAAAGTGTTCATTTTACAGTTAGAACAGATCTGAAGCACATGAAAGGTATGCTTGGCAATAAAAGATTACTTGAACAAGGAAATGCCTAAGTATTAAGATGGGCGTTATGGTTGCAGGGATTTGATTTTGACATTGTTTATAAAGCTAGTAAAGAAAACTATCTTGCAGACATGCTCACCAGAGAAGGTACTCCCATTCGTGACATCAACGTATTCACTCGAGGTGAATCCTCTTCTTCTCAATGTGGTTGGAGAAACACATTTTCTGTACAGATTTGTCATGAATGCCATCTACATTTTTGCATTGATTGTCTAGGAGATAGAGTACAGAGTCTTCCGACAAAACTTCAACTGAGGATTCTTCAAGACAAAATGGATTCTTCTCAAGGAAGACACAGCTATGATATTAATTACAACATGTTAGTTAATCATGTAGATATAGTTATTGGTCATTTTCAGCTCTTCACGGGAGAAATCCAATTCTATGCATATATCTTTGATCCATCTTTCAGGTGTATTGATTTCTATGCCATTCATCAGATTTCCCAAGCACATTCGAAGATTATAATTTGCTTCTACTGTGAGGATGTTCAAAACAATTACAGGATCTGGAGTCCATGGATGAAGATCTTTTTTTTCTTTATGTTCCAAGAATTTCTGCATTGGAGAAAGCCTCTCCATTTTGGTTTATATCAACATTGCAGCATGAGTTAGAAGAAGGGGCACTTGCATTCAGCGTGTTCCAGTTCAAATTGGTATGGAAGGGTGCAATAGTCAAGCCTAATCCTGACATTAGTCAAGTGTTAGATGTTGTTATTGAAAATAATTTCTTTGGTGAAATTTCAATTCCCGAATTCTTTCGTCGGAGATATTTCAGCCAATCACCATTTTCTGCCTGTTTCCGTGAGAATCCTCCAACATGGATGGAGAACATCTTGCCGTATGGTACAACTTCAAAATGAGTCTTTTCCACATATGTTGGTCAAGGCTCTGACTATGATGATGTCTATGATGGATTTGATTCTCAGTTCTTTGATTCTGATCACAGTCCACCAGACTGACTTTAAGTCTAATCTTTCATGGCTTCTTGTGAAGAATCTCCACTGTGTAACTTTTCATACCATAATGATGGTCCGGTAGTTTTTCGGCCATTTGTTTATGTCATTTCTTTCATGGGTTCTCATGAAGAATCTCCACTTTGTAACTTTTCGTACCATAATAATGGTTCGGTAGTTGGTCGGCCACTTGTTTATGTCATTTCTTTCATGGGTTCTCATGAAGAATCTCCACTTTGTAACTTTTCGTACCATAATAATGGTCCAGTATTTTGTTATCCATTTGTTTGATCTCTTTATGTCATTTCTTTCATGGATTCTTTCAATAAAGAATATCCACAGTGTGATTTGCAAATATTTTCCATAAGATCTCAATCACTTTTGAGATATGTCGTAGATCTGCCATTAAGACAAAATCTTATTTCAAAGATTTCTAGCTTCTTGAAGGGGCTTTTTCCTCTTATAAAAGGAGGAGGGATTTCTCATTGGGAACATCCAGAAATTGAGCCCGAAATATCTTTGTAATCTTGTGTTTCAGAATGATAATATAATATCTATTTGGCCCATATGTTTGTATTGTGCACTTTTGTGTATGCATTTGTTTTATTGTGAATATACTAGTTTGCATATGCTGGAGTACCCAGGAGCCTTGTAGTAGATTTCAGCATGTTGATTTCGAACCATTAAAGGTCCCAGTGCTTTGTGCATAGGTATATTCAATTGTATGTTGTTGTTTCCGCTGTGTGCGCTTTATTTTACTGGTATATATATATATATTCATTCCTCTCCCCCTTACTCCAGCTTACCCTTATCCACCCACTCATGCTCTCTCATCTAATCCCTCTCTCTCTCTCTCTCTCTAAACTCATAACCCCTAATATATCTCCCTCTCAACCCGTGTCCCACAATCACTCTCTCTCTCTCTCTCTCTCTGTATTCAGTGCATCCAAAAATTCATAGTAGATATTGGTCACGTTCTGCATCTTTTCCTTCAATACTTCACACTCATTCACATATGATACTCTCTCTCTCTCTCTCTCTCTCAACCCCTAACCCCCAATCTCCCTCTCTCTCAACCCCTAAGCCATAATCTCTCTCTCTCTAAAACCCAATCTCTCTCTTTCTCTCTCTCTCTCTCTCTCTCTCTCTCTCTAAACCCCTAAACCCCTAAACCCCAAAACCCCAATCTCTCTCTTTCTCTCTCTCTCTCTCTAAACCCCTAACCCCCAAGCTCTCTATTTATATCTCTCTTTAAATGCCCCAACCCACAATCTCTCTCTCTCTCTCTCTCTCTCTCTCTATTCGGGGTATCCAAAATTTCATAGTAGATATTGGTCACCTTCTGCATCATATTCTTCAAGACTCCGCACTCTTTTACATTTGATAATCTCTCTCTCTCTCTCTCTCTTTGTAACATATGCTTTTTGCTGAAAAACATTTTATGTTGGAAACATTATGTTAACTTTTATTGTAAAGTTTTATATTGGACAAGTGTCCAAGGATGACTGTAATTGCACAATATTTTATTATTTAATATATTAAATAGGAGACAAACACCTAAGGGGACTATTGAAAGAGTGTTTACTGACCCACTAGGTGGAATGGAATCTGGGGTAGAAGGAAATAGACAAGTGGAAGCATCATGATGCAACTAACTAGCTGTTGGTATGGGACAACTCCCTTGAAATGTGGTCATAGTGCCCTGGAAGGTGGGACTAGAGCTTGAGGCTCATTTATTCAAAAATGACCACTAAAGACCTAGGCAGTCTATATAAGAGCCATCGAACTATGAACTGAGGTTCATCACTTTTCCTGATGAGGAAATTTACCTTGGGGTTTTGTTGTGCTTGCACCCAAGAGATTCAATGAGGGGATATGCTGAGTTTTTTATCATGGTGTAAGTATGCCTATTATACTACTGAGTGCAGAAGTTACATTGCTGAGTGAAGAAGGCATATTTTGAGTGCAGAAGTTATACTACTGAGTGCAGAAGTTATATTACTGAGTGCCTTGCTTCTACATAGATTCCATCTACTTAGTGGTTCAGTAAGCAAGCTCGGGGGTCCAAAGGAAGCAAGTAGTTTGGCTGCTTCTTCTGGGAAAAGGTTGGGAGGAACAGGCCTCCTTGGGTGTTTGTTGGACCTATCTTCATTTATAGGTTCTACTTGTCTTTTCTAATTCTAAGTAGTTAAAATTTCTATCTACAATTATTGATTTACTGTTTTCAAGGATATTATTAAACAAATGCATGTATTTTAGTTTCTGACTTAATTAAGATTATGTATAGTAATGATTATGTAAGATGAATTGAATAAAATATTTCTCTGCATTTTTCTCCATGCTAATGGTTCTGCATCGTACTCTAGTACAGAGAAGAGATTAAGGTAGATAAATTGATAGGAAGATTGCCAAATGAATGAGAAGATCAATACTGTTGTATTTCATTAGTTTTTCTTACCATTAATATTCTGTATTAAATAATATAATTTTATGTCTTTCTCTTAATCATTCCTTTCATAAGTCAATTGTTTAAGGTTCACTGTATTTTTATTTCACAAACTTTTATTTAAATAACAACTGCAAAATAAATATTTCCTAAGTACATAGTACTGTTATCCAATACTGCTAGCAAGTAAATATAATCGCACAAACAAACAGAACTCTTTCTATTTCAAACAATGCATAATTATTTAGCACTAATCTTTATGCACAGTATTCATTTTCTGTTATATTATTTATTTATTTAAACTACAGTTAATCCCTTTCACTTTCAGCATATAATTAGAAAACCCTAGCTTATGGCTTCATCATTTTCCATAGTTATCAGAACTAATAAAACAAAGAACTATTATGTTATCCAAACAGAGTTTCGTTACAAACTTAAGATTTATGATAGGTTCGTACCCTTCACTTATCAAACCCTAGAAATATCAACATTTATCTTTCAGTTTAAGAGTGTAGTTAAGTTTCAAACAGAACAATAAATTGGTCACGATTCGTTTCATAACTGAAAACAAAAACATTGGATTTTGTCTCACGACCATCACAAAAATTGACAGGAAAGAATAACAAGTGAAGCTTTCAAATCCATAAGCATAGTCTCGAAAACGATTATCATACACATTCTTTAAGACCAATTTTAAGAGCATCTCATCATCACCTTGAGACTACATTATCACTTCTCAATTGAAAACTATTAAATAGTAAACCATACGAATTGCTTGACTTAGATATCTACTTTCAGAAAAATCAAAATTGTTATCATAACAGCGAAAACATTTCCGAGAACCACACATTAGGGTTTGACCATTTTAATATAGGGCTAAAATCCTTAGCCCTCGAACTTTTCTTAAAATACAATAGTGGCAAATCGTTAAACTTCAAACGCATACAAACTGGAGCCCTGCTCTTAAAATCAAACACAAACACGATAACATAGGAAAAACAAAGCTCTTGTTTTATCAAAGACACAGTAGATTGCAAACGATAATCTTTGCTTCCTTTACACAAAATAGAGCAACGCTCACAGTATCATCCACACAAACACAGGTTGAATTAAAACACAAATCCTTTCAGTTATCGAGAACAGTTGAAGGGTGAAACCCTTTCCTAAGTATTTTCTTTTAAGGATTATACAATGGAAACAAATACTACTGAAAACAACGACGAAAGGATTGAGGATTTTTATCCTCCCCAAGCTACCAACAACTCACAGGATTTTGACGAAGATCAATCCTTAGAGAAAACATGAAGTCTTGAAAAAACACACATGAAGGCCCAATAGTCATCTAACCGGAGTAACAAGGTAACCACCGAGGCTTACCAGTCTATTTGCAGTTGCCAACTATCAAAACCTAAGCTGGGAAGCCGGTCGACGAAGATACCTGTCAATTAAACACAAACATGGTTAAAACAAGCTTTTGATAGAAGTCATTACAAATGAAATAACAATAACTGAAACCCACAAATAGAATGGAAGACACAAGGTTCAAACCGAGAACATTACCTTTTTATTTGATTCCCGGAGTAGAATGCCAAACACATTGCGAAATGTACCCTTTAGTCCATCATCAAATGCGAAGAAGGGTGGAAAACAACTCTGAAAACTATCACTTAATAGACAAGAAAAGCCAAGTATCGAACCAACTCCCACGAAGAATCTAACGCTCACTTTGGAATTTTGATTACAAGTTGTCACTATAAAACACCATGAGAGTATCGACTCTTAAGCCATCAACAGGTCACAGTTTCGAACCGTGGGCACTCCACAAAAACCTACTAATGAAACCCTAAAGGCTCTCGTCCTGTCGGCCTCTCCTCATATCCACTACACCGAATGCCAAGGAAACAATAACTTTGTAGAACATAGTGGTGGTTAGGGCTAGATCCCAAAGTCCAAACCCTTGCTTGATCAACAATGGAGATCACCGAAGGGTTTTCATGTAAACCCAAGCAACAACCATATTAAAGACACCATCATTACCATAGCCACCAAGGAGGACAACTTAGTTAAACTTCGAACCAAAACACTTATAGCTCGTCATGAGGATTTAACCATCACCATACCATCACATTCCTAGCACCACGATGATGTCCACAGAGACATTCCATTGTCTTGACAGTTGGGAGTATTAAATGTCAAGAGAAGCCAAAGTTCCTGCCAACACGAAAACCTTCATAGTGTTATTGTTACCCATTCATATAATGTATCGATTTCGTTGATAAAGTGTACAACTCGGTTATGTAATAACACCTTGTGGTAAGTCAAGGTGGTGTCAGATTCATTGCTAGGAATCCATAATGTCAAATAGGGTCACGTAGATGCACACACAATACCATATAATTATTGTTCATAGGACTAAGTATAGGACTTGGCATATATATATATATATTTCAATATAGTATAAAAATTAAATAGGAATTTGTATATAGTTCATAGGCCAGCATTTGACTATGATATGAATTGCAATAATTCCTAGGTTAGAATTTAATCAAATCTTGCATGTAATTCCTAGGTTCTAGAGTATATATAAAGAATTGCATATAGATATTGCATTTTATTTGCACTTAGCCATCACATATAGACATTGGTTATTCTCAAAATTCGCGTCGAATAGAAACTCACGATAACATACATAGAGTTAAACTATGATATACGGATCCTATTCATTTGTTTGAGCAATTTAATAAAACGTTAGTACAGGGATTATGAATATTACAACCGACATACTTTTGTTTTACAAACTAGGCTAACTGAAGTTCTCACCAATAACATTTTCAACATTATGTCTCTTAAATCATTAAGACTTTGGAGACACGGAAACTGGTTAGAAACTCTTCAGTCACCTATCGTAAACACTAAAGATCTTACTTGTAATCTACGAAAAAGGACGATTCAAATGCTTTAGCATGAATGCTAAGTAAGCCTCGGGGCATCCATAGGACCCCTTCATCATCAAGCAGAAGAAACAACAGTTAATAAACTTATATCATTGGATCAACAACAAAAGAATTGTGAAAGTACAGTTGAGTAAGTTTAACATCAAAATTAAGATATTAATTATCTTGTCGCAAACATTACACTTTTGACCAACACAGCATTTAGTACAGCAAGACGACATTTAAACATTTATTATATTTCCGCATAGTTTGATTACGCATTAAAAGCTATATCAAAAAAATTTAAATTTTTGTAAATTTTGGGATGTTACACTTTCTCTTTTAAAACCCCTAACCCCCAATCTATCTCTCTCTCTAAATCCATGACCCCCAATCTCTCTCTTTATCTTTCTCTCTAAACCCCTAACCCCTAATACATCTCTCTTTCTCTCTAAACCCCTAATTCCCAACATATCTCTCTCTATAAATCCCTAACCCCCAATCTCTCTCTTTCTCTCTCTTTTTCTCAATCTTTTTTCCCTCTATCTCCCTAAGCCGTAATATCCTTCCCTCTCTCTCCCTAAACCCCTAACCCCTAATATCTCTTTCTCTCTCTCTCTCTCTCTAAACCCCTTCAAGACTTCACACTCTTTCATGTCTGATACTCTCTCTCTCTCTCTGTCTGTTCGGGGCATCCAAAAATTAATAATAGATATTGGAGGGCTTCTACATATTTTTCTTCAAGACTTCACACTCTTTCGGATATGATATTATCTCTCTCTCCCTCTCCCTGTAAACCCTTAACCCCCAATATATCTCTCTCTCAACCCCTAACCCATAATATTTCTCTATATTCAGCACATCCAAACCTTCATAGTAGATATTGGTTAGCTTTTGCATCTTTTCCTTCAAAAATTCACACACTTTCACATCTGATACTCTCTCTCTCTCTCTCTCTCTAAACCCCTAACCCTCATTATCTCTCACTCTCTCGACCCCTAACCCTCTCTCTTTCTCTCTAAACTCCTAACCCCCAATATATCTCTCTCTCTACCCCAAAGCCACAATCTCTCTCTCTCTCTCTCTAAACGCCTAACCCCCATTCTCTCTATTTCTATCTCTCTCTAAACCCCTAACCCCCAATATCTCTTTGTTTAAACCCATAACCTTTGACCAAAATTGTTGAACGGCTCCAGTGCATCCATCAATAACAATTACAACCCTCTAAGGATATCAAAGAAAGGAAACCATTCAACCTCAGTAAATGCCTCACCAGGAGCTCAACTTAGTGCACAATTCACCATATGATAAGGGACTTGACACAATGGATACCATTGCTTCTTAAGGGGGGAGGACTGCTCTAGATGGGTATCGATGGGCACCCACCTATTCCACTGGCTCAAGTAAACTTTTCCTTTTTTCTAGTTTTTCGGGTTAGAGTACTACTCTAGATGTATATTGATGGCGACCCACCTATTCTATGAGCTGAAGACAATCTTTTCAGTTTGGTAGTTTGTATAGATTTTCATGTCCAAAACATATGGGTTCGTTTTGAGGCCCTAAACAATGTTTTTTGGTGACAAAAGTCCAATCATAGCCATAAGTAAGATTATATGTTCAAAATATTTAACTCTCGGCTATATATTTCCAATGAGCTATTGAACTCCTTAAATAGAGATTATATGCAAAAGTTATTCCCTCAAGAAGTTGACATCTCAACTAACCACCTTGGGACTTGCAAACCTTTTTACAGATCATCTCCTAGGGTTAGGTTTTTGGATGTTAGGGTTCTCTCCCTCATGCTTATGATAAAAAGGACCTTTGAACTAATTTTGTAATTAGCTTATGATGAATGAGCGTAGCCGTCATATCTCTCCCTAGAGATAAAACTACCACAATTCTAGCTACTTTTATTTTATGGTCTATTCTATTTCATTCAATTAATAATTTGAGTTTGATGTATCACCGTGTTCCTTGCAATATATCTGTGTATTTTTTTCTATATATGCTCTTTCATTTCGTTCTCACATAAATTCTGATCATGAATGCATTGTTGCCTCAATTAAAATGCCCCACACCCAAAACACTCATGTGAGAGAGCTCAATCCAACCTCACTTTGATATCAGTTCTTAGGTTTAAAAGCACATGAGAGAAAGAACATGTACAATGAAAAAGAAGGTTTTACCATGTAAACCTAAATCGGGAAAGCCAACAAACAATAGATCTACTCTTCTTCAACCAATCCATCCAAGGCATGGCAAATGTAGCCACCACTGACCACACTAAGGCCAACACCAATTTACCTCCTTAGGAAAATTATAATAGAATAATCCAAGCCCTTAAATAGGCTTCATCACATCTAATACCATCTGCTTGTAAACCACCAACATAATAAACCCATTTTGACTATTTTACCAAGTCTAGTTTAACCTAACCATAACCCATTTAAACTTGACTTTGGGTAATCGTCAAGACCCCTTGAAAGTTTTAACCAATTATGGTGGAATACACAATGCCCCCCTCTTCATTATACCTAAATATACCTCTAATATATTCATAAGTGACTCACCAAAACATGGGTATGCATGCCTAACCAAGTCTTACATTTTATGTCCATTTACATATAGTAAATACTTAAAACTCCAAAGAAATATTTTTATTTTGTGTATTCATAGTTACTCAACCATCACTGCTATTGATATTGGTGTTGCTCATTTTACTAAGTACATCTCTCTTCTGGCATATCTAAGCAACCAATCTTTAGATCCACTTTGGGTGAAATCCCTTCAAGCTGCTGACTAGGCCCAGTATTTTAAAACAAAAAGAAAATGTGATAACCCCAAAGTAGATCCTGCAAGGCCTTGTTAGTGCAAATAGAACAAAATACAAAAAATAACAAAAATTTGATAAAATGGAACAAGAGGGTGCAAGCCACAACAAAGGACCAATGCATGAACCACTTTAGATTGCCGAATGGTCAAGCAAATACATGTAGTGTCACCTAGGAGGTGAAGGATTCAAATGGAAGCCAACAATATCCCTTAGGGAGGCTTATTTTGTTCACACTAGATGATAGATAGATAGAAGAACCAATGGAGAGGAGCACTTGCCCCTTGAAGGAAGGAGGAAAGGGAGCTTAGAAAATGCCAAACTATGAAAGAGATGGGCTATGAGGAAGCTCCATTACAATTTTTGTAGCATAACCTGCCTATTGGTTCTCTTCTAAGATTCATGCCCATGGCTTCCTTTTATAGGACAAGAGGTGACCAAGAATAAACTAGATCCAAGTGTGAACCCATTAATTACATGATTTGGCTCCAAAGTACACAAAGGGGGGCCATTCAATGAACCCAAGTACATAAGGAGGCCAAATTTGACTTTTTGGAGGTGGCGGAGCTTTGATGAACCTTTAATGCACCGAGGGTGGTTTTGGTCCCTCCATTTTGGAAATCGCATAGATATTGAAGGAAAACCCACACAGGGGTCACATGTGCACATAATTGGTAACATGCGCATTGTGAACCTAAACAAAGATTAGGTCGCACAGTCCTATCTTTTGACTATTCTTTGGAATTTTTGGACTCATATTGCTTCTTGAATATGATGAGAATGTCTTCGGTGAGTTGCATGCTATATGTTGATGATACCTTACTGTGTGAATTGAAAACATGCTACATGTGTGCGAGATTTATGCGTTAACAGATGCCCCCTAGTTTATAAGGTCTGGAGGGTACTATAGGGATGACAATGCATCATCATTTCTTTTGTGCTCTATGGTGTTCTTAGAATCTGTGAAGCATGCGTGAATGAATAGGGTCCTTCCATAAGGGAATATTGTTGGTGAAGCCACAACAAAGAATAGTGTTTTATACAAATGAGGCAGGCATACCCATGCTCATGAAAATTTGTCAAGATGGTTACAATAAGAGAGGACAAGGAGATCAAGTCAATATACTACTACACATGGATGAAGGTAGCTTCAATCCATGCAAGAATAGCTAAACCTGGAAATGTTGTTATAGATGTTGAAGAAGCAGTACTTTTGATAAGAATGATAATCCCATAGGGGTGGGGGACCAGAATACAAGTAAGGGTGCTACATGTGGCACTGTATTGAACTACTGTGACCATGATTTATAAATGTGAAGACTGCTACCTTCGGAATGTACGACTTTGCCTTATGCGATAGATGTGTTGACGTCGAAAAAAGGAGAGACTAATAAGTTAGGAAGCACTGATGGATCTCCCTACTTAGTTCGAGGCGATCCCTTATATTGATTGAAAGGGACCCCAAGTTACAACTGCGACTACTGCAACTCTCAGAATATAGTGATTCGATGTCGATGAGGGCTGAAGTACATTATAAGACAAGGGTCTTATCCTGAGAACCAAGATAATTTTGTAACCAACTGTTGGACTGACATAATTGACACAAGGCATGATAGTAAGTGTGAGGCTCATGAATTCCTTTAATCGATGTTAACTCAGGGAGTAATGGGCGATAACATTCTTCAAATAAAGGTACAGAGTGTAACAGAGGGAGACAAACTGCTAATGAAGGGTGTTGTTGGGTAGACAACATTGAGGGTGAAAGTGACTAACAAAAATCATAATGTTAGGGATGGGAAGACTAAACAACATCGATCAAAGGTGACCAGGGGTTTCTTCCAAAAGAATAATGATATGCCCACGGTTTGGAATGGATTGGGGAACTGTTTGTACATAAAGAATAATTGATGGGGTTCCCATAGTTTTTGGTGTGTAGGGGAACCAATTTGATCATGGGTGGGATTCCCATAGTTTTAGGTGAATCGAGGAATCAATTTGATGATGGATGATGTTCCCTCGGTTTTGAGTGAGTCGGAGAGCATTTTCCAAAATGACATGAGGGTTGTTTTTAAAACGTGAACACAGGTTCCCCCATGAATCAATTTTATGCAGATTGTTCCTATGGGAATAACTTAATAGGATTGGTGGGAAATGGACACAATAATCCCATCCATTGATTGTGAAAAACCTATAGGTGTAGGATCCAACAACCAATGCCAAGGGGCATCAGGAAGGATGGTGCATAAATACCTGGATTGTGCATAGATAAGATCAAAATGTTGGGCCTTTCGGATGGCCTCTTCCTCATTTTGCAGCATCATTGGATGTATCTACATATTTAGCAATGGCCGGTTGGAGTGATTTAATGAACCAATACAATAGGAATGGAGGTTGTATGTCGATCTTACACAATGTACGACATCTACACCACTCATGGATATGGTCCACGATGTGTGTAGATGTGTTTTGTCAAAATTCTATGAGAATTTCAAGGCTGAGATCATGATGAATAGGAAGTTGGAAGTATGTGAGAAAGGAGGTGACCAATGTCACAAAAGTGGCATGGGTCGATCCTGATAAATTCACATACCATTTAGTTTCCATCCCGGTGAGGATGCGCTGAGTCTTCCACTATGATGTTGGAGGAACACCATAAGTGAAATGACATGACATGGTTGGCTGGGTCGTCTCCTTGTTTCCCTTCAAATTTAGGAATATACAAGGAGAGCCTATCTAGCATAGTTGTACATGTTTGATCATGTGTGATAGGTTCAATAAATAATTTCTCCAAATATGAGAGATTTAGGCTAGCCATGAAAGGTAGGTTGGAAGTTGGTCCTTCCATTGTATGTTGTGTGTGATTTTCATGAGGGGGAGATTGAGGTGGTGTTGAAAATAATGAATGACCTCCTACGAGAGAGGAGGGTTCAAAATGGTCCAAACTATCTTTGAGGGGAGAAGACAAAGGAGGGCCTCTTCTGAGAGGAGGGGAGGAAAAGGGATCTAGATTCTATCCGAGGGGAGAGAATGAAGGAGAACCTCTTCTTGTGTAGGATGAGGTGAATGGATTTATACCTTCTCTGATAGGAGAAAAAAAACCAAGCGAGGAGTGACCTCACCATGATGATCCTATCAATGTGTCCAGGGAGTGGCCCTGGCTAGAGTATCTCCCATGTGAACCACTGGGAGAAAGTGGAGAAACACCCCCTAGAGAGGGGATATGCCTTACAGTCTTTGAGATCACCTTAGCTCGGGGTTGTTGTGTTCGTCAATGGTGAAAGGTTAGTTCGGGAGGGTTGTTGGTTGACCATGGTTGACCATTGTACACCATGGTTGTCTATGGTTGACTTTGGTTAACCATGGTTGACTATGGTTAACCATGGTTAACTATGGTAGACCATGGTTGACCATGGTTTACCTTTGTTGACTTTGGTTGTCAATGGTTGACTCTACTTGATATTGGATGATTTTGGTCGACCATGGTTGGCCATGCTGAATTTGGTTGACCAATGTTTAACATGGTTGACCATGGTTGACTTTCGTTGAACATGGCTAAACATGGTTCACCATGGGTGACTATGGTTGACTAAAGTTAAATTTGGTTGACCATGGTTGACTTTGGATGACCATGGTTAACCATGGCTAACTTTGGTTAAACATGGTTGACTATGGTTGAGTTTGGTTGAACATGGTTTAGCGTGGCTCACTTTAATTGACCATGGTTGACTTTGGTTGACCATGGATAAACATGGTTGACTGTGGTAGATAACGGTTAACCATGGTTGACCCTAGTTGACCATGGTTGAGTATGTTTGACAAGGGTTGACTTTGGATGTCCATGGTTAAACATGGTTGACCATGGTTGAATTTAGTTGACCATCGTTCACTATGATTGACCATGGTTTACCCAAGTTATCTTTGGTTGACTATGCATGATTATGGTTGACCATGGTTAATGATGTTTGACCATGTTTGACCATAGTTGAATTTGGTTGACCATTGTTTAACATTGTAGACCATGGTTGACTTTGGTTGAACATGGGTGAGCATGGTTGACCATGGGAAACTATGGTTGACTATAGTTGACTTTGGCTGAACATGGTTTACCATGGATAATGGTGGTTGACCAAGTTTGACTTTGGATGACTATGGTTTATCATGGCTAATGGTGGTTGACCATGGTTGACTATGATTGACCTAAGTAGACCATGACTGACTCTAGTTGACCATGGTCGACTTTGGTTGACCATAGTTAGCCACGATTGAATATTGTTGACCATGGTCAATGATGCTTAACCATGGTTGACTATGGTTGACCATCACTGACTATGGTTTCCCATGGTTTACTATGGTTGACTCTGTATGACCATGGTTGATTATGGTTGACCATGGTTTACTATAGTTGCCCATGGTTGGTGATGGTTGACTTCGATTGATTTTAATATCATATGGTTGACTTTGGTTGATTTTAATATCATATGGTTTACTATGGTTGACTTATTCGTTTCATCATGGGTGATATTGAGGGTTGGCTTTAAAATCATATGGTTGATTATAATTCCACTATTGTATGACAGTTGTTGAATTTGATTGAATATGGTTGACTATCGTTGACTTTTTTTAACAATCCTTGATTCTAGTTGAACATAGTTGACCATGGTTGAATATGGTTGACTTTGGTTAACCATGTCTGACCATGTTTGACTATGACTAAACATGGTTGACCATAGTTTACATTGGTTGACTTTGGTTAACCGTGGTTGACTTTGGCTTACTATGGCTCACTTTGGTTGACTATGGTTGAATTTTTTATTTACTTTTGCTTAACCATGGTTGACATTGGTTGGATTTTGGTTGACCATGGTTGAATTTGGTTTACTTTGGCGCATGTTTGGTTCACAAAGGCTGACCAAGCTTGACTTTGTTTGACCATGGTTGACGTTTTGTTGAATTCAGTTGACCATGGTTTACCATGGCTAACCATGGATAACGATGGTTGACTTTGGTTGATTTTTGTTGACTATGGTCATGGATGACCATGGTTGACTTTGGTTTATTTATGGTTGATTTTTGTTGACTATGGTTGATCATGGTTTACTTTGGTTGACCATAGCTAAATTTGGTTGACCATGGTTGACTTTAGTTGACCATGGTTTACTTTGGTTGACCATGGTCGACTTTTTGTTTGACCATAGTTGACTTCTTGTTGACCATGGTCGACTTTGGTTGGCCATGGCTGACCATGTTTGACTTTGACTTTGTTTGACCATGGTTGACTTTTGGTAAACTGTAGTCCCCAATAATAATACAGATTGTTATTAGGCCTCTTTCAATTTATTTGTAATAATTCAATATAATACACATGATATTATATTATAAAAAGACTTACTACAATCATGTGCATTGCACTTGGTGTGAGTAGTTACATGCAAAAGTAAAAAAGAAAAGAAAAGTTAGTTTACTTTATATGAGGAGTAGTTGTACTTTGAAAAATAAATGTGGAAGAGGACATAACATCTCAACTCATTGAAAATGATGTCAAAACTAACTAAAATTATTAAAATACTGTTTTTTAAAATTATTATAAAAACCAATTGAAATTAAAATTATGAAATTGTTCTACCAAAGCTAATTAAAATTATTCTCATTCAAATTATGATTCGTTTTTACCAAACAAATATGTGAAACAAAAGATAAAAATAGTTAAAACAAGAATTTGCCAACACTTCAATACCCATTTCAAATTTTTAATATTTAAAATTAATTTTTCTTCCAAAACATGAAACACCATTTTTTATTTTTTTAATTAATGAAGACAATGAAACCGAAGTACCTTCTTATGTGTAATTTACAACAGGGGAATAATTGATGTTCTTATATTAATGTACTAAAATCTAATATTAATATTGTAATAACAATATTTTTATTTAAAATTTTTTTATTCAATTTTATTATGTGTTTACACTTATAAGATTAAATTAATAATGTTAATATCAATATTAATGTCATGGTATTAATATGCAATATTTTTAATTTTAATAAAAAAATTATGCGTTTAAATTAATGTATTTTAATATGCAATATTAATATTCTAAATTGAATATGCAATATTGATATTTTTATTTAAATGAAATTTATTTAATTTGATAATATATAATATTTAAATTTATAAGATTAAATTTATAACAGTAATATTAATATTAATGTCTTAATGTCTTAATGTTTAAATGAATATTAATTATAATATGTAATAATAATGTTTTAATGCTTAAATGAAGTGTATTTATAATATTATTAGATTTAATTATAATATTAATATGATATTATAATTTTAATTTTTAAAACCCAATGTTAATTTTAATATTATAATATTAAAAGCAAACCTAATTTTAATTTTATAATATTAAAATCAAACCTAATTTTAATTTAAATAAATAAGACATAATATTGATTTAATATTATAATATTAATATACTAATATTTAAATAAAGTTTAATTATAATTATAATATTAATATGTAATTTACTAATGTTTAAATATAATATTACTATTATATTGTAATTTGAACATTATAATTATAATGTTAAATCTCAATTTATATATTCTACTTTAATTTAAATAAAATAAAACAAATTAATTTTTAAAATCTAAAATTAAATTAAAATCTAAAGTTAAAATAAACCTTAAAGTTAAAATAAAACTTAACTTGAAAAAAAAAATAAAACCTAAACCTAAAGTTAAAATAAACCTTAAAATTAAAATAAAACATAATATTAAAATAAAACCTTAAAATTAAAATAAAAACTCAAAATAAAACCTAATTAACGCTAAAATAACAAATTAGCCCATAGCCATTTACTGTGGCACCCATTTACATACATGATTGGTTCTTTTCTCACTTAATTTCTTTTAATTATTTCACTATTGCAATGTTAGTTTTGTCTGGACAATGAAATATGATTACATTCATTATACAATTATTGAAAACATACTTTACATTTTAGTTCAATCTCCTTCTACGAAAAATAATAAATTATTTATAAAGATAGATTAACAATAATTCATTGCACTATTGAATGGAATTAAATTTCAATACAATGTATAATGAAAAAATAAATTCTAAATTTGGGTATAATTATAAACAATATATAACAGTTTTATTTGAAACAGATATTCTATTAAATTTCAGTATAATTATAAACAATATATAACATTTTTATTTAAAACAGATATTATATTATAAGATCGGTTTTCCTACATTTACTCATATCCGGTGAAGGGATAGCTGTGGATCCAGCTAAGATTGAAGTAATTTGGGACTGGCCGGCACCCACCAACGGAGATACAAAGCTTTATGGGGCTTACAGAGTATTATAGGCGTTTTGTGGAAGGATTCTCTAGAGGAACGGGACCTATTACTGAACTGCAGAAGAAGAACTGTCATTTCATTTGGACTGAGAAATGAGAAGAAGCCTTTGCTAAACTAAAGGAACTGTTGACTACGACACCAATATTAAGAGTTCCCTATATGGATAAAAACTTCCTAGTGTGTACGGATGCATCGAAGGATGGTGTTGGTTGTGTATTGATGGAAGACGGAAGGGTAATTGCATACACGTCCAGAAGACTTAGGTTGCACGAAGAGAACTATGTGACCCATGATATGGAGATGACTACAGTGATGCATGCCTTGAGGTTATGGAGTGTAAGATACCCTTTTAGCTGGAAAACATTTTGTGTTAACAAACATTATTATAACTTTTATTGTAAAGTTTCATGTTGGACAGGTGTCCAAGGATGACTGTAATTTGCACAATATATTATTATTAAATAAATAAAATAGGAGACAAACACCTAAGAGGACTGTTGAAAAAGTGGTTACTGACCCACTAGGTGGAATGGAATCTGGGGTAGAAGGCAATGGACAAGTGGAAGCATCATGATGCAACTAACTAGCTGTTGGTATGGGACAATTCCCTTGAAATGTGGTCATAGTGCCATGAAAGATGGGACTGGAGCTTGAGGCTCATTTATTCCAAACTCACCACTAAAAGACCTAGGCAGTCTATATAATAGCCATCAAATATTGAACTGAGGTTCATCACTTTTCCTGACGAGGAAATTTACCTTGGGGTTTTGCTGTGTTTGCACCCAAGAGATTTGATGAGGGGATATGCTATGTTGTTGATCATGTTGTGAGTCTGCCAAACTCTTATTGAGTTCAGGAGGTTGATGTTGGGTGGAGAAGGAATTTTATTTCAGGAGGTTGATGCCGAGTGGAGAAGTCATTTTGAGTGCCTTGCTTCTACACAGATTCCACCCACTTATTGGATTAGTAATCAGGCTCGAGGGTTCACTAGAAGTCGGCAGTTGAGCTGCTTCTTCTGAAGCAAGTTGGGAGGAACATGCCTCCTTAGGTGTTTGTCGGCCCTATCGTCTTTTACAGGTTCTATGGTCTTATCTATTTTATTTTTAAAGTTCTGTTATCTATTTTGTATATTTACAGTTTTGTTGTTTATTTAACTTTCACTGTTTATTTTATAAGTTTATTTCAGTTCTTGTGTAAATTAATAATTCTGTATAAATTTGATTTGATTGAATAAAATAGTCTTTGTATTTTTCCCCATGCAAAAAGGAACAGCATCGTACTCCAGTACAGAGACAGATTAAGGTAAATAGATATGATAGGCAAACTGCCAAGATGATGGAAATACCATTTTATATATTCTGTTAAAATTATCTGTTGATATTAATTAGTATTATCACGGGGGTGTAATGTCCCAAAAATAGCATAAAATTTAAAAATTTCCCGTCTACGGTATTTGCTAAATAAAGGAGAAGGATTCATAAGCTACTACTAACACAGTTAATACATTTATGTTTGCACCACAATAAAAGTAAGAATCTAAGACTTTCATGTAACATGGTCTCTTTAATGTTTGAGTTCTGAAATCTGTGGAAGTGAGATGAAAACACAATGATAGTATGTTTTTAAGTATAGTCGTAATTGCTAATGCAAAAGTAGAATCAATGTTCTTATTGTTTCAAGAATCATATGATTGAATGGTGAATGTATAATGACACCTTCAAGTGATGTACCTTCATTGATGATACATAGTTCTCAGGCTGATGGCTGTAACACTCCAGGAGAGGTAATTACATACCTCGGCAGGGTTGCGGAGGGGTACGGGTACGCTTGGGTGATTTTGGACTTACTTAGCATCTTGCTAATACTATTCTCCCATGTTTGTCTGTGCAGGAAAATTACTAGGGTTTGGTCTATCCTAATGAGTGGGTTCATACTTCCGAGGCACATAAGGTTTACTAGGGGAATCTTGTGGGTGATAATCAACCCAAAGGATGAACCATAGAAAGGAATAGGACTTGTAATATAAACAAGGGGAAGGGGGGGTTCCACTATGGTAATGTGACTCTAATCTCTTTTAACAAAGAGTGGAGTGTTTTATGTGATACTCTATAGTTTATGTACCAATAAATCGCATCCCCACTAGCGCAGAGTAGGTATGAAATTTAATGCACTTGAATGCGAAGTGGGTGACATACCTGTAAAGAGGGTTTTGTAAGAGAATTGGGGGTTTGGCCTTTCATTCCTGTTTTGACTTATTGCTCACTCTTCTGGCTCTACACCTCGTTCATATGGTAGCTATGAGGGTGCCTTGACCCAAGCAAGGCTCGTGGTTAGTGCACTTAGTGTTTTGTTGAGCTTCGACTACGGCGTGGACTGCGCATTTCTAACAGGTAAGGAAAGTTTACCAAAATTGTAATTTGAGTTTTCTTCTTCTGGAATCGAAATTTCAGGGTGTAATAACTGGTTTAGCTTGTTGCAAATGACAGGTGCCAACAATATTCGGGTGAATACTGTGATGGTTCAAAGTTCTACAGGCGTGGCTAGGGAAATGGTAAGTCCATATTACCCACTCATTATCCTGCTTCTCGAACACTGGAAATGTATGTATGCGTCTTGTTTCGGTTTGGGAAAGAGGCTCCCGTAAGCCCTTGGCTTACTGACTCAACTTGGGAAGCCTGTCAGCTGCCTAAGGGCAGGACTAGAGAAACCGTGGGGGTTTTCAAATGTAATGTAAGAGTTTAAGCTGTGCAGCTGGGACTGTGTTGTGACAAGGATTGATTGTGAAGCTGGTCTATGTAATCGACATTTTCCCCTTCCTGTACACTGTGATTTTATGTTTTAAAAAGGAAGACATGACCTCTAACTGGGATGTAAGATTTAACCTGTCTCAAATGATAGATTGCTATATTTTGTTTTTCCTATGTGAAATGAGAACTAAGCCTGCACTACATTGGTAAAATGAACATTTGTATGGGAACAATTTGAATGTTGTACACTACGTTTTTCTTTGTTTTGTCTAGAGATGTGAATCCTGTAGGAAACACTTATGAATTCTTGCTTTGAGAAGACCATGGGATTCGACCCTTGTCTTCTGCTTTCAATTGTCATCTGCGTTTTAAAATGCGCAGGGCGTCTTGCCTTTGTTTGTGGTTTTAACTGCGGGACTCAAATTTCGTGGATGATATATGTGGTTTGTTTTGCTATGATATTTGTCTATTGATTAACGTAGAGTCTATTGATAAAGCGCGAAAGGTGCCCTAGCTAGAAGAATCGTGACAAATAGACTTTCTGTTTAAAGTTTGGAATCCATGGTTTTTAAAAGGGAAATCTATCTTGAAAATAAGCAGATCTATCGTACTCTATGTTTGATAGTAGAAATAGCTATGTAAATAAATAAGAAAGTGATGACTGGGGTATTGATTTTTCTTGCTATCTGTGGTGGAAAGACTTTCTTATTTTGCTGTAGCACCTGATCTAGACTTACAGCCTGTAGGTAGTTTCGTTGGTGTTGAGTTATGGATCGAAAATGAAAAGAATGTGTGGGTGTATGTTTAGGCCCTACAGAATCGTTTTACTAGATTTCTGTAGATGCGATGTTTTGCTAAGCTTATGTAATGGGTTTCTAAATCGTCTTAACAAAGTGATCAATGTTTTCTGCTAAAAGAGAAAACAATTCGATTTCAATGGTTAGATCAACATGTTACTTTTAAATAAGAAAGAAATCTATTGATAGGTAAGAAAAATTAATAAAAACAAAAGAAATAGATTTCTATGAATTTAAACACTGCTTGATGATTTCCATACCTTGAATGTTTAAGAAAAATGATTGCCTAGCAAAGGCTAGAGGACTAGACCTGCTAGGCAATGCCAACAGATTCGGGATGAATCCTGAGTTCAAACTAACATAAAGGTCTATACTATTTTAATAATTTGTTTACACAGAAAATATAATTAATGGAGAATTTATTTAAGAATTGCATACCTGCTAATTCCTGGAGCTTGTTCTAGCTGATAATGACCTGCACACTCAGCCAACTAGTTAATGAAAAACTACTGAACTCTTAGCTGACCTGATGATTTGATCCTGGAATAGATGACTTTGGGACTACCACGTTCCTCCCAACCATGATTCTACAACCGTTCCTGGTTCAGTATGAATCCCCCCGAGCTGGTTCTGACATGCAAACTGAGAGGTAGAGGTCCTAGATGTATGTTTGGTTCAGATATGAGAATTTTAAGTAAGGGAAGCTTCACTTCTTGAAGCATAGGACTTCTCTTTCTTCATAAGAACTTCTCTCCAAAATAATAGAATAATCCCCCAACCCTGGGGGCTGTCCTCTTTAAATAGGTAATCTTTGAAATTCAGACTGTTAGAATTACTGGTTTCTTTAAAACAATTTAAATTATATATATATATAAAAGAAAATATTATTTGTTCACTTAACTGCTAGTTAATTTGGGACTAGGACTTGTCACTTTGTTTTATCAAAGTGTTTTGATCTGTAATCTTTTTATAATAATAATAATAGTAATAATAATAATAATAATAATAATAATAATTCCACCTTAAATATTAATAATTAACATTTCGTAAAGTGGTAGCGCACTTATGCATAAATATATATACATAGAAGAATAAATAATAACAATATTTTTCTTAGAAGCTCTTAATAATAGTATTTAGCTTTGGGCCTTTCAAGCACTTTTGTTCACATGATAATTCTTTTAATTCTCTTTTAAGGATAGGGTCCACTTCTTTGGACAGTTTCGGCAAGCTGGTGAGGCACCTCTAGTCTCTCCCTTTGCATGTCAGATCCCTCGTTTTAACATGGTAGTTCCCGCAGTAGGTGATGATAATAAGATTTATTTAATCAAGTCAAAATTGTTATGTTACGATACGTAAGTGCTATTCAGAGTCCTCTCGAATGAACACTTGAGATTAGTAACCCCGAGTGCTCTCCAGATCTGTCTAACTCAACACTTTTACATGGGTGTTACACTAGTGCAATTCCAAAGCCTCTACTCAATACTAGAGCTAGAATGTGGTTGTGAGGCACATCTAGGATTTTTAAGTGGCCTCGGATCCGGTAATCATTTCTTCCAAGCTTGGAGTGCTCCAAGGTTCATGCCCAACACTCAACGTACATCGGGGCTTAGGCCCAATACGAAATACAATCCTCTAAATACATCGGGGCTTAAGCCCAGTATATAGGTCATTCGTGTGTTTCTGAGTCCACGCTCAACACACTAAATAATCAACCATGTAAATCATGCTCTGCATAGTATAATGTAACAAAAGTGATAATCTCAGTATATCATAATTTTGTAATTACTTCTCGAAATACAACATAGTTTATTCATTCGGCTTTCCCGCCTTGCATATATTAAAAAATGAAACAAATCAGGGTCCATGCCCAATACATCAACTCATAAAGGAAACTAAATCAAAACATATTAATGCGATGTAAAACATAATAAATCACATATACTGGGCCGTGACCCGACATAACATCATGACATAGTTAGTCAAAAAGTTGGGATATTACAGGGGGCTTCACTCAATAAACCGCTATCATAGCACGTTCATTCGTGGCATATGAAACAATACTCTTAATTTCACTAAAGATTGGAAAATACCTTACAAAATCATTTTTTTAAACCCCCTCCCAATATGCCTTCCCAATTTAAAAAAAACCCTACTTTCACTAGATATTGTATCTGTCAATTTTTTCATTAACATTTTTTATACCCCTTTATATTTATACCTAGTATATTGATATGATACCCTTCTTATGACCCCACATGCATTCTACAATGCACCTTGCTTCTTTCGATGTATATTGTGGATGCACATTACTTCACCCACAATGCAATTACTCAACCACATATCATTATGATTTGCAACATCTAATGGTCTAATGAAGAGATAGGAGACCACTTCTTGTATGTCACTAGAGCCAATGCACATAGTACAACATTTAGATTGCCTGTTACAGTTCCCCAATCGCTAACTAAGCCTGTTGTGGGATAGGTATCCAAGCCCCCAAGGCCTGTAACAAGCTCTAGGAGGATGACTAAAACTCCCAAGGCCTATAATAGGCACGAGTGGTTGGGTATTCAATCCCCCAAGGCCTATCGAGGGCCTATAACAGGCCCTGGAGGCTTAGAGCCTCCCAAGGCTATTGGTAACAATTGGCCGAGGCTATTGGTAACAATTGGCTGTCAATGACTACTGTCTCTCGACTATGATCGACTGGAAACTCACTTCACCATGAAACCCCCTGGCCTCAAGCATGCCTCAAGACGTGATTTCCCTGTGTACTGGTAAGCCCGAGCCTTGCGTCAACCTGATTTGTCATCCGGCCGCTATCCCGCCATCTCCATTTGGCGAATATTTGTTAGCCTGCCCATATAAAAAACACCCCAAAGTATTTTTTTATTGTTACATTAAATAAAAAAACCCTTTGCCCCTTAATATATAAGCAATATAATTTTTAGGTTTTCATGAATATTTAATACCACAATATGAATGAACGTGGTATTATATTGCCTTCTAGTGAAGCCCCCGTGAGTATTATCTATTGCATTTTATTCACATTACTATTCTTATTTCTATTCTTTTCATCAAACAAAGGTTCACTGTCTTAAAAATATTTCTACAATGACTTACATTTATTATTGAAATTTATTGCGGATACAGAAATTAACATCATACAAGACTATTATGTCAATTTAAGTTTTCAAATCAAAGTTATAGTTTCTACATTTTTTTCAATCTGAAAGAATAACTATAGTTTGTTGTTATTTATCATTACTATACATATAAGACAGATAGACAAGCAAGAAGTAACATATTACAAATCTAGGGTTTGCTCATTTTATTTTCAAAACCATTACCAATCATTCTATAACTATAAAACATTGTTATTTCTTCTCAGCACATAGCCAACGACTTGCAAATTTTCTACAGAGTCGAGCTAGTTAAATGAGCTCTTTGTCATTTCATTATTTTACTAATAATAGACAAACCAAACATATTTTATCAAAATCATTACTGTAGGTCGAATAGATAGATTTCAAACATCATCTCCAAGGTTTAAGAGATTATATGACTGTAGGAGCAAAGTCAAGCAGAAAACACAAACTCTAGTTGATGCCGAAACGTATCAACGATCATCATCATTCCATACATTCTAAGCATAGCCAAAACCCTAAATCCTGACAAGTTTATAGATTGATTACATAAACATTCACATAGTCGACGAAGCTGCTTAGAGGCCGAAGCCTATCACTTATTACAACACTTAACCATTGATTAAATAACAGTAGCAACGTTTTTCATTGTACACTTAGCATACGATACCTTTTTCCAAACGTTTAAACATTTTCATGAGTTCACAGTTCCTAAAGAAACGAAAGCAACAGGCATGATTCAAACCTAGATGCACAACCATTTTCCTTTTACATTAAATTCAAAAGCATAGGTCTGTTAAAATATAAACTCTTTCCATTTTATGAATCGACGAGTGACAGGTTTCGTTCACGGGCCAAGCCCCAAAACTACAAACACAAAACAATCACGGCCACATAGTTTACAAAAAGATCTTTTATATTATCAACTCAATAGAGTCTGAAACCCTACTTAAACAAAGTAATGTTGCCAAGTTCAAAACCCAGAACCCAAACCCTGTACATTAACATATCAACTATTACATCGATTCTGCAAACTAAGAAGCAACCTAACACAGGCGTAACAAGAAACAACCCAGGTTTTCAAACCACGATTTCCAGAATAGGGATTACAACTTCAAGCGTTTTCCACGAATCTGCCAGGAGAACCTATGAGGGTTTGCCACCGGGGCTTACCATTTTATTCGCATGCTATCCATTGCCATCAAACCTAGCACTATGATTATAGAACGATGGCAGTACCTGCCACAAGAACTGCATGGAGTCAACAATGATTTCAAATGAATGTTGACAAATCAAAGAAAACGTATTACATAACTTGGAAACGAGATGACTTACCTTGCATTCAACAGTAGAATGGAATGCTTCTTGCTTCCAAATCCTTCAACCAACGTAACGAAGGTGACATGCAACTGAACCACAACCAAGCTCGGAGTCAAAACCTCACCGCTAACCTAAACTGTCACCTGACGAAAGCCACAGGGCTTCTTTGTTACACACTTAGTAAACTCAAGCACTTATACAGTTGTTTCACATTAAAATTACAGAGAATGTAGACTCAGTGCCATCCACAATCGCCCAGGGTCGAGCTCTATAAACCAGCGACCTATCGGCCTCTTTCCCAAACGAAAATCACAAAATCAATGCACGAAGGCAACAATAAACATTATGAAGATTGACTTAGGGTTTTTCCACATCTCAACGATCGAGACAATGAGATCAACGATCAAGAATGAGCCAGCAAGCCACAATATTACCAAGGCAGAGATACAACCAAACAACAATCAATAACCTCATTTAATAATAGCACGGACGGATGCCATATCATCCAGGGCTGAGCTTACAGCTCGGTGAAACATCACCATTTCTTACCACTAATATCACGTGGAGCCAGAACACGTAGGTGCCAGCGTAGCAACCACTAACACCACACAGGATCAAATTTAATGCTGAGATCTCACAGAGAAATCTGCCAGACCCTCGACACCAACCCTATCTATCGTACGTGATTATGTCTAGTAGCACCTTGTTCACAAGTTGACACAGCAGAACATCATCACTTTAAGTATTTCAAGACTTAATACATTGCAGCTGTCATTTCCAGGAGATTCACTTAATTCTAATGGTGATACTATCTTCTCGGGGTCATACATAAGATCAAACTTGTCACAATTTCAGACTGATAAACTAAGTTGTAATACCACTGATCCTATCAATAGATTCAACGAGTATAGTGTATAACATTGCTAGCGACACATACTAACATTACCATAAAGACGATACAAGTTGACGAAGTTAAACCGAAGTTACATACAATCGACATCTTCATGCACGACAGATTATACAATTATCTTAAACACAAAGACGACAAGCTGAAGCTTATAACTTGTCTTGTAAAAACTGGAATTACTCTATTACCTTACCTACAGATCTGCGAAAGAAAGAATCCAATGCTTTAGCTTTCAAAGCTAAGTAAACCCAAGGGCACCAGGGAGGAACCCCTTCAAAAATATGCAAACAAATTCATCAGTAATGTCACTAGATCATTACACATAACGAAATAATCATTGTTCTGTCGCATCTTACTCACAACCAAGTACATTTTCGTGTTTAAACTAAATATGACAATTTTATGAAGCAGTTACCATCTGTTAGTTAATTAATTACCATTCCGTAGATAGCATTTATCTTATAAAATAGGCTATATCAAAAAAAAAAAAATTTGCGATTTTTAGGATGTTACATGTGGTATCAGAGCGCAAGTTCAAACTCTAGGCCTAATTGAGGCTCATGCGCGCAAACAGAAAAATAAATCAGAAAGTTTATGTTACTAACTTTTGTAATTTAATTTTATATTTGCACAGAACAGATTGACCTTTAATTGCAGGTATGGAAATACCAGAGGAATCAACAGAGGACATATCTCCTCATAATGAACGTATTAATCATAATAACACTGAAGGAATTTATGTTGAGTTAAACAATCAATCTTTTGAAATTTTATGCACTGTACAGGATTTAAAATCTGAGTTAAAAGCTGTTAAAGAAGAAAATGAACGAATCCTTAAGGTACAGGAAGAGTTACAGCAGAATTTAAAATGAAATTGTCATAGTGATGAAAGAGGCAGAAAATCAAAATTTAAGGCTGATTCTGAAATAATGTCCCACCAACATAAGCATAAGAAAACAATAAATGATAAAAGGAATAGTTACTCATCTTCTAAATCTGATTCAAGTAATGAAGACATAAATTATGACAGCAGTAACAGTGAATGTTTCTCTAAAAAGAGGAAACATAAGCATCATGAATAGATTACTGGGGAATTTAAAAAGATTAAGACACCTACTTTTAATGGCGAAAGTGAGAAGGGTGAGACAACAGAAGCTTGGTTGTTTGGAATGAAAAAGTACTTTAATATTTACGATTACTCTTCTCAACTGAAAGCCAAGATGGCTATTTATAATTTGACCGGGAAGGCAGATATCTAGTGGCAGGATCTTAAAAGAATCAAGAGCATAAAAGAAAAAGAAATAACTTGGACTATGTTTAAAAGTTTGTTTAAAAATAAGTTTTTGTCAGAACAGTACTTTGAAGATAAGTCAAAAGAGTTTTACGATTTAAAGTTGGGTACAATGAACATGAAAGAACTGTGCAGCAAGTTCCTTAGCTTGCTAGGGGACGTGCCCTATATGGTTGAGGAAAAGCCTAAAGTGCAAAGGTTTCTCAGTTGTTTACCTTTTAATATAAAAGATCGTATTGAGTATGATAATCCTTCCACTTTGGAAGAAGCCATGATGAAAGAAAATTTTTGTTTTGATCAAAATAGAAAAAGAGACGGAACAACTGGCTGGAAGAACAGTAAAACTAATCAGTATGATTATAAAAATAAGAATTTTTATCAGAAGGCTGGATGTTGGAGCATAGGCCGCAGCTATGGTAAAGCTGCCAAGTTTTGGGAAAAAGCACTAAGTTTTGAAGGAAAAGTGCTAATTTTGAGGAAAAGCACCATTTTTGGGCAGAAATGAACAGTGCATGGTATGGTGCCGGATGGACGAGCTCACCGCATATTATGGGCCAGAAATCGTGGGGCTCGCGTGCACAAGTCAAAGGAAAGAGTAAATGTGGCCGAGTAGAAAGCTCAACCACCACAATAAATGAAGCGGCGGAATAGAGGGTTCAGCTACCCTCATTAAGGAAAAGTACAGGAGTTATGGTTGCTCGGACCAAGGAAGAGCAACGGACCAAAGCATTGAAGGTGAAGGACAAGGAGCAAAGAACGATGAAGCGACGCCCATACCAGCGATCTGCGCCGAAAATAGAGGAGTCTGCAGGAAGCTGCGACGTGACTGCAAGAGGTGCCTACAGTACACCTAGCCGTGTCAGCGGTTAGGGTTTTTGGGGATCACTGTTGGGAAAGGCCCACAGTTTTTGTAAAGGTGCGACCCTCAGGGCCACCTATATATATGTGTAATTGGAAAAGGGAAAAGGGTTGGTTAGATAGTTAGATAGTGGATAGTCACTGAGTCACTTGTATTGTTGTGTCTTGTAAAGCTGTTACTGATCATTTTGTGCATGTAAGAAGGCCGCGATCTCACAGGAAGACCGCTTGGCGTAAGGGCCATTGTATGTATCGACCAATCGCAAGAGGACTGAGAGGGGAATGTAATTGTATGTCTTTGTCATTGTAATATCTGTAGAAGAAGAGAATAGATCTAAGAGAAGGGATCCCAGCTGTGTGTGTGGAGTTTCCCAGAAAGATCTAAGGTTGCAGCTGTGTGTGCAGCGGAACTGTGTTATCCCCATCTCAAGATAATATAAAACACAGTTCCCATGGACGTGGCTTCCCTCCTGGAAGTGAACCACATAATTCTTGTTGTTGTGGTGATACTTTATGTGATTTCATTTCTTTGCTTTACTGTCTATGTTCCCATGAATGTTTCGCTATCTTTATGAATGAGTATGTAAAGTAAATCCTTGAAGCTCCCTTAGAAGTGTACTTGTGCATTGTCGAAGGAGTCTGTAAGAACACTGTCACCGCAGTGCTTAAGGAGTGTGTTACTGCGCTATGGCACAAGGGCAGAGACGCTACATAGTGTCGAAGGTAGCGGGTAAAAGACTCGTGCGCAGGATCGAGCTACCGCGCAGCTCGCCTGAGAAGAGCGAATTTTGCGCTGTAGCGCTATGAGACATGTGAAAGAGTAAGACGCTCTATTCCGGGGTTACCTGCAAGAAGGGAAGGGAGAAGACTGTAGACTCCACACCACCTAGGTTAAGGAAACCTGATTCCTTAGCCCCCCCATAGCCACTTTGGGTGAGACTTCAGGCTGCTACGCAGCTCATTGCCGAAAGGGCCAGTGCGCCAAAGGGGTGTTTGTTGCTGCGCATCCTGAAAACCCGGTCTGTCCAGAAAGCAGCCAACAAATGGTTTCGTTGCCGGCTTTAACCTTATTATTTTGAAGGCAATGTGGTGCTGGAATCCTACAACTAAAGAAATTCAAGAGTGGTTTGATTGAAAGGCTAGAGAGTTCGCTGAACGTGAAAATAGAAGCCCTAGGCTTCAGACAGAGGACTGGTTGCAGAAGCATATTTATACTGAGCTTCACGAAATCTTCTTTGTAACATTTGCAATCGAGTTGCATGAGTGGGTATCCAAGCTAGCAGATACTGAACCCACTGTGCATGTTGATCGACCTATCGTTTGGACGCCTGAGCTAGTTAGCATTGTGAAGCGGGTAGATAATCTTATGTCCTGCGCAGTACAATTTTGGTTGAACAGTCTGCTGGAAGGTTTCATCACCGACTTTGCAGTAGATACGAGAAAGATCTTCAGTGAGGCTGAGAGGAGCTTCTTCAAAGCATACAGGGGTAAGTTCTTAAATTCTTTGAACTTGTGGATTAAAATGATCTTATATGAAAAAGGAAAACTATGCATAGCTTCCGATGAATAGCATAGACAAGTAATGTCCGCAGGTTCTGATAGTGATCTTGAAGTTATTGGTTATACTCGTAGCAGAAAACGGTATAAAGTAGGCCTCGACTAGCATTCTTTTGAGTCTAGCCCAGAAGATAGCCGAGCTCGTAGAGAGAGCCATATAGAGAGACAAGGGAGTACTCATATCCCTTATCACCCTTTTACACCGCAAAAGCCAGACGGGGCTCAGCATAACCCCGCAGTAACACCCTCTAGTATCCCACACGGTACTTCTAGTACCTCAGTGCCACCTTTGTTTAACCATCCCGGGGGTAGTGCCACAACACCTCCATGTCAACCTAGCGCAAGAAGGATGGGTGATGACATGAAGCTACCAACCTTTAGAGGAACAGGGCTAGAAGACCCTGAGCAGCACCGATTTCTATGTGAAGCCATTTGGACGATTAAGCAAATTAATGATGATGATGTTAAGCTGGTTCAGTTAGCAACCACACTAAGAGCCTTAACCTGGTTTATGAAATACTCAGCAGCACAGAATAGGACGCTTGCTGATGTAAGAAGTGCTATGATTAAAGAATTCAAGAAACTTAAATCAGAATCACAGTGCATAACAGAACTCAAAGACATAAAACAGTTACCTACAGAATCAGTATGGGACTTTGACCAGAAGTTCAAAGCCTTGATAGATCAAGTAAGCTTTGAGTTTGCACCACAGCAGCATAAGGAATGGTTCATTGCTGCGCTGCTCCCTCATATTAGACTTACTCTTATGCAACATAATCTCACTACTCAAGAACAAGCTCTAGAGATGGCTATGAAACTAGAAGCTTCACCAATTGCTAGAACAAGCAATGATGTTGCGCAGTTGCAGAACCAAATAGAAAACCTAACCTTGCAAGTGCATGATATTAAGAAAGGAAAGGATGTTAAAGAAGAAATTTGGTGTACAAAGTGTAGAGCACAAGGACATTCAAAGGACCATTGTCCTATTTTCATAGATTATATTGCAACTGGAGCACCTAACCCTTTACCACAGGCTCAGGGGCCTTGGTGTGAAATCTGTAGAACTAGAGGCCACAGACCACAAGAGTGTCACTTGTTACAGAAATATGTACAAACTCCAAAGAATCTATATTGCAATTTCTGTAAATCAGTAGGCCATGATGAGAACAATTGCAGAGCATATGACCTTATGATAGAAAGAAAACACGATGTTTATAGAGTATAGTCATAACTATAGGGACCCACAACAGGTCCGCAGTATGACCCAGCTCGCGAAGGCCTAGGAGGAAATTATAGGGGCCGAGGACGCATAGGATCTTTTGGTCATGGAAGAGGACAGATCACTTGCTATAACTGCGGAGCTCAAGGCCATTATGCAAGGGATTTCCAAAACCCTACAACCACCTGTAGATACTGTAAATCTTATGATCATGTCATTGAAGAATGCCCTCAGTTGATGGCCAAGATGCAAGAAAAGAAGCCACAGTTTAACCAGAATATTCAGTTGATTGCAACAGAAAAAAGAGAACTAGATCCCACAGTTAATATAGTGACGCGTAGTGGTGCAACCACTGGTACTCCAGAGTCGGGAACTGGAAAGCCAGCGACACAATGGGTGCGCCGCGCTAATATTAAACCATCCCTGCTTGACCTACAGAAGCAAAGAGAAGCATTCAAGCAAGCTCAAGAGTATTTCTCAGATCCGCGAGCTTCAAGTTCTGTCGCATTACTGCACAATGATATCAGACTGCATGTGCCAAGTCAAGAGAACCTTGTACAAGAGCAAGCCACTACATCTGGAAGGCATGATGAGGAGGATACACTAGGCAGTGTTCATGCTTCCCTGAGAAGCTGATTAAAGTTGTCGCGTAATGAAAAAGCAACTATGGAACTCCAACACCTGTTGGATCAGTGTCAACAATCTGCTTCGATGAACACACCGCAGCGTGCTGTTCATCAGATCAGGAGTCATACTAGAACTGGAAGAGAGATGAGACTCACAACGCAGATTGGAGCATTTGAAATGGACGAAGTCATTTTGGATTTAGGCTCAGAAGTTAATGTTCTCACCATGCAGACTTGGGAAAAGATGGGTAGCCCTCAGCTTATCAGATCTCCTATCCATCTAAGACTAGCAAATCAGCAACGAGTTTCTCCATTGGGCAGATTACCCAATGTACCCATTGATATTGAGGGAGTAAGAAGTTCTGTAGACTTTGAAGTAATCAAAATTCTGGATGACAGTAGACCTTACCCAACACTTTTAGGCATAGACTGGGCATTTGATAATCTGGCTATCATTAATTTGAAGAAAAGACAGATGACTTTTGAGGATAACCAAATTAGGGTCATTGCACCACTTGATCCCCTTCAAGGACCACGGTATATTGAACCCATTCGAGTAGAAGAAGAAGTGCACCACATGGAAAGTTTGTATCAGATGACTACTAGTCATAATGATTATGTCAATCCCACAGTGGATGGCCATATCAGCTGGCGATGCGATAGCTCGTGCGCATCAGATTCAGAAACAGGACTGGAAAACTAGCAGAATCGCTTACATGAGGTTTCTGCAATGCGTTGCGCCATGATGACTAAATCCATTCGATGGATTGGCACAGAATTGAATAACACTCCAATATTTGATGGTTTAACTGGAGTAAGTGAATTCATACATGCATATGAACAAGAAATCCCAGATGAGCAGCGCATACAAGCATTGGATGTAGCACTGTGCGCTACACCCACAATATGGTGGGGTGCGCATAAAAAAATATCGACACATGGCAAGACTGTCGCAGGTTGATACTGCGTAGATTTCAAGAGACTACAGTAGGAGTTTTGCGCAAATATGATGGATAGAGTGACCCCAGGTCACACGTTGAAGCATGTATTCAGCAATGGTCATATATTCTAGAGGATGAGTGGGTTCACCTATTCATCCACATGTTGGATATAGTTCCAAGGAACTGGTACACTGAACAGAATTGCGTAGAGGCACTATCACTTGGCCTCTCATGATTGAAAGTTTTCAACTCACTTTTAGCTTTGGGTTAGAACATCCAAGCATCGATAAATTTTTAAAGTGTATTAGAAAGAAGACATTTGGACAATGTCCTTTACAAGAGTATTCTCAACCAGATTGGGCTGTCCAGATGGAACATGCCCTGGAATGCTATAATTTCACCATTAAACCTTAAATTCCAAATTAAACCTTAATGCAGAGAGACAAGGTTTCATTCAGCGATTTTAGATTCAAGTTTAATAATCTAAGTTTCAAGCCAGAGTCGTAGATCCAAAATCGATCTCAAATTAAAATTCAAGTCCAAGACAAGATGCAGATCGGATTCGATCTTATGTTTGGAATCGCAGAGATTAGGGGGTACAGGGTCAGATTCGCACAACTGAAATCCTGGAATAGTGCAGGGGATAGCGAAATGTGGATCTCTGTCCTTATTGGGGTAGACGCAGAGACAAGATCAATTTGTAATTCAATTTATTGGAATTGGAAAAGTCAACAAAATGAGATCAACGCAGAGTATAAAAATCAAATGCAATTCAATCAATAGATCTGGAAATGTCCACAGTGATGGGATCGACACAGAGTTTTAAAATCAAATTGTAATCCAATTTATTAGAGTTGGAAACAATAATAAAATGGGATCAACGCAGAGCATAAAAATCGAAATGCATCACCAGCACTAAAACATTCAACAGATTTCGAAGGAAGTAGAGGGTTATTGAAACTCACAATAGCAGATCCTGGAAATGCCCATGGTTGAATTTACAAGAAATTATACAGATTTAAATTTCGAGTCGATTTAAAAGAAATCTTGGGTTCATCAGAAATTGGATATACAAATACTGTAATCGACCTTCCCATCGAGTCTCTCACATAACTCTTAACGATTAAAAGAAATATATATATAATAAGAAACAGAGTTATTATTTTGATGTACCAATCGAGTTTCATACAGAAACAGAGTTGTACATTCCTATTAACCAGATAGATTCATAAGCATAAGAAGAATGCAGAGATCAGAGTTTATTTCTTACAAAACCAGGTCGATATTTATTAAAGAAAATCGATATCCATCTCTATACAAAAAAAATTAACTAAAAGAACAATGTACCTGATTTGGTGGTTGAATTTAAGATTGAGTAGATAGTTGTAGCTGCAGCTAAATCGACCATCCGATTTCAACCTTGACGAAGATACCGACAACCCCTTTGGTTGAAATATGAGTCTGGTGCCCTCAAGGCTCGACCAGCTCTGATACCAAATGTAGGGCCCCTCCTCTAGATCCTTCCTGTTTAACCTGAAACTCAACCACTTGATACAAAAGAGATTAGAAAGCATAACGACTCGATAAATAAACTAAATAAATGAATAAACTAGCAAATTAAAACAAACCATAACCATAAGCAGCAAAGCTCATTTAACCATAGGAGAAGCAACCGTTAGCGTCGCCACCCAACCATAGGCTCATGCTTTCAGTCGCATGGCCTCCCCCGAGCTTTGGGTCGTAGAGCTCACACACGTTTTTCAGAAATCCAGCTTGGGTTTCCCTTCCCACCAGGATTTCTTAGCCAAACCCTTAGATAGAAGCAAGTCTTTGAGGCATTCGAAAATTACGACAATCGTCCAAATTATGGGGCCCCTTACCCATTCCTTAAGCCTTCCTTATAAAGGGAAATCTCCTGCGACACATGTCGCTTCATGCATAATTAAATATTTTTAATTATTTATTTAATTAAAACACTCACCCATCCAAGTGTCAGTTTCTCTGGGAAGTGCACCTACATCCCTAAGTTTGCTCTAGTTTGTCCCCCAGATATTTTAATCAACTCCTAGCTTTTAGTTGACTAGGTGTCTAATCTATTTTGCTCCTAAATAATAATTTCTATTAATTTAAATGCTCAACAAAATAACTATTCATGTGCAAATTTCTAAGCTATTGTTATGCATTTGCTAAGTAATAATCTAGAGTTATTCTCCTAAGTTTTTATGCAGTTTAATTTAACAACCAAACTCACTAGGATCACGGTGCCGCGTCGTTGGGCTCCTGGTTCCTTAATTTTATTTTATTTTTTAATCCCCTGACATGGCACCACTCCGTCGGGTCCAATCATCCATGGTTTCCATTCCTTGGCATGGTACCACCTCGTTGGGTCCTTGCATCCATTCTTTCCGTTCTTGACAGGGTACCGCATCGTTGGGCCCTTCTGCCACCATCTTTCCGTTTTGACTTGCGGGAACTCTTGTAGGGATTTTAGGAATCGTTACCATCCATCCTCCGTCTACATGCTATCTAGGGACTAATGGCGCTGAGGAGTGAGTCCGTTCTCACTACGCGCCCCTCAACTCGTACGTGACCAGCTCCGTCGTGGCCCACCTCGTACGTCCTCACGCATTCCTCTTGAGCAAGCGGATCAATGCTTATCTGCTCATGCGTGGTATTCTTGTCGAAAGTTGACATCATCGTCACTTCCCCTATGTGTGATTTACCCGTACTCTACGACCCTTCATATTCCTTTGTGTGTCCTTCGGTGAACCGTTTCACCTGTCGCTACACACATTTCTCACAAACATAAATCATTATTTGATTGATTTACAATCAATCGTAATCATAAATATACTCAAAATAAAATCAAAGGATTATTTTATTAATGTTTCAAACAGTCGGGTCACTAAGCAAGTGCCCTCAATGTCTGCAGTAGTCTAGGGGCACTACATACACCCCTACTTATTTAGAACTTCATCCCGAAGTTCAGAATAAATGCGGAAAGCTATGACGGATCTCAGTTGCATCCTCCCAAGTCACAAAGCTAGGACTGTAGCTGTCCTACAATACTTTGACTTAACCAATCAAGGCTAAGCATTTAAGCAAGAACTGATCAATCAATTATCCCAGTCCACACATATAATTCAATTCATTAATTCATTTATCAACTAAAGTCATGCACATCATCAGGTGATTCTCCCTTATTAAGACACATCCTAACTCGAAGCGCCACTTTATTGAAGTCTGTTCCGCTGGGTCACTCAACAGGTGCTCTTGAAGTCCATAGTCATTTTAGGGGCATTACATACACCCCCTCTTGTATAGAACTTCGTCCCGAAGTTTAAATTTTGTTCTCACCCTTACGACACTAGGCTTAACTTTTAATTTCCTATTCTCATCTTCTGTCATTCTATTCTATTTTTCTCCAATAATCATGGCTATAAGCACTAGTGGTTCTTATTATTAGTTTTCTATTTCGTCCAACATAGTTCCGATACATCCTCTGGAACTTAATCGTAATTTCACGTAATGCAAATCTAATAATACATTTAATAGTTGTCAATTCCAACATAGTTTTCCCATCTCTACTATTTATCTGCAAACATCCATGATGTCCAACTGATTTACCAGTTATGTTGCATCCATAACCATACCATAGTTTATTCAATCATCCTTTCGCATAACAAATCTAAACAAGAATTCCATCTGTGGGATATCCTTTCCCCCAATACAAAAAGGTAAACATCATGCCATATGGGGTAAAATACTGATGGTAAGTTATAATCACAGGCTAACAAATCAAGAGTGATTATCAAATATTCCAAAATCCAACTCCCAAAAGACTACATTTAAAGCCCCAACTGTTTGTATTAATGTTGTTTCTCAATTTGACGAGATTCTAAGCATCAGTACTTAGCGACTTAATCGAACATAGTAAACTTTAGCTTCTAGTCCTTTCTTCAATAATATCATGTCTTGATCAATGAGCTTATGACATTCTAACCTCATTTCATTGTTCATGTTGTCATAGGACCAGTTCAGCAGATTCATCAAGTTGCACACCGTGGGTTTTCTTAACCTCGCCGAGTTCCATATCGTGGGCTAGTCATCTTTTCATAGGCTTCACTATGTCAGGTGATTAGTATCATGGCATTATGCTCATCCTACTGGTCACATCAATATCTCATTTTTAAATTTTGAGTCGATTTCACCCTCTCGACAGTCTATCGAATTCCCAACAAAAAGAACCCTTACTCTAAGTGTAATTTCGTAAGGTATTTTTCTACTAAAGAATTATAACACATAATTCTTTAATATTCATGAGTAAGTAATATTCAACATTCATTCGAAAGGTTCATTTACAAGATACTCTTCTTTAATATAAAAGTACCTATAAATCCTTAATTTCTCAAATGAATGTTGTCTCTCATCTTGAGCATTTTTTGTTTTTTTCACCGATACACCCATGTTCTACATTAGTTTATACTACGATATCCTTCTAGGGATTTTAAACTCTTCACGCAAACATCGACAGTGTATAGTTAATTATACGTCTAAATGTTTTCATAACATTTCTACAATGCACATAAAAATAGTTGAACCCATTCAAGCTATCAATGACTTTATTTATACTTTGCATATATATACACATATATTGATTTTCTATCATTTCAATTTCCATTGTCATGTTTCTTCTTAAACTTGTAGAATATATCAATCCCACCATCATTTCCTCTTTCCACACATTCACATGGGTAACAATCAAGTGTGTTATACTCTTCGTGTATCTAAATGCTTAACGTTGATGTCAATCATTAACTTATATTAACAGAAATAAATATTTATATTAACATAAATAAATATTTATATTAACATAAATAAATATTTATATTAACATAAATAAATATAATCTAACTTTTGCTTAAGTCAACTATATATATACTACTCTTTTATATTAACATATGCACTTCTATGTGCCTCATCACAACTTAGCATTTGTTTGGCATAATAATACATGTGCTCTAAAATTAACTCACCCGACATTAACTTATATGTAAACATATATAAATGTAATCTACAAATATATAAATTGCTACATATGCTCTAGAATCAACTCACCTAACATTAACTTATATATAATCATATATAAATATAGTCTACAAATGTATAAATTTCCACTCTATCACAACTTAGCATTTGTTGGCATCAAGTAATATAACAAGGTCATCATATATCTTCTTTTAAACATTTATCATCTATTTCATTAAATGTAATTGACATAATTAAAGGTTCTTCTTTTCAATTCTACCTCAGAAATGCAAATTGACATAGAAGAAGCATTTTACTTCATTTCATTTCTATCTGGAAACATGAATGGACATAAATAAAAGCATTTTACTTCAATTCTACTCTTGAAGTATAAATTGACATGAATATGTGTATTTTACTTTTACCCTTGAAATGTAAATTGACGTAAATATAAGCACTTTACTTCTATATTTGAAATATAATTAAAATATTTTTTTTTTTAGTCAAACACAAAGAGAAAAGAGTAGTGAATTAAGAACACAGCCGAGTGCATCAGAAAGTCGAGCTCATTCTCTCAACGCTGAGTCACTTATGGCATACCATGCCAATACGCTGGTGGGGGTTCTCGACAATGGCAAACAGAGTTTCGTCCTACTCCTACTTAAGGACTATAGTTAAGGCGTTTTCTACATTAACTCCTTGAACTGCTAGTATTAACTTCGCCGACGATTCTGAGGGTGAAGTTCATCAAAGGTTAGATCTGGGTGCATGCACATTTAGGTTTTATAGTGGTAATTTCAATTAGTTAACAGTGAGCTACAAGAGATCTCATTCCTAGATTTGTTCTCTTATTCATTATCTTGACACATCACATGAATTCGAAAGATAGAGTACACACTGTTCGACATAAACAATACGCATCACGATTTCGTATCCGGAAACACCTCCCCAATTTAATTAAATAGAACACAGAGGTTTAAATAGGCAATTCTCCATCACGAATTTTTGGATCTAGAAACGCATTCCCCATTCAATTAAATAGCACACAGAGATTTAAATGAACCACTCAGATCGACTTCAAGGGAAAAAAAAAAATATCAAAACAATTATGGAGACGTACGTATAAAGGATGCAACAGAGTTTAAGTGAATGGAAATTGGGTCCGTTCGTCTCCATTCATAGAAGAAGATATAAAAAACCACAACATCTAGGGAACCATGCGATAAAGTCTCCAGTAACCATGCGGCCTGCGCAGCTGGTCATGTAACTGACAGGCTAGTCAATCAGGATTCGAATACAGTTTTGGCATAAATGAATATCATAAATCTACTACGATTTCGAACCAGTTTACACCAAAAGAAGGGATCTAACACTGCTTAGATTCCAGCAGAACCAAAAAGGCTTGATCTACCATGATCTTTAGCACAATGGAAATAAAAGAGTTAAAAGAAATATACATCGTTCCTTTATCTAGTTAATTAATCAACAAAGGTCTAACGCTGCCTAAAATTTCTAGCAAAAAGAGGCGAGATCAAACATGATTTCTTTATAGACAAACTCATGCATACAAACTAAGGGACTGAGATTCATTCCCAATTCACGCCTTTCCTAGACAGAGTATGCATTATTGGAAAATACAGCCTTCATAATATTAAATCCTGGAACTAGCCAATCGCTATCTTCCAACGTTTTCTCAAAAGGGATCAACACAAACTCCATACATTTTTCAAAGATAAAATGTTTCCCCAAAGGGATCAATGCAACAAGAAGGTGGTAGATCAATACAAAAAAAACAGATTCTACGGTCTCGATACAGCATATCGATAAAAACGACTCGACAAGGGAAAGTAATCAGATCAGTTTAGGAAAATGCAGCATACATGGTTCACACTCTTCCTATCTAAATCATATCACTATCCTCCCAACGTTTCCTCAAGAAGGAGCATACAATCCACATAAATTTAAATACAGAAAACAATTCAATGTAGAAAGAAAACCAATCCGATCAGTTCAGAAAAATGCAGCATACCTGGTTCACGTTTTTACTATCTCACACGACATAAAATTAAATGTGACCATTTAAACCACAGGGATCTAGCCTCTCGGCTATCCCTCACGCATCCAACAGCAGAAATCCTCAGTAACAGGAATCGGACTCAAAACAAAAGAACATCAAAAACCCCGAGCTTCTTCTTCGCAGGGATCATCTCTCCATCCTTTTTGCCCTTATATGCAGATCTCATATATATAACCAAGCCTCTCCAGTATGACGAACCCCCTCTATTCTTTGGGAGGTTGCTATAAAACAATTTACACACAATTTGGGGAAATCGTTTGCTCCTAGAAAAGGTATACGCAGAGATTTTGCATAAACCGTATCCCAACAGAATGAACTAGGATCAGGCTCTGTTCGTCGATCTGGTAAATCTGGGAACGCCATTAGTTTGAAACCAACCACTGAGATTAAAATCAAATGCCAAGGTTTGATTTCTAATGCTCTTGAGTTTTCAAAACGAAACGCCAGGATCTCCATTGAGATACTATGAATTGAAATCGAAGAAGCTAAGTTCCAAATTCGAATACCTTTCAGAGTTATTTATAGATCCAGTTACTAGATCTGGAAACGTCAGGGATTGGGATCAACGCAGTCCCTTTAAGATTAGAAGTAACTCAAATGTTTAGATCTAGAAGCATCAAAAGATGGGATTATCGCAGTCCCTTAAAGATCAGTTTGTAAGACTGATTATTAGATCTGAGACACCATGAATCGATATGCAGGGTATTTGATATACAACGAATGAGGGGAAAACAATTTTAAATGAAATCTGGAAACGAAATCATAATACAAACAGGGTTTTAAAATAAATAATTACAGAGTTTGAATAACACGGGCGTTGATAGATTGAAAACTTAATAATTATTTTCCCAATGGAATCGCACAGGTGTTGGCAGATTGAACTTAATAATCAATTTCCAAAATGAAAACGCACAGGCGTTGGCAGATTGACAACTTAATAATTATTTTCCAAGTGGGATTGCACAGGTGTTGGCAGTTGAATCTTAATGATCATTTTCCAAATAAATCGCACAGGTGTCTTTCCTTAGACTTGGACGATTCTGGCAGTCGAAGTTGAAATACACGAATTCAAATATGCGTCTCATCAATAATGCATTGAGTTTTAGCAAGATTAGGTCCGCTGAAAGGAATTCGATCTCATGAACGGGGATTGTTAAAGTTTAAATAAAAACCTACTATGATTCTGGAAAACACTCTTCATCATGAAACACACAGAATTTCTAGTATCTTAAATAAAATTCGTGACACAATTCTGGAATGGCCTGCCTTCATCATAAAACACAGAGCATTTTTAAAAGCTCAGATCGACCTCAAGAAAACAACAACAATTCTGGAACACATAAAGGATGCAAACAGAGTTCTAATTCTTGGATCCAAATCGTCCTGATGAAAAAAATTATTCTGGAAACGCATAAGCAATATACACAGGTTTTAAATAATTTTGAACCAAATTGATCTTGAAGGAATAAATCTGGAAACGTTGGTCAAATTAAAATGGATACAAGAGGATGTAATGATCAAACTACAATTCATATTACAAATTCTGGAACTTGTCATTCAATCCCGAATTTGGAAATACAGAGATTTTTCAAAGTTCGAGTGTCAATCAAGTGTAAGCAAGCAATTATAATTCGTTTTGTGGATCTTGGAAACACGCAACCATTTTGGGAATGGAATACCAAACGTAAGGTTTTAATGGACAGTTTTATAATTCATGTTAAGATCTTTGGAGACGATAATAACAGTTGGACTAATACGGATTTTAAAGAACAAAACACAAGTCAATCTGCTAGATATTAAAAGAAAATAGGATCAACGCAGGTTTTACAGAACAATTTAAAAAATCAATTTATATTAGCCTGGAAACGCCTACGAAAAAGGGTTCAAACGCAGACATTTAAAGAGTAGTTGTAATTCGATGCATTGACCTGGAAACACCATTAAAAATGAAATACAGAGTTTTATTAAATTCCAAATTAAACCTTAATGCAGAGAGACAAGGTTTCATTCAGCGATTTTAGATTCAAGTTTAATAATCTAAGTTTCAAGCCAGAGTCGTAGATCCAAAATCGATCTCAAATTAAAATTCAAGTCCAAGGCAAGATGCAGATCGGATTCGATCTTATGTTTGGAATCGCAGAGATTAGGGGGTACAGGGTCAGATTCGCACAACTGAAATCCTGGAATAGTGCAGGGGATAGCGAAATGTGGATCTCTGTCCTTATTGGGGTAGACGCAGAGACAAGATCAATTTGTAATTCAATTTATTGGAATTGGAAAAGTCAACAAAATGAGATCAACGCAGAGTATAAAAATAAAATGCAATTCAATCAATAGATCTGGAAACGTCCACAGTGATGGGATCGACACAGAGTTTTAAAATCAAATTGTAATCCAATTTATTAGAGTTGGAAACAACAATAAAATGGGATCAACGCAGAGCATAAAAATCGAAATGCATCACCGGCACTAAAACATTCAACAGATTTCGAAGGAAGTAGAGGGTTATTGAAACTCACAATAGCAGATCCTGGAAACGCCCACGGTTGAATTTACAAGAAATTATACAGATTTAAATTTCGAGTCGATTTAAAAGAAATCTTGGGTTCATCAGAAATTGGATATACAAATACTGTAATCGACCTTCCCATCGAGTCTCTCACATAACTCTTAACGATTAAAAGAAATATATATATAATAAGAAACATAGTTATTATTTTGATGTACCAATCGAGTTTCATACAGAAACAGAGTTGTACATTCCTATTAACCAGATAGATTCATAAGCATAAGAAGAATGCAGAGATCAGAGTTTATTTCTTACAAAACCAGGTCGATATTTATTAAAGAAAATCGATATCCATCTCTATACAAAAAAAATTAACTAAAAGAACAATGTACCTGATTTGGTGGTTGAATTTAAGATTGAGTAGATAGTTGTAGCTGCAGCTAAATCGACCATCCGATTTCAACCTTGACGAAGATACCGACAACCCCTTTGGTTGAAATATGAGTCTGGTGCCCTCAAGGCTCGACCAGCTTTGATACCAAATGTAGGGCCCCTCCTCTAGATCCTTCCTGTTTAACCTGAAACTCAACCACTTGATACAAAAGAGATTAGAAAGCATAACGACTCGATAAATAAACTAAATAAATGAATAAACTAGCAAATTAAAAAAAACCATAACCATAACCAGCAAAGCTCGTTTAACCATAGGCGAAGCAACCGTTAGCTCCGCCACCCAACCATAGGATCATGCTTTCAGTCGCATGGCCTCACCCGAGCTTTGGGTCGTAGAGCTCACACACGTTTTTCAGAAATCCAGCTTGGGTTTCCCTTCCCACTAGGATTTCTTAGCCAAACCCTTAGATAGAAGCAAGTCTTTGAGGCATTCGAAAATTACGACAATCGTCCAAATTATGGGGCCCCTTACCCATTCCTTAAGCCTTCCTTATAAAGGGAAATCTCCTGCGACACATGTCGCTTCATGCATAATTAAATATTTTTAATTATTTATTTAATTAAAACACTCACCCATCCAAGTGTCAGTTTCTCTGGGAAGTGCACCTACATCCCTAAGTTTGCTCTAGTTTGTCCCCCAGATATTTTAATCAACTCCTAGCTTTTAGTTGACTAGGTGTCTAATCTATTTTGCTCCTAAATAATAATTTCTATTAATTTAAATGCTCAACAAAATAACTATTCATGTGCAAATTTCTAAGCTATTGTTATGCATTTGCTAAGTAATAATCTAGAGTTATTCTCCTAAGTTTTTATGCAGTTTAATTTAACAATCAAACTCACTAGGATCACGGTGCCGCGTCGTTGGGATCCTGGTTCCTTAATTTTATTTTATTTTTTTAATCCCCTGACATGGCACCACTCCGTCGGGTCCAATCATCCATGGTTTCCATTCCTTGGCATGGTACCACCTCGTTGGGTCCTTGCGTCCATTCTTTCCGTTCTTGACAGGGTACCGCATCGTTGGGCCCTTCTGCCACCATCTTTCCGTTTTGACTTGCGGGAACTCTTGTAGGGATTTTAGGAATCGTTACCATCCATCCTCCGTCTACATGCTATCTAGGGACTAATGGCGCTGAGGAGTGAGTCCGTTCTCACTGCGCGCCCCTCAACTTGTACGTGACCAGCTCCGTCGTGGCCCACCTCGTACGTCCTCATGCATTCCTCTTGAGCAAGTAGATCAATGCTTATCTGCTCATGCGTGGTATTCTTGTCGGAAGTTGACATCGTCGTCACTTCCCCTGTGTGTGATTTACCCGTACTCTACGACCCTTCATATTCCTTTGTGTGTCCTTCGGTGAACCGTTTCACCTGTCGCTACACACATTTCTCACAAACATAAATCATTATTTTATTGATTTACAATCAATCGTAATCATAAATATACTCAAAATAAAATCAAAGGATTATTTTATTAATGTTTCAAATAGTCGGGTCACTAAGCAAGTGCCCTCAATGTCTACAGTAGTCTAGGGGCACTACATACACCCCTACTTATTTAGAACTTCGTCCCGAAGTTCAGAATAAATGCGGGAAGCTATGACGGATCTCAGTTGCGTCCTCCCAAGTCACAAAGCTAGGACTGTAGCTGTCCTACAATACTTTGACTTAACCAATCAAGGCTAAGCATTTAAGCAAGAACTGATCAATCAATTATCCCAGTCCACACATATAATTCAATTCATTAATTCATTTATCAACTAAAGTCATGCACATCATCAGGTGATTCTCCCTTATTAAGACACATCCTAACTCGAAGCGCCACTTTATTGAAGTCTGTTCCGCCGGGTCACTCAACAGGTGCTCTTGAAGTCCATAGTCATTTTAGGGGCATTACAGCAAGATACATCATCACAACTACTGAATACCTCACCAGATGGGCTGAGGTGAAGCCAGTTAAGAATTGCAACGTTGTCACTGCCGCGCAGTTCATTTTTGAGAATATTGTCACTAGATTTGGATGTCCACTGATTCTAATGAGTGATCAGGGCACACATTTCCTGAACGAGACTATAGAGGTCCTTACTGAAGAATTCCACATTAGTCACCATAAGAGTACACCCTGCCACCCTCAAGCTAATGGTACAGTGGAGGCATTCAATAAGATTCTGGAGAATGCCCTGACCAAGATCTGTAATCAACAAAGAGATGATTGGGACCTTAGAGTCACAGCTGTGTTATGGGCTTACAGAACCACATGCAAGAAATTAACAGGTCACACACCTTTTAGTTTGGTGTATGGACAAGAAGCAGCCATGCCCATGGAATACATTGTTCCCATTCTCAGAATTGCTCAAATTACAGAAATGGAAGATACTAATACTATGAGTGAAAGGCTATCACAATTGGTTGCCTTAGAAGAAGACAGGCTTTTAGCTGGATTCCATCAACAAGTACAGAAGGCGAGACAGAAGGCTTGGCATGACAAGCATATTAAGAATAAAGTCTTTCAGGAAGGAGACTTGGTACTCCTTTATGATAGTAAATTCATCAAGTTTCCAGGCAAGTTTCGTGTACATTGGTTAGGCCCTTTTCAAGTGATGAAGATAACAGAAGGTGGAGCAGTTCAGCTTGTGAATCTTAATGAAGAGTTGCTGCCCACAATGATCAACGGGAGTTAGCTCAAGCTTTATCGCAATGGCCACTCCACCCCGTCGACCTAATCAGTTGCTAAAGTCGTGTAGATGTCCAGTGTAGTTGAAAGAGGCATCGCACTTATCAGTCTACACGAAAGTCGCGAGACATTTTCAGTCTCTGGTTTCCCGCGCAGTTCCTCGAAGCATCCGCGTAGTCAATAAAGCCTGTTTTGAGCGAGCCTATTTTCGCTCTTGCGGAGTTCCCCGGGTTGTCGAACTTTCACTCTCGCGGAGTTCCCTGTTGTCGATTTGTCGCTCTTGCGGAGTTCTCCTCGCCGTGGAGCCCTCCATGTGCACTGATACCCATGCTGAAGTTACCCACCGAAAATTTGAAATTGCGGTAGTTCTGTAGCCGTGTCTGAGTCTTAATGAAGGATGAGACCGCCATCTAATTGTACTTGCTCTATCAGATTCGGCTTGATTTCCCTAAGATTCGCATTTAATTAAGGAGCCGAAGGCCTTAGCTCATCTCCCGAAGGCTGCCAGAGCCCATCCCTCGCATTTAGTGCACCACAGAGGCGTGGGGGGAGGGGGGTTGTCAACTCATCTGCTTAGGCGCCAACGGTTATTAGCACCACTTATTTGCATCTGCTACTGCCCTCAGCTATAAATACCCCTCATTCGTATATGCTTAGGTTACTTTTCCTTGCTACTGCGTTGTATAGTTGTCCTGTTTGAGAGTCTAAGCCATTGTTTTCAGAGCCGTGTCGTGCAAACTGCTTCCCTCTGCTTTCAGAGTTCGCATCCTATGATGTTCCACCCTCTTCTATTCAGTGTTTGTCGTGTATGCTGGTTCATGACGGAGAACCTGTCAACTAAAGAATTCATCCGTCACTTCAGACATAGAGGGTTAGACTTCGATATGGGTACCCCGATCAAGATTGTCGAGCTTCCTAGTTTCCCTGATCCCAGACAGTCCCCGGGCACACAAGGGCATCTCAACAACAACATCAGCAGCACCAGCAGCCGGAGGAACCCGTTCCAGATCCCTTGGACGCTCTAGTTAACTACATTCCTCCACGCCCAGATGATGCACCCGAGGTGCGTATTCCCAAGAATGACAAGTATTTGATTCCGCTGCCACCAATGGTGGAAATCGTGCAAGAAGAAGGATCCTTGCTTGGACATCTCCTGCTAGTTAAGTTTTCTGACTTCAACTTGGGAGATTATAGAACGTATCCTCAGTTCATGCCAGATCACTATCTGACAGTGGTCCATAATCCTGTTAAGAAGATTGATGAATTCGTCCCACAGGAATTTGCAGTAAATCTAGAAAAGCCTGGATTATTGAACTTGTTGAAGCTATCGCACTTCGGGCGTAGCAATGAAGTTAATGCGGTTGTCAAGGTCCTGTTATCCTGTGTTCACAGTGGTTATCTTTGGCTAGGGAGGCCAATTGATCTGAATGTGGACCTGATTCATTGAATTACCGGCCTATCTAAGGTTGGTAGGGACCCCAACGTTCATTTCGTTGGTAAAGACAAGGACTGAAAGCTAGCTGCACAGGTGGTGCAGAAATACAAATTGTCGAGAGGAGGTCGGGCTTATGACCTCACTGTAGTTGAAGATGAAGCACTCAGATTCACAGGCAGTCTACTCGCAGGTAGACTTTTAACGAAGTGCTGACCTAAAGAAGTCCCTGGAGCTGTTGTAGAGCTCGCAGTTGCAGCTGCGGAGGGTGAGCAGTATAACTGGTGTCTCTTCCTCCTGAATACATTCTTGGAAGACTGCTGGAACGTTTAGGACACCACCAATCAGCTGTTCCATTTCTCTTGGCTCCTGATCTTGTGTGCCTTTGTCGGGTGGAAGGAACCGCCCAACACTCAGTTTCTTCCGCGCCGCTCAGGAGAGGTTAGAGGGATGCGCTATGTCAACCTCTGGGATTCTAATAATCCCGTGAAGCGCAAGATGAACCGCGTCGTGTTCTTCGAGTATTACCATCTTCTCAGGGATACCATCCTGCAGATGCCGAGGCTTACTGAGGAGACAACAGAACTCTATGGAACGAAGTTGGTCTTTTCTGCCAACTTGCATGAAATCTATTTCCGCCCTCGTGGAATTCAGTCGAAAGAATGGGCCGTAGGGCTCTACCGAATGACTACCCAAGATGTGGAGGACACTGTGAAGTCCTGGCCAGATGAATGGAAGCAGGCCGCTGATGTCGCTGCCACGATGCCACCCCTTGAGGCGCTAGAGAAAGATAAGGGAAAGGAAAAGAATGCACAGAAGAATGATGAAGGTCCGTCAGGACCGGCTACCAAGAAGCAGAAGCTGTCGCACCCCGCAGAAGCGACTAGAGATCCCTATGAGACCCTTATCGTGGGGATTAACCAGTATTTGAAGGAACAATTTCACGAGCTGCGTGCCCCTCAGGCCAATATCAGAAGTGCTCTGGACCTGCAGCTCGTGGAGTTGAAAGGTCTTGCAGGACGAGTTGCGCAGACCCATGCGCCAGCATCTGGCTCGCAGGCGCCACAAGCATCTACAAGCACCGAGCGGGTTGAAATACCTACAGAAAGGCACACTGTCGTCCACATCCTGCCTGCAAGCATGACACTCCCGGATCCTTTGGCTGCACCGCAGGTAAGCGCGGTTGGCCCTGTTGAAATAAATTTGTCACTAATTCCGTTGGAAACTCTACAGTTGGTTCACGAGTAGGTCTCTACTGAGCTGAGAGCTAGGGAGCTATCCACATTCCATGCCAATCAAAGACTGCAGACGCAGGAAGTAGAGCTAAGGGCAGGCTATAAGGAGATCTCTGCGCAGCTTGAACTTCACGAAGCGCAAGACACTGGGCTAAGGAATGCCGTCGATGAAATCGCCCAGGAGCTGCCAGCCTGCCAGATTCAACCAGACCTTCCTTTAGTTGAGAAAGTGCAACGCATTGGCAAAAGGGCACAAGCCCTAGAACAACAAGTAGTTGCTATGGCTGAGGACCATAGAAATCAACTCGCCGAGTTGGAAGCTCGTGTCATAGTGCCTCCCGTAGAAGAGAAGCAAGAACGACTTGAAGCACTGCGCATAGCTTCTACCCAAATGAAGTCCAGAACAGATGAAGCCCAGCAGTTAATGACGCAAGCTATGCAGGCTTGGGCTGAGCTCGAGAAGCTCCCTTCTAAAGTTTCCCTTTTGGAACAGGTGGAAGCAGTAGAACAGTCCCTAACTATTCTGAACAAAGAAGCTAAGCCCTTGGAAGGCTTAGCCAAAATGAGAAAGATGAGCGAAGTCCGCAAAGTCCAGCAAGAACTGCACAGGCTCAGAAACAAAGATGCTACTCTCGCCAACATCATTCAGCCGTTTATGGATGAGTATGCTGAACTTGCTGCCCAAGCAGAGGCCAAGGTCAAAGCATTTGCTGAGTCTCAAGAGTTGGTCGATGGCGCAAAAGGAGAAGAAGTTACTTCAAACCTGGTGCAGACAGCCACAAAGTGCGTCCAAGACATGGACTCCGCTATTGCACAGTGGAAGCAAGCTTTTGCTGCGACCCAAGCAAAGTCAGATGCACAACTAAAACATCCACAAGCTAGTGCGAGTGGCTCGGGGATGAGCCACAAGTAAGTGTTAGGGGCCTGTTGGAGCATAGGCCACAGCTATGGTAAAGCTGCCAAGTTTTGGGAAAAAACACTAAGTTTTGAAGGAAAAGTGCTAATTTTGAGAAAAAGCACCATTTTTGGTAAGAAATGAACAGTGCGCGGTACGACGCCAGATGGACGAGCTCACTGCAGATTACGGGCTAGAAATCGCGGAGCTCGCGTGCACAAGTCAAAGGAAAGAGTAAATGTGGCTGAGTAGAAAGCTCAACCACCACAATAAATGAAGCAGTGGAATAGAGGGCTCAACTACCCTCATTAAGGCAAAGTACAGGAGTTATGGTTGCTCAGACCAAGGAAGAGCAATGGGCCGAAGCATTTAAGGCGAAGGACAAGGAGCAAAGAACGATGAAGCAGCGCCCATACCCGCGATCTGCACCGAAAATCGTGGAGTCTGCAGGAAGCTGTGACGTGACTGCAAGAGGCACCTACAATACACCTAGCCATGTTAGCAGTTAGGGTTTTTAGGGATCACTGTTGGGAAAGGCCCATAGTTTTTGTAAAGGTGCGACCCTCAGGGCCACCTATATATATGTGTAATTGGAAAAGGGAAAAGGGTTGGTTAGATAGTTAGATAGTGGATAGTCACTGAGTCACTTGTATTGCTGTGTCTTGTAAATATGTTACTGATCATTTTGTGCATGTAAGAAGGCCGTGATCTCGCAGGAAGACCGCTTGGCGTAAGGGCCATTGTATGTATCGACCAGTCGCAAGAGGACTGAGAGGGGAATGTAATTGTATGTCTTTGTCATTGTAATATCTGTAGAAGAAGAGAATAGATCTAAGAGAAGGGCTCCCAGCTATGTGCGTGGAGTTTCCCAGAAAGATCTAAGGCTGCAGCTGTGTGCGCAGCGGAACTGTGTTATCCCCATCTCAAGATAATATAAAACACATTTCCCGTGGACGTGGCTTCCCTCCTGGAAGTGAACCACATAATTCTTGTTGTTGTGGTGATACTTTATGTGATTGCATTTCTTTACTTTACTGTCTATGTTCCCATGAATGTTTCACTATCTTTATGAATGAGTATGTAAAGTAAATCCTTGAAGCTCCCTTAGAAGTGTACTTGTGCATTGTCAAAGGAGTCTGTAAGAACACTGTCGCCGCAGCGCTTAAGGAGTGTGTTACTGCGCTGTGGCACAAGAACAGAGACGCTACATAGTGTCGGAGGTAGTGGGTAAAAGACTCGTGCGCAGTTTCGGAGCTACCGCGCAGCTCGGTTGAGAAGAGCGAATCCTGCGCTGTAGCACTGTGAGACCTGTGAAAGAGTAAGATGCTCTGTTCTGGGGTTACCTGCAAGAAGGGAAGGGAGAAGACTGTAGACTCCACACCACCTAGGTTAAGGAAACCTGATTCCTTAGCTCCCCCATAGCCACTTCGGGTGAGACTTCGGGCTGCTGCGCAGCTCGTTGCCGAAAGGGCCAGTGCGCCAAAGGGGTGTTTGTTGCTGCGCATCCTGAAAATCCTGGTCTGTCCAGAAAGCAGCCAACACTGGAGGTTTTAAGAAGAATTTTAATAACAGAAATTTTCCTAATAATTATCGAAATAATGCATCTCAGAACTCTACTGCTACAAGAAATGTACCTAATAATAATAATCACAGCAATAACAATAATAATAACAACAAGTATGCCGAAAAAAGGGACCCATAAAGTGCTATGAATGTGGCGGACCACATAAGAGAGCAGATTGCCCACGCAACAAGAGGACAACCAACAACATTCATACTATGCAAGCAGAACCTATAGTTGGAGATATCGCAAGAGAAATTCCTAATATAAATGCAGCATTGGAGAACCGTCAAGCAAACCATCAAACATCCATGGTCGAAATTGAAGGTATGATACAAAACAAGTCTATTTCTATTTTAATAGATCCAGGTGCAAATTTAAGTTATATTTCACCTACTTTAGTAAACCGTTGCAAGTTGAAAACAGAAAAATTTGATAATGCATGGTTAGTTCGTCTTGCAACAGGAACTAAAAGAAAGGTTACAGATTTTGTCAAGAATTGTGAAGTATTTTTAAGTCAGTTGAAAATGCAAGTTAATCTGAATGTTTTACCCTTAGGGTCATATGATTTGTTGATAGGCATGGATTGGCTTGAACAACATAGAGTTATACTAAATTGTTATGATAAATATTTTACATGTATAAATAATGAAATTAATTTAGAAACAGTAAAAGGAATTCATAGGCATATTTCAGTAAGGCAGATTTCTGCCTTACAAGTAAAGAGAGTTACCAGAAAAGGTTGTAAATTGTTTGTTGTTAATGATGTTAATGATGAGTATACATCTAAAGAAGACAAGTTAAAACTAGAGGATATTCCCATCCTTAGGGACTTTTCTGATGTATTCCTCGAAGAAATTCCAGGATTACCTCCGAAAAGAGAACTTGATTTCACCATTGGGTTAGTACTCGGTGCGGTACCAAACTCGAAGGCCCCCTATAGGATGAATATTATGGAGTTAAATGAGTTAAAATATCAGCCGAAAGAATTAATAGATAAAAAATACATAAGGCCCAGTGTGTCCCCTTGGGGAACACCGGTAATATTTGTTAAAAAGAAGGACGGTACTATGCGTTTGTGCATTGACTATCGTCAGCTTAATAAAATGACAATTAAGAACCGGTATCCCTTACCCCGCATAGATGATCTATTTGATCAAGTACGCGGAGCAGAGATATTCACTAAAATTGACTTAAGGTCGGGGTATCATCAAGTCCAGATAAAAGACGAGGACATATTCAAAACTGCATTCAGAATGCGTGATGGACACTATGAGTTCGTAGTTATGCCTTTTGGGCTAACCAATGCACCGACAGTGTTCATGTGTTTAATAAACAACGTTATGCATAAATATTTGGATAAGTTCGTAGTGGTATTCATTGATGATATCCTGGTTTACTAAAAAACTAAAGAAGAACATGACGAACATTTAAAAATAATTTTACAAGTACTTAGAGATCATCAGCTTTACGCTAAGTTCAGTAAGTGTGATTTCTATAAAGATAAAATTCAGTATTTGGGTCATACAATTTCTAAAGATGGTATTTCTGTTGATCCTGATAAAATAAAAGCAATAAATGAATGGCCTATCCCTAAAGATATAACTGATGTACGGTCATTCATGGGAATAACGAGGTATTATAGAAATTTTATTGAAGGGTTCTCTAGAATTGCTAATCCCATCACTTCTTTGCAGAAGAAAGGGAAGAAATTCATATGGGATCAAAAGTGTTAAGACAACTTTAATAAGTTAAAAGAATTGTTAACTACTGCACCCATCTTAAAAATTGCAAATCCTAATAAGGATTTTGTCGTATGCACGGATGCATGGAACGAAGGTCTTGGAGGGGTCTTAAGTCAAGAAGGTCATGCAATTGCTTTTGAGTCAAGGAAGTTAAAAATACATGAAAAGAATTATGCAACGTATGATCTTGAGTTGGCAGCCGTGATACATGCTTTAAAAATGTGGCACCATCATTTGATTGGAAGAAAATTCATTTTAATGACTGATAATAAGGGTTTAAAGTATTTATTGGATCAAACAAATCTTAACGCAAGGCAAGCTAGGTGGTTAGCTTTCCTTAGCGAGTATGATTTTGAGATTCATCACATTAATGGAAAGGAAAATAAGGTTGCTAATGCATTGAGCAGAAATGCTAGATTGAGTTTTGTGGCAACAATTAGTACTTTTAAAACTGATCTGGAAAATCAGATCGAAGAAGGAATTAAGCAAGACGAAAATTACCAAAAATTACATGATAAAGTGGCTGAAAATGTTATAACAGATTACAGTATTAATGAAAAGGCTTCTTAACTTACAAAAACAGAATTTATGTGCCTAATTTTTCGAAGGTTAAGTTGTTGATTTTAGATGAAGTACACAAGAGTCCTTATTCAGGGCATCTTGGTTATCAGAAAATGATAACTATGTTAAGAAAGGAGTATTTTTGGCCCAACATGAAGAGTGAAGTTGCTGAATATATAGCTAGATGCTTTGACTGTCAGACTATTAAAGCTGAACATCAACATCCAGCTGGGCTATTGCAGCCCTTACCAATTCCAGAATGGAAATGGGAAATTATAAGCATTGACTTTATTATAGGTTTTCCTAAAAATCAAAAGCAAAATGACTCAATTATGGTTGTTGTTGATAAACTTAGTAAAGCTATTCATTTTATTCCTGTTAAAACTACTTTCAAGGCTTCTAACATTGCAGATATTTTCATGAAGAAATTTTTTCACTTGCATGGAATTCCAAAGGTAATTATTTCAGAGCGAGACTCTAAGTTCACCGGTAACTTTTGGACATCACTGTTTAAAGGATTAAATACTAAATTAAATTTCAGCACTTCTTTTCACCCACAAACTGATGGTCAAACAGAAAGAGTAAATCAGATTTGGAAAACATGTTAAGATTGTATGTTAAAAATCAGCCATCTAAGTGGGAAGATTACTTGCACTTAGTAGAATTTGCCTATAATAATAATTATCAAGCATTTGCTAAGTTAAGTCCATTTGAAATTTTATATGGAAGGAAATGTTGTACACCAATTTCTTGGGATAATTCTATAGACAGATTGATGTTAGGACCAGATTTATTGAAAGAAATGGAGCTAACTGTGAAACAGGTTCAAGGTAACTTAAAAGTTGCCCAAGATCGGGAGAAAAGCTATGCTGATTTGAAACGCACAGAAAGAGAATTTCAGGTAGGAGACCATGTTTTTATAAAGGTAAAGCCCAAGAAAAGTTCTTTGAAGCTTGGGAGCTGTGCTAAATTAGCACCAAGGTATTGTGAATCCATTCGAAATCCTATCAAGGATAGGAGTTGTTGCATATCAATTGGCATTGCCATACAATTTAAAAATCCACAATGTTTTTCACGTTTCTGTTTTAAAGAAGTATGTGCATGATGCTACTCATGTGCTGAATTGGAATGACATACAGTTGGAACTCAAAGGAGATTTTCAGGTGGAACCGGACTGTACTCTTGACCGGAGGAAAATTATGCTTCGGAATCGCACCATAGGGCAGGTAAAGGTGCAATGGAAGCACCTTAGCCCTGATGAAGCTACTTGGGAACTGGAAAGTAATATGCGGGAAGCATATCTAGTTTTGTTCCATGAGGAACTTGATGATGAATAAGCAACATCGAGGATGATGTTGAGCTTAAGAGGGGGTGTTTGTAACATACCCTTTTATCTAGAAAACATTTTGTGTTAACAAACATTATTATAACTTTTATTGTAAAGTTTCATGTTGGACAAGTGTCCAAGGATGACTGTAATTTGCACAATATATTATTATTAAATAAATAAAATAGGAGACAAACACCTAAGAGGATTGTTGAAAGAGTGGTTACTGATCCACTAGGTGGAATGGAATCTGGAGTAGAAGGCAATGGACAAGTGGAAGCATCATGATGCAACTAACTAGCTATTGGTGTGGGAAAACTCCCTTGAAATGTGGTCATAGTGCCCTGAAAGATGGGACTAGAGATTGAGGCTCATTTATTCCAAACTGACCACTAAAATACCTAGGCATTCTATATAATAGCCATCAAATATTGAACTAAGGTTCATCACTTTTCCTGACAAGGAAATTTACCTTGGGTTTTTGCTGTGTTTGCACCCAAGAGATTTGATGAGGGGATATGCTATGTTGTTGATCATGTTGTGAGTCTACCAAACTCTTATTGAGTTCAGGAGGTTGATGCTGAGTGGAGAAGGCATTTTATTTCAGGAGGTTGATGCCAAGTGGAGAAGGCATTTTTAGTGCCTTGCTTCTACACAGATTCCACTCACTTATTGGATCAGTAATCAGGTTCGGGGGTTCACTAGAAGTCAACAGTTGAGCTACTTCTTTTGAAGCAGGTTGGGAGGAACATGCCTCCTTGGGTGTTTGTCGGCCCTATCATCTTTTACAGGTTCCATGGTCTTATCTATTTTATTTTTAAAGTTCTGTTATTTATTTTGTATATTTACAGTTCTGTTGTTTATCTAACTTTCACTGTTTATTTTATAAGTTTATTTCAGTTCCTGTGTAAATTAATAATTCTGTATAAATTTTATTTGATTGAATAAAATAATCTCTGTATTTTTCCCCATGCAAAAAGGAACAGCATCGTACTCCAGTACAGAGATAGATTAGGTAGATAGATATGATAGGCAAACTACCAAGATGATGGAAGTACCATTTTATATATTCTGTTAAAATTATCTGCTGATATTAATTAGTATTATCTACTGAATTTTATTCACAGTACTATTCTTATTTCTATTCTTTTCATCAAACAGAGGTTCAATGTCTTAAAAAGATTTCTACAATGACTTACATTTATTATTAAAATTTATTGTGGATACAGAAATTAACATCATACGAGACTGTTATGTCAATTTAAGTTTTCAAATCAAAGTTATAGTTTCTACATTTTTTTCAATCTCAAAGAATAACTATAGTTTGATGTTATTGATCACTACCATACATATAAGACATATAGACAAACAAGAAGTAACATATTACAAACCTAGGGTTTGCTCATTTTATTTTCAAAACCATTACCATTCATTCTATAACTATAAAACATTGTTATTTGTTCTCAGCACATAGCCAACGATTTGCAAATTTTCGACAGAGTCGAGCTAGTTAAATGAGCTCTCTGTCATTTCATTATTTTACTAATAATAGACAAACCAAACATATTTTATCAAAATCATTACTGTAGGTCGAATAGATTGATTTCAAACATCATCTCCAAGGTTTAAGAGATTATATGACTGTAAGAGCAAATTCAAGCAGAAAACACAAACTCTAGTTGATGCCGAAACGTATCAATGATCATCATCATTCCATACATTCTAAGCATAGCCAAAACCCTAAATCCTGACAAGTTTATAGATTGATTACATAAACATTCACATAGTCGACGAAGCTACTTAGAGGTCAAAGCCTATCACTTATTACAACACTTAACCATTGATTAAATAACAGTAGCATCGTTTTTCATTGTACACTTAGCATATGGTTCCTTTTCCCAAACGTTTAAACATTTTCATGAGTTCACAGTTCCTAAAGAAACGAAAGCAACAGGCGTGAATCAAACCTAGTTGCACAACCATTTTCCTTTCACATTAAATTCAAAAGCATAGGTCTGTTAAAATATAAACTCTTTCCATTTTATGAATCGACGAGTGACAGGTTTCGTTCACGGGCCAAGCACCAAAACTACAAACACAAAACAGTAACGGCCACATAGTTTGCAAAAAGATCTTTTATATTATCAACTGAATAGAGTCTAAAACCCTACTTAAACGAAGGAATGTTGCCAAGTTCAAAACCTAGAACCCAAACCTTGTACATTAACGTATCACCTATTGCAACGATTTTGCAAACTAAGAAGCAACCTAACACAGGCGTAACAAGAAACAACCTAGGTTTTCAAACCACGATTTCCAGAACAGGGATTACAACTTCAAGCGTTTCCCACGAATCTTCCAGGAGAACCTACAAGGGTTTTCCACCTGGGATTACCATTTTATTCGCATGCTATCCATTGCCATCAAACCTAGCACTGTGATTACAGAACGATGGCAGTACCTGCCACAAGAACTGCATGGAGTCAGCAAAGATTTCAAATGAATGTTGACAAATCAAAGAAAACGCATTACATAACTTGGAAACGAGATGACTTACCTTGCATTCAACAGTCGAATGGAATGCTTCTTTCTTCCAAATCCTTCAACCAATGCAACGAAGGTGACATGCAACTAAACCACAACCAATCTCGGAGTCAAAACCTCACCACTAACTTAAACTGTCACCTGAAAAAAGCCATAAGGCTTCTTTGTTACACACTTAGTAAACTCAAGCACTTATATGGTGGTTTCACATTAAAATTACAGAGAATGTAGACTCAGTTCCATCCACAACTGTCCAAGGTCGAGCCCTGTAAACCAACGGCTTGTCGGCCTCTTTCCCAAACGAAAATCACAAAATGAATGCACAAAGGCAACAATAAACGTTATGAAGATTGACTTAGGGTTTTTACACATCTCAACAATTGAGACAATGAGATCAACGATCAAGAATGAGCCCGCAAGCCACAATATTACCAAGGCAGAGATATGACCAAACAATAATCAATAACCTCATTTAATAATAGCACAGACGGATGCCATATCATCCAGGGCTGAGCTATAGCTCTGTGAAACATCACCATTTCTTACCACTAATATCACGTGGAGCCAGAACACGTAGGTGCCAGCGTAGCAACCACTAACACCACACAGGATCAAATTTAATGCTAAGATCTCATGGAGAAATCTGCCAGACCCTCGACTGCAACGACATTTAATTCATTTCAGCATCGAGTTATGGTGATAGCGAAATTCTTGGGATAGTATCACTGCCATACAATTGTATTACAACGACGATATAATCCATCAAACCATATGATATATTTATATCAACACCATAACACAACGATGCATAGTTCCAACCATAGGGTAGTATCACGACATTGCATTCATGCTATAAGAGTATTAACTATGTTCTAAGTTCACATAGTTCATATGTATTGCACATTTGAACCATAGGGTTTACATATAACATTTCAATAATGATATTCGCATAGTTTCCATAAGTTATCAAAACAAAGGAATCGATATATTTTATATATCAAGCATGTATTAGAAATCGATACATTGCCTTAGTAAGGTAGGCACTACCATGAAGTTTAAACATTTAACACATGCATTTAAATAAGCATGCATTACAATTATAATAGCTAGGTCACTTACATAAGGTTAATGTAAGGAGAATATAACCCTCACACTATATAGAAAGCTAGGGTTTGACACTAACCCTATGTGTCGTATTCGATTATGTCTAGTAGCACCTTGTTCACAAGTTGACACAGCAGAACATCATCACTTTAAGTATTTAAAGACTTAATACATTGCAGCTATCATTTCCAGGAGATTCACTTAATTCTAATGGTGATACTATCTTCTCGGGGTCATACATAAGATCAAACTTGTCACAATTTCTGACTCATAAACTAAGTTGTAATACCACTGATCCTATCAATAGATACAATGAGTATAGTGTATAACATTGCTAGCGACACATACTAACATTACCATAAAGACGATACAAGTTGACGAAGTTAAACCGAAGTTACATACCATCGACATCTTCATGCATGGCAGATTATACAATTATCTTAAACACAGAGAGGACAAGCTGAAGCTTATAACTTGTCTTGTCAAAACTGGAATTACTTTATTACCTTACCTGCAGATCTGCGAAAGAAAGAATCCAATGCTTTAGCTTTCAAAGCTAAGTAAACCCAAGGGAACCTGGTAGGAACCCCTTCAGAAATATGCAAACAAATTCATCACTAATGTCACCAGATCATTACACATAACGAAATAAACATTGTTCTGTCGCATCTTACTCACAACCAGGTACATTTTCATGTTTAAAATAAATACAACAATTTTATGAAGCAGTTATCATCTGTTAGTTAATTAATTACCATTCCACAGATAGAATTTATTTTATAAAATATGCTATATCAAAAAAAAAATTATTTTGTGATTTTTGGGATGTTACATGGAGACACTATCTAGTGGGAAGAAAGTTCGAGTTGAAAAATGACCATTGTGGGTTACAACACATCTTCACTCAAAGTGACCTTAATGCAAGGAAGAGAAGATGGTCGAAGTTACTCAGTGAATACAACTTCGACATTACTTATGTAAAGGGGACCTTAAACAAAGTGGTAGATGCACTTAGTCATAGACCCAGGATATTCTCTGTCATACCCATGAAGACCAACCTAAAAGAAAATATCCTAACACTACAGTAGGAGGACGCTTGGTATAATGAAGTAAAAGCAGAGTTGGAGAATGAGCAAATGAGGATACCCAAGTTTGAGGGGTACTCCTTGGACATGGCCGGATTATTATGGTATAAACGTCGCATGTATGTTCCTGATAATGAAGAAATTCGATGTTTGATACTGTCAGAATCTCATAGAGCAGTTTACAGAGCACATCCCGGGATAAAGAAGATGTACGCAGATGTGAAACCCTTTTTCTTTTGGCATGGTATGAAGAGGGATGTGGTAAATTTTGTGGAAAAATGTATGGAGTGCCAGATGGTAAAGGCTGAACATCGACACCCAGTTGGATTGTTGCAACCGCATGCAATCCCAGAATCAAACTGGGAGGTTATTTCAATGGATTTTATAGTTGGTTTACCCTTAACTAATAGGAAACATGACACAATTTTTGTAGTTGTTGACACTCTTACCAAGAGTGCACATTTCCTACCGATTAAGAATACGTATCAAGCCCCAGAGATAGCTAGAGTTTTTATCAATGAGCTAATGAGACTACATGGAATTCCGAAGAAGATTATTTCAGATCGAGGATCGGTATTTAGTAGAATATTTTGGACGAGCTTTCAAGAAGCTCTTGGTACTCAAGTTAACTTTAGCACCACCTATCATCCTGAGATGGATGGAAAAACAGAAAGGGTGAACCAGGTGTTAAAGGATATGCTAAGAATGTACGTAATGGATCAACATAAGAGGTGGGAAGAATATCTACCCTTGGTAGAGTTTGCATACAACAACAGTTATCAAAGTTCTATTCAGATGGCACCATTTGAATTTCTTTACGGGATACCATGTAGAACTCCCATAAGTTGGGACAGGTTGGAGGATAGGACATGACTTGGTCCTAAGTTGATACAAGAGTTGTAGGATCAGATGGTTATGATTCGTGCTCGTCTGAAGGAAGCACATGATCGACAGAAGAGCTATGCGGATGCACATAGGACCAATTGAAACTATGAGATTGGGGATAAGGTATTCCTACGGGTGAAACCGTAGAAGAGTTCTATAAATTTTGGCAAGGGAGCCAAGTTGTCACCTAGGTTTGTGGAACCCTTTAGGATTTTGGAACGGATAGGACCGGTTGCCTATCATCTTGACTTGTCGTCATCTTTGAGTATAATTCATAATGTATTTCATGTTTATGTATTACGTCACTATGTTCCCGATATTTCACATGTCATTGATTTGAGCAATGTGCAGATGATGGACAACGAGGCTGTGATGGCCGAGCCGATCCGGATTTTGGACCAGCAAACACGACAGCTTAGGCACCGTGTGATTGATTAAGTCAAAGTGCAGTGGGATAGTTATAGTCCTAGCTCTACGACTTAGGAGGACGTAATTGAGATGCGTCATAGCTTTCCATTTGTATTCTGAACTTCGGGATGAAGTTCTAAATAAGTAGGGGTGTATGTAGTGCCCCTAGACTACTGTAGACATTAAGGGCACCTGTTGAGTGACCCGAATGATTGAAACATTAATAAAATAATTCTTTGATTTTATTTTGAGTATGTTTATGACTACGATTGATTGTAAATTAATAAAATAATGATATATTTGTATCTGGATAGTTAATGTAAATGAACGATTACATGTTGTTTAATGATTACCTTTGATATGAAAAATGTACATGTGAATGATGCTTAACGACTAACTGTATGATTGATTATGTGATGAGAATGAAGGAAGTAAATGTTGACGAGATGCAATTCTGATTAGATGAATTAGTAATGATATGAGTAAAATATAAGTGCTTAACGAAGTAGCAGATTGATGAATCAAATTATGATAATTGAGGACAATACTACTAATATATGTTTGTGAGAAATGTGTGTAGCGGCAGGTGAAACGGTTCACCGATGGACACAGAAAGGAATTGAGGGATCGTAGAGTACAGATAAATCACACACGGGGAGAGCGACGACGATGTCGACTTTTGATGGAATACCACGCATGAGTAAAGAAGCACTGATCTGCTTACTCAAGGGAAGCATGAGGTCATGTGATGTGGACCATGATGGAGATGGTCACGTACGAGTTGGGGAGTGCACAGTGGGAACAAACTCACTCTTCAACACCATTAGTCCCTAATAGCGTGTAGATGGAGGATAGAAGGTAACGGCTCTTGAAATCCCTACATGAAGTTCCCGCAAGTCAAAATGAAAGGATAGCAGTAGAAGGACCCGACTATGCAGTACCCTACCGAGAACAGAAAGAGTGGACGCAAGGACCCGATGATGTGGTACCTTGCCGAGAAATGGAAACAAAATATGACTGAACCTGTAATGCCTCCATTGGCATTATAAATTTTAATCTAATTAAACATAGATTGTGTGTCTAAGCAGCATATAATCAATGTGTAACCATAAGAACATATAAAGGATATATAAGCATTTTGCAATAGCATCAAATAACTTTAGAATTTTTAAAACTTCATTGGTGATTCACACAACATAAATTAACATCATAAATCATGTAGCAATAGCATCGTATGATAATTTTACAACAACATATAAACAATTTAAAATCACAAGAAAAACACCTCGTTATAAGAATGGTGACGGAGTCCAAACTGAGCAAGCTTCCTTCATCATCTCGAGTTGCTTCTAACTTCATTTCCCAAAGCGGAACCATGGTTTTCCTCCCATCCAACTAGGGGCCTAGCCGGCTCCCTAGCCCCAGGAAGCCATCTAAATGGTCCCATCCAAATGGCTCCTGGCCCTCTGCGCCCGAGACCCCCGGAGAACAGAATAGTGATGCACCAGTAGGCTATGTATCAAATCTTCCAAGAGTTCTCAAACTCTTCCAACTCTTCAAAACTTCTCATACCCCAAAATACCCAAAATTCTCCATCCTAGAATTACTCTCACCAAAATGATCTTCAAGAGAAAAAGAACCTCCCTCCTTCCACTCTCAAGTCTCATATTTATATCCAAAAATCCTCATCCATCAATAAATTCCCATAAATAATAGTCATCAATCAATAAATTCATTTTCTCCAAAAAAAATATAAATTTGATTTTAAATAATTAAAATATTAATAAACATGGATGCAAAGTCTCATTTGTCATGCTTCCATATTAATGCAACTATGACAACCAATTTCTAAAAATTTGTGCAAATCCTATCTATCCATTTATTTATATTATCCTTTCATTCATAAGTCAAATAAGATATTTTCATATACTATATTATACTATGACATATTTTATATTATATGTATATAATTATATATGTTATTTAATAATCCAATCAATTTATAAAAATCTAAATCATATTAAACAAGTCAACAAACTCATACTTCCAACACATAAGTAATGCTTTCATCAATTCGTCAACCAAGTTACTAATAGATAATATAATCATATTAATTTATTCATCGATCAACCAATCATAGTAATGTAATCACGAATTGACGTATGCATGGCCAGTGCACACGTCTTAAGCGTGCGTACTAATAATCACATTTAATGCTCCTAATAAATCATTATTACATCCTCTCAAACAACATATAGAAGAACAATTAAACACTGCATCATTCATCATTCATAATCATTCATACAGAAACAATAAGACAAAATTAGATAAACATAATGGTGAAATCAAACATATAATCATGATGGTTAATAACAATCAAGAACACCATCCAATCCATCATTGGCACCATCCATCACATTAGTAATCCAGCCCCTAAATCACCACTACTTCCATCTCCTGACCTCACCATCCCGTCCTCTGTTGCAATATACTGTGGCATCGACTGCACAACCTAACCACATATAGAACCCGTAAGCGGAAGTGTCGATCGACCACATCGACCAAGCTTCCCCAGCAGGCATCTGCTAGTCGTCATCACACGTCTAGGGGAGTGCGCTACACAAACCTCCCACAACTCCAGGTTTCGGGGGATAAATGGTGGGAATTTCCTCCACCACCCCTAATAGTACTAGGGTCAACACCCTACATCAACCATACTGTGCCATCACTGTTCTAAGGGGTCCCGTCATTGAAAAACCACTTTGGGAAAGTCACAATTCCTGTCAAAACTCACACTCACCCACAAGTCATAGAAATATTGGAATTCACAATTAAATAGCATGAAATTTGATATAACATCATTATACTCATGATGTTTAATACATCTCGTGCCCCTTTGCAATATAGGAATCCGCCTATCTCATTGCCAATCAACATGTGGAACAGTTCATCATTAACATGAAACAACATATATATATATCCTTACCCAACTCTTTCAAGTGTTAATCCATATCACTAATATAACATTTACGAATAATCATGTAAGTATTTTTGCAAACAACTAAATTAACATTCCATGTATGGATATTCTATATTCAATTTGTATGTTCAATATGAAGTAACATATCCATTGCCATTAATAGATTAAATAGTAAATTCCATTTACCATACAACCTCACTGGAGTCCACATGTGCACATAACAATCATCTTAATCAATCTATCTTCGCCAAACAGATAATAAGCCAATGCAATTTTAAGCTAATTCACATTAGAGTTTTTAATTTATGACTATCAATATATGGGGCATTACATACACCCACCCTTCAAGAAACTTCGTCCCGAAGTTATGGTCATTCATAATATTTTAAGAAAAATATCAACACCATATATCTTTTATTTCCAACTAAAATACCTTAGCCATGCTAGTCCCATGAGACCTTCACATGATCAGCATGTCGTTATTATATAGTTTTACATCTTCCATCACATAGGACGTGTTATCAAGTTACGCTTTACATGTTTATATACACAATTTATCTAACTTCATCAAGGTTTATCAATTCATTTAGTCCTAGTTAGTTAACATATAATCATAATCTGTTGTTGTTTCAATACCATAGTTCATAAGAATACCTTGTCTCACATATCACATTTCCTTAGGTTCAAGGGGTATTGTTATGACTCATTTATTGATTCTTAGTTGTTACTTCAATCTTCTTTCTAATAAACGCCAATTACTTTTCCTTAGCATAGTTAATTAGATCCAAACCTCAATAGTATCTTGAATGACGTACTAATAACAACTCCAATATCATCATGTTTACCCACCTAGTATACATTATTAGTCAACACTTTAAAAATGAGAAATTTTACTTAGGAGTCTGATGTCATACACAAAGTACTTACGGTTTTAATTTTAACACATATCACTTCCATCCCTAAGGTAATGACTAAATTTGTCAATAGTGCAATCATTGATGCACATCGTGAATCTCGACCTACTAACTCTCTTTACTATCTATCGTTGCTTATCATTCCAAAATATTATCATGACACTTGTTACTTATACTCAGATTGATATGTTGTTCTCACTATAATTACACTTAAATTGCCCATTATTATTCACGTCTACTGCTACTATTCACATTCCTTTTCTTATTTGACTAAAATTTGTGTGAATTATGTTCCACAATAATCTTATTTTTATGGCATTCAAATCTCACATGCTTCATACTGACATTGACATGTTATCAATTATGTAAGAATATACATATAACCTTTATATTCCTTGTGGTATATGATTTATCTATTTATTTTGTATCTAAAATTACTATATTTATTAACATCTTCATACAACCCTTCCACATGTACAATATGGGAGGTTGAACCTTAAAATTAATATGCATTTACTTACTATTCAAGCTTCACATATCAATTTATATATTAGTGGAGGTCAATATTTAAATAACAATAAGGATATGTTTGTTACATTGTTTTCATATTTATAACCTATTTATAATTCCTTTACTACATTACTACCTATAATCACACCTACCTCTTTACAACCTTGTTGTTTGATTATGAGTTTGTTATATAATTATAAATTGTAATTTAATTACACCAGCATAGATCCATCCCAATGTGGACCTATCAAGCCTAAAGGCATCCCTCAAGGGTCTAAGCTTATAGTGATACCACTACTACATTTTGACCCAAAATCCGACGGAAAAATCCGACAGCGCGTGGATTTATCTTTATAAACTTACCAAAAAACACAAGTGTACAATTTTTTTTTTTAAATGTGGCAACAAGCGTCGGCTATGCGACGGTGCGTTTAGTAAACATCGGTTAAGCGACGTCTCTTTTAGTACACGTCGGTTAAGCGACGGTTAAGAGAGCACGTTTAATAGGTCAGATATATGAAATATGTATAGCCGTCACATAGCCAACGTGTACTAAAAGAGACGCCATTTAACTCCACGCATCCTAAACGAGCTGTCGCATATTCGACGCTTGTGGCCATTATTTGCAAACATTCTTATAAATAGAGATGTAGGCCTAGGTTCATAATCTCACACACTCACTCTCGCACAAATCTCTTGGACAAGAAATGAGAAATTCCTAAGGAGTATTAGGGTTTGGTTTTTGGCCTTGTGCTTTTGTGGGGATCTTCCCACTTGGTCTTGGAATTTGGTCTTTCTCTTTGGTGACTTCTCTCTTGAAGTATCTCTTGGTTAATTTCTTGGTTTAGGGTTTGGTTTTTGGCCTTGTGCCTTTGTGGGGATCTTCCCACTTGGTCTTGGAATTTGGTCTTGCTCTTTTTTTGACTTCTCTCTTGAAGTATCTCTTGGTTAATTTCTTGGTTTAGGGTTTGGTTTTTGGCCTTGTGCCTTTGTGGGGATCTTCCCACTTGGTCTCGGATTTTGGTCTTGCTCTTTGGTGACTTCTCTCTTGAAGTATCTCTTGGTTAATTTCTAATTGGTTTATCATTGGTAAATCTTTGTTGGAGAAAGTTTGTCCTCTTGTGTTAGGGTTTACCCTCACTAGTTAGGGTTTTCTCTTGTGGATTTGGCTTTGACTCTTGTGGAAAAGAAGATTCATCATATAGTTGGTTTTGTTTTGAGTTAGGGTTTACCCTCACTTAGGGTTTGCTCTTGTGGATTTGGCTTTGACTCTTGTGGAAAAGAAGATTCATCATATACTTGGTCTTGTCTTGAGTACTTAGGGTTTACTCATGTGGATTTGGTTTTAACCATTGTGGAAAAGAGGACTCATCATATACTTGGTCTTGTCTTGAGTTAGGGTTTACTCATGTGGATTTGGTTTTAACCATTGTGGAAAAGAAGACTCATTATATACTTGGTCTTGTCTTGAGTTAGGGTTGACTCACATATTGTGGATTTGGTTCTAACCCTTGTGGAAAAGAAGACTCATCATATACTTGGGTTTGCTCGTACTTTGTTCTTAGGGTTTGAGTAATAAAATGCCACGTAACAATAATGTTATAGGTCATCAAGATCATCTTGAACAAAATCGAGAATTGCTTGCTAGGTTGTGGGATGGAGTGGAAAGAAGGGGTGATGGAAAATGTTATTGTCCTTGCAATCATTGTAGGGGCTTTAATAAGAGAAGGTTACTGATCTCAACAGCTAAAAAACATTGTAGGGAACATGGACATGTTGAGGGGGGGCATGAATATCATCCATTGGTAAGTCATAATTCATTATATATCATGCGGTCTGTTTGTGCCAGAAATTGTTTCCAGGCCACAAAGAAACAAGCCAACACAATCTCAAAAATACAATAAAGTAAAAGTAGGTTTTAGGCTAAGTTGCCAGGGTACTTGGGTACTGGGACGGGTATGGGTACGCCACTTTTTGAAATAGGGTACTTGGGTATGTCGGGGTACTGTAGACATATATATATATATAGATATATATATATAGATATAATTTTATAAATTTATAATTAATAATTATATTAATATATTTATAATTAAATATAAATATAATTAATAAAACTGAAAATTAAGCTAAATTAAAATTATTAATTATTAATACGAAAAAATTTAAAATTGAAAAACTTTAAAATTATTGCAGGAACATTTTCTTTTATGATAATCTGTCTGTACCCATATCAAGGAACTCGGCCACTAGTTGTTGTTTACCTTTTGATTTATACCCATCCATGTTTGATTCCATTCAAATGCTTTTTTCCTTTTTGTTAGTGCGCTCCATTTTATTAAATCTGTAAAAGCCTACTTGTCCTTTTGAAATGTCTCATGCAGACGTGTTTTAACTATTAGTATGAGGTTGCAAAAGGTCATCATGCTAAAAACCTTAGGTTGATTTTCCGAAACATTAAACTCGCCTTGATTTGTAGTTGGCAATGTGGCATCCTTGATAATTGGATTTTTAAGGACCCTAATTCGTTTTACCATTTTGTCAAAAAGCCAAATTAATCCTATTTTCTGTTGCTAGGTTTGACAAACTGGAAAGCAAGTTGACTGTCTTATTATAATTAGCATTTATGCTAATCCTACCAAAGCTACAAACAGGCCTTGAATAAAAGTTGCAGTTTATCTTGCTTGGTTGGTTAACTGTGGTTGGAAAGCATGCTGATTTGACCAAGCTAAAGCCATAAAAAAACTTGCTATTCTGAAACCTTAACTGAAATTGGCCATTCCAACCTAGAACTCGATCTCCTTTTCATGTGGGGTAGGATTCCTGAAATTGTCAATGTTACTCCATGAGTGGATTTCATAACTGACAAGCTGTGTTGACCTTGGAACTTTATTCTCGGGGGAAATTGCTAAAGTGATTAGATTACAGCATGACTGAATATATGACAGTGAGATGGCAGTTTGTCAAATATTGCTATCCTGGAAACAATACTAAGCCTGGTGTGCTGATTAGACATAGCATAACCTTGGAAAAAGTGTGATGTGATGATACTTGTAAACATATTAGTTATTATACTGAAAGACAGCTAAATGAATGAGGTAAAAGCACTCTAATAGGCAGTTCTCATGCATGTTCTCTAGTTACAGCCATGCAAACAACAGAAATTATGAGACAGAGCCGTTGTAGTAGTTTTTTTTCTGAGTACTCATGTCCATTCATTGACACCATGTATATTGGGCCAGCCTTTGACATGAGCAACCTGAATCTTTAGTTTGGCAAGCATGCTAATGGGTGTATAACTTTTAAGTTGTATAATCTAAAGTCAGATATATGTATAGCCGTTTGACAAACTGGAAAGCAAGTTGACTGTCTTATTATAATTAGCATTTATGCTAATCCTACCAAAGCTACAAACAGGCCTTGAATAAAAGTTGCAATTTATCTTGCTTGGTTGGTTAACTGTGGTTGGAAAGCATGCTGATTTGACCAAGCTAAAGTCATAAAAAAACTTGCTATTCTGAAACCTTAAGTGAAATTGGCCATTCCAACCTAGAACTCGATCTCCTTTTCATGTGGGGTAGGATTCCTGAAATTGTCAATGTTACTCCATGAGTGGATTTCATAACTGACAAGCTGTGTTGACCTTGGAACTTTATTCTTGGGGGAAATTGTTAAAGTGATTAGATTACAACATGACTGAATATATGACAGTGAGATGGCAGTTTGTCAAATATTGCTATCCTGGAAACAATACTAAGCCTGGTGTGCTGATTAGACATAGCATAACCTTGGAAAAAGTGTGATGTGATGATACTTGTAAACATATTAGTTATTATACTGAAAGACAGCTAAATGAATGAGGTAAAAGCACTCTAATAGGTAGTTCTCATGCATGTTCTCTAATTACAGCCATGCAAACAGCAGAAATTATGAGACAGAGCCGTTGTAGTAGTTGTTTTTCTGAGTCATGTCCATTCATTAACACCATGTATATTGGGCCAGCCTTTGACATGAGAAACCTGAATCTTTAGTTTGGCAAGCATGCTAATGGGTGTATAAATTTTAAGTTGTATAATCTAAGGTTTTAAATTTACAGTATTACATTACTGTATAGTGTTTGAAGTTCATTCATAAAAGACAAGCACTACCAGCATACAAACCATAAACCAGCAATGAATTTATCAATTATGTAACTAAACAAGTTAAAAATGAAGCCAAAACACAGACTGAAGGGTAAAAAGGATCATATATATTTCATAATTCTGTTCAGCAAATACACATGAGAGTTACAGTACTTAGGCGCTCATAAACAAGTCACAGACCTCCTTAAGCCAACCAAAAATTGAACTCTGTTTCTGTCTTTCTTCTCACTCTAAATACTATTTTTTACAAAATTCGTTAGGGTCTAAACCCTAACTGCTTTCAACCAAATCCTCGATGGGTTAAAGTGAAATAAAGTCTTTCCTCTAGAACATAACTAAAAAACTAACTAATTAAAGCATCTATTAAAAGCTCCATAAGTAACTGACTAACTTCCAACTCAAAGGTCTTTGGCAGCTTCAACTAGTAAGGCTATTCCATCCGAAATTTGAGCCTTTTTTCTAGCTCTCTTCTGCTCATCTTCTGTCTCTGCTAACTTCCTTGTAAGCTTTTCATTCTTCTGCTGCAAGTCTTTGACTTTCTGCTTCAATTCTGCATAATGCAAATCTGTGCTTCTCTTTCTCTTCAAGGCTTCTTTAGACACTGTTATTAGCTCTTGATAATTTTCATTCACTTCCTGTAAGTCTTCTCTTAGCCTTCTATTTGCTAAGACTAGGGCATCATTAGTCTCTTGCATGCATGCCATTTGATGCCTATATTGTTTGATGGTTCTTTGCAGGTTCTCCATGTCTGAGTCAAAAACCTTCCCTGTTATGGTATTTTGCATCTCACTGGGCAGCCAAGGGACATTCAGTCTTCTGAAAATATCCTCATCTTCCTGTAACAGCTCTGAAGATACACCATGAAAAATAGGGTTCTCCTGACTTGTTGTTTCAATGGGTGTATCTTCATCTATCAAGTTCTGATTTTCAAAATAAGAAACCTCAATTTCCTTCTTTTGTTGTTCCTTTATTATTTCATCTTTTAATTCTAGAAACACAGCAGATAATTTTGTTTGAGTGAGACTGGAATCTTCTGCTGACTTCAATGACCTTTTTTCTTTTGTATGCTCAGAAACTGGACTGTTTATAACTGCTTCCTTCTTGATCTTGAGTTCTTCATCTGAAGATTCATCATCAAGTACATTTATCTCTTCTGTCTTCATTCTAGGGTTTAGCAACTTTTTCATATTCATCCTTAACTTGTTTTTAGATCTGGTTTTTGGTCTCCATTCTGAAACAAGTTCTTTTACCATCTTCAAAGTTTTTCCTTGATGCTTAATTGTGGCTAGCTCTATACCTTCGATTTTGGTTTTCTCTTTCTTTGGCTTCTTTGTTTTATCTTCTTGACTGTACTTTTCTGTGTATTCCATCCCAGCTTTAGTTTTGAGAGTGAGTTCATCCTCTTCTAGTAAATATCCCTCATCCTCAAATAGGACAGTGATGGGGCTTCTTTGTTGAACCTTAATGTCCTCTTTTTCTAGAGCACCCTTTTCTGTGACAACAATTTTCTCTTCACTGAGAGTTTCTGCTGGCGCCATGTGTTTCTCAGGCTGATCTTCTTGTTGTGGAAACAATGAATATTTACCTTTACTGTCAGCTACAACCCTTTGAGGTTCATTGTTACCCTTCAAAGGTTCTGGTTCTTCTTCAAATTTAATCTCTTTTTTGTCTTCAGACTTGCTCTCCTGACCTAGTTTTCTGACTAGAGATTGACCTTTGTCTACACGCTTTTTAGCTTGCTGCTCTTTTTGCTTGGTCTGAAAACCAGACCAAAACAAGAAATGCTCCCATGTCTTCCCTTCTTGTTGTAGAACTGTGCTGATAATAAGCTTAATCAGACCATGATGGAAGATGGATTGTGTAGTATGATCATGATGCCCCTTAATCCTGCTTGACATCTTTTGCAGACTTCTGAATAAGAAGAAAGGAAGGTTCATTTTGGATTCACCAATCAGATGCTGTAGAAATCTAAAATGGTATTTGAAAACATAAGCATATCTTCCTTCACAAGTGATATAGCTTTGTAGAATTTTAATGGGCTGCACCCATTCATCCCTGACCTCCTAGATTAACACCCCTTTGCGCCAGTCTGGAGTAATACCAGGTAAAAGGTACCTTTGATCATCAAAAGTGAAAGGCAGTTTTTTGAACCACATTTCACCTTCATTCTTGACTCCTGTAGCTTCAGCAACTAAATCCACAGTCAGTTTAAACTTTAAAGTATCAAATACTATCATGTCCTCCTTATAGCTTTGGGCAAATTTATAAGAAACCTCTGTGTTATAGCCATTGATTTTCCTGAAGAATTCCAACCAACCAGCATTTTGAAAAATCTTTGCACAATCTGGAAATTTGTCAATCCAATTTAGCTTAGTGGGTTCGATTCTATTTGTTTTGCCACTTTTACCCATCTGCTTTCAACTGCTGAAACCTATGTACTTTTGGGGTTCTATTGATGAGCTAACAGGCTGCTTTCAGATTTTGAAGAAGTAGTGGCTTAATGTATCGCTAAATTTCAAATTTCCACTTGTCACAGCGTCTCAAAGAACTCTTAAACTGATCTATTTTTGACAGGAGCTTTGTTTAGAACCTATATTCATGTTTTCCCTAATGAATTTTAAGAAAACAAGCTTTTTTGAGAAAAAACCCCAATTTAGCAGCCGCTATCGGTTTAATGCGGAATACCCTATTATCGCTTTGCTGTGGATGTTTAAATCAATTTTTTAGGTACCTGGTTGTTCAATTCCTCTGTGCAAGTGTCTTCAGGTCTTTAATTCACTACCAGCTGGCAGAACGAGCAAGCCCTAATTTCTCTGTAACTGCAACTTCTAGCTTTCAGGCACCTGTCCTCTCTCCACCTATTTTCCAGCTTCGTGATGTATCTGTGAAATAACTCCTTTCACGTCAAATTCGTCTAACACCTCCTCCTGTCATGATATGCACTGTTCCAACTAATAATCTCCACGATCTCTTCCACGATCCAGCAACACCTGTTTTCATAATTACTACTGGAGCAACACGTATCAACAGCCTTCATTCATGTGATTAGTCACTTATCAATGAAACCATGCGAAAATTTAGCTTAAAAAATAATGATTTCGGCTGGTGCGATATTCTTGTAGCGCCACTGTATTAACTTTTCATGATTGCGCTACAAGAATAATCTGCATTCAAATTTTGGCCCAATTTCAACTATTTTTCCAGTTTAAATGATAAACCACACTCTTTGAGTATGTTTGTGACATCCTTAACTTAATATAAATCCTATTTATCCCTTCAAATCCTAAAAGAAAATAATAAGAAATCTAAAAGCAAGCAAAAAATTAAAAATTTCATTTGAAAATCAAAAAATTCCTAAAGGAAGCAAAATGAGAAAAATTTAGCAAACGAGCAAAATTAAAATCAAAATAACAATCAAAATATAAAATCGAAGGAAACAAGTTCATGACTTAACACAGTCTTTATATTGAGAGTTTTTGTAATTGTATATTGTATCATTTTTATTTTTGTTACTTATTAATCGATCACATGACTAACATTCTTTGTTTGATGTTTCAATTGTAATTATAAAGAAAGGGCCTCCTAGGACTGTTCCGAACATGGAGAATGTGTTGCGGAACAACTAGCGCAGGAAGAACAATATGCAGGTCCTTCGAATACTGATCATGATCAAGTTAATGATGATCATATGGAATTAAATGATGATCATGATGACGATAACACAATTGAGGATGATGGTGCAAATACATTAATCAATGATGCATTTAATGTTAGAATGGACGATGATCAACATCATGCACCACCAATTGATGACTTCGAAGATATTAATGATTTACCTACACTTGAGAAGGCGACGGAACCGCTTTTTGAAGGCTCCCCCATAAGTGTTCTCTCTGTTGTGTTGCTGATAATGAACTTGAAGGTTATGAATGGTTTTTCAAACACATCCATCACGCTGGTGTTAAGGTACGCATGTGATTATATGTGATCCGTCGGATCTCAACTTTAGTGCATATATTCCAAAACTATGTCACACCTTTCAATCAAAACCACTTTGATCTTATAATATACTCCAAAAAATAAGGATGTATTTGTTGTCGTTAATATCATGCTCTTCAAATATTTATACTAACCATTTTTTAAAAATTTGTTGTAACAGCTTGATAGGTGAATATTTTTTACCGGCATCAAATAAATTACCTCGCACATATCGAGATTTAACTTCCATCATGAAATATGTTGGAATGGAGTATCAAGCAATTGATGCATGTCCTAATGATCATATTTTATATTATAATCAGTATGAGCTTGCAACAGAATGCCCTATATGTCATAGCAGTAGATACCGAACAGATCAAGTAACCAAAAAGGTGTCTCGTAAGGTTCTTCGTTATATTCCCATTATTCCACGCTTGCAACGAATGTTTAGGTGCAAAAACATAGCACAATTTATGGATTACCACGCACGGAATAGAAGTGGAGATGATATTCTGCGAATGCCTGCAGATGGTTCTGCATTTACAGACATGGAGGAAAAATGGCCACACTTTAAAGAAGAACCTCGTAATGCTAGACTTTCTTTGGCAGCGGATGGTGTCAATCCACATGCATAGATGAGATCTACTAACTCGGTCTGGCCTGTTTTTGTTATCAACAATAACATTCCTCCATGGATGTCAATAAAGAGGGAGCATATAATGTTGGCAATGATTGTTCCAGGTATAATTTGTACTTTAGAATAGTGTTCTTTTAATGCATTAGTATTTAATTTGTCATGAATATCAATATTGTTGCATATTCATGTCATATATATTTTTCATTTACTTATATGTATTGTATTTGTTGTTTTCTTTTAGGTAAGTTCCAAGTTAAAGATATGAATGTATATATCGAGCCTCTTGTTGATGAACTACTTAAGCTATGGAATGGTGTCACTATGTATGATGTCTCTAGACCAGTAGGGCAAAGGGAATTTCAATTCCATGCAATGCTTGCCTGGACAATTCACGATGCTCTAGGGCTAACACATTTTTGTGGTCTTCAAACAAAGGGAAAATTTGCATGTCCAGTTTGTGGTCCCAAGATGAAATCTCGTCATTCAAAGAGTTTGTGTAAGGTAGTGTTTGATGAGTATAGGCACTTCCTCTCTAATAATCATAGGTATCGAACTACCGAAAAACATCTTTTTAATGGGAAAGAGGAGACCGCATTAAAACCACAGAGAATGACACCTCACATATGGAAGTTGCAATATAATAGAAATTGTCAAGGTATGATTCAATTTGTCTATCTTATATATTCGTATTGATCATCTCTTATATGTTTTTAATGTTTTATTTTGGATTGTATTAATTTTTTTTACTATAATATACTACATTTTAATCTCTTTAACTTATATATTGATTACTAATGGTCTGCATGAACATCATGAAGGTGTAAATGGGCTTCCACGAGGAATGAAAAGTTATCCGAAACAATTTAGTAGGCTGCCTTACTATGAGCACTTACTAGTTGTTCATTTGTTTGATACAATGCATATCGGAAAGAATGTAACTGAAACACTATGGCGAATATTAGACGGAAGGAGTGACAAAGAAAAAATTGTCAAAATTTGCAGTGACATTCATGAATCCAATCATGCAATGAAAGATATCATTGAACATTTAAACAACGATGGAGACCAAAATAATATAAGGTCACTTCCATGGTTATTGACTGAGCAACAAAGCAATGCAGTAAAAGAAGTGATACAAAAAATGAAATTTCCCACAGGATTTTGTTCGAACATAAAGAATATCTTAACAAGGAAAGGTGATTTTGGCAGGGTAAAAACGCATGATTGGCATATCTTCATTAAGGTAATTAAATTTTTGTTATATATATTGGTATATTACAATACTGCATGTTTTTTGTTTACTTCTTTTCTTAATTTTGAAAAATATATTGATGAGACGTGTTCATTGTTACAGTATGTTCTACCTGTATCTCTCCCAGACAACTTTGACAATAATGTCAAACAGGTCATATATGATCTTGGAAAATACATGAGGTAATTAGAAACAATATTTTTCACGCATCATCATGTAATTTGTTTAATTCGTTGCATAACTTATATGAATTGACATTTGTTTTAGTCAATCATGTAGATTTGACGTACTACAATCTTAAATTTTTGTCGTTAAATGATATCATTATTTTCTTGCTTTACATGTAGATGGCTGTCATCAAAAGAAATCCACAAAGAAGATATAAAGTATTGGAAGAGAGAAATTCCTCGTTTAATGTGTCAAATGCAGAGATTTCTACCTTCGGCATTTTTCAATGCACAAGAACACTACCTCATACACCAAGTTGAGGAGATTGAATTGTGTGGACCTATACATGCAAGGTCCATGTGGATGGTTGAGAGGCACTTGAAATTTATGAAGGCTTTAGTTAGACAAAGAGCACGTCCAGAGGGTTCTATGATGGAGGGATATATGGTATTTCAGGCCATGGTGTATATTGTTGAATATATTCCAGGGTTGGGGTCTATTAAGACCGAATTAGATCGATGCATTGGTGATCCAAATTCCACTAAGAAATTAGAAGGAGAGTACCTGATGGGGAAAGGTAAATCAAGGAAGGTCAAAGGTAATTATTAAATGGTGTTATAGATTAATAATGTTAATACATTTTAATAGTATCATACATAATTATTTCAATTTTAATATTCATTAATGATATGCATCATTAATATTTATAATGTTACACTGCGTTAAGTAATTATAAATTTTTGAGTTGATTTATGTAATTTTATTTTCATGCAGTTGGTCGCGAGTGGGATGCACTACATTTTTATGTCGCAAACAATCTTGATTGGATGAAGGTATGGATTGAACGATGTAATCAATCTGGTCGAGGACTATCATGGGAAGGTGTGGCTTCATTGGTTAAAGAAGCACATTGCAATAGACATGTCAATCTAACAGAAAGGGAAATCGATTTAGCATATGGTTTAAAAGATAAACAGGTAAGCATGATATTATAAATATATAAGCCATAATATTTTCAATTACGTCGATATTCATGTTCATCTTGATTAATTTCATTTTATTTGCATACTTTAAGAACATAAAATACTTACTAGTTCATTATCAATTGCAGGTAAAACACCACAAGGCTATGTGGTGCAACGGTCGTAAATATCGCATTAAAAAGTTGGTTGACACAAGTAAAACATGTGATTCTGGGATAAGTGCAGTCTTTGAGGTCACTAATGTTTCATCTAGAAGCGATAGACATCCAGAATTGTCAGAAAATCGATATTATGGATATTTGGAAGATATCATTGACTGTGACTTTAAATCATTCAAAATAATTCTTTTTGTTGTGAAATGGTACAGGCTACAATTGAATCGATTTGATCCCGATAGAACTGTTATTGAACATGCTAATGGATTTACCATGGTCAATACAAGGTCGCTTGAGTCACGAACGTCAGAGCCCTATGTTCTTCCAAGTCAATGTGAACAGGTTTTTAACTCAGAAGTTCCTGGTAGACAGGGTTGGTCGTTTGTTATTAGACATGATCCAAGAGGAAGGTCGGTAAAGTATAATATTATAGAGGAAGCTGAAGAGGGTGTTGAAGAAGAAGGTGATCATGTAGAGGATCAACATGAGTTGGATGTTGATGATCATAATGTTATGCAGGAAGATGTTGAAGAGTTAGTTGAAGAAGATGATGTTAGAGACAATGTTCATGATGAAGATGATATTGACGATCATGATCAATTTATTGAAACTAATTACAGCGACGACGATGATGATATAGCTGCCTCTAATCCTTATAATGTTGAATCTGGATAAGATGATACAGATGCAGACTTGGATGGAGAAGATGATCATGAAGTGCATTGAACATCATTCCAAGTGATGTGAGGAGGGGGGGGCAGATGAGCTTCCACCTTCACGTGGTTGTCCCTGTTGAGTAGATAATATTAAGTTATTCTTGAAACAAAGAGAAGCTCGTTAAGGTATTTTACTCAAAAGTTCCTGGTAGACAGGGTTGTTCATTTGTTATTAGACATGATCTAAGAGCTGGAAGGCAGGTAAAGTATAATATTGTAGAGTAATGCTTTTACTAGTTTGGCTAGATACTCAAACAACATTTCTACCTAGGCCAAGCATAGATAAAATATGAGGTGGTCTATTTAAGATGGCTATAGGGTTGTCCTAGCCCTAGCTTTTACTTATAAGATAATTAATGACTCAACTTTCAAATAGCTAAGGAGCTAATTATATTTCCTAATTTTTAATATAAAGTGTTATTCTATATCCTTTGCATACTCTATTTAGTTTTAGTTATTCTATATCCTTTAGTTATCTAGTTATAAAGTACTAGTTAATGAGTAAAGGAAAGGGCGTTAATGAGTAGTTGTTGTCATGTTGTATGGGTTCCTCTTTTGGTGTTTATCTCGGGATGTTAGGAGCTAGGGTGTGTAAATATAGAATATGTATCATGCGGATAAGACTTAGTGGGAGGATAGGTCACGGGTTTGACTCATCCGCCTTATTCATTTTGGCATAACAAATGTTGTTTTTAAATTATGGTTACAACCATATGCTACCCGCCAAAATTCTACTCTTTTACATATTTTAAAACATAAAAGTTTTTAAACCCACGCCAACAGTAGCAGAGCTATAGGGTTTAAACAGTCCCGTGCGAATAGTAGCAGAGCTATAGGTTTTAAACCCACACAACATTCGTTCCTTTTCCTCCCTTGTTTACGCATAAGCAGTACCAGATGCGATGCAATATGTTGAGCTTTAATAGGTAGAATAGAGGTGGCTAGAGCTTGGGTAGGGGTTTAAGAATCAAAGTAGGTAGCAGGAGCAGTCCACAGTTTTGATTTGGAGCAGTCCGCCATTTCGTCGATTTGGAGCAGTTCACCATTTTGATTTGGAGAAGATTCAGTCCGCCATTTCGATTTGAAGCTCAGTCCATTCAGCCCCACCATTTTGATTTGAAGCTCAGTCCGCCATTTCGATTTGAAGCTCAGTCGATTCAGCCATTTCGATTTGAAGCTCAGTCCATTTAGCCATCTTGATTTGGAGCTACCATTCCATTCCAAATGTCTTCAGTAAGTGACATTCTCATCCATAGCTTCATTTGCCTGATATGCACACTGTGTGGGACATTACATCTATAAATGTTCATTCTGTAGTCGGTCCAAGTCCTCCAACTAGAAACTTGGCTTATTGATGCAGGCACCACCTGCAATACCTAAGCAGACCCTTGATTCCCAAAATTTCTGTAGTGGAATCTTCACTTAATACAGTCCTTTACCATTCTTCTCTTAGTTTTTCTTAGTTTCCAATTAACTCTGTGACAGAACTAAAAATAGATAACTGATCTTATACTTGGCAATTCTATCAAAATTCAGCAAGACTTCTCTATTAGCGAATTAAACACTTTACCTTTTGCTTAGCCCTCAACGGAATTTCCAGTAGTGGTTAGTTCCACTGCAATATTGTGTTGGTGTGAGAATGAAGAAATTTAGGATTCGAGGCAGCCATATGATAATGTTCAGAATGCTATTTCTTCTGGCAGCGCCTGTAATCGTGCAGTCAACTTGGAACGAGAGCGAGACGGGCTGCTGCCCGCCGTGCTGCTCAATGTATTGTCCTTCTTTATGCCCTACAGTAGAGGAAGAGGAGGAGAGCTTATATCGAATTAATGATGATGAGGAGGAAGAAGGACTGGTTCCGCCCAAAGGCCCTGAGAAAAATAACTTATCTGGATTACTTGTCTTTTCTCACATGGTATCAGAGCACATGAGAAAAATAACTTATTTTTTATATGGTTCTTCTTGGCATTGGTGTTGCGAGCTGATTCACCTGAGTTGATCGTGGTGAGAGCTGTCGAGTGGAGGAATTATGGAATATTTCTTGAATGTTCCCTTCCAGTTATTTTTCGTCTTTGGCTATCATTTCGCAGCTATACTGTTCTAAGTTATTGCACTAATGAGGTGCATTTTACAGTTCGCAGCTATACTGTTCTAATTTAAACGCCACATGACCATTCGTCATGACCTAAGCCCCAACGGAAAATCACTTATCGTACCAATTGTACCTTCTTTTCATTTTCCACTTCCACCCAATGCACGACACGTATCTCTCAGTGGAAAACTCCACTTTGCCTCGAGCTTTGAACCATCACTTTCCGCTGTGATCGTGATCGTTGATTTCTGACTTCACAACTCCGCTCTCATCCTGATCGTTAATATCCTATGTGATCAGAACCATCCATTACTTAGCTAATCAATCTCCACTCTGTTCTCGATCGTTCATCCCCAAATGTTATACATATCAGCGCCACTTATAGACTGTACATGTGAGCTAGGGCTTATGCACTGTGACAATTATGATGACTCACAAACCATTACAATATTCCATGGAATCGCTGTTTCCCTTAACGAATCAGATGTATACTCGAAATATAAGGATAATCAAATCCCACACGGCTGAACAGAATGTTAACATATATATAGACTGTATTTTACCCTAGGATATACACTATAATGTTTCCAATAATTCACACTTCATTTCACTATTCCTTAAACTCGATGCTTTCAGATGAAATTTGTTGAATCATATGTATCCAACCAATGATAACAGAAATATCACAACATATACAGATGAGATGAATCATATATACTGAGATTTTACACAGTAGAGAGGAAATTTAATGATTCTCCTTCATTTTATTACATTTCACTGTATGTAATCAATCACACTCTACACCCTGCTCTCTCTTCTCGAGCTCTGTGAGCTAACCTTCATCTAGGCTAAGCTACCTATTCAAAATACTAAAGACTGCATTTATTTACAATGGATTTCTGTTTCCAGATCCTATGATTAAGGAACAGAGTCCTTAATAACCTCAACTGACCCCTACGAGTCATCATTGAATCACTAACAATTAACAAACCCTGTCTTATCTTTTACAAGTGGAAAGGATCTAGAATCCTTGACCATTATTCAAATTTTTCACAAAAATAACAATTTACACAAATGTGAGACCATAGGTCTCTTTGAATTCTCTTGACCTTGATGAAGTCATGGGTGACTTCTTTTTCATGATCCTATGCTCTTGCATCACTTATGTCACCCTATACCGATGCCATCACATCCTTCCAAAATGATCTCTAAGGACTTTGTGACTAGTGCAGCAAAGTTGTGTTAGAAATCATGAGATAGAGGATCTGTGATTAATTCAATAAATACCCTATCCCAATAAGATAAACACAAGATAGATGTATCGCATACCATATGTTTGTGCCAGAAATTGTTTCTAAGGCCAGAGAAACAAGCCAACACAATCTCAAACAAAATTCAATAAAGAAAACAAAGTTTAAAGGTTTCTGTAATGTGTTTTTGGTTGTGAACTTTGGGAACACACAGGGAATGCATTCATGAGCTAAATAACTACTGAATCATAAACAAAAGAAGATAAAGATGCATAATATATCTAACAAGATCAACAGAAATAGTATTGAGGTTCATACATAAATGACAAGCATTACCAGCATATAAACATAAACCAGTAAATGAATATATCGATTAAGCAACTAGACAAGCTAAAAAATGAAGCCAACACAGAAAACTGAAGGGTAAAAGTCACATATATCTCATAATTTCATAATCAACTGCATACAAGAGTTTTGTACTTAACTCATGAACAAGTCTGAAAACCAACTGAGTTTGAAGACCTCCTGAAAGCTCCCAAAAATTGAACCCTCTCCATGACTTTCTAACCTCTCTAAATACTAATCTTTACAAAATCAGTTAGGGATTTAACCCTAACTGCCTTCCATCTATTCGATGAGGTAAAGTGAAATGTACAATATTACAAAATTACAAAATATGCTAAAAATATTAAATCACTAAGACATGTGTTTATCAACTAGTGACCACTAACCAAATGAACAACTGACTTATCCATCTTTTGCTGCTTCAGCCAGCAGAGCGATACCATCTGATGCTTGATCTTTCTTCTTAGCTTTCTTCTGCTCCTGCTCCATGTCATTTATCTTCTTGATGAGCTCCTCGTTTCTCTGCTGTAGGTTCTGGACTGTCTTCTCCAATTCTGTGCAATGCATGTCAGTAGTTCTTTTTCTCTTTAGTGCTTCCTTTGCTTCTGCTATCAATTCCTGAAAATGGTCATTTACATCCTGTAGGTCTTCTCTCAACCTTCTGTTAGCCATCATTAATCCATCATTGACGTCTTGCATGTATCTCATCTGATGTTTGTACTGCTTAACATTTTTCTGCAAATTCTCTCTGTCAGAGTCAAGTAGTTTGTCTATTGTAGGATCTTGTTCCTCATCAGGTCTCCAAGGTATATCAAGTTTTTTGAAGATTCCATCCTCTTCAATTAACAGGTCTGTAGGGGTGTCTTCAATGCTAGGATTTTCCTCACCTATTGCTTCAACTAAAGGAGTTTCTTCTTTTGATTGTGGCTGCTTTTTGTCTAATTCTGGTTCATCATCCATGGAATTCTCATCTAGGACAGTAACTTCATTTGTATTTAATCTGGGATTGAGCAATTTCTTCATGTTTAGTCTTAGCTTGTTCTTTGACCTAGTTTTAGGCCTCCAATGCGATGCTGCTTCTCCCATCATTTTCAGTTCCTTTCCTTGATGCTGGATAGCAACCAACTCTACTACTTCAAGTTTATTCCTTTTTCTGTTAGGTTTTGCTGTTTTGCTGTCTGAAGTAGGGATTTCTTTTCCTGTTTCAACCTTGACTTCTGTTTTGGAGATGGGCTGCTCTTCCTCCAATAAATATCCCTCATCATCTGATAGAATGGTGATAGGGATTCTCTGTTGAGTTTGAATCTCCTCCATAGGTACAGCAACCTCTCTTATATCAGCAGCTTTCACTTCATGAGAATCCTCTGCAGGTGCCAAATACTATTCAGGTTGCTCTTTCTCATCTACAAACAGTGAGTACTTGCCTTTAATACTGGCTGAGAACAGTTTTGGTTTATTATCTTCCTCCACATGCTCTGATGCTTCCTCAACTTTAACCTCTTCCTTATCTTCAAGTTTAGACTTCTGACCTAATTTTCTCATCAAAACCTTACCCTTGTCTGCTTGCCTCTTAGGTTTCTGATCTTCTTTTTTGGTTTGAAAGTTAGACCAAAAGATGAAAAAGTCCCAGGTCTTCCCTTCATGCTGCAAAATAGTGCTAATAATCAACTTAATTAGCCCATGGTGAAAGATAGACTGAGAAGAATGGTCTATCTGCCCTTTCACCCTGTTGGACATCTTCTGCAAACTTTTCAAAAAGAAGAATGGCAGGTTCATCTTGGACACCCCCACCATGTGTTGAAGGAATCTGAAGTGGTACTTGTATACATAAGCATATCTTCCCTCGCAAGTAATATAGCTCTGCAGTATTCTGATTGGCTCAACCCATTCCTTTCTGAAATTTTGAATAAGGACGCCTTTATTCCAATCAGGGGTGACATTTGGTAAAAGATATCTTTGTGGATCAAAGTCAAAAGGCAGTTTCTTAAACCATGGTTCACCCTCATTCTTAATCCCTGTAGCTTCTAAAATTAGATTTACTGTCAGCTTGAATTTAAGAGTATCAAAGATCACCATGTCATTTTTAAAACCCTGAGCAAACTTACAGGACACTTCTGCATTATACCCATCTATCTTCTTGAAAAAGTCCATCCAACCAGCTTGTTGAAACAGCTCAACACACGCAGGGAGTTTTTCAATCCATCCTACATCAGTAGGTTCGGCTCTGTTTATCTTACCACTCCTGCCCATTCTTCTTCAATTACTGAAAACTGAATAACTTATAGGATTCTTAAATTTAATCCAATTTAGCTCTCAGGAATCTTAGTATCAAAATGATTCTCAAGTCTTTAGCTCCTCGCTGCCTCTATCTGGTTCCAAAAACAGTAAGCTCCAATACCGAGCACACTAGCTCTCCCTGCAACTTCAAATATTCGGTATCCTTTTGTATTGTTTTCAAGCAGAAGATCAATTTAGGATATTGAAAATACTGTCAAATGTATAGGTTCCTCACATCACTACAACCTTAGCTTTCACAGGGTCATATTTCATAAAAAAAAACTGCTATCTTCAACCCTCGCTCAGCTTGGCATCTCAGAGCATCATAAATAACTATTTCTCTGGCCGAAATTGCATTTAAAAACACAATTTAACCTTTCCTTTGATCAATTTTGACAGAGTAAGCCTCAGCAAAAAAAACCCAAATCGGCAGTTATATTGGCTTTTCAGGAAATACCTTTAAATTGCTCAACTACAGTTATTTAAAATCACGACTTGAGTTGTCAAATGAGTCACCTTGGATGTACAGAGGTCCTCCAATGTTCAATTTAACTGCTAGTAACGAAATTAGGAAGCCCTAACTTCCCGTGAAGCCATCAAAACCTCTCCTTTGTTCAGCAGCGAAAATGTCCGCTTTTTTAGTGGTTATGGCTACTCCACTAAGTCTTTCATCTTTGAATGTGCCTATACATGACAAACTCATCCCACATTTACCTCAAACCATACTGCTACCTGTCAAAAGGAATTACATCTGGGCTCATGATGAGCATGATTTCCTCACAATGTGTAACCACTTGGAATCATGATGTTCCCTGCATCAGTACCTAACGAATTCTCTAAAACATGTAATTAGTCATTCATCATTCCAAACGTGCCAAAATTTGCTAAAAAATCGGAGGAATTTTGGAGTCGCGATATTCTTGTAGCGCACCTTTGGTGATTTTGAGCTCCAGCGCTACAAGAATAATTTTAACACTGTTTTGGTGCTTTTTCATAGCTTTTTGTCATTTTGCATAGAGTTCTAAAGCTGTCAGAGTGATGATTATACATGACTATACTTAGAGTATGGTTTATGAACCCATTATTTGATATGGTGACTTTTAAACCCTTTAACAAAAACAAACCTAAAGTTTAAAACTTGAAAATTTCACAAGCAAGCCCAAAATTTCATATAAAAACTAAAGAAAATTTCCTAAAAGAGGGAGAAATCAAAATAGTGCAAATAAATAACTTAAAATAAAATGCAAATCAAACAAAATTTGAAGGAACAAATTACTGACTTAACACCATAAACACATATAAAGACTTCAAGAGAGTGTGCAATAGATAGGATGCCCTTGGGCTGATGAATAATTCAATTGAATGAGATGATTACAATCCACAACCACCCACAGGTCCACCCATTAAGGGCCTCAATTACCCACCTAGTGGTTTGGCACATGGCCACAAGTGAATATTAGCCAAGATATCTCAACACCCTCGGCCCCTGATTTTCCTCGTGTATTGGTTTCAGTGCGAAATTAATGTTTTTAATTACTTTGTTGTAGTCAGCTGATCGGGGCAAGTCCCCAATGGAGCCTGGGAGGCTGACACCCCCCTACAGGCAACAGGTATATATACCACATTTTTACTTACCTGCTTCTTTAGAAAGTACATTTGTTTAATTATGATATCAACGTGGCCAATATTTTGTTTATAGGCTGAGGGTCGAGGTAGGAGCCGCATGACAGATGATATTTCGACAGATGTTAGCACGCCACGCTCATCGGGTCATGAGCAGGTATATAGCACATTGTGAATTTCAGAAACTGTATTTATACATATTTATGTTATCTAATTATATAAATGATTTCAAATTGATATTAATGTTTTATATTTTTATGTCGGATGATACATATCTATAGATGGATCCAAAGGATATGGATTTGGGGCACATTCTTGATGATGTTGACCTCAAGAATTCAAAGAATATCCGGGATGCAGTTCAAAAAGCAAAAACAAAATTAAATCAGGAGGTCGTCAATTTGCTTATATCAAATACGCAAATGACGTAGGATGAGACTCAAGCAAAGATAGATCGTGTGTTGCTTAAACTAAAGCGCTTGGATGTAAGCTGCAAACTCTTTCATTATAAGTCTATTCCAAATGCAATTTTTTTTCCTATTCGTATATGAGTAACTAAAATATTATTTGTTTCTACAGGAATATTTTTTCGGCACTGATCATGTATCGTTGCCGTCTGGCCAGTCAGAAACACAAAATGAGACACCCTAGATGGAACACGCGAGTGCCGATGAGGATCAGGGGCCAGTACATGGAGAAGAGCATGACTTTGATGCTGTCGTCCCAACATTTCCTGGATCTTTCCGTGTCACTAGCACGGGATCATTTGAGACTACTTTTTTGGTGGACGAAGATCTCATTCCCTACAAGATGGAGAAGATTCCAGGTACTATTTACAAAATGTTTTAACTATATATTATAATTTTATTGGAATGTAATTATGCATCATTCTTTTTACACTAATTAACACATACTTGTTTTTGTAGGAAATGATGTCTTTTATAAACATCTTAATGATTGGTCTTTAGAGCTGTTTGGGCCCACTATCCGCACATGGTGGAACTGGCAGAGTAAAGTTTTGAAAGATGAGCTTATTGCTCACTTGGTTGGGTTTTTTGGTGCCGAAACCTTCAACCAAAAAAAGGTTCTCGAAAAAGCTGGCCAACATTTACATTATGTACGGGAGCAATATCGGAACAACTTAGCAGATAATCCAAAGTATGAGTGCCCTCCGATGATTCCAACAACGGAGTGGAAAGGCTTGCTGGATGATGCAAGGGAGAAAGCTGCGAAAATAGCGGGCAAGCCAGTACCCGAGTCAGCTAGAAGGTATGCAATACTTTCAGCAATGCAATTATATGTTTATTACACTTTATTTTCCATTTTTTTGCAATGTCTAATGTATTTAAAAATACTTTTATAGGCTACCAGATACGTCGAAGGCCACCCAGGAAAGAATAGAAAAACATGGGCAACACAAGCTTGGCCCTGGTGGATATTCCAACCTGCAAGCACGAATCGTAAGTATGATCAATAATTATTTTATTATATAGAAATTATAGATTGCATTTAAAATTATTTTCATGATGATATAGCAACAACAATGATGATCTAATTGAAAATTACAGGCTCAAAGATTCCACGATTTTCCAAAGGAGGAAGACATGAGGATCGGCTACCAACGCGGGTTTTCAGGTGTTGTTGAACATCGAACAAGCAGCCATGGTAGCCAAGCAAATTCTTCCAGTGATCCATCATGCGAACAGGTAACTACAATAAACAAATTCTATTTAAGCTTGATTCATTGTGTTCTATATTCACTAATAAACTAGTACATAAAATAGTGAGTCTCTTTATGTTAAGCCGCACAACGAAAGTAGAGAAAATGCAGAGGATGGAGGAGAAAGAGATATTGAAGTTCATGTTGATCGAAATCCAGGTAATAAATATGCTAGTGTTAAAAAAAACTAGCATGGATTAAATTCTCAAATATTAAATTGCAAATACTATATTGTTGTAAGTGTTGATGTTTTAATGCAGAGGGTCTTCATGTGCAACTTGAGGCAGCAGCAGAAGATCAAACGCAGGAAATTCATGTCACCCATGAGTTGCCAGGTACAAATCACCGCTCTAATGTTTTTTTCTTAATGAAGGACTTACAATGATTATAATAGTAAAAACACGTCAAGCAATTAATATTTCTTCATTTTTCCAGTACATCCTGGCACCTTACAACAGCCACATACACGTCGTGAGCACACGACCTGTTGACAAACACAATCACAGGCAGCTACAGAGGGCATAGGAAACAAAAAACAATTGGTAGAAGAGGATGTCACACTTAGAGAATTTGTGGAGAGAAAAAAGCGTCAAAAAAAGTAGTGATTGTAATAAGTACACTATTACATTATTTTTTTATGCATTGTCCTCAGATATTATTTTTGATATTATGGAGTAATGTCTTCAACTATTTTTTTTTTTCTATGTACGAATGAATGAATGAATGAGTTAATTAATGAATGCTATAAACTAATTAATGATCGAATGCACGTAATTCCTTTAAGACAAGAAACTCACGATGTTCGCACAAAAGATCATTTATTTCCAAGCACGTGCATTGGGTATGGGGAATTGAGAGTGATGTGAGGGGGGGGGAGGGGACATATGAGCTTCCACCTTCACGTGGTTGGCCCTGTTTAGTAGAGAATATTAAACTATTCTCGAAACAGAGAGGAGATCAATAAGGTAAAATGCATGCATTATTACAATGTTTCTTTCTTATGACCAGATACATTGTTTCTTTCTTCTAGCTAACTATAGACATGCATTTTCTTTAAACTGCAGAGTGAGAATCTTGATGGGCTGGAGCTTTCTAGTTTGGAAGATATTCAAAGTCTCAGGATGAGAATCATTGGAATCCATTCTGTGCATCAATACCTCAACATATTTTGCAAACTCTACATCCGGCTCCAAATCCACAAATATGAATAGGTACCCATCCTTCAATTTAATTTAGGTTTTCTATTGATTTTTCAATGTGAAGTAGAAAAGAAGGGTTCAGTAAATCATTCCCAAGAAATAGATGAAAGCCAGTGGATGAACAACAGGCCTGTAGCAGAGGTATTGAGGTTTTATATAGTCTTAGTGTGTTGCAACTAACGAAGTTCCTAACATAAATTTCATGGTAGTTCTCACCATTTATAATCTGGAATTGGTTTGCTAATATGATTAGTGGGTTGTCATTAGACGTTCATAAGGTGGAGCTTGCAAATCTAAATAATGGTGATTTGTCATTCTTTAAACCATTTCATCTGTCCCAGGGTATAGAAGACCCTAGAATATCCTGTTAACCAGCACAAGGTCATGTTGTCAACAAACCCAGTGAGGACTTGTGATGATCGAGAAATACAATACGGTAAGTCTTGTATTTTTGTCCTATTTTTAAATTAATAATTTAATATATGTGGTGGCTTTGATTGAAATTGCCCATAACACTAACTTATGCATAGCTGAGACCTGCTTTTGAATATTCTGTCATATGTAGTTATGTATGTAAGGGCTTGGTATGAATGGATGACATGTGTACTATATGTGTAGTATGCTTCCTCTTGCAATTGCTATGTGTGTAGAACTCTGTTGTTCCTGACCTCTGCTGTTGATATTCTCCTAGTTATAACTGTAACAAAAGTGTATTTTCAAGGTATTTGAGGGAAGTTCCAACAGCTTCTCATGTTTGCAATTGGGATTATACCATTTGGACATCCAATTGGAATGGGATCAAAGTAAGAATTTCTTATTCTTCATGTTTGTTTGAACATCATTCTTCATTTGTCCCACAAAGTTTAAAGGGATTGAAATGAGATGCCCCCCCCTTCCTCTTCTCAAATTCATGGGTGTTGTTATCACTCCGTAATTTCTTGAGGTTGTGTTCAAGAAACCCAAAGGTAACCTACAACCAATCTTTAGGATGACTGTTTGACTCATCCAACCAGAGAGGGCTCTCTCTTTGTCACTGTATGATAAATGTATCAAGGAATAGGAGAAACAAGGCCAGATTCTCAAGGTAACAAGTGTTTTCAATGGTGATCAAGGTGTTGGGAAAGTTCAAGAGTAAAGAACATTGGGCAATGGAGTCAAGGATTGAGGCTTAAATCAAATGAAAGAGTAAATCAGGTCATAGAGGTTTAAGGCCTTTTGCATGCATTTTGCACAGATCATTAAACTTTAAAGGTGATAGCAGAAGGTAGAGATTGATTGTTTATTTTCAGGAGCATGTGACTATGAATTCCTTAAATAAACAAGAAAGACTTATGAAAGACAGGGAAAAGTAAATTATAATATAGCACCAAAACACCTATGATGAATTCTATTACAGTTTATCTTTCAATGGTATTTACTGTAAATACTGTGGAGCATGGAAACATGAATTCCAAAGATTTAAATTAACAGTAAAGAAGAGGAAATAACACAGATGAATGAATTTCACATAGAAGACATTCTGCAACAAAACTTGGAAGAAATCTTAAACATGAGAAAACCTGTATGTCTGTTCTTTCATTGAAGTTCACAAAATCCCAGATACACGAGTCTTTTCTTCTTTACAATATGAATTTCTTCGACCAAAGACCAACCCTCTCCCTATCGAAGTAGGGTCTATTTGTAGTTAATCTATTCAAAGGAGAGATGCAAAAAACTAGGAAACAGTTACATACGTGGGGATCATGTCCCAGCAAAATAGCTTAAATCCTATCTTCTAAAACAGATGGCATAGTGACCATTTATTACATAACCAACTCTACAAAAAGAAATGACAGTTGTATGAATATTTATGAGGTCGATAATCCTTTTAGGATCAACAATATCCTATTCATTTCCAGGATGGAAAGAGATATCATTGATGTTTTCTAATAATTTTATCCTTCAAAGGCGCATTCTGTCTGAACAGGCTCGCTTGATTTCAGGCTCGCTTGATTAACTTGTCATCTTCCTCTGAATATTTCCAAAACAACTGTAAATAAAGTATCTGTGTGACTGTTGCTTACTGTAGTAACTGCAGACAGCAAGCTAGCATCATGGACTCCCTAAAAATTCTTCTGCAGGATCTAAACTTTATAGTTCTTGGCAACAGTATCAAATATATGACAACCTTGACTTACTTATGCTTCACGGACATCTAACTGGCACTTCCTGGACCTGAACTTGGTATAAGAACTCGTGCTTCCACCCTGAATACTTCATTCCAAGCATCATCCTTTGGAACAGAAGCATTAGATAATTCTTCCATCAGCACATCAAGCTCTATTAAAAGACCTTCTGTAAAGACAGGCAATTTAGATTTAACCTCCCTGAAAAGTAATGGAAGTTCGAAGTCCTGCCTCATTTTGCTTACTACCACCATGCCTTTAAGTCCTTTTACCATATCATTAAATTTGCTATGGTCTGATCTGGCTTTAATAAACATTTCTTTATATTCAGGCCATGCTATTGGCATATTCTCATCATCCCAAAAGGATGGTAAACCATAACCAATCAATGGTAAAAAGGCTTGCTTGAACTCCTGCACTTGCTTTTTAATGTGGGACATCTTTCCTCTTACTGAATTCAACAGAGTATATTTCTGCAACACCCTCCTGGCATCTACTAACAGAACAGTTCTGTTACTCACCTTTAAAACCTGTAACTCAAAAGCAGGATCTTTACTGAGGAAAATAATTGCATTTTGAGCTACCTCTTGAGTTCTGTTAATTAACTTTTCCTCAGCTAATTTACATTTGTTGGATGCCACTCCCAATGCCTTCTCATGCTCCTCCACAATGATCAATTGAGGCTAGAAAGCATTGATATCTGCTATCAATTCATCCCAAAGCAAATGCTTTGCACCTTCCAGTGGCAGAACTCCCTTGGTTTTCTCTTTCAACTTATAAATCTTATCTTTCAGTTTATCATTTTCTTCTTTGAGCTTGATGATTTCCTGCTCTCTAGGATCCTGAGCTTTAATCTCTTCAATCTGCAGTTTAAGTTCAGAAATTTTGTCCTGTAAGTTTGAAACCTTCTCCTTGAAATTCTCAATTTCAGCTTCATGTACAGACATATCTGCAATGTCATGTATGATCTGGTCAATTGGTGACAAAGGACTAGTTCCCCTGTTTGATTTCAATTGTTCAATTTCTTGAAGCAATTTACCTTTCTCTTTCTCCAATGCCTCTTTCTACTCCTGAAGGACTAGAATTTTGGCATTATCTTCCACAGCCTTTGCATTCAAACCAGCTATCTCTTCATGCAACTTAACCAAATTAGGTGAAGGTGTAGTATCAACATTAACATTTACCCCTTTAGCCCTCCTTCTAACTGTCTTAACAGTTTTGACTTTGACTGCTGGCTGGGTTTCTGCCCCTTGTGCAGGTGGCAACTCTTTATATGAAGCCAGCTCAGTTTGTAAATAAGCCACCTGTGTAGACCATGCTTTGTTTGCAGCTTTCTCCTACTTCAGGTGAGCTTCCAATTTTTTTATTTTCTGCACTGCATTCTTATGTGCCAAGGTCTCCCTAGTCAAGTCAGCATAAAGGACTTCACTGGCTTGTTTGTGGAACCAAATCTTGTCAGGAGTTGGTAATTGATCCATTTCTAAACGAATCTCAGAAGCATTTTCATCATCAGTGATGGCCAAACTTAAAGATCCAGTTGCTGAATCCCTCACTTTCATCAATGTTGTCTTCATATCAGATTTTTCTTTGAGTTGATTTAATTTTTTTTGCTCTTGCATCACAGAATCATTTCTCTGATCAATGTAATGTTTGAGGAGACTCTACTTGTTTTGAAATTGACCTTCAGTAGCTGTAGCATAGCTATATTTCTTGTATTGCACGACCGGTACAGGGGGTGGTTTACTGCTTTCTTTAGGTTTTGCAGTAGTATTTTCAACTCTGGTCTGTGATACTTCTTCTTGAATAATAGTAGGGGTGATAACTAGCTCCCTTATCAACTCAACATCAATGATCTCTGTACCCATGGCAGTTTTCTGCTTTTTAGATGTCTCAGGTTCCTTTGTATCCATCTCTGTGGCCTCTGGTTCTGACCTTTTCTTGGTAGATATCTGCTCCACTTTTCCCTGTGCAGTATTTGACTGTGAAAAATCTATATGATCTCTAGCCTCTACAATCTCCTTTAAAGGCTCACTGATCCAGATCTGATCATATATAAGAGAATTGGCCTCTCCCATCCAAGTTTTAGCCTGACTGTGTTGAAATATACCTCTGCCATACTCCTGTCTCCTTTGTGAAATAACATGTTTAGGGTCATATTTTACAGGTGGTACTTGAGGGAAATCAAGCTGCTTCAGAACTTCTTCAATAATGGGCAATGCTACTTCCTTCTTTAAAATGAAATTTCCCACAGTCATAGGATATTTTATCCATGAACTCCTTTTCAATGATGGGGCAGTGAAATGTTCTTTATCTGCAGAGATCCTTTGCCTCATTACCTCTAAAGCAAATACACTGGTAGTTAAAAATATAGGCAACACATATGGTGATCCAGTGAATCCAAAGACTCTGACAAGGGAGAAGTTTTTTGCCAGGAACCAATCTCCAATCAAATCAGGGTTTAGGATTTCTTTCAAGTCATTTGAAATTCTACTGATCTTTGGATTAAACACTCTGAACAGATTAAGTACGATCAAATCCATGAATTTGGCATAAGACCAGGCATGGTAATGTGGTGAAGAAGGAGGCCATTCCTTGAAGGTTTCTGAGTCTGTAATGGCTAGTGCTCCTAACTTAGCATGAATTATCAAAGCATATAAGTATGCCTGATACCTGAAATGATAGATTTTGGAGAAATTGGACAGCTGAAAACACATTTCTTTGGAAAAATATTCATCAAACCTAAGGGGTGCTGTTCCAGGTCTATCTAGGTATAGGAAAATTCCTAACATTGCTTCAGTTACCTCCGAACTAGTGTCTGACCCTAAAATTTGACTTAATAGGGTTACAACGGTAGCAATAACTGGTAAACAAATTTTAGATGAAAAAGGAATAGACAGGTTCTCCACTGGTTTCAACAAAACCTTCTGATACATTTGTTCTTTATCCTCACTAGAAACTTTCTTGTAAATCTGGGATATTTCAGCTTCATTAAAAGAGATAGAAGTTGAAACGAAATCAGCAGAATATTTCAGGGTTTCCCTAAGGGTTTGAGGGTCTACTTTGCAGATAATTTGGTCACCCTGGTAATTCATAATTACTCCCTCTGAGGTTGAAAATTTTTCAGCACATAAGGATACAAATTTCGGGCAACTAGGTAAAGGATACAATAACATAGAAGGGATCAAAGTACTGTACAATTTGGTATGGAACTCGAAATTTTCAAGGGAAGCAGTACTGAGGTCATTGTGACTGGTAATGATATCAATGGGTTTTGAAATTGGGTCATATAAATCCTAGAAACTGTCAGAAATCAGGTCTTCAGAGGAATCTAAGGTTTTTACAGTGGTAAACATGGTGAAAGCAGGTAATTCAACAGAGGAATACTCAAAAATTGTGTACTTGAGGGTAAGGGTTGACTGTAGTTACTCACGGTTGAAATGTTGATAGTATATCTGGTATCTGTAGCAGCCGAACCAATCGAACCTTGATCTCCGAGCAGAAATGGCGGAAACAGTCTTTCAGCGGTCTTTGACGGTAACATGTACGGTGGAGCCTCCTTAGTTAGTGCCTAGACTTGCGAGTTAGCAGAAATGGCGGAAACAGTCTTTCAGCGGTCTTTGACGGTAACATGTACGGTGGAGCCTCCTTAGTTAGTGCCTAGACCTGTGAGTTAGCAGAAATGGCGGAAACAGTCTTTCAACGGTCTTAAAAAATTAATACCCTAGACCTGCGAGTTATCATGTTAATCTAGACTGCAGCGGAAAATAGGATATCGTACATTTCTGTACGGGTATCCATTTTTCGCTTCCACTCAGCGACAGCCACGTAGCACCCATCACATCTCAGCGGAAAATGGATACCCGTACAGAAATGTACGATATCCTATTTTTCGCTCCGCTATTTTTTTTTAAAAACGTTTATAGCCTGTCGCTTAACCGACACCTAGCATATTGTCGGTTAACCGACACCTAGAACATCTACAGCCTGTCGGTTAACTGACACCTAGAACATCTACAAACTATCAGTTAATCGACCCCTAGAACATCTAGCAACTGTCGGTTAACCGACACCTATAACATCCAAAGACTGACGGTTAACCGACACCTACAACATCTACGGACTGTCGGTTAACCGACACCTATAACATCTACATGCCATCGGTTAGCCGACGCCGTGGAGCATTTGATCGACAGCAAGAAGCCGTCGGTTTGTTTTTTTAAATTGTTCTACACATCGCTTGATTTGCGTCGGTTAACTGACACCGCGCCTAGGCGTCGGTTAACCGACGGGATGATTAACCGTCGCTGAAACAACGGCTTGGAGGGCTGTCAGATAACTGACGACAATCCAGCGATGCCTAAAAAAAATCATAGTGTTGTACATGCGACAGGGAAATGTCAAAAATTCGACAATACAGCCGTCGGATTTTGGGTCAAAATGTTGTAGTGTACCTTCTCACATAGATATACAACCATGACCTCCTCAAGGGTCCCCATTTATAACACACATGCCAAGGTTCATTGTGCCTTACTAGAGTGTTATCCACAACAATTTAGATACCTTGCAAATTTTTATAGTCCTTTTGGTATTGTGTTTCATAAGAAGATGTTATCTCCCATATAACATTTATTTTGGTTTCTGGGGTATTATTATGACTTGTTTAACAGTTGCTCACTTGATTGATTTTATCTCAAATTTACACCACTTAATTTCTCATTAGAAATTTTAATTAAGATCCATCTTCAGAGTTTCTTGAATAGTCTACCATATATAATAACTTGAACAACACCATTTTTATTAATCAAGTGCCCGTTATCACTCAATACTCATTAAACATAGCTCTTACCCCATGAATTGCACATTATACATGTAGAATATTTACAACTTCATTTTTAACACATGGGTAGAGTCTAGCCTACCACCTCTAAATAGGTGCTTGATACAACTATTGATTATGACTAGACGTGAAATACCCACACTCATCTTACTCCCTTACTTCCCATACTCATATCAAGACATCCAATTTGAATACAACTTCCAAGGGAAATTGTCTTTCTTCTTCTTCTTCTTTTTTTTTTTTTTTAAACTCTAATATAAAACAATAGTGTGTATCCTACCTTGGACATTATTTTTAGAGTTATACTTTGATTAAGTCAACCCTTACTACCCTTACCTAATTTCCTTCATTTATTAAATATTTCATTAATCTATAAAACTTTATCTTAGAGGAACAATTAACCTATGTTCCTTTAATATTAATTTATACGACCATGGTAGTAATAAATAAAGTGGCCAATATTTTGGAAAGATCAATATTTGATTTTATCAAGGTCATTTATGTGAACTATATGAATGGTAGTTTTATTAATAGGATTTCTAAATAATGTTATGATATTACTAGATTCTTGTTGGTATATGTTTAGTTTACATGTATACCAAAGTTGCTCACACATATTTGATTTCCATTAAAATTTATCATCAGACTAATTTCATTAAACTCTTTTAATAGATTTTCTTTTTTTTGCAATAACTTAAGAATTAGTTTCACTTAGTCACAATTAAAATTTAAATCCTATTTTTAACGATTTTTTTTTTTAAACATTATATTGATTTTTATACAATATATATATATATATTTTAATAATCCTCTTTGCATGACAAAATTGTTCTCTTTTCTATAAATGTTAAAATATTAAAATAGTATAAGATACCCTAATTTAGTTAGTTAGTTACCCTAATTTAGTTTAAATTTAAACTAAACCAAATTTAATGATAAAAAAATGCTAAAACATTTAACACTTGATTGTGCATAGAAAAGTAGCAGTAGTTACGCGAGTTGATGTTGGCTTTTGTTTTCGAAGTCGCTTTTCATTTATGAAGACGGTGTAGAAAAGAACTACCTCGAAGTAGAGAAAATTCTTCTTCTACGTCTTCCACCTGACGTGATAGCTCAGACTCCGAGCTTCTAGAGGAGAAGAGAAGACTAAAGACCAACATAACTCTTTGCTTTATCTTGGCAGTGAATTTAGCTGAAAGGACCGCTTCGATAAAGCCTTTCAAAGTTTTGATATCCATGAAGTTATGGAGCAGTACATTGGCATTTATCTTACCTATGCTTCCATCCAATATTTAGTGCACGTCTTTTCACAGTTCCATCCATTAGAATTCCCGCGTGTCACAAGCTTATCTTTCCATAGTGCTCTCTAAGTGATTCTTCAGCACTTTAATCTACCAATGTGAAAAGATTCCATTGCAAAAATCTCATACCAGATTTGGACTTTAAAATCGTCCCACACTATTATAATAACATATTTATAATACGAGAGATCTTATATCAAATTTGGACTATGAAATGGTTCCAACCATGCACTACCCAATTTACAAATATTAAATATTTTGTACATTATCATTATATCAAATTTATAAGAGAGAGGATTGTTAGTATAAGACTTATTATAGATGCCACTAATCCCAGATTACTCTATGTTTCTAGCATCAACACAACCTGTTCAATGATAAAAGGAGTTCTTCGAATTAAGCACAGAAACATAGGTAGAGCCAAAAGGATCGATGCTAGTTCTGAGTCCGATAGTTTATTCTCATTCTCAAGAAGATTGAACGCAGGAGAGAAGAGCAGAAGCTAGTTTGGAGTCTTATAGCTATCTCTTTTCTTAGCAAAAGATCCAAGGCAAAGACAAAGGAAGAATTAGTTGGTTGTTGCGGTGATGAGTTCCGTGCACCATGATTCTCTATTCATTTGAGCCTTTGTATTTTAGCATTAATAAGAACTCATAAATAACAGAGCAAAGCCTCTATTTGATGTCAAAACTATTTGAAAAAAAAAACAATTTGAGAATAATTCCAAATTCTACACTCATGATGAGTTGTTTATTTTTTTTATTTTTGTTAAGTAAGTTTTACTTTCTACAAAATAATACACTTCAAATTAGTTGGATTTTAGACACGACTCAAATTCCAGTAGCTCTTTTCTTGTCAATATTTAATGCTTACAAGTGATGGCAAAGATTTTTCTTAGATGGCATTAAACGCTACATATAGGTCATGTCAAATACTAGGCTCGGGGTTCTATTGTCCAGATCCTTTACTGGGCCTTGGTTCGATGTCAGCTCCGTCGTGAAAGTCACATGAAGGGGAAAATACCATAAAATACATTATGGTTTGCGTGGAGATCTAGAACTTATCTTGCAATAATAGTTGACCTACTCATGGAAGAGATGTGGTGTCATTAATACGTGAGTTCCTTCTCTTGCCGGACCTTGGAAAAGCACATGCCCCGTGGTTTTCATTTATGATGATGGTATCTATATTGATGTTGACGGGATGAAAAGCAAGAATCCTGAGGAGATACACTCCAAAATATCCCATCAATAACTCATCAATCCAATAGATACTATTTAATAACAGCGGCCCATAAATATTTGACTTCATTTCATTGAGTTATTGGACTTGGTGAATGCAATTTAAAGGCATTACCCAATACCCATCCATCTAGTCAAATGGGTTCATCCTAGCATTTATATGATTTGATGGAAACATTAATCATTACACTGCAGCTGCCGCAGTTCAGGTTAATGCTTATATTCATTCTACAGTTGGTTTCTTCATAGTACAGTTGGTTTCTTCATAGTCCGTGGATTTCTTCCTTGTGCACACACAAATTTCTTGTTCAATATGTATGCAATTCTGGGTAGCCGTCACAATATCTCGGCATTATATTATTACTCAGATTAGACCCTTCGCTTAAAATAGAGAGCTGATCAAAGTAGAGGGGAATAAAGCTTACTCTTTCTATTTGTGGTTTTCTTGGCATTCTCCAGAGCTCTGAGGAAATACGACTCCTGTTAGTTAAAATGTAAAGTTTCTCTTAATTAAAGTTTTGGTTAATCACCAATTTAGTCGCGAAGCAATACCTACGGCTTCGATGCTTTTGATGTCACTGAGGCTGTCTTAATATGCTGGAATTGGGTTTCACCCAATGTAAACTATTTTATCCCAGGTGTTTTTAATTACTTTTAATTAGCAGGATTTGATTCCTCGCCGATGTATCATTTTTAACTCTGGCTTGTAGTGTTAAAAATGGTGTTGGAACACACACCGCATGCTTTTCATGTGGTTCATTACTGGCTCCGAAAACAACAATCATTCAAAAAAAAAGCAACTGAATGCTTTCTGTCTATCAAAAAACCAGACTTGGCTGCTGACTGCTTCATTATAATGGGGGACTACAAAGAAGTTGGTAAAATATATGTGGATAAATTTAGCAAAACACGTCTTGAAGATGCTGGAGATTGCTTTGCCATGGAAAAATGCTGGGATGATGCTGCAAGTGTATATGCTAGGGTTAATTGTATTTCCAATGCTTAGATGCCTGTATAAAAGGCGAATTATTCTTTGACGGATTGAATTTTATTGAATACTAGAAGGAAAGCAAGTGCAATTCAGACTGTGGAAGGTGCCATGGTTTTGAATTAGTAAATATTGAAATTGAGTATCTCAAGAAAAGTGCGAGACATTATCATCAGATAAAGGATACCCAATCTATGATGATATTTGTGAATGCCTTTCCAACACCAGACCTAATTAGATCCTTTCTCTTGAAGAGGGATTACTTTGATGAATTGTGGAGGTGGAAGCGGCAGCAAGGAACTTCAAAATGGCCGTAGAGATTGCAGAGATGAAAGGCGATTTGTTACTTGAGGCAGAAATGTGATTAAAAGCAGAGCAATATGGGCTAGCAATTAAATCCATTCTATTTCACGTGCAAATTAATTCATTTTGGAGCATGGGTAATAAAGGGTGGCCACTGAAGAAATACCATGAAAAGAGTATATTGTTAGAGAAAGTAAAATAGATAGAAGAAAAAGACCCAAATCATGTATGCGAGTCCCTAAGCTGTGAACTGTCAATACTTTCGGATGAGTTACAGAGTCCTCCTAAAATTACAGAACAACTTATCATTGCAAAAGAAGATGAGAAATATCAGACTTGAAATTTTGTGTCTTTGTAAAGTTCTTGATGCACATCTTAGCTCAGATTTGAAAATATGTCAGCTTGATCAAGAGATGGGTTTATTCAGGGTGGATGATTACCCTAGAATGTTGCTGGAGAATAGATTTTCTCCCAGTACACTGTTTTCTGTTTGGGATGAATGGAAGGATAAATTGTTATGCTCAATTGATGCTCTTTCAAGATATGAAAGATAGCACGAAGAGGAAGAAGATATTTTCTACCTAGAGTATGCTCTAGAATACTTTGGTGTCAGAGAAGGAAAAAAAAAATGATAGAATTTGTACTGTGCTTAATAGTGAATTTTTCTGGATTAAGGGTGATAAGGTCAAATTGCTGCACAGACGTGGAAAAACTGCACACATTAGCTTTCAGAAATTCTTGGTGCAAGCAATTTTTTTTTTTTTAAACAGTGGACCTCTATTATGTAGGACAATATGTCATTGAAGAGTTGGAGAAGCTCTATGGTTTGTGCACCCGTCAAAACTCTAGTCTTCCTGTACAAGGATACCTACTACTTCAAATGTTTGAAGTTTCAGAAACTCTGAATAATATTGAACACTTGAATGGACAAAGAAAGCTATTACGTGAAATGCAAAGTTCAGAAACTCTGGATAATATTGAATACTTGATGCGTAGTGCAATTATGATGCCCTTTGTGGAATCCTCCCTTTTGACTTGTCTTTGGCGCTTGACTTGAGCGCTGGCTTGTGTGTTGGATTTGCGTTTAGGTACTTGGCTTGATTGCTCGTGGAATTGGCTGGAATAATCGAGCCTTTGGCCCCAATCTTTTTACTTGACTGGGCAGACTGGGCTACCACAGGCTGCAAAGTTTGATGGAGCCCTATTACCTCGAATGCCTATTACTTCGAATGTATCAGGTTTTGACATCTCCAAAAATATGGGGCACTTGACTGGACTGATTGGAGTGCTGAATGACTGCAAAGAACATTTTTTTTTTTTCGTTTGCAGACCATGAGATTCTGTTTTATTGAATATTTTCCACTACTTCTCGTAGGAGATTCATGTTTATCAGTATTGAGAATCCTTAAATATTACACACCTAAGCCTTGTCAGTTTGATCCAACTCTGATTTCACAGTGAAGAATGTTGCTGTATATGTTTGTGGGTATATTTAGACTTCACAAATACATATAACCAAAAGTTTAAGTACTTTGTCTACAGAACCCATAAGGAGTTTTTCTATGTCCCATAGGCTTAGTAGTATCAATAACCCGTCAACATTTCAAACACAAGTAAACCTTGTTATTCCATTCCAACTCTTACCTCATAATGGAGAATATACCAAATAGTTTTAGAGACTTAGTACTGAGAATCCATAAATATTTATTTGCATAAAACTAAAAAAAAAATTGCAAGCTTAAGAGTACTTAGAACCAGTAAATATTAACATACCCAAAAGCAATTTAAGTTTACGTCTTCATTTACAATGGAAATTCATATTTCACATTTATTCCCTTTCAAGTTGATGCAAGCCCTTCGAGTTCCAGTTTTTGAACCAAGAGCTCTGATACCATGTGTAATGCCTCCATTGGCATTATAAATTTTAATCTAATTAAACATAGATTGTGTGTCTAAGCAGCATATAATCAACGTGTAACCATAAGAACATATAAAGGATATATACGCATTTTGCAATAGCATCAAATAACTTTAGAATTTTTAAAACTTCATTGGTGATTCACACAACATAAATTAACATCATAAATCATGTAGCAATAGCATCATATGATAATTTTACAACAACATATAAACAATTTAAAATCACAAGAAAAATACCTCGTTATAAGAATGGTGACGGAGTCCAAACTGAGCAAGCTTCCTTCATCATCTCGAGTATCTTCTAACTTCATTTCCCAAAGCGGAACCACGGTTTTCCTCCCAGCCAACTAGGGGCCTAGCCGGCTCCCTAGCCCCATGAAGCCATCTAAATGGTCCCATCCAAATGGCTCCTGGCCCTCCGTGCCCGAGACCCCTAGAGAACAGAACAGTGATGCACCAGTAGGCTATGTATCAAATCTTCCAAGAGTTCTCAAACTCTTCCAACTCTTCAAAACTTCTCATACCCCGAAATACCCAAAATTCTCCATCCTAGAATTACTCTCACCAAAATGATCTTCAAGAGAAAAAGAACCTCCCTCCTTCCACTCTCAAGTCTCATATTTATATCCAAAAATCCTCATCCATCAATAAATTCCCATAAATAATAGTCATCAATCAATAAATTCATTTTCTCCAAAAAAAAAAGAAATTTGATTTTAAATAATTAAAATATTAATAAACATGGATGCAAAGTCTCATTTGTCATGCTTCCATATTAATGCAACTATGACAACCAATTTCTAAAAATTTGTGCAAATCCTATCTATCCATTTATTTATATTATCCTTTCATTCATAAGTCAAATAAGATATTTTCATATACTATATTATACTATGACATATTTTATATTATATGTATATAATTATATATGTTATTTAATAATCCAATCAATTTATAAAAATCTAAATCATATTAAACAAGTCAACAAACTCATACTTCCAACACACAAGTAATGCTTTCATCAATTCGTCAACCAAGTTACTAATAGATAATATAATCATATTAATTTATTCATCGATCAACCAATCATAGTAATGTAATCACGAATTGACATATGCATGGCCAGTGCACACGTCTTAAGCGTGCGTACTAATAATCACATTTAATGCTCCTAATAAATCATTATTACATCCTCTCAAACAACATATAGAAGAACAATTAAACACTGCATCATTCATCATTCATAATCATTCATACAGAAACAATAAGACAAAATTAGATAAACATAATGGTGAAATCAAACATATAATCATGATGGTTAATAACAATCAAGAACACCATCCAATCCATCATTGGTACCATCCATCACATCAGTAATCCAGCCCCTAAATCACCACTACTTCCATCTCCTGACCTCACCATCCCGTCCTCTACTGCAATATACTGTGGCGTCGACTGCACGACCTAACCACATATAGAACCCGTAAGCGGAAGTGTCGATCGGCCACATCGACCAAGCTTCCCCAACAGGCATCCGCTAGTCGTCATCACACGTCTAGGGGAGTGCGCTACACAAACCTCCCACGACTCCAGGTTTCGGGGGATAAACGGTGGGAATTTCCTCCACCCCCCCCTAATAGTACTAGGGTCAACACCCTACATCAACCATACTGTGCCATCACTGTTCTAAGGGGTCTCGTCATTGAAAAACCACTTTGGGAAAGTCACAATTCCTGTCAAAACTCACACTCACCCACAAGTCATAGAAATATTGGAATTCACAATTAAATAGCATGAAATTTGATATAACATCATTATACTCATGATGTTTAATACATCTCGTGCCCCTTTGCAATATAGGAATCCACCTATCTCATAGCCAATCAACATGTGGAACAATTCATCATTAACATGAAACAACATATATATATATCCTTACCCAACTCTTTCAAGTGTTAATCCATATCACTAATACAACATTTACGAATAATCATGAAAGTACTTTTGCAAACAACTAAATTAACATTCCATGTATGGATATTCTATATTCAATTTGTATGTTCAATATGAAGTAACATATCCATTGCCATTAATAGATTAAATAGTAAATTCCATTTACCATACAACCTCACTGGAGTCCACATGTGCACATAACAATCATCTTAATCAATCTATCTTCGCCAAACAAATAATAAGCCAATGCAATGCTAAGCTAATTCACATTAGAGTTTTTAATTTATGACTATCAATATATGGGGCATTACAGAACCCGACGAAGTGGTTCTATGACGGGGAAATGAAGTTAAGGAATGGGGAGGCTCAACGACGTGGCACTGGGATCGTAGTTAAAACGATTGTTAACTTAATGGCATAAAAACGTATATATTGCACCTAGAGCATTTACTTAGAAAAATGCATTTTAGTACTTCTAAATATTAGAAATTGTTATTTATGCATTTGCACATAAAATAATATTTTTGAGTATTTAAAAATAATATAAATCATTATTTAGGAGCAAAATGGAATCCTAAGCATGGATATCTAACTCCACCTACACCACAAATCTAGGAGTTAAGTGAAATATTTTGGGGACAAACAAGAGCAAACTTAGGAATGTTGATGCATCTCTTACAAAAACTGACACATGGATGGGTGAGTTGTTTTTAATTAGAAATTTAATTAAATAAATATTTTTGCATGAAGTGACATGTGTCGCATGGGATTTTCCTTTATAAGGAAGGCTTTGGGAATGGGTAAAGGACCCAGATCCTGGATGGTTATCATAATTGTTAAAAAGAAAAAACTTGCTGCTATTGGGGTTTGGTTAGAAATTTTGTTGGGGGGAACCCAAGTTGAGTTTCTTGATTTGTGTGTGTGAACTCTACGGCCTGATTTGCTCGGGTGTCCCGAAAGAAGAAGAGTACTTCCGGAATAGTAGGGAGGATTACCGGTGTGTTCGCCGGTGAACTGTTGAAGATATTGGGAGAAGGATGGCGAGTATTGACTTCGGCACTTGCATCAGAACATTTCAAGCGGCTGCCCGGACAGGTAAATATTATTAAATTCTGGTTGTAATTATTTTCGACCGAAAATTGTTATTTTGAAAAGATATGTAATATTGGATTTTGGGTTGTAAATTATTTCTATTCAATTTCTGTAATAGCTTAATAGTGGATTCTGGATGTAGATTATTTTAGACAGAAATCTTCTTTATTTTCTGTAATGGAGTATAATATTGGATGCTGGTTAAACTTACTTAAACAGAAAATTCTTTTCATATTTTTAATGGAGTACTTTCGTCAAAAGCTGGTTAAATTTATTAAAAACAAAAAATTCCTTTCATAGTTCTAATGGAGTTTTCCCTATCAAATTCTGGATCGATTTTATTCAGATAGAAATTTTAGCTTAAATTTTGACGGAATTGTGATACGAAACTTCTGGAATTCACTTCCCAATTCTTTACAGGCATTTGTTTTTAATACTATGCATCCGTTTAAGTATTGGTCAGAGTATCTACACTCTGTCGACCATACTCCGCTGTCAGATTTGACTTCCCGGCTGTGTGTTTAATTCTTGTTTTCTTGGGAAACCCTATTGGGTATCAGCGCTCCAGCCAGATCCACAATTAAAGGATCATAAAACTCTGCGTAGGGGTGCCATGTTAATGATCACCGAGAAGAACTCGGTATGCGGAAGTCACACTGTGCGTTCCGAGAAAGACTCGTAGCCTTAAGCTATGACAGTTACTGATCGAGTAGATGATTGCGTAGATGTATCTTGTATGAGATATGTCATTATCGTCTTCCTTTTATGTTATTCTTTAAAAGAGTTCCAAATGTTTACTATGAACATATTCAGTTAAATTGATATTTCATTTTGGTAAATTATTTTTAAGAATTTCAAATGGTTATTGTGAAGGCATTCGGTTAAAGGATGTATTATTCTCGTCTTTTCCTCATTAAATTCCTTGAAGAGTTTATTTCGGTCTTTTCTTTATTAAATTCTTTTTAAGAATTTCAAATGGTTATTGTGAATGCATTCGGTTCAACTTTAGATCTATAAAGTATATGCTAAAGTGTCATCCAGATTTTCTTTATTATATTCTTTTTAGGAATTTCTACTTTCTTTATTATATTCTTTTAAAGAATTTCTACATTCGTTATTATTATATTCTTTGAAGAATTTCAAATGTCAACCAGGAATGTACTTAGTTATATCTTAGATCTGTAAAGTATGTGTTAAGATACAAGTGTCATTCTTCCACTTATTACATTCCTTAAAGAGTTTTCAAATGTTACCTGTGAATGTATTGAATTAGACCATAGAGTTATAAATTATATGTTAAGAAGGAATCATTATCGTTCCTTTCGTTTATAAATCCTTAAGGGAGTTTTCAAGTATTAGTTGAATGTTTATTTTCCATTAAGTTCATGTCTCATACTTGATTTGGAATGAGGTCGATTACATCCTTAATAGAACTATTGGTTACATGCATATATGCACGTATCAAAAGTGTGCATTGTTCTTGACTAAGGATTAAAAGTTCTTAGAATATTTAATGAATTATGTTGCAATTCATTAATATACATTTTCATCTAAATTATACCTTGTTCTTGATTTAGAATAAAGTTATATATATCCTTTATGAAATCATTTTGTCACCTTATTTTTATGTACACGTAAGGTGGTGCATTGAGCTTAATTGAGAATAAAAATGCTGAGAACTTTAATAGATATATGGTAAAGTCTTGTATGTATGTCTTCTTTTAAAAAGTAAGACGTGTTCCTTAAAAAACAAATATATATATATATATGCAAATTCATTATATTAGATTTTTTTTTTGTCATTAAATACTTGTCTTAATAGATCACGTAGAGAGTCCCTACTTACTCAATTTCCAGTTTGTAAGGGTTTATCCCTCCTCTGTTATGGTGAAATCTATTGTGTAATTTTTGGTATCTTCTTTGCATACTACTTCTGAACTAAAACTTTGCTCAATTTTGTAATGAATCGCTGTGCGCAAGGTTTTTATAATACAATCTCTTTTCCTTTTTTTAATATATATATATATATATATATATATATATATATATATATATATCAATTCACAAACATTCAATTTTTAAAAGTGGTTGATATAAGTGATATATCAACCATAACTACGCATTTAAAAGTGGTTAATATAAACCCATGAACATATATTAATCACTTTTAAAAATATAGTTGTACTAGTTTTTATCATAAATACTAATTCAAAAACATCTAAAACTTAAATTAATCTATATTATATAATTTCAATACTCAAATTTATAAATATTTTAAATTATATTTTTTTATAAATGGACGGACTTATTTAAAAAACTTTTAATAACATTATATAATTTCAACTCTAAAATATATAACTACATAATTTTTTAAAATTAAATTATATATAAAACATGATATAATTTCAATTTTCAACACTAAAATTTATATTTCCGTTGAATATTTAAATTATATTATAAAAATTAAACATTATAGATTAAATTGAAAATTTCTATAAAATGATTTACTTATTAAAAAGTTCGACCACAAATGTCTTTCTCATTATTAAAGTTGATTAGAACACATCCTTTTCAACGTGTTTTTGGCCGACAAAAATATTTTTAAATAAAGTAAGAGATTTTGATTTTCTTTAAATAAAAGGATGTCGTGAAATATGAACATTGATTTTTCATTATTAATAAAATTAGATACAAATTTATATATTTATATTTAAAATTTTTAGTTAAAAAATATCTGAATTAAAGGAAGAATGGAATGATTTCGACTTGTAGTAAACTAAAATGATTATTTACTAGCATTTGCGCCTTGAGGGGCCAAAATGAACGTAGGTAGGAAAAGAGGAAAGTTGGATAAAGTTCCACCCTTCTCGTAAATAACACTTCTTGAAAACTTCTGAGTTTTGAAATGAGAAGAAAACATAAAAGACATTAATTATTCTTATTGATTCAGCATGAAACAAACACGAGTCATGGTTCCCACCTGTGTAGTGCTGTTGGAAATGGTGTCAAACAAGTTGTATTCTTTTATGCTTGCTTGTGACCACTTTCTATACCATTTCTCTATCTTCTAGCTTTCTGAGGTCACAATCCAGGAACATCTTTGCAATACAACAGGGGGGTTCAATCAATTCAAATGTTCTAATGTCATCATGTAGTGTTTAAGTTCTTCTTAGGTGTGTTGTAAGATGGCTTATGCTTGAATGTGGTCTTCATCAACTTCATATGTCGTGAGGCCTCCTATAAGTTTGTAAAATTTGTTGTTGCTTGTAGTCAATACCAACTGTTGGATATTGGTCGTGGCCAACTGACTTGAGTCGACTCGACTCGACTGATCATGGTCGATAAGAGACCGACTTGATTTTTTATTTTTATTTTACAACTTCGATCAATGACCACTTTATATTACCTCGACCACTTTTCTAGGTTCCATGTAGTATCACGGTCAGTGTCTTTAAGGTTATGTCGGCATCTTCCAACACGTCAACTAGAGCATAAGATCTGGTCAAGAGTTTCCAGGCTTGGTCGTCTTTAATCGAAATGTTGGCCAAGGCTCGACAGTTTTCTTTCCATCAGATGCCAGTAGAAAGCATCTTTTAAATGCCGACGGAGTGTACTTTCCAAATGCCGACATGGTGTCTTCTTGCATGCATAATAGAAGAACGATATATTATTCCTTCAAATAGATAGCCAATCCGACTCCATCGAAGAAAATGTGCAGCATGACCACTTTTCTCAAAATACCTTATTACAAATATTGATGGAGCCGGCCAAAATGAAGTGTCCATCAATTCAACCACATAGTTAAGAGCCAACCAATTTTTAAGGGATCAACCAACTCGACTATTTGAATATCGACCCTTTTTAAAAATAAAGTGACTCGACCATTTTGACTATCGACCAAAATATAAAGTGATCGACCATAGTAGGTATCGATGACCGATTTCAACCATTATTTCATCGACCACATATTAACGCATTTACCTTATTTAACTTACAAAAACGACTAATGACCAAAATTACAAATATTCAATTTTGTCCATGACTGTACCAGTCGATGTGGTTGGCATGGCCGGTAGGTAAACATCATTGTTGTTGACCAGGGGATATGATATCCTCCAAATTGTGTAATTAGAACTCACACGTTCTATTTATCATTCGACCAACAAGTCGACAATTATTCATGCGGTATGCCTTAGGTGAGAGAAATCCTGTAGTCTTAGTAAAAACGAGCAAATGGTCGAGCAATGAAGTTTTCTTCGACACAAGACAAGATAGTCTATTGACACAACCAACTTGGAGTGATCCATTATTTGTGCTTATGTGTGTTCTCATCGATATTGTTTCTTTCAATTAATTGCAACATCTCACCTTAACATGGGGCACATACATTTGGAGTCAACTGGATCTTCAAACTCCATAAGGTTGTCCTTTGTGTTAGACATCAATTTGATGTTGGACATCAATTTGTATTATAAGGTTTTCCAATTGATCACAAGCCTTTTTTCAAATACAAATATTACCTATTATAGTGGGAAAAAGTATCTTGACTTTCCTTTTTGCCTTTGAACTTTTCTTCTTAAAATATATGTTTGCCTCTTGTGTGGGATGGCATGGTCAAGTTTATTTGCATGTCTTATGTTGATTTTGTGTTTCAATATGAGTTCCTAATGCTTGGTTCAATCAAGGTGTAGTTTGAGTTTTCCATTGAGTTCTTGGTCATGCGTTGACCTAGCATCCCCAACTACCTTTTGATTCCCCCCTCATATGTGTCTAGTTGTCTTGTTTACATGTGGCATGGTTGAGTTTGGTTAATTTCGTTTTAAATTATATACGTGTTTAACTACAAGTTCATAAGGTAATTGAAGAACAAGAGAGAATTAAAGATTGAAGTATCTAGTAGTGGGGAATTATGAACATATACGAATTTTGATAACAAATGGCACAATCAGAGACATGGCAAGTCCAAGACATCAACCTCCTTCTCAATTCATGTCTAACAATATGCAACAACTTAACCACTCCATAAGCAATCAAATTGTAAAATTTGTCAATCATAGTATCAAAATTAGTAGTTACATAAAGAATAGTCTTAGAGCCAATGTGTAGAGCATCAAGAATGTAGCTCATAATTCCTACTTTGATTATTGAAAACGGGTGGACCATTTCCCTTATCTATTTGACATTGTAACTTGTTTGAGTATTAAGTTCATTTTAGATAGAGTAGCAAGATTTTGTTCTAAAATGTTGTAAGATGGTTCCCTAAACTTAAGTGTCAAACAACCACCAACTATTAAAAGATGGAACGCAATTATGCAATACAAACAGTAGGAGAGATTACGACCATGATACTTATATCAACCAGTAAACATCACTATATCTCTAGGCCAACTCCATAAACATGTCTTTTTTTAACCTTGGGAATTTATAACTGGTTAAGATTACCTAAGTGAGGCCCAAGTTTAAATACAATTGGTTACCACTATAACCTAAGAGTATATGCAACAACCTACAAGCCAAAATAACAATAACTCGTGACTTAGAAGGGACCGATATCTCCCAAGGAACATCATGGAGACCTCTATTCCAGAGTGCTTCTACCCTTCTAGCTTATCACAACTAGACAATGTCTCATTGGGGATTTGAACCCTAGTGGGAAGAGTCCAAAACTTATCTCCCTACCAATCAAGTTGTTGATTCCTCGACTAAAATTGTATCGTAGTCATAACAGTTAGTGTTTAGTCTTAAGGATGATAAGAGGGTGGTTGAAACTAAGCCTGAAACCTTAGAGTATACGCAATGCCAAGTCCTCGTTTCACCGTTGGCTATGCAATCCATCGGATCACCACGAAACCTTAGACAATGGTGTGCCATCGAATCGACTACCCAATGCATGACGATGCGCTCACCCATTTAGTCTCAATCTTCAATGGTGCCCGAAGGCTCTATCCCGGCTCCACCTAGCCACACACCTTCATTGCATCTATAAATGCTATTGTCCCAGCATGGTTGACACACCGCACATAACATTGTCAATTGTACCATCCTCGGTAGTTTGTATCATCCTACTCGACTCGATTATTGGCGAAGGAAATCGATTGACGTCAAAGTGATTGCTTTGACTGCCAAGCCTTGCTAAAATGTGGTGGAAATGTGTACATAGAGGTATGTCAAAGATGATTTTAAGCATTGGTCGGTCTATACATGGTCAATGCAAATACGATTATGCCACTTAAATTTTGGTCGATCTATGTACCTCCGACGAGTTACAAATATGGTCTATATATAAGTTGGTTGAAAATGTAGTCGGTGCTTAGTATATCATTTGTTTTGCATCTTTACTTACTCCTCGAACAAGTTCTTGGCATGTTGTAGTCGACACGGTGTAGTCGCCGCGTGCTTTTGGTTGAAGATAGTCGATTTCCAGTTGAAAGCTTGCTTTGGTCGAACTGTCGATCGACTGAACACACAAATACAAAATTCAGCTGCGTTCCCCAACAAATCTCTAAATTCTTCACCTAACACGCTTAACGCCAATTTCATTAAATTTGGACAAATTAGGCAAATTTTGGACTAAGAAAGTGTGAATTTAGACTTTGAAAGTGTCAATATCAACCTTTCTAAAGTGCAAAAACGAGTTCTGAAAGTGGCAATATTGGATTTGAAAAGTGTGTTTTTATATTCGAATAGTGTGTTTTTTTACTACTTATGAACCTTAAAATTGCATTTTTTTTGTTATGAAACTATGAATTTCAATTCAAAATAAGTGAATTTCAAATAAAAAATGCAAATTTTGATTTGAAAAGTGTGAATTTAAAATATAAAAATGCAAATTTTGATTTGAAAAGTGTGAATTTCAAATAAAAAAATGCCAATTTTGATTTGAAAAGTGTGCATTTAAAATAAAAAAATGCAATTTCGGATTTGAAAAGTGTGAATTTCAAATCAAAAAACTGCAATTTTTTATTTGAAAATTGCAATTTTCCTTTGTAAATGTTCAAACTTTTAATGTAAAAAATTCAATGTTTAAAATATCCATTCATTGTTACAATAATAAGTCAATCTGCTAAGTTATAACATATAAAAATGGTTTGTCCTGACTTCTATTTTCCGACAGGAAGGATCGTCCGCCCCTTCTTTTCGTAGTTAATTGTGAAAACATTTATCCAGCAATTCAGCTATATCCATAATGGAGAACACAAGAAGGATCGACTGACCCTTCTTGCAGTGTCAAGCTATTATGAAAATCATATTGGGAATAAAAAGGGTCGGTCGACCCTTCAATTTCGAGGGAATTGTTAAACTAGAACACCTTGGAATTTATAACATATAAAAATAGTTTGTCACGACTTCTGTTTTCCGACAAGAAGGATCGACCACCTCTTCTTTTTGTAGTTAATTGTTAAAACATTTATCCAATAATTCAGCTATATCCATAATGGAGAACAAAAGAACGATCGGCCGACCCTTCTTGCAGTGTCGAAATATTATGAAAATAACATTGCTAATAAGAAGGGTCGACCGACCCTTCTTTCAGTGTCGAACTATTACGAAAATAATATGGGGAATAAGAAGGGTCGACTGACCCTTCAATTATGAGGGAATTGTAATAATAGAACACCTCGGAAGTTATATCATATAAAAATGGTTTGTCTTGACTTTCGTTTTACGACAAGAAGGATCGGTCGCCCCTTCTTTTCGTAGTTAATTTTCAAAACATTTATCCATCAATTCAACTATAGCCATAATGGATAATATAAGAAGGATCGACCGACCCTTCTTGCAGTGTCGAACTATTATGAAAAGAATATTAGGAATAAGAAGGGTCAGCCGACCCTTCATTTAGGAGGGAATTGTAGCAATAGAACACCTTGGAGAAAGAGCGACCGCTCTTTCTCTGAGAATATTTCTACTTGCCAGCAAAGTCTTTAAAGAAAAACTTCTATAAATTTTGTGACACGTGGAATGCTCATATTGTGACATGTAGCATATTTGATTTTTAAAATTAGTTTAAAGACTGTTTAAATGAATATTAAGGAAATTAATGGTACCATTTAACGTTTGGGGACTGTTTTAAACTCCTACGTTTTCTGAACCAGCAACGAGGATGTTATATGACCGAGGTCCAAATGAGAAGTATAGCTTGCAGCTTGTAGAGAAATGAGAAGTAGTTGGAGATGAAGATGGTGTAAGGAATTTATGGTTGAGTTGCTGAGTAGAAGTTCCTTAACGAAGTTTAAAATTGATACACTCCAAATCAGTTTTAAACTGATAATAGTTATGCTGCCCCATTATTCCTTGAGAATGGGGAAACTCCCCAGTAGACAGAGCAAAGAAAATGGGGCAACTCCCTAGTAGACAGAGTAGAGAGAATGGGGCATCTCCCCAATAGACATGGAGCTGCCCCAAGGTGAGGGCTGCTTTGAATGTGTAGAGGGCCGAGGTACCAGAGTTGCAGCCAGCTAGCCGGTAAAGGGACTTGCGAGCAAATAATCGAGAAGGAGCCATAAAGCCGCACATGTGAGGGAAGACAAGTGGAAGCAAGGGAGGTGGTTTATTGCATGGGGCATGCGTGCCATGTTATGGGAGCCTGGGTCGAGGCTCCTCCCCCACGTGTCCTCCTCGTGTCCAACACGTGGCTCCTTGTATAGGGTTAATATATGGTATACTTGATTCACATAAACAATTTTGTTTCTTAAAAACAATCATGGGAAGTAATTGCATAATTTAATATATGGTATACTTGATTCAAATAAACTGAAACTTACGACGAATATTATTCAGCCTGCTGTAGGCCATTTAATGCACTGGTAGCAGGCATGTTGGTCGTTGGATTTTCAAGGAATCGATTGGAGTGATATGTGTACGATTAATCTAGCAAAATATTTTTAATCCATCAACACAGTGGCCACTCACTATATATAGGCTAATCGTGCCCCATATCACAGCAAACTGAAATTATCTGGGAAGCCATGGAATTTTCTTTTACTTGCTCAGTTGTTTTATGAGAAATGCTTGAGTCTTATGATCGCTCCCTAGTTCTCCTCATGATATATGAGTTTTTATCGTGAACCTTTGCATTCAATTATTTCCTGTAGTGGATTATAAGTTTTTCCCATGAACCTTTTCATTTAATTATTGCCCGTAGTTGATTATAACATTTTCCTACGAACGATGGAGCATTTCGTTTAATTATTGCCTGTATTTGTCATTATTGTAAATCATAGTTGCATATTCTTGCTAGATGTCAGTGATTATAAGTTTTGCGAGTGAATTCATGTCCTCTGTTAGAAAACAACGGCTCCATTCCGTCCATATATTCATTAATGGCAGACCTACCAATCTCTTCTTGTCATGTTCTCAGATGCCTAACATTCCAAGATGAGTAGTTCTGTGAACAAATGATGGTTCCTAACAGAGATGCAATGGGTTGCTTCACAACTACGTTAAGCTTTTCATTTATTTTATTTCCTAGAGTTGATATATGGGCATTTCGAGCCAAGTCCCAATACATGGATTTGTCATTATGTTCCTTGGAACTAATCATGTTTTCGTCCATCACTCTTCTTTCAATAACTGGATTTGTCATTATGTTTCTGGGTATGCATGTATTTGTCATTATGTTCCCGGGTATGCAATGAGGAGGGGATGGAGCCATAAGGTTCGCGAGAAAACATTATACTCAACTACGAGCAATAATTAAACGAAAAGCTTAATGTAGTTGTGAAGCAACCCATTACATCTCTGTGAAGAACCATTATTTGTACACAGAACTATTTATCTTGGAATGTTAGGCATCTGACAACATGACCGGAAGAGATTGGTAAGTCTGCCATTGATGGATATATGGACGGAATGGAGCTGTCATTTTCTAACAGAGGATCTGAATTCGTCCACAAAACTTATAATCACTGAAATCCAACAAGAATATGCAACTATGGAACAATACGTGTGATGACTCGCAATAATTCAACCTGACAACGTGACTAGTGAGATAGATCTGTGATAGATGGATGTAAGGATGGGATGGATCCGTCGTCACATGAGGTCGTCAATAGTTGCAACAGTCGTCGAATGTTGTTTTAGTACCAGACCATGCTGTCAACTTCTTCTTACTGCGCCAAGTAGAAGGTAGAAGGACTGTGCTTTCATAGTCAACAACGTTTTGTTCATTCAACTCCAGCTATTTTCTTATTTATTCAGGATGAAGAAACAGATTGATCATGGGGGAGATGTTGGAGGATCTTAGGTCGGTCGCCCGATTAGGTCCTCCGTTCGATCACTTCAGAGAACATGTCAAACTGTCGTGTCGATTAATGTTAAATTGTAATTAGCATTATAGTGTGTCTGGGAAGGCATGCATGAGTTGCTTGCTTTTGAAATTATACATGGAATGTGTTGAATATAATTGTACCACTGATGAAAAAACTATTCATTAATGACAGTCTGTAAATTTTCTTCCTTTCTCTGTTAATTTTTATTTCCCGCAATGACAGTCTGTAAATCTCCTTCCTTTCTTTGTTAATTGTTATTTGCAGTAAATTATGTGTGCCTGTAAATTTCCTTCTTTTCTCTTTTAATTGTTATTTCCAGTAGATATTTTCCATTGTGTTATTCTTCATGTTTGGATGAAAGTAATATTAAATCAGAATTCATATGTTTATGCTTTGGTTTACTGCATCTAAGTATTCACTAATTTTATCCTATAATTGATATTGGATTCATTTATGACCAATGCCCAATATTAATGGAGAACACAAGAAGGATCGACCGACCCTTCTTGCAGTGTTCAACTATTATGAAAATAATACCAGGAATAACCAGGTTCGGTCAAACATATAAAAATAGTTTGTCCCGACTTCCATTTTCCGACAAGAAGGATCGGCCACCCCTCCTTTTCGTAGTTAACTGTGAAAACCTTTATCCAACAATTCAACTATATCCATAATAGAGAACACAAGAAGGATCGACTGACCCTTCTTACAGTGTTGAAATATTATGAAAAGAATATTGGTAATAAGAAGGGTTGACCGAACCTTCTTGCAGTGTCAAAATATTATGAAAATAATACGGGGAATTTTTTATTTGAAAATTGCAATTTCCATTTCTAAATGTTCAAAGTTTTAAGGTGAAAAGTTATAACATATAAAAACTGTTTGTCCCTACTTCCATTTTTCGACAAGAAGGATTGGTTGCCCCTTCTTTTGCAGTTGATTATGAAAAGATTTATCTAACAATTCAGCTATAACCATAATGGAGAATACAAGAAGGATCGGCCAACCCTTCTTGCAGTGTCGAATTATTATGAAACAAATATTGGGAATAAGAAGGGTCAGCCGACCCTTCATTTAGGAGGGAATTGTAACAATAGAAAACCTTGGAGAAAGAGCGGCCACTCTTTCTCTGAGAATATTTCCACTTGCCAGCAAATTCTTTAAAGCAAAAATTATATAAATTTTGTTGTTAAAATTTTTATATCTGGTATCCTAGGGTGACACGTGGAACGATCATATTGTGACGCGTGGGATATTTGATTTGGAACTTTGAGCAGACCCAAAAGTATATTGTTTCTATTAAAAAAAAACAAAAAAAAATAATGTTTCTATCTTGTTAGTCGCAGTCAGAATCATTCCAACTAATGGCATCACTATCTGCATTGTCGTTTGGGAATTTCCTTTCCCAACACAGTATCCTGCTTAAATTTTAATTAGCTTTATGGTGTGTCTGGGAATGCATGCATGTGTTGCTTGTTTTTGAAATTATACATGGAATCGGTGTTGAATATAACTGTCATTGATTTTGTATCTACCCCATTGCAATAAAAAGTAAAATGTTTCTATTTAAAAAAAACAAAAAGGAAAGAATGTTTGTCTATAAAAACTAAAATGTTTCTATTTAAAAAAAAAGAAAAAAGAAAAAGTAAATGTTTTTATTTAAAAAAAACAAAAATAAAGAATGTTTCTCTTTAAAAAGTAAAATGTTTCTATTTTTAAAAAAAATCGTTGGTGCATCCAACAAGTTGGAAAGAATAAAAATGGAAGACACAATTACTGAATACAATTACAAACAAGCGCCCATCAGCTCGTGCCATACTGAGTATGGTCAAAAAGCCAGAGTAGATCAATCCGAGGAGCATACAACCAGGTTAACTGTAGATAAAAACCGTGTTGACTCAACTCTTCTCGAAAGGGGTTCTCACTGTTGTCAACAAGCACCAACAATCCCTTATACACTGGCCCAGAAATGAGCTACCCTTCCCAGCAACACCTGCAAAGGGTGCTGCAGGAACCAAGTTTCCGTAGTGGCGTTGAGAATATGATTTACCCACAAATCTCTTATCCCAGAAAGTTAACCAGATATCATCAACATGACAACATACTATTTACTAATCATTCGCATATTATGTAAGTAATTCGCAGCTTCAACTTAAAGTAAGCATTCACAATAACATACCCATTCTACTTAACCGCATGAACCATTATCATTCAATCCACAGCATAATAGACATAATGCAACATTCACCACCGCACAGAGACAGAGACAGAGACAAAATTAGAACAATAATCGGACATCTTCATGCATTCATTAAACTCTGCGGTAAACCTATCGTAGAAACAGTCAAAACATAATGTTGCAGATCCAAATTAGACCAAAAAGAGGATTTCTCCACTATCTCTCTCTATCTTCTAATCTGCCCTTAGGCTTACAGTTCACTTCTATTTATATGCTATTCAATGGTCCATATTGACCGATTATAACGATTGAATATTGACCAAGTAGCCCCCATAACAAAACCACGTTAACATCCGAAGTCTGCACCGAGACTGAACTTCCAAAGACATGGCAAAATACACAGAAAAAACAATGAGCCACAAGCGAAAAATCCATAGAAAAAACAACGAGCCACCAGCGAGCCAGACGCTGACCACCAAGACCGGCATGAACACAGACTGGGAAGACCAATCAGGGAGTAGGGTGCTCCCACCGTGGGGAAACTGGTTCTTCATGAGAGAAGTCCCTCGAGGTATCCATGTAATCTTTCAGAGCAGACTTGAGCAAGCGAACACCGGCCAAATGAGTTTGTTGGCTGCCTTTTATAATTTGGAGGGCTTCACGGAGGCTGTGAGCCAGCTGGTTCCTCGCTTGAATTTCGCGAGCGAACAAGATCCTCACCACCCAATAGGGGTTGGAGATTAATTTCCAACCCAAGTGAGCTTTGTTTTCCTGGAAAAGGGATAATTCACAGTGTGTTATCTGCACCTCTATCGGAGCAAGCATCTCTGCTAGATACTGAGGCCCCCAATTGAAGGTTTGAGAAGCAGACTCTTCCATCCCCATGGTGAGCTATTGAGACAAGCCTTCTCCCTAAGAGCAACTTTCCCCCCAGGTCGTGAAGACCCTACACCCCTGCTGGATCCCCTGCATCTACACGCACTCATACGCGAAGCCATGATATACCAATTAAAAAAATTGAACCACTAGAAATCCACCCAGAAGTTCAGCCAAGCTTTAAATTCTAGGTCTCTCAAATGGAGGTCGCCTACTCCATTGAAAATATTTATAGGAATTTCTATGGAAAGCAGGGTGGAGAGCCAACTTGTCTCCTAGATATTTTCACAGAATCCCACACATACGATAGGATTGCCATTAATGGCTTTGTAGAGATTGAATGACTTAAAATCCATGTAAAAGGCGATCTCGTACAATTGAAAATCAATTTGCAGTACTTGCTCGACAGCACGGTACAACCAGAATTACTGCCTTCAGCACGGAGGAAGTTATGCGTAAGGAAGCAATGATAGAAACGAATTGTGTAAACTGACATCAGCATAATGATTGAGGGCATAATTTATTGGAGGCATGACATTACAAGGCGTTTGGATGACCCCTGCCCCATGTCATCCTCCACTACCGTCCCTTCAAACCAACCTGCATCTGTCCGAATAGTACTTTCATGCTGGTTGATAGAGGTGTAGACGGCGAAAGCTAAGCATTGAGTTGCAGAGTATTAAATGCGGAAGCTCCACTATCGTCCCTTCAAATGAGCCAGCATTTGTCTAGAAAAAAGATGCCGCCAATGTTCAGTGACTGACAAGGAAAATCTAAAACGTTGAGCAACTTTAGCCTTTGAAAGTGTCAATATCAACCTTTCTAAAGTGAAAAGACAGGTTCTAAAAGTGGCAATAGTGTCATTGAAAAGTGTGTTTTTCAATTCAAATAGTGTGTTTTTTTACTACCTATGAACCTTAAAATTGTAGTTTTTTGTTATAAAACTATGAATTTCAAATAAAAAAATGCAAATTTTGATTTGAAAAGTATGAATTTCAAATAAAAAAATACAAAATTTGATTTGAAAATGGTGAATTTCAAATAAAAAAAAGACAATTTTCATTTGGAAATTGTGAATTTAAAATTAAAAAATGCAATTTCTGATTTGAAATGTGTGGAGTTCAAATCAGAAAATTCAATTTTTTATTTGAAAATTGCAATTTGCATTTGTAAATGTTCAAAATGTAAGGTCAAAAAGTTATAAAAATGGTTGTCCCAACTTCCGTTTTCCGACAAGAATGATCGGTCGCCCCTTCTTTTCGTAGTTAGTTGTGAAAATATTTATCCAGCAATTCAACTATATCTATAATGGATAACACAAGAAGGATCGAGTGACCCTTCTTGCGGTGTCAAACTAATATGAAAATAATATTGGGAATAAGAAGGGTCGGTCAACCCTTTTGAGAGTGTCGAACTATTATAAAAATAATATTGGGAATAAGATGGGGCAGTTGACCCTTCAATTACGAGGGGATTGTAAAAATAGAACACCTTATAAGTTATAACATATAAAAATGGTTTCTGACGACTTTTGTCTTTGATCCTTGTTTTTCGACAAGAAGGATCGGCCGCCCCTTCTTTTCGTACTTAATTGTGAAAACCTCTATCCATCAATTCAACTATATCCATAATGGACAACACAAGAAGGTTCAACCGACCCTTCTTGCAGTGTCGAACTATTATGAAAACAATATTGGGAATAAGAAGGGTCGTTCGAGCATTCAATTTCGAGGGAATTGTAAAAATAGAACACCATGGAAGTTATAACATATAGAATTGTTTGTCCCAACTTCCATTTTCTGACAAGAAGTATCGGCTGCCCCTTCTTGCAGTGTCGAAATATTATGGAAATAATATTGGGAATAAGAAGGGTCGACCAACCCTTCTTGCAGTGTCGAACTATTGTGAAAATAATATTGGGAATAAGAAGGGTCGGCTGACCCTTCAATTACAAGGGAATTGTAAAAATAGAACACCTTGTAAGTTATATCATATAAAAATGGTTTGTCCCGACTTTGGTTTTACGACAAGGAGGATCGACTGCCCCTTCTTTTCGTAGTTAATTGTGAAAACCTTTATCCAACAATTCAGGTATAGCCATAATGGAGAATGCAAGAAGGATCGACCGACCCTTCTTGCAGTGTCGAACTATTATGAAACGAATATTGCGAATAAGAAGGGTCGGTCGACCCTTCATTTAGGAGGGAATTGTAACCATAGAAAACCTTGGAGAAAGAGCAACCGCTCTTTCTCTGAGAATATTTCTACTTGCCAGCAAAGTCTTTAAAGCAAAAATTGTATAAATTTTGTTGTTAAAATATTGATATCTGCTATCCTAGGGTGACATGTGGAATGATCTTATTGAGACATGTGGCATATTTAATTTGGCACATTGAGTATAACGAGGTTACTAATGCTAGTTTAACCACAACACAATCAGGAAATAAAAATTCACTGATAGTAGTTTTAAGGATTAGGCACATCCAAGATTACCCTGTAGTTGGAAATGCTAATTGAAAAATTAATATGAATTTATTAATTTATGTTAATCATTTGCAGAAATAGATAAATGATTTAATTAAATAAATTCACTTAAAACATAAAAAACACATAGATCATTAGTAAAGACAAATCCAAACTGTAGATCAATGTATGGATTATTGATTGCAAAAATTAAACAGTGTTCATAAAGAATCTAAAGTGAAAATCAACATTCATGAACACGGTGAAGGAGATTAATTACTTATCTGCTCAAATTACTATCAACCAATTAAAGTTAACTGATGGCAAATTAAGGGTTCAAGCGCATTCAAGATTGACCTGTAAATGATATGTCAATTGAAAAATTAACATCAATTACAATTTTCTGTAAAAACCATTTGCATAAATAGCTAAAAGTTTTAATTGAATAAATTCTTTTAAAACATTAAGGATACACAAATCATAAGCAGAGAAAAATCAAAACTGTAGATCAATGTAATTATAGATTGCAAAAGATTAAACATTATTGATAAACAACCTAAAAGTGAAAATCAATATTGATCAAAGAAATTTGATTAATAGACAAAAGAGTATGCAAGAGAATAACATAACTGTATTACTGAAAGTTTGCAAGAAATTACAAGCCCTGCATTAACCAGAGTATGCCCAGTCTCTTTTGCTGAGTTTCTCCTCCAAATTCCATCATGATCCCTAGCCTACAAGATATCTACCCTTTCAATAATAAATACAATTTTGTTACAAAGGATAAATTCCCAAAGAAACAGGGATTTCAAAAATTGAACTAGGCTAATGGCCAAGAAAATCTTGCCACTTGGCTGCAATTTCTAACAATTCATCTATATTTGGATAATTGACCGACTCAAGCCCTAGCTGGGCATCACACGTAAAAGTTTCCCACTCGTTTTTAGCCAAATTATGCCAAATACCAATAAAAATGTGGATCATTCCCTGAAATGGCAACAGGTTTCTTGAATAACTGATCCACGTCATCAATCTTGATATGCTCGAGGTGCTGGATATTCTCTCTAGCTTCCTCGCATCGACGTTCAACCTATTCAAGCATCAACTTCAGTGGACAAGTGCTTTCAATGAGGTCCGTGGTAGGGAACTGCAACTTCTCCATGATGCTATCCACATCGTACCATCTCCTTCCGCAAACACCTTGTGCTTTTTGGATAGTATCTCCAACCTTATCATTTAGATCATGCCAAGTACGCAACGCAGTTCTGATTTTCTTTAGTTGGAAACTAGTGAGAATAGGAATATTCTCAGGTCTCTCCTTAATGGACCTCTGCCATTCCACAATATCTTCATTAGCCTTAAAGGCCTACTGTCTTTTAGCTACTTGTTGAACAAGAGTAAAAAACATCTTCCCAAAAACAATGTGAGTCTCATGGATATCATTCAAGGTGTGAAACAATTTATCTAGCAGCTTACAGTGTTCATCATTGACCTAAATGGCCAAATCCTTAAACTCCAGTTGGCAAAACCTAGAGAATGTAGAGGAGGATGCACTTGCAGTTGCATCCTCACATTGTTTTTCTAGCACATCTATCCTTTGTGTATTGGCAGCATTTACAACTTCTACATCATGTAATTTAACCTGGAGAGAGGTAATTTTCAACTGCAGATCTTCAAACATAACTTCAAATTCCTTCCTGAGATCAGTAACATAAGATTCATGTTCCTCATTGGTTTTGGCCAATTTCTCTTCAAGCTTCTTTAGCTCTTCTTTCTTTAAATCAATCTCCCTATTCAGTGTTGTCATTGAATCATAGTTTGCACCTGCAAAAGCAACCATGGCTGCAGCAGCATCCAATGCTTCTCGCTGTATGTCATCAGACTGCTTGGTCCAAATTATTTGATTAGGAGTAGGTGCCTCCAATCCACCTTGATCCCTGCTTCTCTTCTTATCTTTTCTTACCACTGACTTCTAAGCTCTGTTGTAGAAGTAATCCCCAAGAGGGACTACATTGTCTTATTCAAAATCAGCTACCAATTCAGTAAATGATGAAGTCACATTTACTGTTGAAACCAATGAAGATGTCTAAGTAGTAGAAGGAGCAGGTATAGACATAGTTATTTGGGAAGTAGTTGGGGTGGAAGGGATATTTTGAATAACTGTTGGTACAGAAGTTGGGGATGGAATTGAAGTGAAGGATTCAAAAAGTGGAACTTGGATATCATCAGCTAGTAATGAAGAAGGAGGAACTGGAGTCTATTCATCAGTAGCTGGTAGTGATTGTGAGGCACCTGCAACAATTACTTAATGAAAATATGCGAAATAGCAGAAATGGCAGAACTCAGGATCACTTTATATTGATCACGGGCCACTTCGAGGGGGCAACCTCCTTTGAGCAAGCTCAATACAAATAACTTCACGGTGCCTTCATAGGTCTCAACACACACTTATATACTAATTCTAGGCGCCAATACTATGGGTCAAAACCATGGGCCGTTACAAACTATGGATCAACAATACTACGGGCGACTTACAAAGCATATGCGCCAACAACAATAACACAAACTATTGATCAACAAATAATACAGGACAACTTACAAAGCATATGCGTCCAACAACAACATACTAACAAAGTAAAGACATGGGTTCCTAACATCCCCTCCCCCTTGAAAAAAATCTTTGTCCTCAAAGCTTTAGATGTGGAAATTGTTGTTGAATCTGAAGGATTGGTTCCCATGTAGCATCCTCTAGTTGCATGCCGTGCCACTGAATTAAGACCTCTGTGATAGAGCGAGAGCGAAGCTGATGCGTGCGTCGATTGAGGATGGCCTCTGGCTCCAAAAGGATGGATCCTTCATTATCCAGTTCGGGTAAAATCGTTTGGCCGCTGATGTTGGTGCCAAGAACTTTCTTCAGACAAGAGACATGAAAGACTGGATGAATGCGGGAAGAAGGAGGAAGTTCCAATTTATAAGCAACGGACCCAATCTTCTGAAGAATCCGATATGGCCCATAGAACTTTGGAGCGAGCTTATGACGCCCTTTGAGTTTCAAGGAGGATTGTTTGTATGGCTGGAGACTAAGAAAAACCATATTGCCGACTTGAAAAGTGCGCTCCGAACGGTGTTGATCAGCTTGTTGCTTCATGTGATTCCTTGCCATGTGAAGATTGTCCCGCAAAATGCGAAGAATCTGATCGCGGTTGTGAAGGACCCTGTCAACTTCCTGAACTGGTGAACTAGTGGGGGTGTATGGAAGAAGAGCTGGAGGTGCCTGACCATAGACTGCTTCATATGGGGTCATTTTAGAGGCAGTGTGGTAAGAGGTATTGTACCACCATTCAGCGAGAGGAAGCCACTTTGCCCACTGATGTTGTTGTTTCGAGGTGAAGCAATGAAGATAAGTTTCCAAGCATTTATTGACGATTTCAGTCTGACCATCTATTTGTGGGTGATACCCTAAACTCATCTTCATTTTGGTGCCAGTGTGGCGAAATAGTTCTGTCCAAAAATGACTAGTGAAAGTCGCATCACGATCCGAGACAATGGAAGAAGGGATGCCATGAAGACGAAAGATCTGGTCCATAAAAATTTGAGCGACGGAGGAGGCTGTATAGGGATGGCTGAGAGCACAAAAATGACTATATTTGGAGAGATGATCAACCACAACGAGAATCACTGTCTTTCCGCCAGATTTAGGGAGCCCTTCAATGAAATCCATAGAAATATCTGTCCAAATCCGTGTAGGTATGGGCAAGGGTTCAAGCAATCCTGGAAGGAGTGTTGTTTCACCCTTATTGCACTGGCAGGTATCACATTTGGCCAGCATCTGTTGAATTGTCCTTTTCATGCCCTACCAAAAGAAGTTACGCCGTGCTCATTCATATGTTTTGAGGAACCCAGAGTGCCCGACCGATGGAGAAGCATGGAGTTCATAGAAGACAGCCCGTTGAAGATCTGTGCTCTGGGGAAGCACCAGACGACCCTTGTATCGCAGAGAAGCACCATCCCAAGAGTAATGTGGGACAGCAGAAGGATTGTTGGTCAAGCGTTGGATGATCTGAGATAAGGAAGAGTCATTGACATAACCTTGTTGAATAGATTGCAACCAATTTGGAACAGGCATAGAAATAGCTGAAAGAGAACCTTGGGCATCAAATGTACGAGAAAGAGCATCTGCCACAATATTGTCTTTGCCCTTGTTGTAAGTGATCTCATAGTCATAACCCATGAGTTTGCTAACCCATTTCTGTTGTGCAGGGGAGGAGACACGCTGGTCCAAGAAATATTTCAGACTCTTGTGATCAGTCTTGATGCAGAAATGATTCCCTAATAGGTATGGACGCCACTTCTGTACTTCATGCAAAATAGCCATCATTTCCTTCTCATAGGTAGAGGCAGCTAAATTCTTACCTGAAAGGGCTTTGCTGGTGAATGCAATGGAGTGTTCATCTTGAAGGAGAACAGCACCAAGTCCATTGCCGCAAGCATCACTCTCAATAGTGAAGGGCTTGGAAAAATTGGGCATAGCTAGCACAGGTGTAGTACACATAGCTTGTTTTAGTTTGTCAAATGCACACTGAGCAGCAGGTGTCCATGTAAAAGCATCTTTTTTCAATAGAGCAGTTAATGGAGCTGCAATCTTCCCATAATCCTTGACAAACTTGCGGTAGTAGCCAGTCAACCCCAAAAAACCACGAAGGCTCTTGAGTGTCTGAGGATGTGGCCAATTGTTCATGGCATCGATTTTGGCAGGATCCACGCGAACCCCTTGTGCTGAGATAATGTGCCCGAGATACTCAACTTCCTTTTGTCCAAAAACACATTTAGACTGCTTGGCATGGAGATGATGGTCAGAGAAAAGTTCCATGGCAAGATCCAGATGCTGGAGATGTTCATCCCATGTTTTACTGTAGATGGGGATATCATCAACGAATACCAGAATGAATTTTCGCAAGTAGGGTTGAAATATTTTATTCATTAAGGCCTGGAATGTGGAAGGAGCATTAGTGAGGCCAAAGGGCATGACCAAAAACTCATAATGGCCATCATGTGTGCGGAAAGCTATTTTAGGAATATCATCCTCATGAACCCGAATTTGATGATACCCAGAACGGAGATCCAACTTGGAGAAAAAGTGAGCCCCATGAAGCTCATCAACAATAGGAATTGGAAACTTATCCTTGATGGTGAGGTGATTAAGTGCTCGGAAGTCAATGCAGAGGCGCCATGACCCATCTTTTTTGCGGACAAGAATAACTGGAGAAGAAAAGGAACTAGTGCTTGGGTGAATAATACCTTGCTTCAATAAATCCCGCACGAGCATTTCAATCTCAGTTTTTTGGTGAAATGGGTAGCGATAGGGCCTGATGTTGGGAGGAACGCTGCCAGGAAGGAGCTGAATACGATGGTCTTCTGGCCTAGAAGGTGGTAATCCCACTGGTTCAGCAAAGACACCTGTATATCGATCCAGAATTTGTTGTAGATCCAAAGGAGTAGTGGAGACCGCTGATGGTTGCATCTGGATGGAATGGATCTGAGAAATGACACCATGTGAACTCTTCTTGAGGAGTTTTTCCATGCGATGTGAACTGATGATGCTGAGAGAACCTGGTTGTAATCCTGTCAATGTGTGTTTGTGTCCATTGAGGGAAAACTGCATCCAAAGTTCGGCAAAATCCCATAAGATAGGGCCAAGTGTGCATAGCCATTGAGCGCCCAAAACCACATCACATCAGCCTAAGGGCAAGGCAAACATGTCAGAGCGCAAGGTATAATCTCCCATAGAGATACGCACATTTCGACACTTCCCTTTGCAAGGTAAGGTGCCCCCATTGGCAATCATGACTTCAAAGTTGGAGCAAGGATGGATAAAACAATCAGCTTGTTTGGCGATCCGAGGGTCAATGAAATTATGAGTGCTACCAGAATCAATGAGGATTGTAAGAGGAAGCTTCTTGAAGTAACCCCTGACCCGCATTGTTTGGGGGGTGGTGATTCCAGCTAAAGCATGGAGAGATATCTCTGGCTGGTCATCCTGAGACGGAGGGTCAATAGGCGGTTCCTGAATGTCGACCGGAGCATCCAGTGTTTCTGGATCTTCGTCACCCATTTAAGAGGCAGGCGGAGACTCCACATCCAGGAGATAGAGCTTTTGCTGAACACATCTATGTCCCCGAGTGAATTTCTTATCACAATTATAGAAAAGCCCCTTTTCTCTGCGTGCTTGCATCTCTGCTTCAGACAAATGCTTGATAGGAGTCGGTAGAAAAGCCCCTTTTTTTTTTTTTTTTAAATTTCAGACTAGAGCGGCTACGGCTCAGGTTTTTTTTTTTTTTTTACAGACTGGAGCGGCTACAGCTCGAAAGGAATCTGGAACAACGCCGACTGGCTGGATCTAGAACGGATTGCAAAATGGATCTGAAACAGCGCAACAGTGATCGACAATAGTTCAACTGAAAGTAGATATGGACCCCAGGTATGTGCGGCTTCCTAACAGTTCAGGGTTTTCACTCGGCCACCAATGTTGTCTGACGGCTTGCGTATTGGGGCAGTACCCCTCACTCCACGGCTCAGGTAAAACTGATAACCGCTTTGCCACAAACGACAGCTCTTGGTTTACCTCACGGGTGGGAACTAGTCAATCAGGTAGGGGTCGTTGCCCTTTTCGCTGGCAGGTCCTCTCAATGGGCCAGCTACTTCGGGGTTCCTGTGGTACTCCTCACAATGAGTTTTAGGGCTTATGCCCAAGTACTTCCCACAGTTAAGCGGATAGGGATTATTCCCAAATCCGAACCTGCAACAGATGCAAAAAGAAATTTTGGCAGAAATTTCACCCAGCAAGCCCAAGAAGGTGCTCTGATACCAGATGTGAGGCACCTGCAACAATTACTTAATGAAAATATGCGAAATAGCAGAAATGACAGAACTCAGAATCACTTTATATTGATCACGGGCCACTTCGAGGGGGCAACCTCCTTTGAGCAAGCTCAATACAAATAACTTCACGGTGCCTTCATAGGTCTCAACACACACTTATATACTAATTCTAGGCGCCAATACTATGGGTCGAAACCATGGGTCGTTACAAACTATGGATCAACAATACTACGGGCGACTTACAAAGCATATGCGCCAACAACAATAACACAAACTATTCATCAACAAATACTACGGGACAACTTACAAAGCATATGCGTCCAACAACAACATACTAACAAAGTAAAGACATGGGTTGCTAACAGTGATAAAATGAATGGAGGTGATTGTAGAGGGACAGTCAAAGATTGGATATCTGCAATAGTAGATGGAAAAATAGGAAGTGGAACCAAGATGGCTGGGAATGGAGCGGTGATGGTAGTTAGAGTATGGAAAAGCTGGGATATGGGGAATGGAGGTGCTACCCCAGATGACAAAGTTGAAAGAATTTGAATAGATGGAAGTAGAAGTACTCAGGTTGTGGTGTCAGCGGCAGTGGTAGTTTCAAGAAACTGATGGTCTGGGACAGAATCATCCACTTCAATAGCATTCAATAAATCTGTAATTCTTTGTGAAGTTTCAGTTACTTCCTTAATCACAGGCAGAGAAGAATGTACTTCATCTTCAACATCACTGTCACTAATATTGAAGGTAAGGATTTGAGATGCAGAAGTCTGAGTTTTCTACCTTTTGGTTGGCTTGGTGACAGTCTGAGTAACTGCAATAGTCACTTGAATATCAGCAGTAAGCTTAGAAGCTGCAACTACTTGAGTGTCTAGCATTGAAGTCATCTAAGCTAACTTCTGCTTTGATTGCTGTGATGCTTGCATCAATACCTTTGATTGTTTAGCAGTATTTACCTATCGAGCATCTTCCATGAGACCTTTGCCTTTATCCCCTTTACTGCAGGTCAACATTAGTGGAGCAGGTGCTTTCTGACCTTCTTTCTCCTCTCTATCCTTTCTTGCTTGCTCAATGAGGTTTAGTTCCATTGCTCTGCAGCTCAAAACCATAGTCTTAAGGTCATGTTGATACTGCATGATATGGTTATGTTCATCTTTACTCTTAGCCCTTGCCAAGACTTCATCAAAGGTATTTAATCCCTGGTAAATGGAGTCATCAAGAATTTCTTCATGAACAAATCCACCCCTGTGATGAACCTGTAATAATTAATTAATGCAATTACACGAGATATCAGAAATAATAGAACTCAGAATCACTTTTATATTGATCACGGGCCAATTCGAGAGGGAAACCTCCTTTGAGCAAGCTCAATACAATTAACTTCACGGTGCCTTCAATGACCTCAACACACACTTATATACTAAGTCTATGCCCAATACTATGAGTCAAAACCATGGGACATATAATACTATAGGACGACTTACAAAGCATATGCATCCAAGACTATGGGTCAATACTATGGGCTAATATAAACTACAGATCAACAAATACTACGGGACGACTTACAAAGCATACGCATCCAACAACAATATAATAACATAGTAAAGAGAAGGGTTGAAATGGGTTCCTAACATCCCCTCTCCCTTAGCAAAAGCTTTGTCCTCAAAGCTTTGGTTGTAGAAATGGCTGCAAAATCTGAAGAAGTGGTTCCCCGGTAGCATCCGCAGGTTGCATTTCGGGCCACTGACGCCTTTGGAGTGTTAGGGAGGATTACTTGGAAGGTTGTAGATGAAGAAGAACCCCATCAGCTACGCGGAAAATGTGCTCAGAACGGTGTTGATCGGCTTGTTGTTTTAGGTGAATCCTGGCCATGTAAAGATTGCCCTACAGAATGAGAAGAATCTGATCGTGGTTTCGAAGAACCGAGTCAATTTCCTGAATTGGGGAGCTACTAAGGGTGTATGGAAGAAGAACTGGCAGTGTCTATCCATAGACTGCTTCATATGGTGTCCTTTGAGATGTGGTATTGTACCACCAGAGCACTGCTAGGAGATCCATACAAATAGTTGGCCAAAGCTGTGTAGGGATGGGCAAGGGTTTGAGCAATCTCGAAATGAGTGTTGTTTCACCCTTGTTGACTTGGAAAGTATCACAGTCAGCCACCATCTGTTGAATTGTCATTTTCAGTCCCTGCCAAAAGAAGTTACATTATTCCCGGTCATACATTTTGAAGAACCCAGAGTGCCCTGCTGATGAAGAAGCATGGAGTTCATAGAAGAGATAGCCCTGTTGAACATATTGCAACCAATTTGGAACAAGAGGAGAAAGAGCTGTAAGAGAAACTGGGTCATCAATTGTGCGAGAAGGAGCATCTTCCACCATATTGTCCTTACCCTTCTTGTAAGTGATCGCATAGGATAACCCATGAGTTGGATAACCCATTTCAGGTGTATTGGGGAGGAAACCCATTGTTCCAGAAAATTTTCCAGACTCTGGAGATCAGTCTTGATGCAGAAATAATTCCCTAATAGGTATGGCTGCCACTTCTGTACTGCATGCAAAATAGCCATCAGTTCCTACTAAGAGGTAGATGCAACTAAATTCTTACCAGAAAGGACTCTTGAAGGCGGAAGGCTCATTGGTTCAGCAAAGACACCTGCATATCCATCCAAGGAAGTAGTGGAGACTGTTGATGGGTGCATCTGAAAGGAATGGAGCTAAGTGATGATACCATGTGAATTTTTCTTAAGGATTTTTTCCAGGCGATGTGAACTGATGATGAAGAGAGACCCTAGTTGTAATCCCATTAATTTTTGTTGTGCCCCACTTACTGAAAACTGCATCCAAAGCTTTGAAAAATCCCATAAGATGGGGCCAAGTGTGCGTAACCATTGAACGCACAAAACCACATCACATCGGTCTAAGGACAAGGCAAACATGTCAGAGTCCAGTTTATAATCTTCCATAGAGATACACACATTGTGACACTTCCCCTTGCAAGGTAAGGTGCCCCCATTGGCAACCATGACTTCAAAGTTGGAGCAAGGATGGACAAAACAATCATCCTGTTTGGCAATCCGAGGGTTAATGAAGTTATGAGTGCTACCAGAATCAATGAGTATGGTAAGAGGGAGCTTCTTGAAGTATCCCCTGACTCGCATTGTTTTTAGGGTGGTGACGCCAGTTACAGCATGGAGAGAGAGCTCGGGTGGGTCGTCCTGAGATGAGGTGTCAACAGGCGGTTGTTGAATGTCGACCTGATCATCTACTGTGTCTGGAGCTTCTTCATCAAGTTCTGAGGCAGGCAGAGAATCCACATCCAAGAGATAGAGCTTCTGTTGAACACATCTATGTCCCCGAGTGATATTTCGATCACAATTATAACAAAGCCATTTTTCTCGGCGTGCCTGCATCTCTGTTTCAGACAAATGCTTGATAGGAGTGGGTTGTGGGGTAGGCGTGATGGGAGGTCGTTGGGAACCCATATTTCTGAAGGGAACAAAGGTGGCTTTGGAGCGTTGTTGAGTTGCGATATTGTCCTCTACCAACTTAGCCAACCCTAGGACTTCCATCATTGTGTTGGGACAGAACATTTTGACCTCTGAGCGGATTTCATCCTTGAGACCACTAATAAAACAACTCCTGTAGAATTCATTAAACAATCCTTCTGTGTGATTGGCCAGTTTCTCAAATTCTGTCTGATACTCTCTCACTGTGCCAATTTGGTGAAGTTTAGTGAGTGCTCGTGTGAAGTCATCAAAAGCACTAGGACCAAATCGTGGCAAAAGGAGTTGGCAAAAATCTGTCTAGTTTGGTTCGGGATGAGCTTTGATGTACCAACAGTACCATTGAAGGGCTTCTTGTTCCAAATGAAAAGATGCAAGTGGAACTTTCTGGACATCAAAAGTATTATGTAGACTGAAATATTGTTCTGCTCGGTATATCCATCCAGTCGGATCAGTACCATTGAAGCAAGGAAAATCAAGCTTCGGCCCACGAAAATTGCTGGAAGAAGAGAACCCGGTGGCTGCAAAAGATTCTGGTTGTCAGTTATTGTTCATGGCCGAATGCCGAAGTGGAGGTTGAGAAATTTTTCATCTAGATCTTGGAGTTTGGTTTGGATGGTTGCAAGTGCTTCCTCCATGTTTTTTTTTTTTTTTTGAAATGGATAGAAAAACAAAAACAAAAGCTTATTTAGTAAAGGAAGATTTGGATTTGGGAAAAACTCGGATGGGTAATTGGGGTTTGATTAGGTTTTGGATACTTTTCGATGGACAGGGAAGCAAAAAATGAGGATTTCAGAAGTGGGGTGAAAGAATGAGAAAATTTGGTAGAGAGTGGCAAAGAAGCAGAATTAGGAAAGGAACACGGTGGCAAAATTTGACGGCGTTTGGGTGAAAATTGAAGGAGTTATGGCAAACCTTAAAAATAGACAAACATGAGATTTTTGGTCTTGGGAAGTGGAATTTGGGATAGGGTCTTCAGGAATGAAATATGTAGAATGGGATTGCAGGGATGTCAGTGAAGTTTCAAGGAAAACGGAGTTGAAACAAGGGAGATATGGCCGAAAAACATAATTTTATACTATTTTTTTTTAATCAGAAATGGATTGGCAACAGCGGCACAGAAGGGATCCGCAACAGATGGATCTGCAACAGTGCGAAAATGGTCGAAAACAACTGGATCTAAAACGGTGAATGGATCTGGAATGACTTGCAGAATAGATCTGAAATGGCTGGATCTAGAGCGAACGTGATCGGCAACAGTTCAGCTGAAAATAGATATGGACCCAAGGTATGTGCGGCTTCCTATCGGTTCAGGGGATTCACTCGGCCACCAATGCTATCTAACGTCTTGCATATTGGGGCAGTACCCCTCACTCCACGGCTCAAGTAAAACTAATAACCGCTTTGCCACAAACGATAGCTCTTGGTTTACCTCACGGGTGGGAACTAGTCAATCAAGTAGGGGTCGTTGCCCTTTTCACTAGCAGGTCCTCTCAATGGGCCAGCTACTTTGGGGTTCCTGTGGTACTCCTCACAATGATTTTCAGGGCTTATGCCCAAGTACTTCCCACAGTTAAGCGGATAGGGGTTATCCCTAGATCCGAACTTGCAACAGATGCGAAAAAAAATTGGCAGAAATTCCACCCAACGAGCGCAAGAAAGTGCTCTAATACTATATGGGATGAACCTACAATAATTAATTAATGCAATTACACGAGATATAAAAAATAATAGAACTCATAATCACTTTTATATTGATCACTGGCCACTTCGAGGGGGCAACCTCCTTTGAGCAAGCTCAATACAATTAACTTCACGGTGCCTTCAACGACCTCAACACACACTTATATACTAAGTCTATGCCCAATACCATGAGTCAAAAGCATGGGACATATAATACTACGGGACGACTTACAAGGCATATGCGTCCAATACTATGGGTCAATACTATGTGTTAATATAAACTATGGATCAACAAATACTACGGGACGACTTACAAAGCATATGCATCCAACAACAATATACTATCATAGTAAAGAGAAGGGTTGACACGGGTTTCTAACAACCCCTCACATGGTTGTGCCTGAAATGGGCATCTAGAACACCTTTAGGATCATGTCTTCTTTTGGTCATAGAACCCAATTTTAAAGCAGCAATTTTTTCACCCAACACTATAGCCCAAGTTGAATTTGGGATGGCCAATGGCCCAAGGTTCAAGGGGAACTTAGACTACGCCTTCCTCTTAGGACCACTTAGCTTTAAATACACACCATCGGTAACAGTTTGATAGGAAACCTCTTCAATGACCAATCTATCAAGAACTATCCTGGGTAGAAGATGAACAGTACTGCCTCCCCAAACTCTAACATATGAGAAGGATTCACACACATACCAGTCAACAATTGTGGCAATGAAGGTTCTGGCATCAACTGAGAAAGCAGGAGCCTGTTCTCTGAAGATTTTGAAGTAAATACTTCCAAAGAAGTGATCACAAATGTCATATATGAAAGGCATATAATTGTTCTCCCATAATGCTGAATGATAAATATGGACAAGACGATCTGATGGAGTCCAATTCCATCCCATGTTGGGATATTGGAATTCTGCACAAAATATATCAACGACAAAAGCTGAAAAGAAGAAATGTGGCTTCTTCATAGCCAATGCCTTCTGATATGCTTGAATGGTTGTTTTGAGTTCAAAAGACAAGATTGACGCCCAAGGGAACGACTCACCAATCGTTAGAACATGATGGGATATAGGAGCCCACTCAGCTTTAAATATAGAACAGTTTGGGAGACCATAGAGTCTGCATAGCATGGTAGCCAATAGGGAATAAGGTTCTCTAAACCAGGAAACTGGGTACAAGTTATCAGCCCTACGGATGAAACTGTCAGGTTTATTCATCCATGACTTCAACATTTCGTTGAACTTGTACCTGATCTTAGAAGATTCCATGAACTCAGCATTAAGGGGTTGCATAGACCATTCAAGAGCATAAGCTCTGATGAAATCCTTAGGGAGGAAGGTAGCCAATTGTGACCTTGCACTATCATTAAATGACCAGTCTTTAGGGTTAGCATTGTCCACAATCCATTTAACGGCATCAGTATAAGGCAAGATAACGTGTCTGGCAATAATGGTATGAAGTTGGGAATCCCTAATTTTCTCATACGCTAGCTGGTCATTCTGAATGCTTGATAGGTCATCATTATCGAAAATTGAATAGATTCTAGACCAGTCTAGCTGATAGGTTTCAGTGATTTTATCACTAGTGTCCGAGAAAATACCAAAATTTGGGTCTTTGTTCAGTAAATCCTTATGAGTATTTTTACAACGTGTATTGTTCGACATGTTTGAAATTGGAGGTTTTCTGATAAATGAATGAACAAAAATAAAAACAATTCAAAATCTCGAAACGGTAGATAACTGAATAAGAGGAATGAGCAAAACCAACCTGTTTCTGCTGAAAGTAACGGGTAACAGACATGGTAAAAACTTTGCAGTAAAATTCAAGCAGCAAGGTTATTTCCAAAGTAAAAATGATAAGGAAAAATAGGGAAAATCACATATTTATTGCTTTTCGATGAGCCAAATATAGACTGTAGGATGAAAACAAATCAACGACTGAGATTAAACCTTGCGGGATGCAAGATCAAGTTGCGTGAGTTTTATTTTGGAACTATGTACATTGTTTCCCCAATCCGCAATATGCAATTGCGGGTCGAGGGTTGCTGGATCATAACTTAGAAAACCAACAATAAAAAAGGTTCCCGCAATATGCAATCCGCAAATGCTGTTTGCGGGATGCGGGAGAACAAACAACCTTTTATAATTCAAATAATCTTTCGCAATCCACAATTGAGGGTTGTGGGGACACACAACACACCTTATTACTTGAACCAATTTTCCTCAATCTGCAATTAAGGGTTGTGGAACGAAAAGTTCAAAAGCTATTTACAAAGTCTTCCCGCAGTAAGCAATAAGCGGGATTGCGGGATGAAAACGACTTGGTGGAAAAACTCAAAGCTTCCCGCAACTTCAAAAAAACAGTCAAAAAATGGGCAAACTAAACTTCATTTAAATCACCCAGCGTATCTCATCCGCGGTATCAAGACAAATCGACGATTAAAACTTAAACATGCAGGAAGGAAAAGAAAGGTTGCGGGGTTTTATTTCATAAATGTTCAAAATTTTAAGATGAAAAAATGAATGTCTAAAATATTCAAGTCATTGTTAGAATAACAAGTCAATCGGCTAAGTTATAAGATATAAAAATGGTTTGTCCCGACACCCGTTTTTCGACATGAAGGATTGACCGCCCCTTCTTTTCGTACTTAATGGTGAAAACATTTATCTAGCAATTCAACTATATCCATAATGGAGAATACAAGAAGGATCGACTGACCCTCCATAATATTGGTAATAAAAAGGGTTGACCGACCCTTCTTGCAGTGTCGAACTATTATGAAAATAATATGGGGAATAAGAAGGGTCGACCAACCCTTCAATTAGGAGGGAATTGTAACAATAGAACACATTGAAGAAAGATCAACCGCTCTTTCTCTAAGAATATTTCCATTTGCCAGCAAATTCTTTAAAGAAAAACTCCTATAAATTTCGTTGTAAAAATGTTGATATCTAGTATCCTAGGGTGACACGTGAAACAATCATATTGTGCGACGTGGCATATTTGATTTGAAACATTGAGTATAGTGAGGCTACTATTTTCTTTTATTTGGCACATTGAGTATAGAGAGGTTATTAATTCACTGATAAAAAGAGAAACTTTGTATTATATACTGGTAAAAAAGGTTACATCCATCTTCTTTTCACATTGCAATTCTGAGAAAAGACCTATGCCTTTCCAAATGGCCTCTTAGCCATGTGAGTTCAACATTTAGCCAGATTTTTGTTCTTTATATGTAAAATACTTTTGTTCTTAAGATGTGAAATACAATGAGTTATATTCAGAAAGATATATTCATCATTTGACCATATTTCTCTATAAAATACTTCTCTGTAATTATATTGAGGCATATAGATGGATTTATTCAAAAGGTTGTGCACAACCATTCATTACATAAAGCGGAGCCTGGGAGCATAAATAGCTTTCACAGTATGGCTCTATAAATTTAACAAGATGATGCAAAAAAATTTCCAAAATAGATGTAACAACTCATCCAAGTAGGGATCTCTTCTATAAAAATTTATGCCACTGAACAGAGGTTTCCTCAACAATTCTCATGTCCACAACCACAAATTATATTCTCCTCTTCCTCCTGAGGATGGTGGTCAATAATGCTTCTCGAACTTTTTTTTTGTATAATTGCATAGTATTTAATTAAGAGCATTACAATTTAGAGAGTTACAAACCATCTTGCCCCAAAAAACAGAGTGTTTCCATCAGTGGTATGACCAGAGAACAAAGGATTATTTGAGAATGGACGCAAAACTTGCAGAAAACTGGAGTAAAGCAAACACCAAAACCAGAGCAGAGAGACACGGTCCTCTCGTCGAGCTCTAGAGAAGTCATGATAGTAGTTACTCGGGCATCACCCTGGAAAATCATCCTCCGACAGCTTGATGAGTGTTAGGATATTTAGACACTTAGGAGTTAGTTAAGATCAACTTGTGTAATATATCCGTTAAGAAAAGTGTGTTTCTTTAGTATGCATTTGTAAATATTTAATCTGACGGTCACGATATGTTGTGATCTGACAACTCAACTTCTCTTAGATCATACCTACCCTTGATCCGTGGCTTAACACCCGATTAGTCCATGATCTCTATTTAAAGAGCATGGAGGGTCATTGGAAAGTTGATCGATTATGAGAAGCTGATTTGTAACTTTATTTCTTTGCATAATAAATTGCTCCATAGAATCTATTTGGCCAGGGCCATGGAGTGTCTCCCTCACGAGGGTTTAAACCATGTCAAAACATCAGTGTATCGATCTGTGATCTGTTTGTGTGAAGTGGTTGCTCTAGGTGTTCAGTCTTTTGGGAGTACCTTGTGTACCTGAACATGGTATCAGAGATTTTATGAAGAGCCGCTTCCGGTTATGATCTAGATCTTGAACTGTTGTTGCCGAAACTTGAAATGGTTTCTGGTTCCAGTATTTCTATGCATTTCTAGGCTGTGGGAGGTGTTCCATTGCGTCCGGAGCGCCGTTTCCATATTTTACATACCTTTTAATCTAGCTCACTTGGTTCAAAGTTGCTTTATTCTTTAATAGGTCTTGAGTTCAAGTCTTAGGAAGTTACTTTTAAAAAAAAAAAGTGCATGCAATTTCTATTTTCAAGTTACTTTATTGTAAAAGTGCATCTCACTTAAATAATAATAATAATAATAAAGTAAGTCACTTAAGTTTCTTTTTATTGTTGCACTATTTAAAGTAACATCATTGTAAAAGTGAAATCACTTATTTTACAAAAGTGATTTACTTAAAGCAACTTTCATAGTGATTGTCAAAGGTTCATCTTGGGAAGAGGGGGGTCCCTTTTTTAACTGTTCATTCTCTATCTACCACATCACTATCGGGGACATCTTCAACTTTTTCTTTGTTCAAGCATAACTTCATCATACGGAGTCAGTTTTAAGTGTTGTTTTTTTAAACTGCCTATTTTTTTTAGCTCTTTGCATCCAGACTATTGGTTTCTATTTTTATAGCCTTAATTTGTAGTATGGCCACCCCTTGTGATATTCTACTTACCAGTTTCAACTATTTCTCATGGAAATCTCGTATGGAGGATGTTCTACGAAGTAGGGGACTTTTCATAATTACTTCAAGGAAAGAAACAAAACCCATTGATGATGACAAAAAAATAAAATGGGCAAATTAATGTGACGAAGCTTGTGGATTGATTGGGACGCCAATCTTTACTAATTTGCGATTCCACATATCTGGAATTGATGAACCTGATGCTGCTTGGGATAAGTTGGAATCTGTGTTTGGTAAACACAATGAAATTCAAGGTCACCAACTCGAAAATGAGTTGATTTCTTTAAATCTAAGTGATGTTTCATGCATACAAGATTATTTATCTTAGTACAAAACTCTTAAACTCTTATGTGAAGAATGCAAGATTAAGAGGGAAGATAAACAATGCATTTATCATATTCTTTCCAAACTTGGACCTGCATATTCTGTTTTTGTATCTACATTTTACTCCATGAAAGAATCCTTGAATGCAACTAGCTATCAAGAGCCTAGTCTTGAATCCTTTTGTGATTCCTTGATTAGAGAGCAAGATAAGCTCATTCATCTTGGAATAATTAACAATGCAGATACATTTGGGAAAGCCTTATTGTCCCAATAGAAAGAAAAGTCCAAGCCTCCCAAGAAACAAAATTTTTGCAATAATAAGTCAAACAAGGGTCCCAAACCCTCTCAGTCAGCTCCTTCTTTAAAAAATGACGAAAGATCCAAGTCAAAAGGTAAGAAGACTGAGCATCATTGCAACTATTGTGGGAAAGATAATCATGATGAATCTAAGTGTTTCAAGAAGATGATAGCCTTGGAAGCAACAATGAAGAAGCACCACATCATCCTAGATTCGCCTTCAGAATCTACCTCTCATGGACATGCACTTTGTGCTTCTGGTTATTCTTATAGTGCATCTTTTTCTTCTACTTCAAATGAATGGCTCATTGATTCTAGAGAATCTTATCATATGGTTAAGGATCAAGCCATCTTTTCTACTATGCATGAATGTAACACCAAACAAGTATTTGTTGGTGATGATAGATCTCTAAGTATTGTAGGAGCTGGAACAGTTCCAGTAGATAATGGTCATTTCAGTGATGTACTATGTGTTCCAAGAATTTCCTGCAATTTGTTATCAGTCTATCAAATCACTCATTATGATGAAGGTAAAACTGTGACGTTTACACCTCACCAAGTTGTAATCAATGATTTTAAATATCCTCAATAGGTCCTAACTACTGGAATTGTTGATGATATTACCAGATTGTACAAGTTTAAAAACTTTGGGTCATCACCTTTTCCTTCAGTTTTTGTTGCTCATAGTGATAACTTGAGCAAACTTTGGCATGAATGATTTTGTCACTTAAATTATCGCTCATTGCAACAACTATGTAAAGACAATATGGTGACAGGTCTTCCGATGGTATCTTGTAGGGATGGTGTTTGTTCCGGTTGTGTACTCGGAAAACATCATCGAGACAGTTTTGACAAACGTGCCTCTTGGCATGCCTCGGTTCCCTTGGATCTTGTGCATAGTGACTTGTGTGGTCCTCTTTCATCTGCTTCCTTTCCTGGTTTCAAATATTTCTTAACTTTCATTGATGATTACACCAGATGCACTTGGGTTTATTTCCTAAAACTTAAGAGCGAAGTATTTAACATGTTCTTGTCCTACAAGGCCCTTGTTGAAAAACAATCTGGTCATCAAATTATTAAGTTAAGATCTGACAATGGAGGAGAATATGTTAACAAAAAGTTCACTACTTTCTGCACTGAACAAGGAATCCAACAACAACACACTGTTCCATATACACCACAACAAAATGGTGTAGCTGAACATAAGAACTGCACTTTAAAAGAAATGGCTAATTGTATGATCCAATCTAAGGGAATAAGTCTTCAATTTTGGGTTGAAGCCATTAATTTTGTAAATTACATAGTTAATCGCATCCCCACTAAATCATTACAAGGTATCACACTGGAAGAAGCATGGAGTAAAATTAAACCAGATGTAAGTCACTTCTGTGTATTTGGTAGTGAAGCATGGGCTCACATTCTGGATGAAAAACAGAAAGCATTGCAGCCTAAAAGTGAAAAGTGCATATTTGTTGGATATTCTGAAGATGTAAAAGGTTATAGACTTATTCAACCACATTCTCATGATGTAATCATTAGAAGAGATGTTAAATTTGATGAAAATATCTTGGCCTGCGAGCCTAACTCGGCGATTATGCCATCTTTGGCCTATGAGCCTGATTCGACGATTCTGCCTTCTTCTTCTTCTTCCACTTTCCTTGACAGGTTTCCAACTCCAGTTTCTGATGATGATAGTGAGGATGAAAATCCACCTCCACCTGCTCATGTTCCTCCAGTTGCACCAGCACAAGTGCTTCCTCGATGGGTCCGTTCAACATGTGAAGCAGTTGGTGATCTTTCCGGTGATCCTAGAGATCAATGTCAAACACATTCTCAGTTTCAGCAAGCCTCTTCTCTTTTGGCTCAAGTTTTCGAGAATCATGATCCAGAAACCTTTGTAGAAGCTTCAGGAAATCCAGATTGGGATGCAGCTATGGATGAAGAATATCATTCCTTAATGGCGAGCGATACTTGGGATCTTGTACCTCTTCCAAAAGGAAGAAAACTTGTCAAATGTAAATGGGCCTACAGAACTAAGTATGCATCATATGGAAGTCTTGAAAGACTTAAGGCAAGGTTAGTTGCCAAAGGTTTTTCCCAAGTTGAAGGGATTGACTACAATGAAACCTTTGCTCCTGTCGCAAAAATGAACTCCATTTGACTTGTTCTTTCCCTTACAGCCTTACACAACTGGGAAGTCCATCAAATGGATGTCAAGTCTGCCTTCTTACATGGTGATTTACAGGAGGAAATTTACATGGAACAACCTTTTGGATATGTTCAGAATAAATCTAGCCTTGTCTGCCACCTTAAGAAATCCTTATATGGCCTTAAGCAAGATCCTAGAGCTTGGTATGCCAAAAGGGATAGCTTTCTCCTTGACACTGGTTTTTCTAGATGCCATTCTGACCCCAATGTCTATACCAAGAAAGTAGGAAACCATCTCATCATCCTTGTTATATATGTTGATGACCTTATTCTTACTGGTAGTGACCCTAAGCTTATAACCCATGTGAAATCCAGTCTTAAGCAAAATTTTGAAATGTCAGACTTAGGACATTTGCATTATTTTCTTGGTCTCCAAGTCCTGTAAACCAAAGAAAGAATCTTTCTTTCTCAGTCTAAGTATGCTTGTGACCTTCTTCGTCGCTTTCACATAGAATATTGTACACCTACCCCTTCTCCCTTCCAGTCTGGAGTCAAAATTTTTGGCACTTGTACTTCACCTGAAGTAGAGGCCACCTTGTATCGTCAGCTTGTTGGTAGTCTCTTATACTTGACTTATTCTCATCCTCACCTTTCCTTTGTCATTGGTTGTGTTGCCCTTTATATGCAAACACCTCATGAAAGTCACTGGAAAGCAGCTAAAAGAATACTTCGATATATTCGAGGTACAATTCAGTTTGGGATTCATTACAGTACAGGGGGGAAACCTTTGTTGGTTGGTTTCACTGATTCAGATTGGGCCAACGATCCTGATGATCGAAAGTCTACTGCAGGTTATGTTTTCAGTCTGGGATCTGGACCTATCACTTGGGCTTGTAAGAAACAACAAGCTCTTTCTCTTTCTTCAACAGAAGCAAAATATCAAGCCGTAGTTAATGCCAGTCAAGAAGCTTTATGGCTTTGACAGATCCTTTCAGAGTTTGGATTTGAGCAGCAGCAGCCTACTCCACTTTGGTGCGATAATCAAAGTGCCATCAAGCTTGCGAAAGATCCAGTCCTACATCAATGCAGCAAACACATTGAGCTACATATGCACTTCATCAAAAATCTTGTTCATGATCATGTTTTTGAAGTGCTCTTTTGTCCTACAGATGATCATGTTGTCGACATCTTCACCAAGTCTCTTATAGAAGCGAAGTTTTCTAAACTTTGATCTATGTTAGGAGTTCAGGAACTTGTCATTAAGGGGGGATAGGCTCTAATGCCTCCTTCCTTCTCCTAATAGTGTCACTTTTTATAAATCCTTCAATCCTATCCCAAGTTGTTCTTAAGGGGGGATGTTAGGATATTTAGACACTTAGGAGTTAGTTAAGATCAACTTGTGTAATATATCCATTAAGAAAAGTGTGTTTCTTTAGTATGCATTTGTAAATATTTAATCCGATGGTCACGATATGTTGTGATCTGACGACTCAACTTCTCTTAGATCATACCTACCCTTGATCCGTGGCTTACCACCCAATTAGTACATGATCTCTATTTAAAGAGCATGGAGGGTCATTGGAAAGTTGATTGATTATGAGAAGCTCATTTGTAACTTTCTTTCTTTTCATAATAAATTGCTCTGTAGAAGCTATTTGGTCGGAGCTGTGGAGTGTTTCCCTCACCAGGTTTTAAACCATGTCAAAACATCGGTGTATCGATATGTGATCTGTTTGTGTGAAGTGGTTGCTCTAGGTGTTCAATCTTTTGGGAGTACCTTTTGTACCCGAACAACAGGAAGCGGCTTAGTCTTTCTGCTAGCAAGGAGGTCGGGCTTTGTGTGGCTGCACAGGAGTTTTTAGGGCATGGAGCTCATCGTGGATGAAGTTGGAAAATGCACAGGAGGATCCGTAGGCGAGGCAGGGGCGAACAGAAAGCGATCCGAAGTGTCCATGGAAGTAGCTGCGATAGGCTCTTCAGAAGGGACGACAAAGACATAGGAAGGGCTGCCATTTCTTTTTCTAGCATAGTCGACCTGGACCGGGCTTCGACTTACAATCGCGTGTTGGCTCTAGGAGAAGGTGGCATCGAGATTAGCTAGAGTTTTGTCCAGGGCAACGAGCTTGGCCCTGGTGGCCAGCATTTTGTTCCAAGTAGAACCCCAATTTACTAGCATATCGTTCAGAGTCTTCCCCAACATATTCTTCATGAGCCAATAGTGATTTATTGAAACGCCATTAGAGCCGGAGGCCAAGTGATCTGCCACTAGTTGCCCCCCCAGTCTTCAATCAAGTTGCGACTGGAAAAGGAAATGCCAGTGTCAAAACCATCTCCAGATCTTGGGGCACTCTGGCTCTTAGAGAAACGATTCCCCCCACCTTAACGTGAAATGCCACGGGACTTGGTCATGGCAGAAGAAGCCGTGAGGGACCAAAACCAGAAGTGGAGCTGAATGTAAGGATGAATAGAGCCAAACCAAAGGTTTGAGGAGACAGGTTGAGTGCCATCTATGGTGTGCATGGACTCGTTTAAATAGCAAGGAGTCTGTATGCCATGACTGGTGTTCGCACGAGCCATAGTTAAGAGCAGAGAGCAGAATTGAAAGAGCCAAGGGCTGAAATGAATGCGCACAGGGCCGAGGTGCGGTCAAGCTGTACCAGGGTGGTGGCCAAAGTAAATGTGAGGGGACTTTTGAGCGACATTGCAGAGGGATTCCATTAAGCCACAAGTTTGGGGTGGCCAACTGTGAAGGCAGACAAATGGTAGGGCAGGTGGATGGGCGGGAAGACAGATGTGGAGACGTGCATCATCGTGAGTAGGTCCGAGACCGGGCAGGGTAACACATGTAGCGTTAAGGGTGCGGTGTGCAAGGATCCCTCCCCTCGTGCTCTCCATGTGCTAGGGGGATGGCCCCATAGATCATGCTGACATCTGCAGCTAGGGGATAATGCTCCTCGAACTGAATTTTAATTGTGGAAGTAATTGTAAATAAGTAACTTTACACATTTACATTAGTATCATTATAGTAGCATTATACGAAAACTATTATATTCTTTCTTTTTCTTTTTTTAATAGAAACATTCTTTTTTTAAAATAGAAACATTCTTTTTTTTTTAAATAGAAACATTATTTCTTTTTTCTCTTTTTCTAAATAAAATGAAATCTCATAAAAAGACTGAAAAGTGTTGTTAGTTAATATTATTTTTTAATTCAATCCCTTCATGCTGAAAGGGAGGTATGGATATATAACCTTCAAATTTGAATTTCAAATAAAAAATGCAATTTTTTATTTGAAAAGTATTCAAAATTGCAATTTTCATTTGTAATTATTCAAAATTTTAAGGTGAAAAGTTATAACATATACAAATAGTTTGTCCCTACTTCCATTTTCCGACAAAAAGGATCGGCCACCCCTTCTTTTTGTAGTTAATTATGAAAACCTGTATCCAAAAATTTAGCTATATCCATAATAGAGAACACAAGAAGGATTGACCGATCCTTCTTGCAGTGTCAAAATATTATGAAAAGAATATTGGTAATAAGGGTCGACGGACACTTCTTGCAGTGTCCAGCTATTATGAAAATAATATGGGGAATAAGAAGGGTCGGGCGACCCTTCAATTACGAGGGAATTGTAAAAATAGAACACCTTCGAATTTATATCATATAAAAATGGTTTGTCCTGACTTCCATTTTACGACTAGAAGAATCGGTCGCCCCTTCTTTTTGTTGTTAATTATCAAAACCTTTATCCAGGAATTCAACTATAGCCATAATGGATAACACAATAAGGATCGACCGACCCTTCTTGGAGTGTCGAAATATTATGAAAAGAATATTTGGAATAAGAAGGGTCAGTCAACCCTTCATTTAGGAGGGAATTGCAACAGTAGGACACCTTGGAGAAAGAGCACCCGCTCTTTCTTTGAGAATATGTCCACTTGCTAGCAAAGTCTTTAAAGCAAAACATCTATAGATTTTGCTGTTAAAATATTGATATCTAGTATCCTAGGGTGACACGTGGAATGATCATATTGTGACATGTGGCATATTTGATTTGGCACACTGAGTATAGGGAGGTTACTATTTTTTATTTGATTTGGCACACTGAGTATAGGGAGGTTACTATTTTTTATTTGATTTGGCACATTGAGTATAGCGAAGTTACTAATGCGGGTTTAACCACAACACAATCAGGAAATGAAAATTCAGTTATAGTAGTTTTAAGGATTAGGCACATGCAAGATTACCGTGTAGCTAGAATGCTAATTGAAAAATTAACATGAATTTATTAATTTATGTTAATCATTAAAAGAAATAGATAAATGTTTTAATTACATAAATTCACTTAAAACATCAAACACACGCAGATCATGAGTAAAGACAAATCCAAACTGTAGATCAAACTAACCAGAGGCAGGAGGCAGGATATGATTAAACATGATAGTGCTTTGCAAAGAAAACTCCACCCGCTCATAGTCAAAGATCTTTTGTTTGGTGATTAAAGAAGAAGATATGAACAACCCATCAATATAGAGCTTATGATAATGAATTCTATACCGACTTTAGCAGAAAATGGTAGTGGATGCTTGAAATGAAAGAAACAGAGCATAATATTTATGACTTCTGTCATGATACAACACTGATCCAAGCATGAAAAAACATAACAATATGAATTAAACAGTGAGAGAAACATTCACATAAGAGAAGAAGTAAACAGACTGTAAGACGAATAACATAGGAATATCTGATAGAAAACCTTGCTCGGCCTAGCCAGATTTTATTAAAATATATCTCAAAGTGCTTAATAACACAGGGAATTCACGATTCCAACAAAAGTTTCCAACCCTTTCTCCTTATATTACATTGCTTAAATAGATGCTCAGAGCCTTCCGGCTCGAGCTGCCTCAACAGGAGTTGTTACAATGTAGGTGACACCTATTCAAACAGGTTCACCACCATCAAGAATTAGTTACAACAAAATGGCAATGCTGGTAAAACTGGCTCAATTTCCTTTTACAAAATTACTGATCATTTTTACCGAAAGAAAACACAATCTAACAAAATAAACAAAATGCTTCAGCGTATTTTTTCCATGCTGCTATCCCACGATCATCGAATCTTCAGCGGTTCAATATCAGCTTTCCCTTCCCATATTTGTCAACCATCTTCCATAGCTCGGTAGTTGGCAGCTCTGAGGTGGCCAACTCCTTCATTAAGACTCAGATCTCAGTGTGGTCCCTATAAGAGTAGGTTCGCAGATGTTCACTAGCCTCCTTGAACATCATGCTTAACTCAAAATCCTTTGTCATTTTCTCCACATGTCTTCCCTGATAGCAACTAATCCATACCTACAAAATCATTGAAATGCACTTTACATCCTACCAATTTCTTATGATATTCTTCTTCTGTGAGCATTGTTCCATCCTCCTCCCAAAAGAGAGGTAACCCTTTCTTGAACAAAGGGTCAAACATGTCTTTGAAATACTTGATCTGCTGTGCCATTACATCTATTTTAGCTTGAATAGCCTTTACCTGCTGGTGCTTGTGCATCACTTTTTTGGCTCCAATGATGATGGAAACCCTATCTGTTACACGAGTTGTCTTGACCTGCTCCTGAGATAAGCCATTCAGGAATTCGATGGCATTCTCAGTATATTCTACAGGTTTTTTGTTCAATTTCTCATTTGCTGCTGTCACACTATTCTTGGCTAATTTTATCACTGCTTCCTTGTCCAAGACAAAATCGAGGAAGGGCCTCAATTTTTCTGCTTCTTCAATGATGCCATCCCAGATGACCTACCTGGCCTCTAGCAAGGAATTCTTCCCTATATCTTATCTTTCCAACTCATCATATTTACCTTGCAACTCCTTGTGCTTGGCTTCCCAAGCCTCCTTTTCTCTTTCTGCATTATCCTTCAGGGTTTTTAGATTCATATTCTGCTTTTTTAATATTCTTATCTCCATGTCTTCCAGACTAGCTTCGACTATAGCCCCTAACAGGGAGAAATCACCAGCCTCTATGGATGGTGTGGCCATGCTTTCTACTTCTTGCTCTTTCTGCTGCAGTCTCTTCTCAAGCTCTTCCACTCTGGCCTTTGATATTTTCTCACTTTCCACCACAGTGGCTATATCTATCTGCCATTGTTTTTCCTTCACTTCAAGCTTCAATAGCTTGCCCCTATAGTCTATCAAGTCAGTCTACAACTTCTCGTTCTTTTCCTCCAGTTCTGTTAGCTCAGAGACTGCTACTAACTGGGTAGAGGGGATTTTCAGCCCCTTTTTTAGGGATTGGATGATGTTGTCTTTTTCGTCGAGTAGGTTTTGAATGCTGGCTCTTTCATCAGGCTGGCCCTTAGTGGCCACTATGTCACCCTGCAATTTCTTGATCTTTTCCTTATGAGCTTTGTTATCCATCTTTTCTTGCTTGAGCTGGCTGGTAACCTTACTCTTACTGACTTGTACTTTTGATAGCTCCAAAGCTGTACTCAACAATTTAGTATAAATAAAATCCTCGGTTTCTTTGTGCAAGTTTATTACATATGGGACAGGGATGTCCTCTAAATTCATCCTTATCTTAGTGGCCTTGTTCTTGGTGGCCAAGTCCAAACTCAGGGTGTTCTGAACGAGGCTCCTGCTAGTCACTAGAGACACTTATTTGCTTGAAATTTTCCTTAGTTCAGTATATAACTTGGAATCCTCTGAGGTTGCCCGTGAGTCCGCCTTGTATTCATCTATCAACTAATCTCTACTCTTGCTTAAGGCAGTAGGCTAAGTGGCTGCTAGGTTAAACAAATATTCTTTGATCTCAAATGTTGGTAGCTTATGCACTTGTTTCATTTTTTCTTTACGAGTCCCCACTGGTACTAGCTGCTGCTTAGATTCGTCAGTTTTATGCCTCTTTAGGGCTCTCTCAGCTTCCCCTTCTGTGTCCATAGGGACACTGTCAGCTTCCTTGCTGGAGTTTATTAAGATGATGGCCATAGGCATGGTTGATGGCACTAATAGGACTAGGCTAGAAGAGCCAGGCACTGTGGGTGTGTTACCTTGTGTCAGTAGGGAGGATCTCTCAGATGTGTCTATTTCCATCTGGCTCCTTCTAGGACATTCCAATAAATTTGCAGCTTCTACCATGCCTGGAATTTTGAAATGCACAAAAGCCTTCCTGTTGCTTTCCTTCCTCTTGTTGGAAATGATGTGGTGGGGATCATAGTTTAAGGGTGATTCTGTTTTGAAACCCATCTCCTTTATCTTCCTTTCGATGGTTGTAAGAGATCCTTTGTTTTTTATTAAGAATGGACCTACAGTCTATGGAAACACAATATAAGATCCCTTTCTATGATCTAGAAACTACTAAGCTTAGGCCTTCAATTTTTGTCTGATGAATTTTAATGCAAACATTCTGGGGGTCAGGAAAACTGGTAGCACGTAGGGTGCATAAGAAAACCCATAAACCCTGATGATTGTGCCATGCTCTGAAAGGAACCAATCTCCGACCCTCTTCTCAGGAGAAAGCTGTAGTAACTCCTGCATTTCTGGTAATACTCTAGGCAGCTTCTTTTGGAAAATGACCTGATAAACCTTAGACATGAGCTCATCATGGAACTTGGTGTAATCAATGCACATATCCTGAGTAAGTAGTACCTCAGGAATTTGCAATTTTTCCTCATTGAATGCGAGGAACACTTTTAGTAAGTAGGACTGAAATCTGAAAATCCTTGTTTCCTGGAAATTATTTAGCTGGGAGTGTATACTTTCAACCAAAACTTCATCAAACCTGAGGTGTGCACATTGGGTAGACTGGCTTGGGTCATCTGATTCAAGGGGGCAGGTGCCTGGGATAAAAGAAAACTTATTAGAGGTTCTGTGACATAAATATCAGAGTCTAGACCTAGGAATTGGCTCATCATGACAATAACACCTCCAGATTCTTCCGTGAATAGTCTGGATTTAGTTGTGAAATCCTGCTCTTGTATTTGGACAGTAGGATTCAGACAGGACCTGTAGAAATTCTATTTTACTTCATTTGGGGATTTTCTAAAAAACCGGATTAGGGCTTCCTCAATATACCTTATAGCTTTCTGGAAAAGCTCTTTTGAGATTGACATGGATTTTCTAAGGGTTTGGGTATCGATTTTGCAAAGCATATTGGACTTGGAAGCGTCCATGATTTCCCTCTCTGTAGAAGAGTAGTTATTGGCGCACCATTCAACAAATTCGGGAAAAGCATGGGTTTGTCCGACTGTAAATAGATGGAAATAGGACTGGTGGACCTGGTGCACATCTATACCTTGCTCCATAACTAGTTTCATCTTGTTTTTTACAGTTTCCATGGAGTCATCGATCATCATATTGTCGTAGACCTCTGCATCTCTGTCTGTAAACAATGTTTATATGGGTTCTCTATCACTCAATTTAGCCATTAAATAGTTTACTGTAGAGTAGATAACCTACCTATTTTTTTGAGGTTGGCTGGGCCCCTGGTTGACCTGTCTGTTTCTTCACAGCTTGCTCCCGTCGCTTTCGGATGCAAATAGGAATCCAAATCTCCGTGTAGGTGATTTTTTAATATTATTTATCCTTTTCTATCACCCCTGCATCTCCTGCGTCGTGGAAGCTTCCCTGGCCGTCCATTTTCCTGATCCCTGGTGGCCTCGAAGCCCACCACATGTCACCTCTAATCCTGGCCATCAAACGCTGCGACTTTTACCAACTTTGCAGATTTGGCTTGCATTGATGTTTCATGCAAGTTAGATCCATGAACAAAACCTCATCCATAGATCTCGGCATCCTCAGATCTGTGTCGTCCAAACCCATGGCCCTCTACCAAAAGTTCGCAGATCCGAAATTTTGTTTGCTCTGCGCATGTCGTATCGGAGAAGTAGTTCCCGACCGTCGATCTGCTCCATTGGCCGTTGATCTGCTACTTGAGATGCTTATGGGATAAACCTCCCTCCTCTGTCTAAAACACCTCACCCTTTTTGCGCGAAGCATTCTCATGACTGTAGATCTTCACCACCGCCAATCTAGACCGTTTATTTGCACATATATGTAACTGTAGGTGGACCTCAACAATTTATTTCTCCTTACAAATTTTCAGGCTTGGGATTTGATCAGTTCACCCTTGACGCCATCAATACCTACCCAGATGATTCTATATTGCTTAGACCACTGAGGATTTCTTCGTTCTTTTTAGAAATTGTGCCTCTCAGTTTCATCCAGGACAATGCTAGTGCTAACACCAACAAGCCAAAAGGGAAAGCTAAACTTCATTTTAATCACCCGGTGTAATCTCATCCATAGGATCAAGACAAATCGATGGTTAAAATGTAAACATGCCGGAAGGAAAAGAAGGGTTGCGAGGTTTTATTTCATAAATATATACATTATTTCCGCAATCCTCAATCCGCAATTGTGGGTTGCAGGTTGCGGAAAGAAAATATATCAAAACCGAAAACCAAGATTCTGCAATCGAATAAGTTATAACATAAAAAACTTGTTTGTCCCGACTTATGTTTTCCGAATAGCCAGTTAATCGGCTAAGTTATATCATATAAAAATCGTTTGTCCCAACTTCTGTTTTCTGACAAGAAGGATCGGTCGCCCCTTCTTTTCATAGTGAATTGTGAAAACATTTATCCAACAATTCAACTACATCCTAATGGAACACACAAGAAGGATCGACCGACCCTTTTTAAAGTGGCGAATTATTATGAAAAGAATATTTGGAATAAGAAGGGTCAAGCGACCCTTCTTGAAGTGTCGAACTATTATGAAAATAATATTGGGAATACGAAGGGTAGACCGACCTTTCAATTACGAGGCAATTTAAAAAATAGAACACATTGGAAGTTTTAACCTATAAAAAATGGTTTCTCCTGACTTCCGTTTTATGACAAGAAGGATCGACCGCCCCTTCTTTTCATAGTTAATTGTGAAAATCTTTATCCAACAATCCGGCTATATCCATAATAGAGAACACAAGAAGGATCGACCGACCCTTCTTGCTATATCAAACTATTATGAAAATAATATTTGGAATAAGAAGGGTCGACAGACCCTTCATTTACAAGGGAATCGTAACAATATAACACCTTTGGGAAAGAGCGGCTGCTCTTTCTCTTAGAATACTTCCACTTGCCAACATAGTCTTTGAAGCAAAACGTCTATGAATTTGGTTTTTAAATGTTGATATCTAATATCCCGAAGTGACACACGAAACGATCATATTGTGACATGTGGCATATTTGATTTGGCACATTCAGTATTAGAAATATAGTTGGCTCGCATAGAATATTGGCTCATATCGAATATTTTTTCCTATGAGCACTACTGAATTTGGCAGTTTGAGTATAGCTGATCATATTTTAGTATTTAGGTAGTTACTCTGAGGACAATTACTTGATTTTAAGTGTAGCGGATAAATCACTTCTAAAGGCCAATTATTCTTAAGCACAATTACAACATTTAACGACATTTAGTGCGCAAATTATGACACTTATCACAAATCCAATTTTGTAACAAATAACCATCCATTATCAACTCCAATGGCTATAAGTTGTATCTTTCATTTTATAAAATTTTAATGAAAATGAGAAAATACAACTTTTTGTTGACTAAGTGGAAATTTAGAAACACAACAATTTTGTTGCTTAAAACTACCACATAGAGAAATTTAGAAACCAATTTTGTCTACTATCAACCCTTGAGAACATCCACCACTTTGAACACTATTCCCCATATTTTCTCGTTGTGCCTTGACTGCTGCAAGGCCCTTCTCATTTATTCTATTTTTTTCTACTGTAAGGCCCTTCTTGGTGACCATGCCCATATGATGCTATTTACATCGATCTTCATGTTTTCTTCTGCACCAACAACCCATTATTGTTGTCTATCTAAGCATTTTTTAAGTATATATATTCCCAGTCCAAAAACGATCTGGTTTAAATTTTTCCCTTCAGCAGATAAAATAATTACCTGTCTATAGTAAAAAATTTATTAATATATATTTTAGAATTGATTAAAATTTCACATTTACATAGAAAATAAAAGTTTTAACTATATAGCAAATGCTCATGGATGAAAATATATTCAATGTGTACATTTATTTACAGGTATGATATGCATAGAAAGGTCCAATGGTTATGTGTCAAGTTAACAATTTGGAATTTTCTATTTTAATGCCAAGTTGTTTATGTTAACTTATCAAACAAATTAATGATCATGGAAAAAAAATTAAAAGAAATTAGAAAGGTTAGCAGTAAAATGTAAATCCAAATTCTGTTAGGAGTGACCCACAAAAATTAATGACGGTTTAGAGAATAAATTGCCCACCAAAAATAAGTTTTGGAAAAAAACGTGACAATTTAACATGACAGTTCCAATATGACAGTACTAGCATCTGACTCCTGATAAATATCACCAATCGCCTTACCCAAAGTGCTCTTTTTTATCTGATGGCATTTATGCCATGCATTTTGACAAACGTCTGTTGTGTCTAATCTCATTGTAAACAAGCTTCTTCTTCTGTCATCTCTTTCTTTAGCCACAAGAGCATTTGATCCCATAGAATTTATAACATTCAACTATCAAATTTCTTAGCACATTCAACTATTGATCGAAGTGGAATTTTTGATATACAAAAATTTGAGCAACAATGTTCAGTGCCAATGTTTGAAAGGTGTGCACCCTAATTTATTGCAGGCCTGTAAGGTACCGATCTTGAATTTCATTCGGAAATTTTAGAAGAAGCTGGTATATCCACTGCTCACCCCTGGACAACATGCCATACAAGAAAATACCACTTCATCAACCAGAATACCAAAGGATATGTCACCCAAAAATGTTTCCCCAACAAAATCAGTCTCACTCACATTTGTTACAAAACCTATGGAAATGCAATCCTTTCTTTCTGAACAATTATGTAACAACTTAACTTTTCTCATAATAAAAGAATATTTATTCTCAGTTGTTGTGATATGTTCTACATAATGGGGAGTACCTGGAAGGACCATTTTTAAAGTACATTCTTCAAAAACATTCCAAATGTATAACATCCAAAGGAACATTATCGAGGTCAAGTAAAGTGTTTGTAGGCCATCTTATAATAGAGCCTTCAAATACACCACAATCCTCGCAATTGCGGAATACTTTATGAACTAAAATACCAAACTCACCAGCATCTAATACGTTGAATTGTACAATGTGTCCCTTAAAAATAGTTGACACTAATCCCCTAGCAACATATCGTGGCTTTAAATAACATTGATGTATCAAATTAACTAGTAGATTCAGATTGATTATTGTTGAAAGCGCTTGAAACAAAAAGCAATGTTTCTGTATTAAAATCGATGATTCTTTTAATCGGCCATACAACAAAATATCCACTACTCACCCCTGGACAACATGCCATACAAGAAAACACCACTTCATCGACCAGAATACCAAAGGAGAAGTCACCCAAAAATGTTCCCCGAACAAAATCAGTCTCACTCACATTTGTTACAAAACCTATGGAAATGCAATCTTTTCTTTCTGAACACTTATGTAACAACTTAACTTTTCTCACAGTAAAAGAAGATTTATTCTCAGTTGTTGTGATATGTGCTACACTCGTCAAAGTATAAGTTGGTATATCATTCACCTCATTCTATCAGCTATTATGATATGTGCTACACTCGTCGAAGAAGAAGCTGGTATATCATTCACCTCGTTCTCGTGAAGAGCGGGCCCAATCTGGTTAACGATCTTGGATACAGGCCATTGAATATAAACACCAACATCCTTTGACAATGTATCTGCACCTTCTGATCGATAGGGCAATGGAATACTTGCATTCAAAGACTTGGTAACATTTACAATGATATATCCTTCATTAATGCTGATATTATGAAAGAAATTTCTTTCTAGAAACAAGATTCCTTCAGCAACTTTCAATCCATTCAAAAGTAGGTCCACACATTGTTGATTACCAAAATCCATTTCATAAACCAAAATCCAGTTCAGAAGCGTTTTATGAAATATAAAATAACAGGAACACATTAACAATCATATTTATTTAAAACAAAGATATAACATAAATTATAATACATAAAAAATGGTTGTTCGGACTTCCAATTGTTCGAATGGTAGGATCGACACCCCTTCTTGTAGAAGAAGTGACCACAAGAAGGATCAAATGACCCTTCTTGCAGTCTAGAAATATTACAAAAAGAGTTCTAGGTAGAAGTGTCTCCCGCCCGTTCATTTATGACGGAATATTAAAAATGTTCAAACTACGAATGCTCATTAGAGGAAATTTCAATTTAAAATGGGCCTTCCAAAAATAATACAAATTCCATGTCATCATGTATTAGCCAATCAAAATGCTTTAAAATTCAACAAGAGAGCACCTAAAAAAATTGGAGGGAAAAAATAAAAACTACTTTTTTGGATCGTATTTTCAACTTATGTCCTTGTAGGTTTACTCAAATTTCAAGTAGGAGGACTCGTTGGATGCATAATTAAATTATGCATCCAACGAGTACCCATTTTTCATACTTTTAACAACATTCACACCATGAAAAGTTGAAAATACATTAAAAACGTGTTTTCTCTCACTAGAGACACGTTTTTAATGTATTTTCAATTTTTCATGGTGTGGATGTTGTTAAAAGTATGCAACATGGGTACTCGTTGGATGCATAATATAATTATGCATCCAATGAGTCCCCCCTTTTGAAATTTGAGTAAACTTACAAGGAGATAAGTCGAAAATATGATCCAAAAAAGTAGGTTTTTTACTCTCTCTACTATTTTCTTATTATTTTCCTTAAGAGGCCCATTTTTTACCCAAATTTCCTCTAATGAGGCCGTCAATACATGTATTTCCAAAATTGTGAACAAGGGAAGAATACTGAGCACAACAAGGGTCGGCCGACCCTTCATTTACGAAATAAATTTAAATATATTTAATCTACGAAGGCTATGTTAATAATTCTTGGCTTCCAACTTCCACTATAAATAGTAGGGACTCAGACATCATCTAAGTTCTCACATATAAAAATGTTTGTCCCGGATTCCATTTTCCAAAGAGAAGGATCGGACGCCCCTTCGTTTAGGAGATAATTGTGAACAACTATAATATCCAACATTTCACCTATATTCAGAATGGTGAAAGAAAGAAGGATCGACCGACCCTTCTTGCATTCTAGAACTATTATGAATACAATACTGGGCAGAAGAAGGGTTGACCGCGCATTCATTTATGAGGGAATTGTAAAATTATTCAACCTACGAAGGCTAGTATGTCAAATCATCTATATCTAAAATGGTGAACACCGGAATAATACTGAGCATGACTAAGTTCTAACATATAAAATTGTTTTCCATGACTTCTATTTTTCGAGAAGAAGGGTTAGACGCCCCTTTGTTTAGTAGATAATTGTCAAACCTTTATCTAGAAATTGAACGATATCCAGAATGGTGAAGACGAAGAAGGATGGACTGACCCTTCTTGCGGTCTCAAGCTATAACGAAAAGAATATTGGGAAGAAGAAGGATCGTCCGCCCCTTCTCTTACGAGGGAATTCTAAAAATAGAACTTGGAGAAAGAGCAGTCGATCTTTCTCTTTGGATATTTCCACTCTCCAGCAAAATGTGCGAAGCAATGTTCCTATGAAATATGTGTTTAGAGTGCAGATATCTACTTCAGCCACTCCGAAAATGTTATCCCTGGAGGAAGGAGCAAATGCTCTTTCTCCTCAGCATCTACTTCCAACACCCTGAAATGGAACAACCTGACGATAGAGCGACCTCATTTTCACTGACAAAATTTTGACTTGATGGCAACGTCTTTGTAGCAAAACGTCTGTAAATTTTTTTGTTCAAATGTCGAAATCTAGTCTCTAGGGTGACACATGGAACGTTCAGATTGTGCCATGTAACTTTGATTATTCCAGAATTGATCTGTGCTACACTCGGTGAAGTAGAAGCTGCTATATCATTCACTGCATTCTTGGCCGAAAAGTATGAAAGAATGTTTTTGTCTGGTTAATCACAGTCAGAATCTTTCCAACTAATGGCATCACTATCTGTATTGTCGTAACTGTTAAATTCATTTTCCAACACGGTATCCTGCCTAAATTTTAAGAACATTTTTACCTGCTTTATCTCTTAAACTAAATGCCTTGGTATCATATGCAAGACTCACATGTGTTCTCATTGCATTCAACAATTTGAGTCATACACCACATCCAACTACGCAATACATGGGACTTTTCTAGCCAAGATACTGTATTGGCAAACAATTATACCTTAATATTGTTTAAAGCTATTTGATTGCTTAATTTTATTCAATTAAATTAAATACTTAAATTATATATATTTATATTAGAAGAAATGTAATCAATATTATATAAATTAAGACATAAATTATCAATTTCAAATATTTCAAATAAAGTATTAACGATTACATAGATAAGTATACTGTAGTGAATATTAACTGTAAAATGATATTAAAAAGAAAAAACATGTTTCAATTTTTTGAGTTCATTTGTCGTTATATTTTTCCAACAAACCTAGCCAAATGCTAGAGGATTTGCAGAAAACAATATGGAATATATGAAAATAATACGCTACATCACCAAACAGAAAACATATGCAAGCTGGTGGGAATCGACATTAAGCCTGTTAATTCCGTTAATCTAGCCCAGTAATGAGTAATCCACGATTTTGCAAATATAACGTTGTGAATTCATATTAATGGACTGTAAGAAGATAACTACCTGGAATTGAAGGAAATAAATTTTGGAAATCTAAAGAAGACAGACAAGGGTGGAAGGAAATCTGAAGAATCTAAAATGTTCAACGACTTTAAATTACTATGAACTTAAAACTTTCATTGCATTGATTTTTGACAACCATGGAAGATATGGATTTTTAGCTCGGAGGCTGAATAAGCATGCTCTGTTATAGATTTAGATTTATGGTTTCAATAATATAAATACCTGCCAATTCAAAAACTAACATTCAATTCTTCAAACCAATATTACTTCTTTACCCGCCCAACAATCTTCTCGGTTCCACCTCAGCAAAAGAAAACCTCGGTCCTCAAAGAAAACAAAGCTCCAAACTCGCAAACACAGAGAGTTTGAACTTTAAGTTTCAATGTAGGCAGTGGGCGGGAAGAGCAGTGTGGCGGGATATAAATTCAAAAAAGTTCGTGCAATTTATTATCACAGTGTCATGGAGGGATATCATATGTACATCATGACACAATAAACACAATTCATCATATACGTGATGAGATTATTCACACGAATGATACAATCCATCATTTACCATTAGCGCTATAGAAACGATTTTAAATGATGGAAAAGATCAACTCCATCCCAACGTACAAACCATTTTAAATGTTTGAAAAGATCACCTCCATGCAAACGTACAAACCATTCTAAATGGAGGAAAAGATCACCTCCAGGCCAACGTACAAACCATTTTAAATGGCGGAAAAGATCACCTCCATGCCAACGTACAAACCATTTTAAATGAAGGAAAAGATCACCTCCATGCCAACGTACAAACATTTTAAATGGCAGAAAAGATCAATCGGGCGGCGAAAGATCAAGGGTCCCACTTCCATTCCGCATCCCTAACATGCACGCTAGGACGGAGGGATGGGTGGTTGCGGAATCTAAAGCCGGTCTCCATGTGGTAGCACCACATGATTTCGCAAGTTGGAAGGGCGGTAAGGAAAACCACCATCCTCCATTTACGAAACCACTTTCGCCCATCCTTCACGGTCGCTGGCACATGTGGATATGATGTGGCCGGTCCACATAACACCTTCTTCCCACACAACTCCTCCACGTGAGGGCTCCTGCCAATGCGTCTCCTCCACGCCATACTTCCTGCCCACGTGGCTTCTCCACGTCAACCTGCACATGCACAGTGGAAAACACCTTTCAATTACACAATCAAAACATAATTAAAAACCTTTCAATTACACAATCACAACATGCAAGAATGAAATAAAAACGCATCATAATCAAACACATAAGATTACTTATCTTTATCCAACGCAGATCCAAGCAATTGGCTTTGTAAGGGTGCTTTTCCACTTCCTAGAATCAATATAAATGTGGTTGTTTATCAGTTGCAGAAATTTATAGATAAAATGAGTTAAACAAAGAAATTCATTTAACACATAATAACACATGAATTGTATATTAATAGAAATCCAACCTACAGATTGATGTATTCATTAAATTGGCAACATAAAACATAGTTGAAAGAAATTTGACAAATTAATATCCAAAAAAGATGGCCAAGAGAAACCAACTGAATTTCATTAATTATGCAAAAAATTACAATGAATCAATACATAAACATTAGAATAAATTTACCTAAATTATACATAATCCAAATTGAATCGACATCCCCACAACTTGCCCTGATATTCTTCTTCTTGTGTCCTCGTGGTTCCATCCTCCTCCCAATAGAGAGGAAGTCCCTTCTTGAATAATGGATCAAACATTTCTTTGAAGAGTTTTACTTGATGTGCTAAAATGTCTATCCTTGACCAAATAATACTAAACACTCTATCCTAAGTTTATGCTAGTTGTTTTCACCTCATCCTCTGTGAGCCCATTCAGAACTTCTATGGCCTTTTCTACACAGTCCATGGGCTTCTTGTTGAACTTTTCCTTGATTGTTGTTATGATTTTCCTAGCTAGCTTTATTACAGCCTCTTCGTACATAATGAAATCGAAATATGGCCTCAATTTCTCTGCCTCCACAATAATGTCATCCCAAATGACTTGCCTTGCTTCTTGGAGGGAGGTCTCACTTGTAACCTGCTTTATTAATTCATCATATTTAACCTACAAGTGGAAGACAAGTATAAATACGTGGAGGAGGTACTAGGTTTATTAGACTCTCTATCTATTCATTCATTCACTCACTCATTCTCTCAAGTGAGTATTGCGCACAAGTGGAGGAGGAGAAATACATGGCAAGGTTTGTGGCTCGTCGCTTCTCCCAAAAAGAAGGGATAGATTATGAAGAAACTTTTGCACCCTTAGCCAGATACACTTCCATCATAACAGTACTTTCTCTAGTTGCAATGATGAAGTGAAAGATACACCAAATGGATGTCAAGACAACTTTCTTGAATGGTGTAGTCGACGATGAAGACTTGTGCTAAAGAATTGTGTCGAGAAATACCTTCGAAATGTATTTCACTTGTATATTTTATATTGTATTCACATGACATTGTACTTCCGACGGAGAGGTTTCATTCCTCCAATTGGAAAGGTCATCATTGTATGTGATATGGTTATGAGACTCCCTAGTGGGGTCGGCCCTGAGTTAAGTTATAGTGAGTTATTAGACTCTCATAGAGAGGTCAGCCCAGGTAGGGTAAAAGGCAAGTGGAAGACATTGAGTATAAATAGAGAGGAGAACCTCTCTATTTATTCATTCATTCACTTACTCATTCTCTCAAGTGAGTAGTGCGCACAAGTGGAGGAGGAGAAGCTGCTAGGAGAATATCTCTTGTTATTGGGGTTTTGTATCATTGCTCATTCTATCTCTTAGGAAGTTGCAGGGTTTTCTCCTTTATGGTTTCCCCGGTGAAATGCTTTGTGTCTATTGTCTCTTGTGATTTATTGATATGATGTACATGTTGTTCTCTCAGATAAGATCCTAGATCATATTGAATTAATGATTATAAACCAACACGGAGACCATGAAGTCACACTTTACAAGGGTCTCTCAGATAAAAGAACAACTTGAAGCCATTGAAGAAGATATAGAGAATGGAGAAATAGTGATGAGTCACCACCTTGAATGGTCCTTCGAGGTCATGGGATTCCTTCATCCAAGGAATTTGTGCTAGGAAGAAGCTCATCACATTCAATAGGCTGTGGGAGGAATGCTCACAAGAAGAAGCTCGAATTGTAGCTCAAAAAGAAAACATGGGTAGGAAGACGAGGCTCTCATAGCACACACCAAGAAGAATTACAACAAGAGGGTGCATCCTCATCACAAAAAGGAGATTGTCCCAGGAACAAAAGCATCTACCACAAGAAGAAGAGCACTCTTTTGGAGACTCCTGTAGTGTAAAATTAGTCACAGTAGATCTAATGAAGAAGTAAATCAATCACAATAGATGAAACTCAGAAAATATGGTGTAAACTATGCAAAAGCATGCATTAGTGCTCTATAATCCTAATAAGGGTGAAAATACAATACAACACTGTCACAATGAGTGAGCAATTCGAATTGCCTAAGGAGGTCATTCGAATTAACTGAATGGCACGGCTTGGCTCCAACTAGGATTTCTCATCATCAATCAGTGGTGGTCATCAATGCACAAGAACCAGTCATCCAGGTGTCAATCTGAGTCTAACTGAGTGTAACAAGTGTAACTGAAGTGTGGAGCACTGATATAGGGAAGGAGGCTCAGTGGAGGGCGCATGGGAGGCTAACTAAAGTCAGAACAAGTAATCTAGTCAATCTGGAGGTCCAACGGAGTGAAACAGTAAGTTAGGAGTGAAACTAGCCTCAAACCAAGGAGAATTGGAGCTAAATGAGTGTAAACTGAGTGGGTAGGTGAGGAAGTGTGCCGTTCTCTGGAATTAGGTGAGATGTGGGTGCCTTCATGACTAGGAGGGCTAAAAATCTCAGGATAGAAACTCTCAAGTGCTAGAAAGAAGTGGATAAGGTGTTGGAGGCATCAACCTGGTGACTGGGATGCATGCAAACCCTAGAAGTTGCATGCAAACCCTAACTGCATGCAAAACCCTGACAATGATGATGTGGATATCCAAACACCCCCCCTCAAGCTAGATTATGATGTAAAAATAATAATAATGTAGGGCCCTGGTTACTAAGACCAAAGGTCACCCCAATACAATAATCCAAAAAATGTTGAAAATAAGCTAATTGAGGAAAGAGGGAAAACCCAGTGGGAAGAAAGCCCCCCCTTAAGCTAAAACATAATAATGGATCAATATGTCTCCACCATGATGGAACTCGCCCCCAACAGTGAACGGAGGTAAGAGAACTTCTTCTCAGTGAAGCTCTTGGTGAAGATGTTTGCAATTTGCTCATCGGTAGGGCAATATTGCAGAATGATAGTGCGATCATGCACAAGCTCTCGGATGTAGTGCATGTGAATCTCAATGTGTTTGGTCCTCTGCCACTGAACTGGATCTATGGAGATCTTGATAGCACTTTGATTGCCACAAAAGAGGACAGTCAAAGTAGTGCTACCAAAACCAAACTCGGAAAGAATACCCTGCAACCAAACTGCCTGAATGCAGGAATTGACTGCCCCTCGATACTATGCCTCTGCTAAAGAAAATTCATTGGCTGCCTGATTTTTGATGGACCAACAAATAGGGCCATGACCAATCATGAAAACATATCCGGAAGTGTACTTCCGATCAATGCTGTCACCTTCCCAATCTGAATCAGTAAAACCAATGAAATCAAGCTTAGAATCTGCAGCATAGTGGATGCCAAAATGTCTCATACCTTGCACATATTGCAAGATCCTCTTGGCTGCCCACCAATGAAGCTCATGGGGCTGCTGCATATACCTCGATACAGCACTCATGGCATAAGAAATATTAGGCCTAGCGTGTGTCAAGTATAGTAATGAACCAATCAACTGTCGATACATAGTGCAATCTGTAAGAGGTGTAGAATTTCCCTCCTCAAGACTGATTCCTAAGAGGAATGGGAACGGGGCTGCCTTACATTCAGCCATATTAAACTTCAATAACAGTTCGGAAGCATACTTTTGCTGAGATATAGTGATCCCATCAAAATTTTGAGATATGTCCAAGCCCAAAAAATGACTCAACAAGCCCAAATCGCTCATGTCAAAAGCTAGATTTAAGGCAGTTTTTAGCTTGTTTATTGAAGTAAGAGTGCTGCCAGTAATGAGAAGATCATGAACATAAAGAAAAATAATCAACAAATTACCTTTAACTTGCTGTAGGTACACATTCAGATCATATTTGCATCTTTTGAAATTCTAGGAAAGAAGGAAGGAGTCCATCTTTGCATACCAAGCTCTTGGGGCCTGTTTTAAACCATATAAAGATTTCTTCAGTCTGCAAACTAATGATGGATCTGATGTGTAATCTTCTGGTTTCTTCATATATACCTCTTCAGAAATATCTCCATGTATAAAAACACTCTTCACATCCATGTGGTGCACTTCCCAGTGCTTGGATGCGAAAATAGCCAAAACTAGGCGGATGGAATCCATCTTTGCAACCGATGCAAAAGTCTCAGTGTAGTCCACTCCTTGGACTTGGGAGAAACCTTTTTCAACCAACCTAGCTTTGTATTTGCTGATAGAGCCATCAGCAACAAATTTCGTGTGGTAGACCCATTTACATTGGACTAATTTTCTTCCAGGTGGAAGAGAAACTAGCTCCCATGTATTGTTCTTTTGAAGAGAACTGTACTCTTCATCCATGGCAGTTTGCCATCTCTAATCTCGATGGGAATGGTAGTATGTTTTGGGATATGAAACAATCATTAAATAAAAAATCTTAGATAATAATGGATCATAAATAGAAATATCCATACCTTCTCTTTGAAAGTCCGCTCTTGTTCGTCTTGGATCAGCAGGATTTCCAATGTTCGAACCAGTAGATTGAAGAGTGTTTTGGGCCCACTTCGGTAACTGAGGAGGATCATAATGGTCGGATTCTAAACCTAATATGTCATGACCATAATGTGCTTCTAAAATATCAGAAATATCAGAACCAATACTTTCATTATCGCTGCTCAAATCTTCTTCTGGTAGAGGCGGTGAAACAACAGCTTCTTCCTCGACTAGTTGCAATTCTTGAAGCGGTTCTTCAAATTGCACATTGCGCTCTATGAATATATTTTTGGATCTAATATCCATGAGTTTATATGCCTTTTATTCTTCTCCATATCCTATCAGTATGCACTCAATACTTTGTGGATCCAAAGCTCGTCTCTTCTTGGAAGGAATTCTAGCCCATGCAGTGGAGCCAAAATCCCTCAAATTTGACACATCCGGTTTGTGACCAAAAAATTATTTGAAAGGAGTCACATACCTTTCACGAAGGCATGTATAACTCGGTTCTGAATATATGCAGAAACATTAATTGCTTTAGCCTAAATATTTGCAGCCAAACTTTTTGACTCAATCATGCAAGTAGCCATCTCTTTCAGTGACCGATTTTTCCTTTCCGCTACATCGTTCTGCTAGGGTGTGTACGGAACTGTATGTTGGATATGAATTCCTCTTTTGGCACAAAGTTGTAGAAACTCAGACTTTATATATTCTCCACCATTATCATATCTAAGAGCTTTGATCTTGCTCTCAGTGGCAGTCTCAACAAAAGCCTTAAAATCCTTGAATTTTCCAAGCACTTTTGACTTGTTTTTGAGAAAAAATACCCAAGTAAAGCGGGAAAGATCATCAATAAATGTAAAAACATACCTTGAACCATTTAATAACATATTGGATAGCGGACCACTGATATCAGAATGTATGAGGCCCAAAATGGTGGAAGCTCTGCTAGCTTTTCCGCGGTCGAACCTGTGCTCGGGGTGCTTCCCAATAATGCAACTGGGGCAAATTCCCTTCGAGGAACGGATTTGTGGAAGATCATCTACCATGTATTTATGTTGTAGCAGCAGCAAATACTTGTAATTAAGGTGTCCAAACCTTTTATTCCAAATCCTACTAACCTCGTTGCCATGAGTGAGGAGAGCAATGAGCTTTTCGAGCGGCACAAAGTGAGAAAACTCATAGTATTTTGCAGTGTGGTTTGCCTTTCTGACTGCAATAATTCTTCCACTTTTGATATTAGAAATTTCAACTGTATTAGGGCTAAATGTAACTTGCTTTGGTTCACCAGTGTGTGTCATTTGATACACAGAAAGTAGATTTGAAGCCAAGGAAGGCACATAGAGAACATTTTGGAAGCTTCCATGCTCTACATGGATGGTACCTTTTCCCTTTGAAGAAATTTTTGAGTCATCTCCCAAATGGATGGGGATGGAGCTGTTTGGATCGAATGAAGAAAAAGAATCAATATTTGTAGCCATATGATTCAAGGCACCAGAATCTATCAAAAGAGTAGTGGGCTTCGAAACAGTTTCCATGAGTGCTTGACCTCTTTCATGACCATCATTCCTATCCTTCTTCCTTGCACCGTCGGGAAGAAATATGTTGTTCTTTTCCAAAAGGAGAGCCATTTGATATATTGTTTTCTTCATGAATGAACTTTCGGGATGAAAGCCATGATTGCAATAAGAACACTTAGATTTTTCTTTGCCCTCTTTACCCTTTCGCTTGTTTCTTAAACTGGATGGTGCATTCGTCTACTTTCCTTTCTCTCTTTGCTTGTGAGGTTCAAATTTGGGCTTCTATTTCTTTTTCTTTCCTTTGCCATTCGAATTCTTGGATCCTTGAACAACTAGGGATGAATATTTGGAGTTTATGGACCCCATTTGAATCAACTTGTCATGCTCTTTGGTAACGGATTCAATGAAGGCATTCAAGGTAGGCATCTTCCAATTTGGGGTAGTTAGCCGACCAGAATTGAAAGTAGAGACAAATACTGAGTAATATTTACCAAGCTTGGTGAGAATGGAGAGGATCAACCGCTTATCCTCTTTGATAACTTCATTGTTATTCAACTGCATGGCCAAGTGCTTGAATCTTGTGAAAAACTCATTGATGGTCTCAAAATTCTCAGGACTAAGAGCAATCAATTCATTCTCTAATTGAAAAGCCCTAAGCTCGTCCTGCTTGCCAAAAAGTGTGTCAAGTTGCTCCCATATTTCTTTTGGAGTCTTAAATCAACTGAGATGGAAGTAAAGAGCTTTGGAAATAGAGAGGCAAAGGAGACCATAAGATTCATCAAGCTTGTTGTAGTGTTTGGTTCTTTCCGACAATGTGCTTGGCTCCAATTCGAGGCCAACGGTAACTCTATAGAATCCTTTTGAATGCAATATAATCTCCATATCATATTTCCAATCAAAATAGTTGAAGGGATTGAGGATAGGATTTGAAGAAGAGTATTCCATTTCTAGGAGCGAGTGCACTTTGATGTAGAAAAGCTTGCAAAAAGCAAGGTAGCGAATGCAATTGATGAAGATGATTAACCTGAAATCACAATCAAAACAAGAACAGTAAGGTCGAACAATCCACCCTTTTAGAGTTGCATCACACCTGGAATTGGAGATCAAACAAGTTGAATGGGTCCAATGTATCAAATCCAGGAATTATGTGGAAAACTCAAGCTTTTGAAGTGGATTGAAAGTGTATTTTTCTGCTTTGCATGCACATGAGAACTTTCATGCCAAAACTTCTGTAATTTTGAGAAAATTCACTCAAATATTCTTGTAGAACACCTGTAGAAAAGAGATCTTGTCCCTGCAATGGCTCTGATACCATGTAAAATTAGTCACAACAGATCTAATGAACAAGTAAATCAATCACAATAGATGAAACTCAGAAAATATGGTGTAAACTGTGCAAAAGCATGCATCAGTGCTCTATAATCCCAATAAGGGTGAAAATACAATACAATACTGTCACAATGAGTGAGCAATTCAAATTTCCTAAGGAGGTCATTCGAATTAACTGAATGGCATAGCTTGGCTCCAACTAGGAGTCCTCATCATCAATCAGTGGTGGTCATCAATGCACTAGAACCAGTCATCCAGGTGTCAATCTGAGTCTAACTGAGTGTAACAAGTGTAACTGAAGTGTGTAGCACTAATATAGGGAAGGAAGCTCAGTTGAGGGTGCATGGGAGGCTAACTGCGCCCTTCTCTGGCAGTAGGTGAGATGTGGGCGCCTTCATGACTAGGAGGGATAAAACTCTGAGGATAGAAGCTCCTGAGTGCTAGAAAGAAGTGGATAAGGTGCTGGAGGCATCAACTTGGTGACTGGGATGCATGCAAACCCTAGAAGTTGCATGCAAACCCTAATTGCATGGAAAACCCTAATAGTGATGATGTGGATATCCGAACAAGTAGTTGCTACAAGGAAGCAAAGATTGAGAGGGAGTCCACCCAACAACCAAACAAAGATAAGTGTTTGAATTATTATTTCATGTATATATGATTACTTAAATAATGTTGTTCAGTCATATACATACTTATATTCCTAGATTAATTAGGATGTATATTATGCATGTTAGAAAAAAATTGCATTAATGAACAAGATACTATTTAATAATATGCAAGTAATGGGTAAGTGGTCGATGGTACTGTACAACATTCCAGTGCTACTTATCTAGAATGAAACCTCTTTGCTGACATGTTGGAGTAGTGCACACTCTTAACAATGTTCTAGTAGAGATGGAAGACATCTAGAAAGTTACGGGATATGGATAAATGTTATATTGAAGCATGATTAGCTAAGATAATTACATGACTATATGACATATGTCTTTATGCGTAAGAATTTGTTCTGAAAACTATGAGATGTTTCTAATCATGCAATTGAACTTGTCCTGTAGGAAACACCTTGTACTATCACCTACAAGAGAGACTTGTTTTGAAGAACAAGTGACGATGATTCAGCAAGAAGATTGATGAAGTCAAGAAGAAGACTTTGAAGAACCAAAAGTACTCAGGAATCGATATGCAACAATGAATGAAGTAAAACAAAAAGATAATGAAGATCCTGAAAAGGAAGATCATACACAAGATGGATGTTAAGACAGGATTCTTGAATGGTGTAGTGGAAGAGAAAGTATATGTGGAGCAATCACTCGGGTTTTAGACACATGACAGGGAGACTCACATGTGCAAACTGAAGAAATCCTTGTACGATATGAAGATTATGGGGTGACAGTAGGGTACACAAATTTTTGCAGAGACAGTGTAATTAGTCCTGAGATGTACCTACTTGATGGCTTGCTCACAGAGATGATGAAGACCTACATGGATGAAGACCTACGATGATGCTCCAATGATCCAGTGTTAATGATCCAACACCAGTATTCAAGACTTGTGCCTATTTGTATTGACGCCTGTGTCAAGAGAATGCCTTCCTAGTTAAGAGGGAGTCTTAATGTACTATCTGTAACTTCATAAGATATTCACTTTCATATTGTATGTTTAACATTTGTACTTTATTGTATCCCCGACAGAGATGTTCTTATTCCTTCGTTAGGAGGTGTCGTCATTTGTATTTGCAAGTGTCACAAGTTTTATTGTAATTGTCGTAACTTATATTTGATGGGTTATTATACCTCCTTAGAGGGGTTGTCCCAGTATGTGTTAAGTGGAAGGGTTATTAGACTCCCCTAGGGGGTCGACCAAGTTAGGATTAAAGGTAGGTCAAGTTAATTTAAAGTATAAATAGAATTCTTGCACCACTATATTTTCTCATTCACTCACACATCCAACTCGCATAGTTGAGAGAGAGGCGTGCACACAAGTGGAGGATCCTGGAGGAAGAACTGCTGGAGACATCTATCTTTTGGGGTTTCATCTTTGTGATCTTTGTATTGGTGCTTATTCTATCTCTGAGAAAGTTGCCGGGTTTGTCACCTTTATGGTTTTCCCTGGTGAAATGATTTGTGTCTCTTGTCTCTTGTGTTTGAAATGTTGTACATGTTTTTCACTCAGTTAAGATCCTAGATCATATTGAATTAAATGATGAAAATCTAATAGAACGAGGCTACAACCCCTTGGTTTTCATAATTTCCAACCTATAGATAGGACTCCAGATGTCACTAAAGTCCAACTCAATATTTTTACAAGAACCAACTGGATGGAATCCCCAACTCCCTGAGATCACGAGCACCAAACCATAGGAGACTTCAATCTCCTATCCTTGATCGATCCTGCCACCTTAATATGAATAAGAAGAACAATACACCACTGCCATTGTATCACGATTTCCATCAACCTATACATGTATCTATGTCCTTGTACCTGTATTTCATTATCCATATATCATTGTATTGATGTCACTATCACAATCCATGTCCGTCCCCTACCTTTGGGGGTTTTGAACCTCGATTTGACTAGTAAAATTCCCCAACTTCTCTTGAAGTTAAATGGAAGTTGCAGAAGTATTCTGATATTAGTCTATAATTACCAATTAGGTTCCTTTTTATTTCTTAATACCCTTCATATACCTTCAGACCCAATTCGAAATCCTTTAAAGATTCTTTTGGAGCCATCTACCCTTGGGGGCTTCAACATAGATTTTCCTAGTGATTCTTCCTTTCATTCTCTAATTGTAAATGCAAGTGGTTGAATTCTATTGGAAGTTTCCATGCTTATAATATTTGCATAAATGTGTCATATTACACCTCAATCCACTCTAGACATAGTTCGAAATCATTTGGGATCATTTGGGACATTTTGAGGCTTCACTAGTCCAAGTTTTGAAAATTGACTGAATTGGGAAAAGTTCCATGTTGTTAATGAAGTGATTCAAGATAATAGTTTTTGTATTCATGAAATTTTTTTTCTAGATTCACTCCCTCTTTTGTGTTTATCAATCTCTCTATTTATTGGAAATTGCATAGATTGTATTCCATTTGCATCCAACCTTGGTTTTTCTATTAGAAGTTTGATTACCTGTCAATTCAATCTCAACGGTTATGAATATTTTTCAAGTGTTTTTTTCAAATTGTTAGGTATTTTTTATGTCTCTGAAATTTCCTCTATATGGGTTCTTGGTTTATCTCGGTTATACATTGCTTATTAAAATCCGTAGAGAGAAACAATGCAAATTTTGTCGCTTTTTATGTCCTAATACCTTTCAAACACCTTGAGACCCAAATCAGAAGCATTTGGAGCCATTTGGAAGCATTTGAGTTATTAATAGTCAAACATGAACAATATAATTATGGAGCTAATATGAAATGGGTTGTTTAATAAAACAACACAACCTTAGATGTTATTGCTACGACATGTGATCTCTCCTTCTTTTCCTAATTTAATGTTTCATCTCCATGCCATCAATGCCATCTTGGAAGATTGATCTTGTTGTTTAGAATTCTCTTATCTCTTATGGTCATCTCTCCCTCTTCTTCATCGACCTATTCACATGTTACACTAGATCTTCTACAAACCCATCTACAAACAATGTCTAGAATTGGTATGATTCATCAAACAAGTGATTTCTTCATATTGTTCCCATTTTTGTCTTTATGTTTTTTAAATTTATTCTATACGGATTCTTGGGTTATATTATAGAGAGGAACAATGCAAATATTGTCACTATTCTAAGATCTCTCACTCCAAGGGCAGAGGTGGAAAAGGCGCTAAAAAATTTGATGACTCACACCAAAAGTTGCAAACATGTAGCAACGTGGCAGACACACCCAGAAGAAAATCAACGATGGAAATGGGTTCCCGCGCTACAAAGTGCATGGTGGTTAAAATTGGAAAAGGTAGAGTAGAAATTAAACCACTTACCACGTGGCAAGCATTGGTGGAGTCCACTATTAAAAGCTGTTAAATTTAAACCGCTCATCGGAAGTTCAGAAACCAACTAAGCATATGTTCTATAAAAAGTTTGTTCAAATTTTTAAACAATGTTTTGTCGCTTATTACCTGGAGGAAAAGAACTGTCCACGGGAAACACATCATTGTCGTCGTCAACTGGAATAGCACCCAAGAAGCTCACTTCAGGTAGCTCGAGACCCTAAGTGTTTAGATTTTGTGTCTTAAATGGTGAAAACCCAAGACCTTCTTCCCTTCAATGAAAGTTCAGATGAAAACGAGAATCTTGTATTTGATAGGGAAAGGGATATTTTCAACCTTGTTTTGTCTGTGTGTAGTATTTCACAGTCTAAGAAGAAATTAATGGAGTTTAAGCCGCATGGAAAGGATGTATTTAATGTTTTTGGTTCTTTTCTGTACTATTTTTCTGTCGAACAAACCCTACACTTCCCCGAATTTGTTTGTTGGTGTGAGGCAAATTATTCACAGGGTGAAAGGGTAATCATTAATGTAAAAATGACCAAAATTCTATGCCCAGTAAATGTGCAGACTGACCATGAGGTTCTAAGTTTACATGAAACATTTCCCAAAATCTCCAAGTTGTTTAACGAAGAAAATTTGGCAAAGTTTATAGAAACAGCAGTCCTGCAGAAAAATACAAGTTTTTATTACAAGTCTTGAAAGATGGTCAGTCGCATGAAAACCTATCGTTCCCATTGAGTATTGATGTCTTTCAGCGAGATACCCAGTTAGTTTTGTACTTGTTGAGTCAAATGTTTGGGTCTAGATACTGATCAGTCAAATCACAGAATTTATGTTAGGTTTCCTTCTCCAACTAATTTCTCGAGAGTCATAGTCGAGTCCGGTGTGTTGTTTTAATTTTGATGAATTCCTAGCTGAAGTGATTCATGTCCAGTTGGTGAATTTCAACAAGTTGAAGCATTTCAAGTATCAGTCATATCTCCTGAAGCTGTTCGTGTGTTCAAACATTTTGGAATCCAAGTTTCTTGGTACCCTCTTTTCTCATGACCTTCCTAAACAGGTCAATATGTTTGAGTTCACCCATAAAATCATGCCGAAAATTTACAGAATTATTTTTACTGCTGAAATTCCCCAAGTGTTAGAAGAAATGAAAGAAACTTTGCATCCTACACCAAAATTCCAAACAGGTGATTGGTTCTTGTATAGAGAACATACTATAATTAGGGTGTATGGTTTTACTGGAGCACCATATCTATTGCCAGCCTTTTTAACAACGAGGGTTTTTGCCTTGGAATTTATTAGACAAAGGTTGCATTTAGAAGAACATATATGTGCTTTCAAAAAAGCATCAGATGTGAAATTCCCCCTTAAAGTTGGTCCATTCATCATTAAGAATAAGGCATCCCTCTCTGTAGTAGAAAAATTACTGAAGATTATGGATTTCCAAGAGGCTGAAAGGATTAATTATGATCCTCATCAAATTATATCGCAGAGGAGACATCTAAATGGAAACAAGGATTTGATCATCAAACAATAGAAGGATTGAAATAAATGGCAAATTTATTCAAATTTGAATAATATAATAAGGGTTGGATCAGAGAGTTTTCTTTGAAATTTCTTTTTTTAGCGATGACTTCAAACAACGTTTTTTATAAATTTTGATTTTATAGAGTAATAGGGGTTGGATCCGAGAGAAAAAAATACAGTGACGTAATATTTTTTGAAGACTTTAATGAAGAACATAAGTACTAGTATATCCGAAACAAAGATTCATATGTTTTTACTTTCTTCAGTCTTTTAATTTCTCTTTTGTGGATGTATTTCGTGTTACACCATCTTATCGCTTTGCCTCATAGTTGATTGTAATACCTGGGTTAGAATTCATTTTATATGCTATGATCCACACATTTAAATATTGTCAATGTTCTTTCTTCCAAATTAATGCAGAATTCATCCTAGAATGGAGATTGGCTAAGTTATAACATATAAACAATATTTATCCCAACTTTCGACCTCTGACAAGAAGGATCAGCCGCCCATTCGTTTATTATAAAATTGTGAACAACTATATCCAACCATTCACCTATACTGTATCCAGAATGGTGAACACAAGAAGGATCGACTAACCCTTCTTGCAGTCGAGAACTATTTTTAACAGAATATTGGGAAGAAGAAAGGTCGGCCGACACTTCATTTACGAGTGAATTGTTAAAATATTCAACCCGCCTAGGCTGGGACAACAATTCTAGACTTCCGACTTCCGCAATGAAATTATAGTTGGGATCAGTATATTGGCTAAGTTATAACATATCAACAATATTTGTCCCAACATGCGATAAGAAGAATCGGCCGCCCCTTCGTTTAGTAGAGAACTGTAGACACCTATAAGTTACAATTCACCTGTATCCAGAATAGTGAACACAAGAAGGATCGACCGACCCTTCTTGCAACCTAGAACTATTTTGAACAGAATACTTGGCATAAGAAAGGTTAGCTGGACCTTCTTGCACCCCGCATCAGGATTTCATCGCCTTTACCGAAGATGCAAATATGTTGCAGATTGCGGATACCTAGATTTCTTAAAACGTTCCATCAATACCACTATCCCGCAACCCAGAATGCAGATTGCAGGATGGGACAACAATTCCCAACTCCCTACATCCACTGTAAATAGTAGGCAATGGAGATTGGATACAAGAAGGATCGACCTCCCCTTTGTTTAGTATAAAATTGTGAACACCTATATCTAGGAGTTCACCTATATCTAGAATGTTGAAGACAATAAATATTGGTTGACCCTTCTTGCAGTCTAGAACTATTATGAAAAAAATACTTGGTAGAAGAAGGGACGGCCGCCCCTTCATTGCATGGAAATTTAAAAAAAAGGAAAGGTAGCCATTTAGTTACTGTCAAAATGATTTGGTCTGGTGGGAAAGAAGAGATAAGAAACAATCCAATCAATACTCTTTAATCATTTTTATTTGTTATCTCTTAATGATTTGTAGAGGTTGTTGTCCAATAATTGTCCAAGCTTAATTAAGGTTTCCAAATTTTGAAGAATTAGAGCACAGAGAAAATACACGAAAGAGCAACACACAACACACAAACATTCTATTACTTGCATATCAGTTAGATTTATAGTGAAGAAAGGGCTTCCACAGACTCTGTTAGAAACGGATCTGGAGCCTTTTATTTCTAAAAACAACCTCTATCGGATGGCATTTCACCATTATTCTCTAACACTCTCCCTTAATGGAGAAATGTGATTCTTACAACCATTCTGAAATTCTGATCTTTGTCTGCTTGGTCTTCATCAGCTTTTACACCCACTCTGAAATCTCTTGTGCACACTCTTTCTTATTCATAACCTCGAGCTTCCCTTCTGACTGTTTTAAAATGCAAATGCTTCTGACCATCATTGACAAATTTGCAGGCTTGAAGATTCTTGACTACCCCAAACAATAACCATGATACCGAATCACCCTATGGATACACTTCCATCTGTAAAATTTCCCCGAAGAGCAAATTTCAATAGTTATATAGGAAAGTGATCTGAATACTGGATGTTTCCAGCAATCAATCTTACAAAATGACCTTTTATAGTTACAAACACACAAAATAACCTGTAACTGTTGATTCTTGAAGCCCGAAGCACAACAAGTGTCACCAGCATATAACAGAGTGCAGTCATAAGAAAACCAGTAATATGTTCTTACATGGCACCAGAGTACGTCAAGAACCACAGGTTTACATTACATTACTCTGTTTAATAATTGGTCTTCATAATTCATTCTACACATAAAATAATTGTAACATACAAAACAAAATAGCTATATTCTAGAAAAGTTTGAGAGGCTGCTCGGATTTTACAATTCAATGCTGTATGTCCATGCCTGTGACAATAAAAAAATTCAACTGCACTCCTGTTATGATTCACTCTTCTCTTAGAAAACAATGCAATTTCATCTTGTGACCTGTTGTTGCAGCAACATCCCCCCTAATTCTTTTTTTGTAGACATTGGGACCCCTCCTTTTCTTTTCCTATAAATTTTGCTTAGGAGTTAACTCTCCTTTGGATAGTTTTTTGTACTTATTTTTGTTTCAATGAGAAAGCTTTTTGAGTTGTAGTTTTTTCTTCTAAGTCAAAACTCATGTTTTTTTCCCGAAACGGCGGAAGCACTCAAGATGTTCACCCGAAAGTTTGGAAGAACTTGAGATGTTCACCCACAATGGCGGGAGCACCCATGAAGTTTTTCCACAATGGGCGCCTCCTTACCAAGTCCCTCGACCTTTCACTTTTTGAAAAAGACTTACCAAATTCATCTAAAATTGCTGCAGAACTCGTTGAATCTTTCCGCAACGGCGGACCAACTCAAGAACTTTCACCGCAACGGACTATTGACTTGTAAATTTTGTAAGAACTTGTCGAGTCTTTCCGCAATGGCGGATCAAATTTTTTTCCTTTGCCGCAATGAGCAGATGCCACATTCAAACGCCAAGTCTCCCACGCTTCGGAAGAAACTCACAAGTTCTTGTCGCAACGATGGACGAAACTCACCTTTTCCCTTCGGTTTTGATGTTTACGCTTAAATACCAACTGTGTTGAAATGACCCCACTGTACGCATGTTTAACTCCATTTTAAAATCGTCACCTACCCATTAAATGCCCACACGTATCCAATTGGATATAAGGGTTGTATGGGTCTCCACTCCCATTGGTAGAATTTGTTTGCCATGGAGAACATCGTTTGGAGACTGTCCGAACTACTCCAGCTCAGCTTGTTCACTGCCTTGTCGACCTCCGTGAGATCAATGTTTCTTTGCCAGGTAGGTGGTTTCACCATTATTTTACTCTACTATTTTCGTCAAACCTTTCTCGGGATAAATATTGTCGTTTAAATTGCATGGCTTATGGATGTTCTTCATTTGTTCGGGCGTTTCCAAACATAGGCTCTACAGCCATTGGCCCTCATGGGCATTCCTAGTCCTGCGAACCCGCGAGTCTCAAACCTCCTTGGTAGCACTACCCATAACTTCACTAATATGCCTGCCCAAAATTTTCCAAACCCGGCCTCACCTTCCCTAGAACGTTTAGTTTCACAGCTATAATGAGGGTTTGTTTAAGTGATTTTCTATCTCCTTCCCCAGTTTATAGCATCGTTGTTCGTTATTGTTAAATATTATCATGCTAGTTCAGTATTAAAATAATTTGGTATCTTGCTCCATTTTGCGTGATAATTTGTGATATTATTTTCCATTCATGTATGGTTGCTTGACAGAGATAAGCTACAATGCCAAAGGGTAGCAGAAAGAAAGCTAAAATGGCGGAACCAGATCCAGTAGAGACGAGAACTGAAACTATGTTTGAAGACACTAAGTGCACCATAGGAATCCCTCCCTAGTCCAGGTGGGGATATATTTACCGGATGCTCAGAGACCAAGATATCCGAGGGGTACTCTTAGAAGAAGAGAAAATTTATCTAAACATCAGGGCCTCTGGCAAATCCAGAGCTTCTACACGCCCTGAGCTATTCCCTTGCTCAGAAGTAATCGGGTGGATATTGGAGCATGCCAACGCAAAAGAAAGAGTGTTGCATGACAACAAGGGAGAGGAATTCGCGTCGTTCCATCCGTCTTATATTGCAGCAGCCTACAAGTTCCCACGTCCCCAGCAAGCACTGGACGATGCATGGCTGGGACAGATGAATAATTTTGAAATTGCTAAAAGGCTGTTAATCACGGGAAAACAACTAAGGAAGAGAGAAAATGATGAGTATGAAGTTCAGATCCTGAGACCCCCTTTTAGGCTCATTTCCCTTATGCTAAGAAGAATTTTCGGCATGCCTGATGGAACTGTATATAGGATACAATGGGCCCCCATAATCCACTACATAGCATTTAAGGGAATTGTTTTGATTGGGCCACTATTCTCTCAGATATTTTGGCATCTACTATAGCTGCAGCTAAAGAAGGTCTGGCTCTAAAAAAGTCATAGTTTTACATGTATTCATATCTCATTGATTGCATCTTGGAAAAACTCCCTTTCCCCAAGTTAGGTGGCTTATGGGATCAGTCCAACACCCCGGTATATACTGCTTATAAAATACTGTGGGCTCAAAATTATAGGGTGCACTATAAGCTCATATGTGAAGAATTCATTATGCCTCTGTATGAGTAGATTTTCAATGAAGAACCCAATTTCCTGTCAGCGAATGCCATGGAAGTCATGGAAAATTATGGTGATTTCTACTTCTCGGAAGAGGGTACCTATATCAGAATGTTCGGAGGTACTAAGCCACCATACATCTTACCAAGATATGCCACTGATTACATAGTCCTGAAAGAAGCAGTCAGACAAGTTTTCCTTGATGGAGTGGGCGGATGTCTTCATAATCTACATAAGGCTTCCTTTCCTCCTTTTCCTTTTTGTATAGGAGCCTATAAGTTCTCAGGGGTTGCAGCAGCCGAAGAGTTCATTCAGGATTTGAGAGGTTTTCACTTTGGTGAGGCAATCTTTCATAGAAATGATAGGCAGAACAAAGTTCCAGAGCACTAGAGATAGTTGCATGCTCACTTTGATTATGCACATTACTATGACAATGAAGACGAGGCATTCAGAGGAATCACTAATATGACTGAATTGTAGATTTGTCGTCACAATGGTGGAGCTAGCTCTAGCTCTACCACATCCCAAGAAGCCAACCTGTAGAAAGAAAGGGAAGCAGCTGAGGTCCTGACCCGTGAAGAGAAAAGGTTGAAAGAGGAGGCAGAGAGATTCCAGAAAATTGCTACCAATAAGTTGCAAAGGGAGTAGGAAGAGGCTCTTAAACTTGAAGAATCTAGGTTACAGCAAGCTTCCAAGGATCAAAAAGAGAGGGAGATGATTGAGAAAGAGCAAATTGCTGAAGAAGAAAGACGGCTTGAAGCCGAAGAAGAGATTAAGGCCAGCCAAGATACAGAAGCAGGTGGTTCTAACACCTAGGATATGGAAATAGACTCATCTCAGATGGTACAAACCCCACCTGCGGAGGCAAACATCCATATAAGAGATCTCCCAATCATCCCTTTCACCCCATCCAAAGATCATACTGTGTCCCGATGGGATAGATTTGTATATTATAAGAAGAGAAAGTCTATAGTCCTAAAGTCAGAGACAAGGTTAAAGAGACCTTTTCATTCGGATATTGTCACCCAACGAGAAACCACTGTCATGCAAAATACAAATATGGCTCCCATGGCCATGGCATCTTCCATTGTGGCAGTAGCAAAAGAAATCGAAGATAATGTGATCGACATGGTTAAAGAGTTCGAGTCAACAAAGAGAAGAGTTTGTATGCTGCAGCATACCGTGGCTAATGAGCAGGCCTACAGGGACCTTGTGGTGAACAAATATAATCGCCTGTCTACTGACCACAAAGAGTTGTCAGATAAGTATCAACACCTAGAAGAAGAAAAGTAGCACCTGGAAATCTAGATGATGGTACTTGAGGTAGAAAACAATGATTTCGAAGCTAGAGTTGTTTAGTTGGAAGAAGATAAATGGTCGATGGTTGAGTAGCTAGAGAAACCATGAAGCAGAGCAATGGATATGTCTCCCTTTCACGAACAGTCCTGTGACATCTTTAGACAAATGCATGCCACGCAAGAACTAATTACTAAGGAGGTTTGCAGACTCAAGACCATGTTATATAGAATGAAGGAGGTTAATGCCGAGTTTGTTAGGCTTCGAAACAAGTACTCTCGAGTAAAAGAAAATATTTTGAGCCAGATGGAGTGGAGAGAAGGGAAGACATATTTCCCTAAACACCTCCCATTCAAATCTGTAGCCGGTTTTAAGGAAGATGTAGCCCTCATGGAATTTTGCTAGAATTGCGGCACCAAGCTAATTGCTAAGATCTAGGGTATGATGTGGAAAGGTAATAGCCTATATCAAAGGATTCTCGAAATGCATGAAAAGTGTAAGGTTGTCTTTCCCCAGACCCTTGATGAATTTCCAAGTAAAGAGCAATGCCTGTCCGATTTAAAAGACGAGCTGGTCATTCAAATGGAGTATGTGAAGAAAATTGATGTGTTAGCCATAGATGATCTCCACCACCACATTGGGCTATCATGAGTGCACAATCATATGTTCAAAGAGATCCAGCAGATAGCAACAGCAGGACTTCAAATTATTGAAGCAGAGCTTGATAAACATGTGACTTCACAAAAAATCCTGTTCCCCTCGCCAGCAAATATTGTTATAACAGACACTGGTGTATGGTTTAGTTATATAGCAAAGGAAGAGAAGAAGACAGCAACAACGGTAGCAACTAGCTTAGGCACATCATCACCAGCAAAGGCACCACCCCAAAGTTATCTGCAACAGCCATGATGCGTTGTTTTGATTTTGTTTATTTCTCTTTGTCCCTGTGGTCAAAGCATGAAGTCACAAGGACAACTATCCCTTTTTCTATTATAAGAGGAGGCCACGAATTGCTTTATTTTGGGAGAAGTTTTCAAAAGAAAATTGTAAAGAAACAGGTGGTAGCCCTAGAGGCATGTTGTAAACTTATAAATAGATGATTAGTGAATAGTGTAGAGGACTTTTGGCAGGTGAAAGCTATTTTTTGGCTTGTACATGAACTATTTCTCTACATGTATAAGGAGCTCGATTTTGCCTAATAAAAGCCTGGGAGAAGACCATTTTGCCGGGAAAGAAGTGTTGAATGTCTACTGGATTATTCTTATGTCACTCATACATTCTTGTGAGATCTTTCTTTGCTGCTGTGAATTATTTATGTCTATTGAATGATCTTGCTTTTCCAGTATAATGATAATTCTCCTAAACGAGTAATTGAAAGTGTTAATCTAAATTAAAGCTATCTTTAATATCTTTAACCTTCTACTGAAAATGCTTCTTTATGATTTAAATGGCTATCCATGTAATCTTTAGATGTTTCTTTCAACACATTACTCATATTTATAGTTGCTCCGTGCAAGGATAGGTTAGATTTACTTATACTGTTTTAGATTAATTTAGATTAGTTACTTGCATTTAGCTTAGGGCACCTACATATCATCTTTAAAATAAAAACATATAAACGGTGGATCGGGCCGTAACTGGTTAAAAGAATAAGAATCTTTAAATCTTACAGTATCCAGAACCATTAACCGGATGGATCCCCCACAACAAACGGTGAGCAATCTAATTGTGACTGCTTACCAGGGTGAATCCCTTTCTGATTGATGCTGCGATTCTCGAGACATCAATAGTTTTTGGCGCTAGAAGGAGGGCCTGAAGTGCATGGCTGACAAAGGAGACTCTTCCAGTCAGGAAGATCCTACTTAAAACTCGCTTGAGACAGCAATCCCAGAAAATCAAGAAAATCAGGAAAATCCCAATTCTAATTTTGAGCTACAAGAAATGTTGTATGTTGTACCTTTTGTTGAAGTAGCTAATTTAAGAGAACATACATGAGCTTACGTTAAACAACTAGGTGGCTTAAATGCAATAACCTTCTCCCTAGAAGAAAAACCCCTAGAAGAGAAAGACAGTACACCCGTGATTCGATTCTTGTGCAGAACTTTGAAGAACTTGTAAATTTATCTTTGGAAGAGATCACAGAACCTCTAAAAGAAGGCAATCTTGAAAACCCAAAATTTTTTGAAGACCCATAAAATCTTGGAGAACTTTTCACTCCAAAGGACACTCCACTGAATTCACCACACGATTCTCCACCTAATTATCCACATATAACCATGGTTGTACCTGCTTGGAGAGCGAGGGGAGCATTAAATCTAGCTAGGCCATTCCACAATTTGCCAAAAAATACAGAGAAAGTTTTGCCCATATACGACCCACGTAAGGGCGTATCTGCTGAAGATCATCTTAAGATTTTTTATTTGGCTTTGAATATTTTAAATGTGCAGCATGAAGATGTACTCTGTAGGCTTTTCCCATACACATTCGAACCCAAAGTTTCTTCCTGGTATTTTAGCTTACAAGCTAGCTCAATTTCCAATTGGGAAGAATTTGAAAATTGTTTTTTAAGAAGTATGGAAATCAAAAAACTGTAGCTATGCTCATGAAAGAATTATTGTCCATGAGAATGGAAAAGAAGGAAAAGGTCCAGGACTTTAACCAAAGATTCACCATGCTCTTGAATAATTTCAGTGAAGCAACTAAACCTACAGAAGAATCTTTAATTGAATATTATACAACAACACTTGAAGGTCCCATAGCAATGTTCGTTAAAAGAACTAAGAAAACCACCTTGATAGAAAACTTCGAAGAAGCAAGAAAGGTAGAAGAGGAAGCTGATAGCATTGATAAACATGCCTTAGCTGCAGAAGCAAAGCCAACAACTAATAGAAAACCTCTGCTGCTTACTAGGAATAAAGAAGAGTCATCAGCAGACATGGAAAATGTAGTTAAGAGGATGCATAAATTGTCAAATAAAATTGTAGATCTCGAGAAAGATACGGCAACTAGTACATCTACAAAGCCTTTCAAACCTTTCTATAAGAAAAGGGAAGACAATAACCAACCTCATCCACCTATGAACACTTCCCCTATTTTAAATCTAAATGAAATAGGAATGGAACATTTTTATACCTTTCATCAAGAGCCACACTCTGAAAAGAGCTTCCCACAATGGATTAAATCTATGAGTTTAGTCATGAACCAAATGTTGGATTCACAGATTCCAGATCAAGATGATCTTCCAGAGGAACAAAACCTTGAAATAGAGGAACCTTCCCCAGACACTACCATGGTGCTGTGGGATTGGGTACCTTTAACTGAATTGATAGAAGACGATCCCGTGGAAAGCCCAGTCTTTGCTGTAAACATTAACTCTCGCAGTAAAGGTCCCATTACAGATCCAATTCCAAGCTCGATTACTCTCAAACCTAAAATTTCCAAAGAGTTACCTAGAAGACAGATTACAGTCATTCCTCCTCAACCTAAAGTTAACCCAACCGCTTCCAAACAGCCAAATATTGACACAACGTTCCAACAACCAAAGGTCACATTGAGCAAGACAGACAATCAAACAAGAGTTGTAAATGAATGTGATATGGGATATGACATCATTGAAGATATAAAGAAATTAAAAGCAAATGTTTCGATATTTGATATGTGCAGTTTTCCCCAGCAACGAAACAAGTTGTTACAAGCTCTTCAGTCCCATCCCAGCATTCCATCAGCAGACACTCAAGAAGACCCTGAAATTAATGAAGCTAGTATCAGCGGGAAATCCAAATCCCAGACATTGCCTTTCCTTTTAACTTTTGAAATATTCAATCACAATGTGCACAATTTTCTAGTATATTATGGAGCATCCTCAAATGTCATGCCATTGTCAATCTGTAAGAATATTAACGGTCAACCAATTTCATCTCCCGCTCAAATTATTCAGTTAGATAGGACTGCTGTTAAAGTTATTGGGGAAATGAAGGATGTGCTCATTAGGTTGTCGGCAGATTCTAGGGTATGCCAATTCATTGATATAATGGTAGTTGATATTTCTGAAGCCTATGGTTTAATCTTGAGCAGGGACTTGTCCACAAAACTAAATGGTTACTTTGCGACTGATTGGTCCCATTTATGGTTACTATATCAGAATAGGCAGAATCAAATTAAAATTTTGAGGGAACCACAAATGAAACAGAATGTAACTCATCTAGAAGGAAATAATGAATCTGTAACCTTCTCATCTTCCGTCTTGGGAAATTATTTCTTAGAAATTGATCCGGTTAATTATCAGTCTAAAACTATTAGCCATGAATCAGATAAACAGTCTGATCTCCTTCATTTTTCTCGGACTGATGATATTGATTGTAACATAGTTAGCTTAGTCACTGACTTAGATCATAAAGATACTAACTTAGTTAAACCAAACAATCTTTTTTGGACTCTGTACTTTGATGGTTCTAAAACTTCAGAAGGATCCAGAGCGGGTTGTGTTCTGATGGACCCAGAAAGGAATAAGTACTTCTCGTCCTGTAGATTAGAATTTGATTGTACTAATAACACTGCTGAATATGAAGCTTTAGTCCACGGATTGAAGAAAGCCATCGGTTTAAATGCTAAGTACTTGAAAGTTGCAGTGAACGTATCTGTTCACTAAGTTAACCGTGTCCGGTTAAGGGTTAAGAAGCGAGACCGTCTTCCATATTTGAGATAAATGATAATAATATATTGATTGATGATGATAAAGTTACAATAAGCTCACCTTTATAGGGCTTGAGCAAGAATAGCAAAGGTTTACACCCTTCGCTTATTAACCTAATAATCTATTTAATATATAAATAACAATATTAATTAAATATTCATAGCAAAAGTTTTTGGTGACTAAGAAATAGTTGTGAGGCAGGTAAGAGATACCATTCACTGTCTTTCACCTCATTTGAAAGGTTACCAAGTTGAGGTATGGGATTTAATTACACATTTTGATGCTTTCAATATAAAATCTGTTCCTAGATTGCAGAATGTTGTTGCTGATTTATTAGCAACTACTGCTTCCAGATTGGTGCCGACTAATAACAAATGTTCGATTGATTTGGTTTTCAGGCCCTCTGTCCCTGACAATATCACAAACTTCAGAGTTTTCAATGATGACGATCAGATTATCAATTTTCTAACAAATGAAGACATGTTCCAAGAAGCTGTGATAGACGAAGAAGAGCATGATGTAGATTTACAAAAGAAAGATGCAGCTGAAGGAAATTTCATCCCCAAAGGGGTAAGGTCACTTGAAATGATGTTTGATCTGCAGAGTAAATTCAAAAGGCCAGCAAATACCAAGACCGATATCTCATTGATGCAACATGAATTAGTAAATCTGGGTACCAAAGCTGAACCAAAATTTGTTAACCTTGGCAAATGTTGTTCACTAGGAGAAAGAGATAAGTTCATCAAGCTTTTTCGTCAATATAAGGACATTTTCACATGGACTTATGAATATTTGAAAACATATGACACCCGCATTATTCAACATATCATACCAATGAAAGCAGGCATCAAGCCATTTCAGCAGCAATTGAGGAGGATGCATCCTACTCTCGAACCTCTAATTCAAAAGGAATTGAAGAAGTTACTTGATGCTAAGATAATCTTTAAAGTACGGCATTCTGAGTGGGTTGTTAACCTAGTTCCTGTAAGAAAGAAGTTAAGAGAGATAAGATTATGTGTTGACTTCAGGAACTTGAACAGAGCTTCAAATAAAGATAACTATCCCATCCCTTCAATGGAACAAATTCTCCAGATGGTATCAGGATCAAAACTCTTTTCCCTTCTTGATGGTTTCTCTGGTTACAATCAAGTATTAGTAGCTGAAGAAGACCGCCTTAAAACTACTTTCCACACCAAGTGGGGAACTTTCGCATACCGAAGAATGCCATTAGGCCTAATAAATGCAGGAGCCACGTTCCATCGAGAAATGGACATCACCTTCCGAGGATTCGGTGGCCATTGTGTCGTCGTCTATCTACATGATGTGACTATTTTTTCAAAGAAAAGAGAAGACCATGTTGTTCATTTGAATCATATTTTTTATCGTTGTCGAAAATATGGTATTTCTTTAAACCCTAAGAAAAGTGTGTTTGTTGTTCCTGAAGGTAAACTTCTTGGTCATATCATTTCAAAGAAGGGAATTTCAATAGATCAAGAGAGGGTCCAGGTTATCGATAAAATTCCCATGCCCCATCAAAAAAAATCCATGCAATCATTCATGGGCACTATCAATTTTGTTTGAAGATTTGTCCCCGATTTCGCGCAAATTGTTAAACCTTTGTAGAAAATGGTCAAGCAAAGCACACCGTTCAAATGGACAGAGTTGGAGAAGGATGCATTCAAAGATATTTAAGCGGCCATAGCTAAGGCCCCTTCCTTAAGAAGCCCAGATTTTGACAAAGATTTTATCTTGTATACTTTTGCTTCAGATGACTCTCTCGCAGCTGTGCTCACGCAAAAGATAGAGTTAGGGGACGAATACCCAATCTCATTTATGAGCACTGGTCTGCAAGGTGCTGAACTGAACTATCTTGTGGTCGACAAACAAGCGTATGTCGGGTTCAAAGCAGTAAAACAGTTTAGACCATATATTCTTAAGAACAAAACTAAATTTATAGTTCCCCACCCAACTGTTAGATCCCTTTTTGTTCAAAAGGAGTTGGGAGAAAGAAGGGGAAATTGGGTCACATCTCTTCAAGATTATGACTTAGAATTTAAACCAGCCACCATCATTAAAGGAAAATGCCTATGTAAATTACTTACTGAACATACAATTGATGAAGAGCAGGATTGGAAGAATGAAGCCGAGCTGAACTCAGTCAAAGTATGTCCCATCTTCACAGCTCCTGAATAATGGTATAGGGATTTAGTGCATTACCCCCAACAAAGGTACCTACCAGAGCACTGGAGTTCTAAGCAAAGAAGGTCCCTCCGTTTAAGGTCAGTAGCTTATTAGATCATTAACGGAATACTCTTTAGAAAAAGTTATGATGGAATATTTCTTAGATGCCTAGAGAAGGAGGATGCAGATAAAGTCGTCAAAGAGTTACACGATGGCCCTGCCGGTGGAAATTATTGAGGGGAGATAACAGCTCACAAAATACTGAGATCCAGCTATTACTGGCCCACTTTATTTAGGGATGCCCACACTTATGCAAGGAACTGTGATATATGTTAAAGGAGTGCTGGAAAAGTACCAAAGGCAGCGGGGCCCTTGCAGCCGGTTCTCATCTCAGAACCTTTCGAACAGTGGGGTATAGATGTCATCGGAGAGAAAAAGCCAAATTATTCCCTACAACATCGATACATCTTGACAGCCACCGACTATTTCACCAGATGGACATAAGCTTCCCCACTACGCAAGGTCAATGAAGATGCAGTCATCACTTTCTTGAAAGAGAACATCATAACCAGGTTTGGGGTTACAAATTCCTTAGTTTTTGATAATGTTACTTATTTCTCGTCTTTTAAAATAAATGAATTTATTTATGAAAGGGGAATTAAATTGCATTAGTTAGCCAATTACTACCCCCAGGGCAACGGACTAGCTGAATCTTCAAACAAAAAACTCATATGAATCCTCAAGAAAACTATGATCGAAAATCAGCAAAGTTGGCATATAGCTCTCCCAAAAGCCTTATGGGTAGATAGGGTGACTCCAAAGAATGCATTAGGGGTTTCCCATTACACCCTCATCTATGGAAAGGAAGCCATCCTCCCTCCCAACATCTTGCTTCCATCCTTCCAGTTGTCCCAAGCCTCTTGAGGGTTTGGTAGTTAGGTTTTACAATCCAGGATCGACACCCTGCTTCAACTTGAAGAAACCTGATAGAAGGCCTTAAAGTCGATTCCATCAGCACCAAGACATAGTCAAAAGGGGGTTTGATAAGAGAAAGTCTGGTAAAAGAAGTTTTGAGGTAGGAGATTTAGTTCTAAAATGGGACCATCATCACGAAGGCAAGGGAATGCACACAAAATTCTAGCATTTGTGGGTAGGCGCTTACCAAATTTCTGCAAAGCTCGGCCCATCCACTTACAAACTAAAGGACCTACAAGGAGATGAGATAACCCTACCTCTCAATGGCCTTGCTCTTAAGCAATACTTCTTATAGTCCTTTACGACTCTTTTGTACATAGTTTTGTTTCTAGTTGCTTTTGCTTTGTCTTGCCATTTGTTTGCTACATTCCCATTTCGCTCAGTTGTTTATGTTTTCCTTTAGGTTAACTCAGCTCAACCTTTGGTAGATATAAGCTATATCTTCGAACTAAGCTCAATCCTGATAGGTTGTAACTCACTTGTGGTGGGATATTCTGGTGACTTTGTCCTCAACATTGATGTTTAGGAATATAGAGACCCTTTCTCTGATTGGTCAGAATAACCTTGTTTTAATAGCTAAGATTCAGTACTTCTTTCCGACTATCTTGGGGCTCCATTCACTGTAATATAATTATAGGTCTCAAAGAGTTCACTTTGATAAGACCCATGGAAAGGAAGCATTTCTCACAGATGTATGGCATTTAAAATGATCCCATGCTACAAATGAAATCCAAAAGGGCTAGTATCAAAGAGTTGATTTCCAGAAATTCTCGCCTCAATCAAAGCACGACAGAGAAAGCACTAAGAAAACTTGATCAAGAAAAGATGTACTAATAAATAAGCCCAGCAAGGTTCTTCTCCGTCCGTGAAGCATGATAATCAAGCAAATGTATCACTCACACAAAAGGACACTATGGATTGAAGAACCAAAATAAGATACACATGTTGAAGAAATCCATTTCTAGAAGACTCAAATGACGAAAAGCCATAAAGAAACATCCAAAACGATGCAAATAGCATGGGGATGAAGAACAAACGAATATGTCTTTGAAATCTTGTCACGATCCTGTGGAGTCTTTCAAAATTAATCTCTAAGAGATAAGCTGTTAAAATGAAATCCAGATCCAGGCCCTAGGAGAGTCAGAAAGAAGTATGACTTTAAAATTCCCTCTCCCAAAATGACCATGATGATGAGAGTGATCACTATATTCATAAATGATCAACTTTGCAGACATTTCGTTGCTTATGTAAATCAGTAGTTTGGAAGGTTTCTACCCTAAGGATAAGTTCTTTTCAGAGATATGTGTTCACTAGAAAATCGCCAATTGTTGTTGCAGCAACATCCCCCCCCCCCCAATTCTTTTTTTGTAGACATTGGGGCCCCTCCTTTTCTTTTCCTAGAAAGTTTGCTTAGGAGTTAAGTCTCCATTGGATAGTTTTTTGTTCTTCGTTTTGTTTCAATGAGAAATATTTTTGAGTTGTAATTTTTTCTTCTAAGTCAAAACTCAAGTTTTTCTCCCGAAACGGTGGAAGCACTCATGATGTTCACTCGAAACAGCGGAAGCACTTACGTTTATCCAAAATTTTGGAAGAGCTCGAGATGTTCACTCGCAATGGCGGGAGCACCCATGAAGTTTTGTCGCAACGGGCGCCTCCTTACCAAGTACCTGGACCTTTACTTTTCGGAAAAGACTTACCAAATTCATCCATTGAGGCAGAACTCGTCGAAGTTTTCCACAACGGCAGACCAACTCAAGAACTTTCGCTGCAATGGACTATTGACTTGTAAATTTCAGAAGAACTTGTCGAGTCTTTCCGCAACGACGGATCAACTTTTTTTCCTTTGCCGCAATGAGCAGATGTCACGTTCAAATGCCAAGTCTCCCGCGCTTTGGAAGAAACTCACAAGTTCTTGCCGTAACTGCGGACGAAACTCACCTTTTCCCTCCAGTTTTGACGATTACGCTTAAATGCCAAGTGTGTTGAAATGAACCCACCGTACGCATGTTTAACTCTATTTTAAAATCGTCACCTACCCATTGAATGCCCACATGTATCAAATTGGATATAAGGGTTGTAGGGGTCTCCACTCCCATTGGTAGAATTTTTTTGCCTTGGAGAACGTCGTTTGGAGACTGTGTGAATTGATCCAGCTTAGCTTGTTCACTGCCTTGTCGACCTCCATGAGATCAACGTTTCTTTGCCAGGTAGGTGGTTTCACCATTATTTTACTCTACTATTTGTGTCAAACCTTTCTTGGGATAAATACCATCGTTTAAATTGCATGGCTTATGGACGTTCTTCATTTGTTCTGGCATTTCCAAACATAGGCTCTACATCCATTGGCCCTCATGGGCATTCCTAGTCCTGCGAACCCGCGAGTCTCAATCCTCCTTGGTAGCACTATCCATAACTTCACTAATACGCCTGCTCAAAATTTTCCAAACCCGGCCTCACCTTCCCTAGAATGTTTAGTTTCACAGCTATAATGAGGGTTCGCTTAACTGATTTTTGTATCTCCTTCCCTAGTTTATATCATCATTGTTCGTTATTGTTAAATATTATCATGCTAGTTCAGTATTAAAATACTTTGGTATCTTGCTCCATTTCGCGTGATAATTTGCGATCGTATGTCCATTCACGTATGGCTGCTTGATAGAGATAAGCTACAATGCCAAAGGGTAGCAGAAAGAAAGCTAAAATGGTGGAACCAGATCCAGTAGAGACGAGAATTGAAACTCTGTTTGAAGACACTAAGTGCACCATAGGCGTCCCTCCAGAGGTTAGGTTGGGAGATATTTACCGGATGCTCATAGACCAAGATATCTGAGGGGTACTCTTAGAAGAAGAGAAAATATACCTAAACATCAAGGCCTCTGGCATATTCAGAGCTTCTACATGCCCTGAGCTATTCCCTTACTCAGAAGTAATCGGGTGGATATTGGAGCATGCCAACCCAGAAACAAGAGTGTTGCATGACAGCAAGGAAGATGCATTCGCTTCGTTCCATATGGCTTATATTGCAATAGCCTAAAATCTCCCACGTCCCCAGTAGGCACTGGACGATGCATGGCTGGGATAGATTAATAATTTTGAAAGAGCTAAAATGTTGTTAATCATGATAAAACAGCTAAGGAAGAGAGACAATGATGAGTATGAAGTTCAGAGCCTGAGACCGCCTTTTAGGTTGATTGCCCTTATGTTAAGCATAATTTTTGTCATGCCTGATGGAACTATATATAGGATACAATGCCCCCCCATAATCCACTACATATCATTTAAGGGAACTGTTTTTGATTGGGTCACTATTCTCTCAGATAGTTTGGCATCTGCTGTGGCTACAGCTAAAGAAGGTCCGGCTCTAAAAAAGTCAGAGTTTTACATGTCTTCATATCTCATTGATTGCATCTTGGAAAAACTCCCTTTCCCCAAGTTAGGTTGCTTATGGGATTAGTCCAGCACCCCAGCATATACTACTTATAAAATACCGTGGGCTCAAAATTACAGGGTGCACTATAAGATCATATGTGAAGAATTCATTATGCCTCTGTATGAGCAGATGTTCAATGAAGAACCCAATTGCTTGTCAGAGAATGCCATGAAAGGCATGGAAAATTATGGTGATTTCTACTTCTCGGAAGAGGGCACCTATATTAGAATGTTTGGAGGTACTAAGCCACCATACATCTTACCAAGATATGCCACTGATTACATAGTCCTGAAAGAAGCAGTCAGACAAGCTTTCCTTGATGGAGTGGGCGGATGTCTTCATAAGATACATAAGGCTTCCTTTCCTCCTTTATCTTTCTGTATAGGAGCCTATAAGTTCTCAGGGGTTGCAGCAGCTGAAGAGTTCATTCAGGAGTTAAGAGGTTTTCACTTTGGTGAGGCAATATTTCATATAAATGATAGACGGAACAAAGTTGCGGAGCACTGCAGAGAGTTGCATGCTCACTTCGATTATGCACATTACTATGATAATGAAGAGGAGGCATTTAGAGGAATCAATAATATGACTGAATTGTAGATTTGTCGTCACAATGGTGGAGCTACCTCTAGCTCTACCATAGCCCAAGAAGCCAACCTGCAGAAAGAAAGGGAAGTAGCTGAGGTCCTGACCCGTGAAGAGCAAAGGTTGAAAGAGGAGGAAGAGAGATTCCATAAAATTGATGTCGATAAGTTGCAAAGGGTGTAAGAAGAGGCTCTTAAACTTGAAGAATCTAGGTTGTAGGAAGCTGCCAAGGATCAAGAATAGAGGGAGATGATTGAGAAAGAGCAAAGTGCTGATGAAGAAAGACAGCTTAAAGCCGAAGAAGAGATTAGGGCCAGCCAAGATACACAAGCGAGTGGTTCTAGCACCCAGGATATGGAAATAGACTCATCTCAGATGGTACAAACCCCACCCATGGAGGAAAACATCCGTATAAGAGATCTCCCAATCATCCCTTTCACCCCATCCAAATATCATACTGTGTCCCGATGGGATAGATTTGTATATTATAAGAAGAGAAATTTTGTAGTCCTAAAGTCGGAGACAAGGTTAAAAACACCTTTTCATTCGGATATTGTCACCCAGCGAGAAACCATTGTCATGCAAAATACAAATACGGCTCCAGTGGCCATAGCATCTGCAGTTGTGGCGGCAACAAAAGAAACCAAAGATAATGTGATAAACATGGTTAAAGAGTTCGAGTCAGCAAAGAGAAGATCTCATATGCTGCAGCATACCGTGGCTAACGAGTAGGCCTACAGGGACCTTTTGGTGATCAAATATAATCGCCTGTCTGCCGAACACAAAGAGTTTTCAGATAAGTATCAACACCTGGAAGAAGAAAAGGAGCACCTGGCAATCCAGATGATGGTACTTGAGGCATAAAAGAATGATTTTGAAGCTAGAGTTGTTCAATTGGAAGAAGATAAACAGTCGATAGTTGAGCAGCTAGAGCAAGCAGAAAGAAGAGCAATGGATATGTCTCCCTTTCACGAATAGTCCTGTGACATGTTGAGACAAATGCAGGCCATGCAAGAACTAATTACTGAGGAGGTTTGTAGACTCAAGACCATGTTGGATAAAATGAAGGAGGTTAATGCCGAGGCTGTTAGGATTAGAAACAAGTACTCTCGAGTAAAAGCAAACATTTTGAGCCAGATGGAGTGGAGAGAAGGGAAGGCAGATTTCCCTAAACACCTCCCGTTCAAATTTGTGGCTCATTTTAAGGAAGATGTAGCCCTCATGGAATTTTGCAGGAATTGCGGCGCCAAGCTAATTGCTAAGATCCAGGGTACGATGGGGAAAGGTAATAGCCTGTATCAAAAGATTCTAGAAGTGCATGAAAAGTGTAAGGTTTTCTTTCGCTAGACCCTTGATGAATTCCCAAGTAAAGAGCAACGCCTATCCAATTTAAAAGACGAGTTGGTCATTCAAATGGAGTATGTAAAAAAAATTGATGTGTTAGCCACAGATGATCTCCACCACTACATTGGGCTATCATCAGTGCACAATAATATGTTCAAGGAGATCCACCAGATAACAATAGCAGGACTTCAAAGTATTGAAGTAGAGCTTGATAAACATGTGACTTCACAAAAAATCCTGCTCCCCTCGCCAACAAATATTTTTATAAGAGACACTGGTGTATGGTTTAGTTATATAGTAGAGGAAGAGAAGAAGACATCAGCAGTGGTAGCAACTAGTTTAGGCACATCATCACCAGCAGAGGCACCACCCGAAAGTTAGCTGCAACATCCATGAGGCGTTGTTTTGATTTTGTTTATTTCTCTTTGTCCCTGTGGTCAAAGCGTGAAGTCACAAGGACAGTTGTCGCTTTTTTTGTTATAAGAGGAGGCCACAAATTGATTTATTTTGGGAGAATTTTTCAGAAGAAAATTGTAAAGAAACAGGTGGCAATACTAGAGGCATTTTGTAAACTTATAAATAGATGATTAGTGAATAGTGTAGAGGACTTTTGGCAGGTGAAAGCTATTTTATGGCTTGTACGTGAACTATTTCTTTGCATGTATAAGGAACTCGATTTTGCCTAATAAAATCCTGGGAGAAGACCATTTTTCCTGGAAAGATGTGTTGAATGTCTGCTGGATTATTCTTATGTCACTCATACATTCTTGTGATATCTTTCTTTGCTGCTGTGAATTATTTATGTCTATTGAATGATCTTGCTTTTCCAGTATAATGATAATTCTCCTAAACAAGTAATTGAATGTGTTAATCTGAATTAAAGCTATCTTTAATATCCTTAACCTTCTACTGAAAATGCTTCTTTATGATTTAAATGGCTATCCATGTAATATTTAGATGTTTCTTTCAACACATTACTCATATTTACAGTTGCTCCTTGCAAGGATAGGTTAGATTTACTTATACTATTTTAGATTAATTTAGATTAGTTACCTGCATTTAGCTTAGGGCACTTGCATATCATCTTTAAAATAAAACACATAAACCGTGGATCGGGCCGTAACGGGTTAAAAGCGTAAGAATCTTTAAATCTTATAGTAGCCGGAACCGTTAACCGAACGGATCCCCCACACCAAACGGTGAGCAATCTAATTGGGACTGCTTACCGGGGTGAATCCCTTTCTGATTGATGCTGCGATTCTCGGGGCATCAACATGACTTAACTTCCAGATCTCCACCTTTCACCCTCTTTTCTTCCGCTAATAGTGCTGCTATCATTTCTTCTAATGTTTAGGAAGATAATTGGCTTAGAGTGAAAATAACATTTTCATAATTTGAAAAAAGACTGTTTAATAAAATTGCCTTTGCATATTCATCATCCACTTCAGAGCCAACATCTGCTAATTATTTTATAAGAGACTTCAAATTATTTATATGAGTAGACAATGGTGTCTCATCATGCATTTTAAATTTGAATAATTTTAATTTTAAGGAAAATTTAGCATTTACAGCTTTTTCTCCAAATGTCTTCCTCAATTGTTCCCATATTTCTGTAGATGATTTTTCTAAATCAATGAGATGTAATTGTGAATCTGATAGAGAAAATCCTAAGATGGACTTAGCTCTGTCCTCCCTTTTTTCCCATTCATTTAACTACTTGGCATCTGTGGGTTTCTGTTATGTACCCTTTACTATACCCCATAAGTTCTTGTTCATCATCTACAATTGAATCTTTACTTTCCAAGTATGGAAATTATTGCCATTAAATTTTTCAACTGGTAGATATTCCATGATTGAAAGAAACTAAAATTAAGCTATTACCTCAATCAGGTAGAAATGCACAAACTCGAGGACGGATCTTTAAGATTGAATGACTCTTCACAAAGTCTGAGACAAATTGCTCCTTGAATGGATGTCTCTCACACGAGCACAAGAATATGAAACTTCACAATGGTGTTGAACGACAGGAAGACGGATGAGAGACATCAGATGTGTCTGATCGACAACGCCTTCAAACCGGGCTCTGATACCAAATTGGTAGAATTAGAGCACAGAGCAAATACACGAAAGAGGAACCACACAACAAACACACATTCTATTATTTGCATATCAGTTACATTTATAGTGAAGGAAGGGCTTCAAAAGACTCCGTTAGAAATGGATATGAAACCTTTTATTTCTAAAAAACACTCTATCGAATGGCATTTCACCATTATTCTCTAACATGCCATCTATTCAATGAAACTAAATTGCATTCTTTATACCATAAATATTTTCAAATTATTGGGTGGCCCGCAAATACTTTTGTCCAATTTTAAACATTATCTCATTTGATCTCATGGAGGAAGAACATACCTATGGAAGTGGGAGATTTTCTTGCATGCATGGGAGAAAGATTAAACCCCTAGATTAATTTTTCTTATATTATATCAAAGATTCAAAATGAATATAACTTTGGTCCATATGTGTAATGTGACATTCCATTGTATCTCTCTTACCTGATTCTTTGAATTTTTCTTTGAGCTAGTTGTTTAGTTATTGCATTTATTTTGTTGGACTTGGTCCCAAATAGACTGTGCATCCACCAAGGTGCTAGAGTCTATTTGAGTCTATCTAAATTAACTTTCCCCCTTGACCTCGACCAAGGGAGGAAGGGGGAAACCGAATAAAATAGTACTCAAATCCCCGTGCATTCCATTTTTTATATTATCTATCCTTTCCTATCATTCTTGCACCTCTAGGGATAAACGAATTTATCTATCTTTTCCTATCATTCTTCAATCTCTCAAACGGTGCCTTCCTCGCACCTTGGATCTGCGTAGTTATTATCAACTGTCGATCTGGCCCCTGTCCGCATCCTGACTCCCGACATCTGGCAAGAAGGATCGGCCGCCCCTTCCTTTAGTAGAGAATTTTGAATTCACCCGTATCCAGAATGGTGAATAGAAGAAGGATTGACCGACACTTCTTGCTGTATTGAACTATTACGAAACAAGTCCTGGGTACAAGAAATTTCGGCCTAGCCTTCATTTACGAGGGAATTGTAAAAATACTCAACCTCTGAAGGCGAGGGTGTCAATTGATGTTTATGAAGGATGGTGAACACCGGAAGAAGACTGAGATAAGGGTCGGCCGACCCTTCAGCATCACCTTGTAAATAGGTTGAAGTCTAACCCGAAGCGAATATGGGGGTTGCATAATCACGATTCTCTTAACCATGGCGATGCACAGATGTCATTACGAACTTCGCATAACATTCTATTTAACATCAACTAGAACACCAGATGACTTCGCACTTGGTAGCTATTGCAATATACAGAACTACGCTGAATCTCTAATGTATTCACCATTTTGCTACGAATTCGTCAAACTATGTGCTTCTTCTTCACAATCATGCACTTGTATTCCAATTAATCAATGTGCAATTACCATTCACATACATATAAATTAAGCACAAAAACTCACATTAACTCAAATAGAAAACATTTGATAAACTCATACACATAAACAAGAAGGATCGGACGCCCCTTCTATGATGATCACTCGTTCTATGATCGATCCTTATCCCAAACGACTCTATAAAATGTGCATTCTATCTCTCATGGATAATGCTAGCAGATTTGTTCTTAATCAATCAATTGATTTTGTAAATGAGGGGTCATTCCCTAACCATCAATCATTAGCATGAACATATGCAAGTATACATCTAATATTAAAACACTAATTTATAATTATAGACATTGTATGCATTCTTATATTGACTATTTTGCAGATAAAGCATGGCTGATTTGTTGAGCCTCAGTAACTACCAGGAAATCCCTTGCTTTGAATTGACAAAATATCACTACCTTCCTCCATTCACAAATGGATGGTATGTTGAGATGGAAGAACCAGACAATTTGTACCTGGATATATATCTATTCTAGTTAGATTACGACGGAAATCCGATTAGAGCTGGGATATTGACATATGCAGAACTTGTTTATTTTGATAAAAACTTGCGAGTTCAAGCTGAAGCGGTCATTGGTGAAAAGTGTGGCCTTATACAGTGTGATCTTATGGTTTCTGATTATCGACTAGATCTAATGAAAAATGGTCCCGATCTAGATCCAATTTCTTGTGCGAAGCAAGGGTGGGTTTTTCCCTCGTATGTTGTTTCTAATCATTCTGGAATTGATACCGCGACATTCTTGAAGAAAGGAATTTTTTCGGTATGGAGGAAAATAATGCTGGCTGGGAAAACTTCCTCTGTATTACATTATATGAATATTAATAAAAGGCCGATAAAGGTATGCCATGAAAAGATTCTTACGTACAACAGAATAGCATTTCTCCAACATATTGTAAAAGATGTGGAGAAATATACCTTGAAACAACTCAAAGGAAGTCCTTCTAGAGCAATCTTGCAGAAAGCGACTAAGATCTTCGAAAGTTCAAAAGAATTTCAACAGCATCAGATCAAATACTTTTTGTTCAATGAGAAAGCTTTTTCCGTTGACGTAAAAAGATGTGGTGTTGGGCCTCTGCACTTACAATATCGAAAGGTTGATGAGGAGTTCATGCAAAAGATGGTTGTATCACTTGTCCATACATTTACAACAACATTGAGAGAAGCTATTCTATTGCCTTTCAATAAGGAGACCATATTGCCCTTTCTTCCTAAAAATAAGAAGAAATTAATCTGCCATCAGTAATTTTTTATATATTAGATGGGCAGCATACTATTTCTGCGCAAAAAATAATCATTGCAGATGATCAAGATAAACCGCTCCATAAAAGGTATCGGCATCGAACAACTCATCTTCTACATAGAGACGTTCCCCAGGACATCATCAACAAACTATGCAAACAGCAAAATTTGTCAAACAAGGAATTTGCAAACACTACATTCATTTCTTCAGTTGAAAAAGCAAGGGAGAGATGGTTATTTTGCGGTTCTCCATCCCGCCCAGGAAAGGGAAACGCTTTGAATGATGCTTGGCAGGTATAGAATTTTTGTTTCTTATCAATCAAATTCTTTAGATTGCTTCCTGTGTTATGAAATTAGGAAATTAACTGGACTATTCATTTTTATGTGTTTGCATTCTTTCCAAACTCAATGTATGGATATCTTTCATGTTAACCAAAGGGAGAGCCTTAAAGACAAGCTAACTCTTGTTTTGACATCAGAACGACTGTGGAGCAAATGGAAGTCTATATTCGAGCTTTACAAAAGTGGTGTCTTGGCATGCTCGCCGAAGAGCATCGCTCAGGATGATTTTTCTCTAAATAAGATAAAGAGTTATGGCTCTAATTTTTTCAGAGCATTGCGTGATATTGATGAAGATGAATTGACCACTGTGGTGGACAATATAATCAATGGATCAGTTTGGATGAGCACATCAGTCAATAAAACGTTTTGTGCATAAACTTTAAGTCAATAATGCAAATGAATAAAGGACGAGAGGTCAACTAGCCATTCGATCATTGAATATTTCAAAGTTAATGATGTTCAAGCTAATCAATCACAGAATGTCACTGACCATAACTTCATTGAAATATATAAAATTGCACCAAACCATCTCCTTCAACTGTGTAGTATTTTATGCTCCGGAAAGCAAGCAAAATCTCTGAGTAAAAAGAGAAAGAACGAATCTGAAGTGGATATTGGTACCAAAATACCAATTGATGCTCAGAAAATATTGAATTTATATATCAATAAAGAGACGATGTCCATTCATGACATCGAAAATAGTTCACAGTTTGCTTGTCTATGTTGTTACCTTGATTCTTTGGTCACCACACTCAGAACAATTCCATTTTTTGGTGTGACAGTCAGCTGTGAATTTGTTGTTGTGGATATGTGTAATTGTGTTATTCCATGGACAAAAGAAGACATGCTGGCATTTTTGTACTACTTAGAAATAAATCAAGAGGCATGTACTTATATTTTTCTAGCTGATATGGAGAACTCTTATATGATTTCTAAAGATTTCACAAGTTGGAGCAAGAAATCAAAAAAACATGTTATAGCAAATCCTACAATGGGAGTATATAGAGAATTCTCCGAGGACCTGTTTATAGGATTCTCTATTATACAGTGTTGGCGCATTGTAAGTGATGAGGATATTTTATCGACTTCTGAAATTAACATGGATTTGAAAGATGAGGGCCTACCGACACTTGATTTACCTTGGCCCAAGGTTAACAGTGATAGTGCGAGGAGACATATTTTTCCAAAAGAAAGGACACAAGAATTTTGGGATCACATAGTTTCCAGATAGGTCTCTTCTGAAGGCACATTTCTTTCGCTGTATGCAGGAGGTAGGCTTCTTCGTTCGTTGACAAGGTCTCCTGAAAGAATAGTTATTTCTATTGTGGATACAGTACAACAAGAGTTGTTCATGAACAGTTTCTATCATGAATTGGGTATAAAACAAGGTATTTCTATTAACATTATCAGATGTCTTTGATTTTATTTTACTTTTTTCTCGAACAAGGTATTTCTATTAACATTTCCAGATGTCTTTGATTTTATTTTACTTTTCTCGGTCGGTTATGTTCAATAACTTCTTTAAATTCCTATTCTACTACAACTTCAAATAAAGAGCATACCCAAGTATCCTCCAATAGAATTACAATATCCGATGACGAAATTGATTGTGATAGAGAATCGACGAAGAACTACCAAACAAGGCAAGAAGGTAAAAAAATTATTTTTCACAGATCATGGTTAAATTAAGTAAATTATGAAAGGGGATAGTGATCTGGAAAAAATTATATAAAATGTATACCTGCACATTTCCAGGTCAACATGTGGATCATACACAACTAGTGCAGGCATCGACGATGTCCTTGGAGATTGGCCATCAAATCACATTGGAGAATAAGGGACCAGGCGGGAGCTTGGACAATAATGAACAAGGAGAGAGCTTGAACAATGCAGCACAAGAAGAGGGATTGGGTAGTATTGAGCATGGAGAGGGTGCCTTGGTGTCAAAATGCGGTGTCTCCAGTGATGTTACTCACCAGTCAAATGTTGGCCTGCCATTGACAGGTAAAAGACAATATTTTCTACTTAAATTGATAAAACAAATTTATTCCGAACTATATATAATGACATACAATATTTCTGTTCATCTCCCCATACAAAAATGTTATTGATATTAGAAATGGAAGGTTTTCTATTTTGCAAGAAAGTCACAGAAAATGACTCCAAAAGAGAAAAAAAAGGGGAAAGAGTAAAAAAGCAGGAAGAGACTACTTTAATAGGTGGTGAATTTAAACATAGAAAAACTTCATATGAGTCACGAACACATGCCATTGAATTTTTGGATTTACTTCTTTCCAAATTCAATGTTGGGATTTGGTCATCTAAATGTGGTGTCAATGAGGGGAAGCTACTGCTTACAAAATTTTTGTTGGCATGCGGTAAAGATAAATCATATGAGAAAATTTTTGTATTTATTTGGTTTCGAGAGAGATGTACCTACGATCAAGAGGGAAAGACACAAAAATGTATGGAGAGTGTGTGGAAGGAGTTCCCAATGAAAACTTCAGAAATTAATACATTAATGATTGTTTTGGAGGGTGATGGTGAGAAAGCAGTTCCATTTCAAAACTGTATTTCATGTAAGCCCTTTATTGGATCATCCCTTAGGACAGATACTGAATTGGTACATGGAGTTTGGAAGCATTTGAGTAAAATGCAAGAATTAGCTGATATCAGAAACTATCAAATGTAACTTATCATTTCCTATTTCTAGATGTAATCTATCATTGCCTATTTTAAATCATTCAATGTGTTTTCTGTTTTTCTGGATACGTTGCTATTTTCGTCTAGTGAATGTAACATATTATTAGTTCAGTGTGATGCTTTTATTAAATCAATTGAATCTATTGTGATCATTAACTTCATGAACAAAGTGTTGTTGTTGTTGTTATATATATAGTCAATGTTCTTGTATGTAGTGATGATATCACCGCAAAAGAAACTATTGGTCCTGGGAGTAGAGGGATTGCTCTCTTTGGAGTTCGTATGTTATCCAACATTGAATATTATTCCAAACAACCTCATTTTGTCCATAAATTCTACCGTTATTATACACGCATGTTCAGCCGCAAAATTATCAGTGTTTCCAGAGAGCATTTCGACGTTGCTTTGTGGTTTTCCTGGCTCGACAACATGAAATTAAAAATTTCCTAGGTGTATTTGAATGGTTGAAAAATGAAAAATTTGTATTTATTTGGGGTCGAGAGAAATGTGAACCTAGTACTATTTATAATCACTCAATGTCTGCATATTATAATGTTGGTGAAGTACCGAACATATACAAAAAGTCCTTCAAGGATGTACTTATCCAATAAGGAGATATATATAAACAAACGGACATCTTGCTTATATATGAAGGGCAATATCAATCAGCAGATAATAGCAAGGAAAACTGCTTGAAAATGCCAACTAGTTGGAAATTTGATGGTTCACAAGAGAGAGATATAACTATAAAAACAATGTTGTGTGCTCTGTTGAATTATCTTGAGCCTCGTTCAAAAATGGGGCGTTGGTTAAACACATTGAATTTGAGATGACCGTCATATTGTACAAAACAAATTCATTTAGTGATTTGTATATTTTTTACAGTTACTCCTACATTTAATTGATGTAAGTTTTATTACAAAGTTCTCATCTTATTTATGGACATCGTACCATGTATCTGGTAATGTGTTTAAAAGATTGTTGAACATGAAAGCAATATACTTAGAAACATTGAACCATAATATTTTATTGACTGGTTTGTGTGTGTGTGTGTTTTTTGTTTGCAGATAGTACTAGAAGATTTGTTTCTAGTAAACCATTGATCATTTTTTATTTCAATGGCGTTTTGTTACACGCAATACATAGAAAACAGAAACTCGGATTGCGACGACCACCGGACATCGAAACATCAACAAAGTACTATTTTATACAGCCAGGCTTAAGGGAATTTTTTGAAAAATGCTTTCGTATTTTTGAGGTTGGAGTATGGATATCTGCTCAACGAAAAAACGTTGACAAGTTTTTGCCTAGATTATTACAAAGAACAGGATTGAAAAGGGAACAATTTCGATTAATTTTAACACAGGAAAATTGTTCTTCCGTAGCCAGAGAGGGTTTTCACGGTGTTGGAAATCCCAATGTATTTTGCAAGCCTTTAAGTATAGTTTGGGACACTTTGAACCATGGTTGGGATCAGACAAATACTGTGATTGTCGATGACTCCGGAGAATAACATGTTTCTAATGATGAAGGAAACTGTATTATAACAAAAACTTATAATTCCGATGATGTCAATGACACATTTTTGTTAGATAGATTATGGCCTTTCTTGCAACACCTGGATGGCGTGAGAGATGTGAGGCCAATTGTGAATAAAATAAAAATGGAAGTATTTTGTTAAATATAACACTTGAATGTTTATTTATAGTAGTATGTCCAATTTCACTGTGATTATAATTCTTGTAAAGTGTCGAGTTTGGTCTCCAAAAATGTAACTCTGTTTAACTTGTATTGTTAAATCATAAAACATATAAATCTGTGTGCTTGATTTATATGGAGGTTATGCACCAGTAAATTTCTTTACTTGATTTATATTGTTTCACATTCTGCAATTAATTACATAGCAGTCATTAATATCATCATATTAAGTTAATTTTCTAAGTTAAGTTATTAAGTATCTAATTAACAGCTTCATAACTAGGCTTATGCCTATCATTCTAAAAACATACAGGAGGCATCCATCCATCAATTAGGTTGTGACAGCATAAGCATACATGTATTACATAAATGGAGTTTAGCCATTCATCATTCACATACAAAATTAATACAGCAGATAGCTTATGCAATTGAAAGAAACCTCATTCATGAATATAACCTTCTAACAGGCTTAACATAGCATATTCATGGCTTACATTTATTTACACATAATTTCATTCCATAGATTGAACATATCAAGCATAATTAAATACATGAACATTATACTCTTTTTTCATTGCATCTTTTGAAATCTTATCTGCATCGTTGTTGTGTTGCCTATATATATGCTCAAAGGAGATGGTTTTTAAAAACTGGATTTCTGAGCGGATCATTTGACACCAATGCTCAAGTTCAAGGATTTTAAGCTTGTAGTCTACTTGAGCCCATTTAATTGTTACCCTCGAATCACTGAATACTTTCAAATCATTCAAACCAAAAAGATTGGAAACTTTCAGCATACACCATACGCCAAGAAGTTCAACTTCCATGTTTGTGCCTGATCCACAGTTTAGCATTATTGTTACCCTCTACCAAATTTTTTAAAAATTCCAATTAGGCTCCTAACTGTGATTTTCACCTTCGGCCAAATTTGAATTCATAGTCATTGATCTGACAAACATTTAACGAGCTTTTATATTAAAAAGAGAGAACGGATTACATAACATAGGGGAGACTGGTCCCAAAAAACAAGAGCTGTCGAAACAGTCTCTTCATATTTTAGTCTGTGATCTTAAAAAAAGGCCTAATGCCTGCTATTACTGAAAATTTTAATGAACTGACCTAAGAGAAACTTACAAGAGTAATACATATAATAAGGATTACAAAATTCAAGCCCAAACAGAGCTGCTAAAACGTCGAGACGAGAACACAAAGAAGGAGTCAGTTGCCACGATGGAGATGAGCGTTCTTATCCTTGCCACCTACTGTTGTACCTGTATTTTCATCGTCAATGTTCAGGATGACGGATGGGTTATTTCTGCTACTGGTTCTGATACAATCAAATTTAGCTTCCATGATCCTGAGGCAGCTATGGAACGAGTCTAACTTGCCAACCAGCTTCTCGAAGTATTCTTTAATCTTGCCATTGCTATTCCGGACTTCAACATTAGAAATTTGAACAAAGGTAGCAAGGTGAGATATGGCTATCTTTATCTTGGAGAAGTCACCCCGTAACCAACGGACCTGGTCTTCCAGGTCCAGAACTTGCGTGAGAATTTCTGGGGAAGGGCTATCCTACCCACGAGGAGAATTAATGTTAACCAGACCACCATTACTTTCCAACGCATGCTGCCAATTTCCTGGGCTAGTACCACGAAACTATTGTGTAGGACCACTTTGATTACGACCAGCTTCATGGGGGGTCGAGATAAACCCAGAGTCAGGAGTCGAGAGGACCTTCCAATTCCTGCTTCCAGAAACAAAATCGAATCCAGAATGTTGCATCGGGCCTCTGATTTGCTGACCCTGACCAAAGTCAAGAGTAACCCATATTTTACCGCTGCCAGAGTCGTCAGCATGCTTTGTCAAGCCACCACGAGAGATCTCATTACCTCCAATGTTGTTCCCATGAAAAATATCAGAGAGGTATTGCTTTGATCCAACCCCCCCGGACTACCCCTGGGAAGACTTCCTATGTTTGCAACATTGCATAGCAGATAGACAAAAATTTATCTCCTCCATATTCACACAAAACGACCAACTTCGGAGAAAATCATAGGGAGAACCTTCGCAGAGAGGGACATGGAAGATACAAAATGCACCACCTTCGTGCATGAAATAGCCTCTGCAAACCTTGGGACTAGTCTGCATTAATCTCCCATATGCGAGATAGATGAAGATCAATGATAAGTTGTTTAGATTTGACATCAAATCATGATACGTGATATAATTAAAATTGACTTCATCTTAATCCAAATTTTGTTGGCGCATGCTATATGTTATTTCGTTACAGATGTAATAATTGCATTTCTCGGACTGAAAGGTTCTAATCAATTGCCTGGAAATTCATTACAGTTAATCATTATGGAATCTTTAATGCTCTTCTTAAACACAAAGACCAATATGGGAAATTTGTTAGTCGTCATATTACATAGAAAAAGTGTTTCTATTCAATTTCTAGAGGATAATCTTGCTATGAGTGAATTTTCATTTCCTAGTTGTGTTGTGGTTAAACCTGCATTAGTAACCTCTCCATACTCAATGTGCCAAATCAAACATGCCACGTGTCACAATATGATCGTTCCACGTGTCACCCTAGGATACTATATATCAACATTTTAACAACGAAATTTGTAGATATTTTTCTTTAAAGACTTTACTGGCAAGTGGAAATATTCTCAGAGAAAGAGCGGCCGCTCTTTCTCCAAGGTGTTCTATTGTTACAATTCCCTCCTAAATGAAGGGTTGGCTGACCCTTCTTATTCCCAATATTATTTTCATAATAGTTCGACAATGCAAGAAGGTTCAGTCGATCCTTCTTGTATTATTCATTATGGCTATAGCTGAATTGATGGATAAAGGTTTTGACAATTAACTATGGAAAGAAGGGGCGGCATATCCTTCTTGCTGTAAAATGGAAGTCGGGAAAAACCATTTTTATATGATATAACTTCCAAAGTGTTCTATTTTTACAATTCCCTTGTAATTGAAGGGTCGGCCTACCCTTCCTATTCCACGTATTATTTTCAGATTAGTTTGATAGTGGAAGAAGGGTCAGTCGACCCTTCTGATTACCAATATTCTTTTCATAATATTTCGACACTGCAAGTAGGGTCGGTCGATCCTTCTTGTGTTCTCCATTATGGATATAGTTGAATTGTTCTATTTGACGTCCATGAATTTACGTTTCCCCTCAGAAATTTTAATGCTTCTTATACTATACCCTATACCCTGTACTTCTTAGTAATTAATCTTGGTCATTATGTTGTGCCGCTCTTGCACTACTAGAAGGTCCCTTCACCGGCTAGCTGGCTGCAACTCTGGTACCTCGGCCCTCTACACATTCAAAGTATCCCCATTCTCTCTGCTCCGTGTCTACTGGGGAGCTCCATGTCTACTGGGGAGCTTCCCCATTCTCTCTGATCCATCTATAACTAGGGAGATTCCCCATTCTCAAGGAACAATTCCCCTCAACTCATTTATGAGGGAATCGTGCAAATATTCAACCTACGAAGTATAGGCTATCAATTCACGTATATCCTGAATGGTGAAGACTGCAAAAATACTAAACACAAGAAGGGTCGGTCGATCGACCAACCCTTCATTAAAGATAGAAAAATGGAAGAACACGACCCCTGGAAAAAACTCGTAGTAAAATACACACAGCAAGTAATTTTCAAAGATGAAATATAATAAAAGGAAACAGAAACAAAATCAACATATTTATTAATTACGTCAGGTTAAATTTGAGCCGTAAGATTAAGACAAGTCGACGGATGAGATCTAATCTGGGGAATGCACAAGACGAGTTGAGGTGGTTTAATTGTTTGGAAATATATACAACGTTCCCACAATCCGCACTTACAGGTTGCGGGACTACAACTAGAAATAAAAACAAATCAAATTTTCCGCAATCTGTATTCCGCATTGCGGATTGCAGAAACGCATGTCACAAATCCATTATTTAAATTGTTCCCGCAATTTGCAATCATGTATAACTAGATAGCCACTTCAACAAGCTATAGCATAATATGATGGTGTGTGTATTTTTCTGAAACCATGAATTATGGAGGCCATTCTATTAGATAAATTTTGACTACTTTTTCCATACTTTCTCAATTTTCAAAGTTTCACAAACTTGCCATACTTTTTGAGAATGGTGTCAGATTGCAACACTGACTAAATGATAGCACCATAACACCATCTTTTGTCTTTCAAGCCTCATGACACATTCCATGCCATCATACATGCCATGTCATCACTTCCTTTGGCGTTAGTTCTCTCTTTGAGGCTCACACGTGTGAGATATTCCCTTTCCAAAATAGAGATTAATTCATGTATAACCAAAATGATAAAGAATGGAAAAATATAAATCACAAGAAGGGTTGGTCGACCCTTCTGGCAGTCTGAAACTAGTATGAAAATAATATTGGGCAGAAGAAGGGTAGGTCGCCCCTTCATTTATGAGGGAATTGTGGAAATATTCAACCTATGAAGTATAGGTTGTCAATTCATGTATATCCTGAATGGTAAAGACTGCAAAAATACTAAGCACAAGAAGGGTCGGTCGACCCTTCAATTAAAAGAGAAATGAAATACAATTAATCTACGAAGGTTGGGACAACATTTCCCCACTACCGACTTCCACAATATGTGGCGGGGATCGGGATATTGCCTATGATTTAACATGTAAACGATATTTTTTCGGACTTCTGACAGCTGGCAAGAAGGATCGACCGCCCGTTTTTTTAGTAGATAATTGTGAACACCCATATCTAGAATGGTGAACACAAGAAGGATCAAACCACCCATCTTGCGGTCTAGAACTATTATGAAAATAATAGTAGGAAGAAGAAGGGTCGGACGCTCCTTCATTAATTTATGTTGAGCCTCGTTCAAAATAAAAAGTATGGTTTTGGAACCTGGATTTTGGCACTTTGAAAAACCGATTTTGCAATTTCGGAACCGATTTGGTCACTTTCGGGACCGGATTTTGCACTTTTGGAACCGGTTTTGGCTCTTTAGGAATCGGTTTTGTCACTTTTTGAACCTTGATTTGGCACTTTCGGAATCGGTTTTGGCAATTTTGGAATCGGTTTTGGCACTTTTGGATGGTTTTGGCACTTTTGGAACCTGGATTTGGTAGTTTTGGAACTGGAGTTTGCTTGATTTTGGAGTTTAGAAAGGCGGTTTTTGACCCATATTCAACGTGACTTGAATATTTTAGACATTGATTTTTTCACCTTAAAATTTAGAACATTTACGAATGAAAATTGCAATTTTCAAATAAAAAATTGCATTATTTGATTTGAAATTCACACTTTTCAAATCAGAAATTGCATTTGTTTATTTTAAATTCACACTTTTTGAATTGAAGTTCATAGTTTTATAACAACAAATTGCAATTTAAGGTTCATAAGTAGTAAAAAAACACACTATTCCAATAGAAAAACACCCTTTTCAAAGCCAATATTGCCACTTTCAGAAGGTCCTTTTCAATTGCATTTCTTTATTTTAAATTCAACTTCAGAATAATTTAAAGTCGCTGGATGTTTTAGATTCTCCTTATTTTTAATTAGATCATCTCCTTTGAAGGAGTAATAAAAGACTAAACTTTTATTGGAGCTTCGACTTGTAGACTTAGAAGCACTAGACTCATTCTAGACATGAAGGAATGTACTAAAACAACATTCGATGACTGCTGCAAGTGTCTTTGAAAGAATGAAACCAAATCATTCAATGAATACATCATACCTCCTGCACAAGGTGGTAGTATAAGGCAACCTTCAAAAATGTTGAAAATCCCATAGTCATCCAAGGATTCCAATTTCCATCCCATTAACTTGGCCTAGTTACTCTTGGATGCAGGCGCCTCGAGAAACTTTAGACAGCCTCCTTCAGATACAAAGGGAATATTCTTGCAAAGACTAGTAAGCTCTCCAGGCCAGATGTAGTTATTTGTTGATGAATAGTGCAAAAAATGTGCGATGGTGATAACAAGTTTACTATATGTTAAGTCTGATACTACATCATCACCAAGTTTAGTATCTGTTAAGTCTAATACTACTATCTTAAGTTGGTGAGATGAACTTTGGTGAGCTGAAATTCATTGAGGAAGAAACATAAACGATTGATAACATTCTGTGGAGATGGAAAGTCTTGAGATTTTTGACTGTCATGGGACTGACTATAAAATGTAGTGGAAATGGGTGAGGTACGCATCTTTAAAATGAGTGAAACAAATTATGCGCAGTTAGAAGAAGCTGACAGCATGATCTGGAGGCACAAAGATTCAAAGATAGCCTATACACTGCGGTATTGCATCTCTCTCAAATACCTTTATAGAAAACAAATAAGTGTTTATCACGCTGCCGTAAAAAGAAACCATTTCCAACAAATGCAAAAATAATCATTTTATTGCAGCCAACACATGAGCACACATATCATCATGCACAATAAAAATAGAGAAGCTATTCCTAAGATGCCAAGTGCACCATAACAGTTGGTCTGGGCATCCTGCTTGGATGGGTTAGCTCCTAACATAGTTGGTCTGGGCATCCCGCTTGGACGGGTTAGCTCCTAACACCGTAGTTAGTGGAAGAAAAGGGATTCAACCAATGAAATATACTTTGCAAATGATAAGCAAACACTTAAATTAGACATGTGTATAATAATGACTACAAAAATTATTTCTTACCGAGAAAAACCTTTTGCAGATATGTAGTCTTTCAAGGTTAGGAAGTTTCTCCAATAAGTTGAGAAGAGGAAGAGGCTTTGGAATATGGATATCAAGATTCTTCAATGATTTCAAGCTACCTATTATCTCCCCAAATTTCTCTGCAGGAAAATGGTGCATTAGATCGATTATATGAGAATGTTTCTTCATCTACCTATATGAGAACATTTCTTAATCTCCCTATGTACCCTCCTGGTTGCGGGAACCTAATGACAAATCCATGCATACCTAGGGAATATAAGGTGAACAAACTAAAAAATTCTATTTCAGTTTGTTGTGAGTGGCCACTGTGTTGATGGATTAGTCTATATATAGTGAGTGGACACTGTGCTGATGGATTGAATGGGATGGGAGGCTGGGACAGATGGGGAATGATAATTATCATAGTATGGCAGGATCATGGTGGTCAACGATATCATCTGTAGCGACTACAGATTTTGCTGGAGTAATCGTACATGTATCACTCCAATCGATTCCTTGAAAATCCAACGGCCAACATGCCTGCTGCCAATGCATTAAATGGCCTACAGCAGGCTTAATAATATTCAGTGTAAATGATGGATTGTATCCTTTGTGTGAATAATCTCATCATGCTTTCAGTCCACATAATGTTTATGGCTTGTCACCAAAAACGTCTCTCGATGGGGTCAATGGTAATTATCATAGTATGGTGGGATCATAGATATCATCTGTAGCGACTACAAATTTTGCTAGAGTAATCGTACACTTACTACTCCAATCGATTCATTGAAAATCCTACGGCCAACATGCCTGGTACCATTAATATCCTTAATATTCATTTAAAAAATCTTTAAACTAATTTTAAAAATCAAATATGCCACGTGTCACAATATAAGCATTCCACGTGTCTCCAAATTTATAGAAGTTTTGTTTTAAAGACTTTGCTTGCAAGTAGAAATATTCTCAGAGAAAGAGTGGCCGCTTGGTCGCTCTTTCTTTAAGGTGTTTTATTTTCACCATTCCCTCGTAGATGAAAGTTCGGCCGACCCTTCTTATTCCCAATATTCTTTTCATAATAGTTTGACACTGCAAGAAAGGCCAATCGATCCTTCTTGTGTTCTCCATTATGGATATAGCTGAATTTCTAGATAAAAGTTTTCACAAATAACTACGAAAAGAAGGGGCGATCGATCCTTCTTGTCGAAAAATAAGGATAAAAAACAAAAATTACTCAGAAACCATTTTTATATGTTATAACTTACAAGGTGTTATATTTTTACAATTCCCTAGTAATTGAAGGGTCGGCTAACCCATCTTATTCCCAATATTATTTTTATAATAGTTCAACACTACAAAAGGGTCGCGCGACCCTTCTTATTCCTAGTATTATTTTCAAAATAGTTCAACACTGCAATAAGGGTCGGTCAATCCTTTTTGTGTTCTCCCTTCTATGATATTTCATTCTATTTAAAAAAAAGAAAAAATAAATAATGATTCAATTTAACCGAACAAAAAGAAAGAATGTTTCTATTTAAAATAAAACAATTTCACGACTCCATAATTGATGATTTGGAATGGAATCAAATTGAACTTATGGGGACAGAGGATTTTATAAAAGATGAAATTTTGAAGATGGCCAAGATGTCACAGTGCACCCGCTACCAGGATGTCAAAGTGCAGCCACTACCAGGAATCCCCCTCTATGGACATGAGAATTGTCGAGGAAACCTCTGTTCAATGACATAATTTTTTGTAGAAGAGATCCCTCCTTAGATTAGTTTTTACATCAATTTTGGAATTTTGTTTGCATCATCTTGTTAAATTTACAGAGCCATACTGGGAAATCTATTCATGCTCCCAGGCTCTCCTTTTTGTAATGAAAGGTTGTGCACAACCTTCTGAATAAATCCATCTATATGCTTCAATATAATTATAGAGAAGCATTTTATAGAGAAATATGGTCAAATGATGAATATATCTTTCTGAATATAACTCATTATATTTTACATATTAAGAAGAAAAGCATTTTACATATTAAGAACAAAAGTATTTTATATATAAAGAACAAAAATCTGGCTAAGTGTTGAACTCACATGGCTAAGTGATGAACTGGCTATCTATTTATAGGATCAGAGTTGCCTCTGGAGTTCACATGGGTGAAATACAAACCTGCCAAAATGAGAAAAAGGTTGTTTTGTTTTGCATATTAAGAACAAAAATTTGGCTAAGTGTTCAAATTCGCACATTTTCAATTTAAATTCATAGTTTTATAACAAAAAACTGCAATTTTAAGGTTCTTAAGTAGTTAAAAAACGACTACTTGAATAGAAAAAACCACATTTCAAAGCCAATCTTTCCACTTTCAGAACCCGTTTTTGCACTTTAGAAAGGTTGATATTCACACTTACAAAGTCTAAATTCACGCTTTCAAAGTCTAAATCCCTTTGATGGGCATTAAAATATTCAAATTTTATGTGTTCTTTCTTTCCAAACAGTTCTCAGGATTTTATGTCTTCTCTTTTCAAACATACATATTATAGAATTAAATAACAGGGAAATCACAACATTACAATTAACATAATATAAAATAATATTGCACAAGCTTAGTTAGAACATATAAAAAATGTTTGTCCCGATGGCGCTAATGGTAAATGATGGTGGTGATCTTTGTGTTTGTGACAAGTCATAATTTCGACTAAAGCATGATGTGATTATTTTCTTCACACACGTGATACAAGCCAACATTCACCATTAGCACCATCAGGATGACAACCATTTCACAATTTCATCGTATAAACCATCGTCATGTCAGCATACATTCTTTCTCAAGGCATCGATTAGGGTGATACATGTACAATTACTCCAACAAAATATATAGTCGGTACAGATGATATCTATGACCACCATCCTGCCATACTGTCATAATTATCCTTCCCCATCCGTAACATTCAAGTCAATTCACCAATTCACTATATAATGACTAAAGTATACCCGGTATCACAGCAAAATGAAATCTTCGAGAAGTCATGGCACTATTCTTTACCTCCTATGTTCTATTTCCTTTGTTGTTTTATCAGAAATACTTGAGTCTTATGGTCACTCTCTTCTTGATATATGAGCATTTCAGCAGCAATTCCCTCACAAATCCTCACCACACCATGATATATGGGCATTTCGAGCACTGTCGAATTCCCAAGACTAGGATTTGTCTCTAATGTGACTCATAGCTTCTAGTTGAAGAAAATATAAAGTATAGCTTCTAGTTGAAGCAAAGATAAAGTATACTAGCTTCTAGTTGAAGCAAAAATAAAGTCTGTGTAAATTCTCTATAATAGAGTCAGTGTTTGTGAGCTCAATCTCGTAGTCCTGAAATGTATTAAGAGCCAAAGATCTGTAAAAGGTGAAAGACCGAAGTAAATTTCATCTCTGTGTAATGCGGCGAAGTTGCATTGTTTTAACCTGGAAGAATTTCTACTGATTTTTATTTCTTAGTAAGAAATGTTCTAATATAAATCCTGTAGTATAAGAGTCTATGTTTGTGAGATCAAGCTCATACTAGTTGTGAAATGTATTAAGATCCCAAGGTATATAAAAGTTGAAAGATCGAAGTAAATTCAATTGCCAAGAATAACTTCTATTGATTTTTATGTCTTAATAATAAATCTGTAACAGAACATTTCAATTGCCAGGTATTTATATTTATATCTAAATTTGTAACAGAACATTTCAATTGTTGGGTATTTATATTATTCAAATCATAAATCTCTAACCATAAATCTAGTTTTTCAATTTCCAGGTATTTATATTTTTCAATATCTCATAAGATGGGCACATGAAACCATTTGGGTTTGATGGCTGATTAGAACATGAAACATAGGCACAGAATATTCAAAACACAATCTTTTCCTTCGATACCTTTGTTTTTGGAGGATTTAGGTGTCAATATTTTCAATCCATAGGTCTCAACGATTGCAAGTATCTAGATGATTCAACATGAATGACCAAGATAATAGGGTGCACCGGCAGCTAGAGAGGCAGTGATACTGTGAGGCCACAAATGCTACTATAATTATTCACTTCCTCTTGCAGTTTTCCCAAGCATATTTAAAACATAGTGTGAGAATAAAACGTAGCATGGAATTAGTGGTGCTCAAAGGAGAAAATATTCTATACGAGTCAATACTATAATTAAACTATATTTTTAATACTCAATTTGCCAAATCAAATATGCCACATGTCACAATATGATCGTTCCACATGTCACCCTAGGATACTAGATATCAACATTTAAACAACAAAATTTATAGACGTTTTGCTTCAAATGCTTGGTTGGCAAGTGGAAATATTCTCAAAGAAAGAGCGGCCGCTCTTTCTCCAAGGTCTTCTATTGTTACAATTCACTCGTAAATGAAGGGTCGATTGACCCTTCTTCTTCCTAATATTATTTTCATAATAGTTTGACACCGCAAGAAGGGTTGGTCGATCCTTCTTGTGTTCTCTATTATGGATATAGATGAATTGTTGGATAAAGATTTTCACAATTTATAATGAAAAGAAGTGGAGGCCGATCCTTCCTGTTGGAAAACAGAAGTCGGGAGAAACAATTTTTATATTTTAAAACATCCAAGGTGTTCTATTTTGAAAATTGCCTTGTAATTGAAAGGTTGGCTGACACTTCATATTCCCAATATTATTTTCATAATAGTTTGACACTACAAGAAGGGTTGGTCGACCCTTCTTGTGTTCCTCATTATGGATATATTTGAATTGTTGGATAAATGTTTTCACAATTAACTACGAAAAGAAGGGTCGTCCGATCCTTCTTGTCGGAAGATAGAAGTTGGGACAAACCATTTTTATATGTTATAACTTAGCCGATTGACTGGCTATTCAAACAATGAGTGAATATTTTAGACATTGGACTTTTCACCTTTGTAGGTAGCTTCATTTCTGAAGCAAGGGATTCTAGGTACCTAAAATTCATGATCATTAGAGGTATGTACAGGTTCTAATTGTGAGGTTGTAGATCCTAGTGATTGTTTGTTCACTGTAGAAATTGAATATCTATTACATTGAACAATACATGCATCAACATTGAATAGAGTTCCCACACAATCACCCTTAGCAAACACCATAGATTACTAGACCATTTTACACCCTTTGTTAGATAAAAGGAACCTGACATGAACATGAATAAGTTTTCTTAATAATACTAGGTTACATGCAAAACCTAGAATGTGTAAAACTCCATTGATCCTCTTCACTACACCACTAAGGAATTTGATCAAGACTCTGCAATGACAAACTATGTTGAGAGGAGAATCGCAAATCCATTATTCGAACTATTCCCGCAATCCGCATTGCAGGTTGCAAAAACACAAAACCCAAACATTTACAATAATCTTCCCACAATCCGCAAATGCAGGTTGCAGGAATCAAATCCGAATATCCAGAAATTCACATGTATCAAGACTGGTGAACATAAGAAGGATTGGATGACCACCCCTTCATTTATGAGGGAATTGTCCAAATATTCAACCTATGAAGTAAAGGCTTCCAATTCATCTATATCATAAATAGTGAAGACTATAAAAATACTAACATCACAAGAAGGGTCGGTCGATCCTTCATTTAAAAGAGAAATGAAGAAATATTAAATCTACGAAGGTTGGCACGACAACTCCCCACAACCGAATTTCGCAATATATGGTAGGGATCGGGACATTTCCTAAGTTATAACATCTAAACAATATTTCTCGGGACTTCCGACTGCCGACAAGAAGGATCGGTCGCCCCTTGCTTTAGTAGATAATTGTGAACACCAATATCTAATAATTCACTTGTATCCATAATGGTGAACACATGAAGGATTGTACCACCCTTCTTGCAGTCTAGAACTATTATGAAAATAATAGTGGGCAGAAGAAGGGTCAGCTAACCCTTCATTCATTTATCTCGAGCCTCATTCAAAATGGGGTGTTAGTTAATGAAATTCAACTTCAAATGACCGTCATATTATGCAGACACCGATTCATTTGATAATTTTTTATATTTTTTACTACTTCAATTGACCATCATAATTATCATATTGGAATACCGCAAAAACCAATTTCAAAAGTGGCAATATCAAAAGAAAAAGTATGGTTTTGGAACCTGGATTTGGAAATTTTTGAAACGGATTTGCTAGTAAAATCCACACAGTAGGTAATTTTCGAAGATAAAAAATAATAAAAGGAAACATAAACAAAATCAACATATTTATTAATTTCGTCGGCTTAATTCTGGGCCGTAAGATTAAGACAAGTCGACGACTGAGATCTAATCTAGGGAATGTGGAAGACGAGTCGTGGGGGTTTAAGTGGTTTGAAATATATACAACGTTCCCGCAATCCGCAATTGCGGGTTGCGGGACTACAATTCGAAATAAAAACATACCAAATTTTCTGCAATCCGCAATCCAAATTGCGGGTTGCGGAAACGCAGGTCGCAAATCCATTACTCAAAAAGTTCCCGCAATACGCAATCATGTATAACTATATAGCCACTTCAACAAGCTATAGCATGATATGATGGTGCATGCATTTTTCTGAAACCATGAATTATTGTGGGCATTCTCTCAGAGTAGTTTTGACTACTTTTTCCATACTTTGTCAATTTACAAAGTTTCACAAACTTGCCATACTTTTCTAGAATGATGTCACATTGCAACACTGACTTAATGATAACAATAGAACACCATCATGTGTCTTTCGATGCCATGTCATCACTTCCTATGGCGTCATTTCTCTCTTTGAGGCTCACACGTGTGAGATTTCCACCTTCAAAAATAGAGATCAATGTTAAGTTTAAACCAAATAGACTAGCAAGATCACTGAAAGAAACATAATCACAAGATAGACACAAAATATACCCTGGGAAACCCTAATGGGGTAGAAAACCCAGCAAAGCTTTCCTCAATAAGATGATCAACCAAAATACAAGATGTGTTCCCTCCTTCTTTATCTCCTTAGCAGATCCCAGACAAGTGCGCTACTTTTCTCAAGTGAGTGAGTGTGTCTAATGAGGATTTCACCTCCTCTATTTATACTAACTCCTCACTGACTAAAATACCTAATGGGGCCGACCCCCACATGGTGGGTCTAATAACCCTAGCTACCACAAACCCTCGGAGGAATAAACATCTCTGGATACATAATATGGTTGCCTCGGAGGGATGAAACATCTCCGGAATAATAATGTACAAATATAATATTCTTAGAAGTTACAATATTCAACACTCCCCCTTAATGAGAAGGATATTATAACAACATCTGTAGGAGTGAGGAGTCATCTGCTACATCATACATGATACATCTATAAATCATCGAAAGCTTTCTTCAATTCATCATCATCAGTAACTCAACTAGTTACTGGAACATCATCATCGTCAGAGTCGATATCACTCGATCATCAACATCGTCATCATACGATCATCAGCATCATCATCACACGATCATCAGCATCGTCATCACATGATCGTCAGCGTCGTCATCACACGATCATCAGCATCGTCATCACACGATCATCAGCATCATCATCACACGATAATCAGCATCTTCATCACACGATCATCAACATCATCATCAGCATCGTCATCACACGATCATCAGCATCGTCATCAGACGATCATCAGCATCGTCATCCCATGATCATATTACAGGATGATCAATCCTGCTCTCTTTAGGACATAGGTCCATGGATGATGCAATCCTTTCATGTACCTTTTGAACCGAAGTCCAAGGACAATTCAGTCCTATCATGTTCCTTTTGAACCGAAGTCCAGGGACGATCTAGTCCTATCATGTACCTTTTGAACCGAAGTCTAGGGTCGATCCAGTCCTATCATGTACCTTTTGAACCGAAGTCCAGGGACGATCCAGTCCTATCATTCAATTCTCGGAGACCTCATGTCTACAGCTCAATTCACAGGACCAAAGTCTAAGGACGATCCAATCCCCTTACCTATTCATTCAGGATTTTATTCTCGGAGACATCATGTCTACGGCTCAATTCACAGGACCAAAGTCCGAGGACGATCCAATCCCCTTACTTGTTCATTCAGGATTTTATTCTCGGAGACATCATGTCTACGGCTCAATTCACAGGACCAAATTCCGAGGACGATCCAATCCCCTTACCTGTTCATTCAGGATTTTATTCTCGGAGACATCATGTCTACGACTCAATTCACAGGACCAAAGTCTGAGGACGATCCAATCCCCTTACCTGTTCATTCAGGATTTTATTCTCGTAGACCTCATGTCTACGGCTCAATTCACAGGACCAAAGTCCGAGGACAATCCAATCCCCTTACCTGTTCATTCAGGATTTTATTGTCGGAGACATCATGTCTACGGCTCAATTCACAGGACCAAAGTCCAAGGACGATCCAATCCCCTTACTTGTTCATTCAGGATTTTATTCTCGGAGACATCATGTCTACGGCTCAATTCACAGGACCAAAGTCCGAGGACGATCCAATCCCCTTACCTGTTCATTCAGGATTTTATTCTCGGAGACATCATGTCTACGACTCGATTCACAGGACCAAAGTCCGAGGACAATCCAATCCCCTTACCTGTTCATTCAGAATTTTATTCTTGGAGACATCATGTCTACGGCTCACTTTAGGACTACAGTCCACGGATGATACAATCCTCTTACTCTCAGAGACATCTGTCTGTGGACCACTTTAGGACTAAAGTCCACGGATGATACAATCCTCTTACTCTCGTAGACATCTGTCTGCGGATCACTTTAGGACCAAATTCCACGGATGATACAATCCTCTCATCAATATGGGTACTAGTATCTTCATCCATACAAGTACAAAGATACTCATCAAAACATGTATCAATACATCAAGGCATCATGTATCCTCATCATCAAAACATGTATCCTTACCAATAGAATCAATACATATATCATCACAACATGTATCCTCACTAATACATCTATCATCAAAGGCATGTATCCTCACTAATACATCTATCATCAAAGGCATGTATCATCTAATACATCTATCATTAAAAGCATGTATTTTCACTAATACATCTATCATCAAAAGCATGTATTCTCACTAATACATCTATCATCAAAGGCATGTATTCTCACTAATACATCTATCATCAAAGGCATGTATTCTCACTAATACATCTATCATCAAAAGCATGCATTCTCACTAATACATCTATCATCAAAAGCATGTATTCTCACTAATACATCTATCATCAAAAATAAAAAGTATAAGAGTCCTAAATCTAAATATTTTTAAGTATCCAAGTGTAGTAGACAAGTATCCTCACCAACGATCTTGTTGTCTATGAGACAAACTCATCATCAATGATTATACTACTCCCCCTTTCGAGGAAGGTCCTTTTGAACTAGACCGATCTTGTCTCGGAAGTAATCAAATTTTACTCGAGACAGTGGTTTGGTTAAGATATCAGCAATTTGATCCTCAGTGCTCACATACTTGAGCTTGATAGCTCCTTTCTGCACCATGTCTCTTATATAGAAGTATCGGATCTCTATGTGTTTTGACTTATCATGGAATACAGGATTCTCTGTCATTTTGATAAAACTTTGATTATCACACATGATCACAGTGGGGTCCATCTCTAAGTCAAATACACCAGATAAAAGTTTCCGAAGCCGTACTGCTTCACAGCTGGCAGAGCAGGTAGCTATGTATTCTGCTTCAGCAGTACTGAGTGCCACACTAGACTGTTTCTTGCTGAACCATGAGATCATGGCAGATCCAAGGCCATAACATCCACCTGATGTACTCTTTATGTCTGAGATACTTCCTGCCCAATCAGAGTCTGAGTAACCATGCAATCTGAGTTCATGATTTCCAAGATAATATAGACCAAAATCTAAAGTACCCTTTAGATACCTCATTACATGTTTTGCAGCTATCAAGTGAACCTTTCTAGGTTCTACTAGATACTGACTTAGGGTATTTACAACAAAGCATATATCTGGCCTAGTATTTGTTAGATACATTAATGACCCGATAATTTGTCTATATAGAGTTATGTCCACTAATTCTGATGAATCATTAACTAATAACTTCAGGTTGGAGTCCATGGGAGTGGCCATGGCTTTACACTCCAACATATCAAATCTTTTGAAAACCTCTACAGTATACTTACCTTGCTTTAGAAAGATTCCTTTTGGTTCTTGCCGTATTTCTAGAACTAAGAAGTTGTCAGAACCCGAAATTTCTGAAAAATTTAAATTTTTTATTATAACAATAAATGTTAGTTAATAGCATTCCTGGTCCTGTTTAATTTCAGTAACTAAACATAAATTTGTTTAAAAGATTTTGTCTTACTACAATTGTGATTTCTGTGATTTTAAATGTTGACTGTTTTTGTTTCAAACTACAAAGGGAGAGCTAGCCATAGCTGACTGGCTTACTTAGCTTATGAGCTAATGCATAATTTGTCTTTCGCTCGCAGGTACACCGGTGTAGTATGGATCATCGTAATTTAATTTTCTTTTGTAAGTATCAAAACTTCTTTTTCCTGCATTGTATAAACTTAAAGAAGATCTATTTACTATTACTGGTTGTCGTGTAAGACAGTAAAGTTCTTTTCATGAAAATTGATACTTGAATTAAGATTGATAGTCTGCCTCGACATGATATCTCTTAACCGGGACAGTATCATCAGGTTTTGTGATGAATTACAAATCTTCCCGTCGTATCCATTGCGATATGATAATGACCCTATGTTAATGATGTAACTATCACTGTAACAAATTGTTTGTATCATGTTTACTGTCTGCATATAGTGACGTTTGCGTTATGTGATATATATTGTCAGCTATTACCGGTGATTACTGCTGTGTTCACGTGTTATTAGCATGAGTTGGAGTTGTGACGTCTCTAGTGATGTTCCATTATATTCATCTATGTTTCAAGGTACAACGTCCACTTAGTATTATTGTTTAACTTATGTAATCTAACTATGTCTTGGTTTTAATCTATGTTCATGGTATGGACCTGTAGATGAGTTTATAGTATGACAATAAATATTGTTATTCTCATTGTTGATTGTTCACCATAGTATTGGGAGATTTATGGTAATTAGAACTTATATAAAATATTGTATCCAATTATATAGTTATGGTAACATTTCGAGGTCCTAAGTGACATGAAGTTTTTCATTTGAAAGTTGACTACATCATTGTTTAAATGATTGTAGGTCAAAACATAATGGGCTCTTTACATTATCGATGGCTTGGTTTTTAATATATATATAATACAATGATTATCAATCATAGTGCTTCTCCATACGTTGAACAAGGTTTATATTCATGCAATGATTTGGAATCGGTGATCAATTAATCGAGCTGCAACTGAACTATAGAGACTCGACCCATATGAAATTGATAAATTAACTGGCTACGTGTTTGATTCTCCTCCCTGCGTTGGTTTATATATAAGCCAATATTGAAACCCTACCTGGTCATTGTCTTGGCCTTCGGGCTCGGGTTGTTCTAAGGGAGAAACCCTCCATGTCTGAACTCGGAGCTGGGCACTGTAAAATGCTATTGTTTAGGTTCCGGTCACGTTGTTTTATTTCTCTGGTAGCATAGAAGTCCTTGGCTCTGCTATTTGCGTCTACTACAGTTTCTTTGTATCTTGGTCTCGTTGTTATCACCATTTTCAGTCACCTGCTACTTACAGCTTTCCACTGTCGCTGGTGTGAGTATGAGGCAGGGTTTCGCTGTTGTTTTTATCCATGAGGTGGTTGTGCATTTGGGTTTGGGAGTGTGCTTCTCGACTGGTTCATTCACAGCTTAAGGGTTTTGTTTAAATTTGTTGCCTGTCGTGGCTGTCAATAGAGGGGTACTGGAAGTCTCTCTTACTCATCCAACTGACGAATGTAATGGGGTTTCGTTACTTGTTTCCACTGGTGGCTACCAGGTTGTCCACGGCTCGCATTCCTCCATGGCTCAGGTAAGATAATATCCATATTTTCACAGTTTCGGTTTTGCAAAAGAATGTTTAGATTTACAATAGTATTAACAACTCTCGGCATTGATAATGTGGTTAACATCTCTCGACATTTGATAATATGCAGGTCATGCTGTTCTGAAGGTGCACAGGGCTTCATCTCCAGCGCTGGCTCCTCCGGGTAAGCCTGGTTATCCACAGCTGTCTCTCCCTTTGTTGGTTTTGTTGCGTTAGGGTTAAGTCTTGGAGGGACCTTCTGTGTAACGGGTTGTTATGGTACTTGTGACATGGATACAGTCACATGTATAAATTGTTTTATTTATAAAAGGGTTTGATACCTGGCATGTCTATGGAGAACCATCTACGGCTCAGATTGTATGAGGCCAGGGTTGTTATTGTCATTGTATTTTCTATATGTAGGGTTTTACCCACGCTGTAAAGCTAGTAGTTACTGTGATATCGGGCCTTTCATGTGGCCGTGTATCATTCTGTGTTTTTGTTAAATGAATAGAGTGTTTAAATTATATAAGGACTGTTTTGCGTTCTCAGATACTTGCAAGTATGATAATTCTGCTGTAGGTGAATCCATGTATCTGTCTCTCTGCGTTTTCTTGGATTTCGAGTGTTTAATAAAAGAATGTTGATGGTTTTCTACCATTCTGTAATGGTTAATTAAAACCCTGGCGAGTTGGGGTTCTGTTCCTGGTTTCTAACATATATATGAAAATTGTTTGAGTTCGGTGGTGACTGGAACGAGTTGTGAAATTTTGATGTTTTTGTTTTTATATCAAATGTAACTGTGGATAAAAATATATATATATATATATATAGATTATGTATAAAACCTACTGTAGGTTCGACTTGTTATAGAAGGCATTTCTATTCTCTTGTTTCAACCTGTCGACTTAATGTAGTATGGCCACGGCCGTAATAGGTTTATTATCCACTAATAACTATGAGGGTTTGTAACAGCCAACAATGGCTAAGCTCGTTGATGGTTTTTCTGCATTTAAAAATGTTTGACTATAGATATGATAACCTACGACAGAGCTGTGTATTTCATGTAATACAAGCTCGATAATGAACAGTGATTCTATGCTTATGATTTGGACAAAGAAACAATAAAGTCTCTGTGTACTAAGATTTGGCTTCGAGCCAGTCAAGATGTTTGTCTTGTATTAAAATAACTCTGTTAATCTGTGTTGTGACAACATGTCTATAAATACTATATTGTTAGGTTTAAAAGACAAAACAATTTACAGTTTATGTGTTTGCATTTTGACTATGATTTTTATTGAATGAGATTGTATGGGAAATTTTTAAACAATGAAACATTGTTGCAACCACATCTTTGGATAATCGATAACAGTCAATTATGTTCTGAGTGTAGATAAATAAAATGATATAAATTTTGTTCTCCTTTAGCTCGAATACAGAGACTAACCTATATCTATAATTGACAGAAATATGAAACAGATATATATATATGGTATATTGCTCTAGTAGAAACTATTCCTGTACATTTCTCTATTGGGAAAACATTTCACAGTAATTCTAGGATTTATCTATGTGTTTGTCTTATGATTGTTTTAATGAGTGTATTTTCTGAAATAACTATTATATAGTATTCTATATCTATTATTTAACTATTAATAAAGATTCTAGAAATAAATAACCATGATATTTGATTACTGTAATAGTAACGAATATATTCTGCATAGAATAATTACTCTATTTAAGTGATAATAGGAAAAATTCTAAGACATACGAGTTCTGCAAATTCTATCAAAAGACAATTACAGAAAATAAACTGATTCTACTGAAAATAAATACTGTTTAAAACACAGTTGAGATAGTCCATTCTACATTTACGTTTATTAGATAACTAACAGGAAGAGTGGCAGAACCTGTATCTCTGGTAGACAATAACAGCAATGGGAGGCTGTTCCTCCCTACCAATTCCTGGAGAGTGCCCAGACAGCACTTCTCAGGACCCCCGAGCTTGCTCTGGTCTAACTGGCTGGAACTAAGTACAGCCAACAATTCCCTCAGCCAAAACAGCTATACTGGAACCAAGTTACTGCAACTTCCTGACTCAAAACACTTCCTTACTGTTTTCCCACTACCTCAATGGGACTCCTGAATAGCATTCACCTGAATGTATTCTCCCTCTAGAACAAATGCTGAACCCCCAGCTCAGTTCATTGAGTAGTATTTAAAAGATTGCCTAGGTCTTAGTTGGGTTAACTGTCATTAATGAGCCACCTGCTCAGATTCCACTTTCTTGGGGAATCATGACCCCAAAATATAGGGAAGTTGCCACCTGCAACTCAGGAAGTGTTTGAGGATGCTGCCACTTGTCTTTTGTCCTTCCACCTAATTCCATCCACCAGTTAGACCAGTAACCTCTTTTAACAGCTCTCCCATGCTGTTGTCTCCATAATTTATTTATTAATAATAATTATTCAGAATTTACATTCCATTTCTGGAGACTCTGCTGAGTCATCCATTCCTACTTAGCATTAAATTTAACATAATGTCTCAGGAATATTAATAAAATAATTACATTATTTTAATAAAATTGGGGTATGTGACATACACACCCCCTTAAAATGTAACATCGTCCTCGATGTTACTTATTCTTCTTCTTCAGCCACCTGCTGGATTAGTTGGGGATATGCTTCCCGCATCTTACTTTCCAGCTCCCAGGTAGCTTCTTCAGGACTAAGGTGCTTCCATTGCACCTTCACTTGTCCAATTATGCGGTTCCGTAGAGTAATTTCCCTCCTCGCGAGGATACAATCCGGTTCCACCAGAACTTCCCCTTCTGGTTCTACCTGTACAATGTTACAATCAATAACATGAGTAGCATCATGAACAAACTTTTTCAAAACAGAGATATGAAAAACATTGTGTACTTTTAAATTTGGTGGTAATGCTAACTGATAAGCAACTTGACCGATTCTAGATAAAATTTCAAATGGACCACAGTAACGTGGTGCTAATTTTGCACAACTTTCTAATCTTAGGGAGCTCTTCTTTGGCCTTACCTTGATGAAAACATGTTCACCTACCTGGAACTCTTTAGGAGTTCTTTTCAAATCTGCTTGACTCTTTTGCCGATCCTGGGCAATCTTCAAGTTCTCCTGCACTTGTTTCACAATCTGTTCCATTTCTTTCAATAAATCAGGTCCTAACACTAATATATCTACTGGATTACTCCAAGAGATAGGAGTGTTGCATTTTCGTCTATACAAAATCTCAAAAGGACTAAACTTAGCTGATGATTGATAGCTGTTATTGTATGCAAATTCGGCTAAGTGTAAATAATCCTCCCACTTACCTGGTTGATCTTTAACATACATCCTTAACAGATCTTCTAATACTTGATTAACTCTTTCAGTTTGTCCGTCAGTCTGAGGATGGAAAGAGGTGCTGAAATTCAAAGTGGTGTTTAATCCTTTAAACAAGGATCTCGAAAAATTTCCTGTGAATTTAGGATCCCTGCCTGATATAATAACTTTTGGAATACCGTGTAACCGAAAAATCTGTTTTAAAAAGATATCTGCTATGTTTGCAGCCTTGTATGTGGTTTTAACAGGAATAAAGTGTGCTGATTTACTTAATTTGTCTACCACTACCATAATTGAATCATTCTGATGTTGATTTTTGGGTAAACCCGTAATGAAATCCAGGCTGATTATTTCCCATTTCCAGCTAGGAATAGGTAAAGGTTGCAGCAATCCAGCTGGATGTTGGTGTTCTGTTTTTACTTGTTGGCAGTCCAAACACCTAGCTAAATACTCAGCTGTTTCAGATTTCATGTTAGGCCAAAAATATTCTTTTCTCAACATGGTGACGGTCTTTTGATAGCCTGGATGCCCAGAGTAAGGGGTTTTATGAATTTCGTCTAAAATTAACAGCTTAACTTTAGGTGCATTAGGAATATACAGCCTATCTTTAAACAATAAAAATCCGTTTTCATTTAAACTATACCCTTTTATCAAACTTTCTGTGGGTTGTTCTTTGGCTGCAGTTTGTAAATGCTGATAATTTTCGTCTAATTTTATCCCTTCAGCCAGCTGTTCATTTAAGTCAGAGGTGTAAGTGCTGCTAGCTGATATAAAATTTAGCTTTGCATTTCTGCTCAAGGCATCAGCCACCTTATTTTCCTTCCCTTTTATGTGTTGGATTTCAAAGTCGTATTCACTTAGGAATGCCAACCACCTGGCTTGTCTTGCATTTAAATTAGGCTGATCTAAAAGGTATTTCAGACCTTTGTTATCTGTTAGTAAAGTGAATTTTCTGCCTATTAGGTGGTGTCGCCACATCTTTAAAGCATGAATTACAGCAGCTAATTCTAGGTCATAAGTGGCATAATTCTTTTCATGGATTTTCAGCTTCCTAGATTCGTAAGCAATGACATGTCCTTCTTGAGTCAGCACTCCGCCTAAACCATCATTACAAGCGTCGGTGCAAACTACGAAATCTTTATTTGGGTCCGCTATTCTAAGAATAGGTGCAGTTGTCAATAAGGTCTTAAGTTTCTTGAAACTTTCTTCACACTTCGCATTCCAATCAAACTTCTTGCCTTTCTTTTGCAAAGAAGTGATTGGGTTGGCTATTTTTGAAAAGCCTTCAATAAACCTCCGGTAGTAACCGGTAATCCCCATGAAAGATCTAACGTCCGTCACATCTTTAGGTACTGGCCATTCTTCAATCGCCCGAATCTTTTCAGGATCCACTGAAATCCCTTCCTTAGTGACTAAATGTCCTAAGTACTGGATTTCGTCTTTGAAGAAGTCACACTTACTGAATTTCGCAAAGAGCTGTTGTTCTCTCAGTTCTTGTAAGACTATTCATAAGTGTTCTTTATGCTCCTCCTCACTCTTAGAATAGACTAAAATGTCGTCGATGAATACGACAACAAATTTATCCAAGTACTTATGCATTATGTTGTTCATTAAGCACATAAAAACAGCTGGGGCATTAGTAAGCCCAAATGGCATTACGACAAATTCGTAATGTCCGTACCTTGTTCTAAAAGCTGTTTTGAAAATGTCTTCTTCTTTAATTCTTACCTGATGATAACCCGATCTCAGATCGATCTTGGAGAATACCGTAGCTCCACATAGCTGATCAAAAAGATCATCAATACGAGGTAACGGATACCTGTTTTTGATTGTCATCTTGTTTAGTTGACGATAATCTATGCAAAGTCGCATAGTTCCGTCCTTCTTTTTAACGAAAATCACTGGTGCTCCCCAAGGGGATACACTGGGTCGAATATAGTTCTTATCTATTAACTCCTTTAACTGAGTTTTCAACTCGTTAAGCTCCAAGATATTCATACGATACGGGGCTTTTGAACTGGGAACAGCACCTGGTACCAGCTCAATTGTAAAGTCTAGCTCCCTCTTGGGAGGCAATTCTGGGATTTCCTCAGGAAAAACGTCAATAAATTCATTGACTACAGGGATGTTCTCTACTGTTTTCTGGTTGCTTTCAGACTTATCTGTCTCATCTGTAATAGTTACAGCATAGGTCTTGCACCCTTTTCTGACTGCTCTTTTAAGTTGTAAGGCAGAAATCTGCCTAACTACTGTTTTCCTAGGGATACCCCTGACAGTTACAGGCTGTCCACTACTGTTTACACACCTAAAAGTTTTGTCGAAACAGTTTAAAACGACCCTATGTTGTTCCAACCAGTCCATTCCGATAAGTATGTCATAAGAGCCAAGTGGTAAGATGTTCAGTTTAACTGTAGTTCTAAAATCGTTCATGTTTAAGATGCATTCTTTTACATAACAGTTTACTTTCCTCTTTGCCCCAGTAGCTAGTTGTACAAACCAAGAATTATCAAATCTTTCAACAGTCAAATTACATTTTTCTACCAGCTGAGGTGAAATATAACTAAGACTAGCACCTGGATCTATTAAAATAGTAACAGGGGTTTTGTTAATCATACCTCCTACTTCCACCATGGAAGTTTGGTAGTCAACCTGGCGGTTTTCCAACGCTGCATTGATTCGGGGCATAGTTCCTGCAAAATTCCCAACTGTCACTTCATCTTGCACAGTATGAATATTGTTGATTTGTTTCTTTCTGTTTGGGCAGACTGAAGCATAATGTGGCCCATTACACTCCCAGCACTTGACAGGTTCTTTTCGCTCAAAGTTTTTAGTGTAGTTTCCATGGTTATTAGGAGTCTCCTTGCTGTTTTTTGTAATTGTTGGAATGGCTGACAGCTCCGTTTTTGTTTCCCTGGAAGCTTTTACCATTGAAGTGGTTTCCGTTTTTGCCATTCTTGAAACTTTTATGAGAGACAAACTCCTTTTTCTTGTACTCCATCTGATTGTTGTTCTTTTTGGATTTCCAGCTGGCTATCCCCTCTTTCTTTTTATTCTGTTCATAACAAAAATTGGCCTTGCGCATAGCTTCTTCCAGTGTTTTGGGGTTATCATATTCAATTCTGTCCTTGATATGATAGGGCAGACAACTAAGAAACCGCTGTATTTTTGGTTTCTCTTCAACAAAATACAGTACATACCGCAACAGACTTAAGAATTTACTGTTTAAGTCCTTCATCGTCATAGATCCGAGCTTTAGTTCATAAAATTCCTTGGCCCTCTCCTCATAATACTGTTCGGACAGGAATTTCTTCTTGAAGTATCTTTTAAAGGTACTCCAATTAACTTCTCTTTCTTTAATCCCCTTGACCCTTTTCAGATCTTGCCACCATATGTCCGCCTTTCCCGAGAGGTTGTAGATGGCCATTCGTGCCTTCAGCTGATTTGAGTAGTTATAGATCTGAAAATATTTTCTCATCCCAGATAACCAAGATTCCGCCTCTTCTCCAGTTTCAGATTCTCCATTGAAAGTTGGGGGCTTTATCTTCTTAAACTCCCCGGAAATCTCTTCATAAGGCCTGTACTTTTTCCTTCGGTTATGCAACTCAGTTTCACTGCTGTCACTGCTAGTGTGATAACTGGGTTGTCCCTTTCTTTCTTCAGATGATGAACTGCTGTCGGATTTAGCTGGCTTTTTCCTTTTTGACCCCTTTTGATGACTAACTTCTTCTGAGTCAGCTCGTTTGCTCCTTCCTTCAGTCTGAAATTTTTCTATCAATAGCTGATTTAACTGCTCCTGGGTCTTTAGAATCCTTTCATTATCCTTCTTGACTGTTTCCATCTCTGTCTTTAATCCTCTTATGGTCTGCATCAGCTCAGTGGTGTGAGCAATTACTTCTTCTGTCTCAGGTTCTCTTGACATTTGTCTTGTCACTGCATTTGGAGATTCCTCCTCAGTGTATTCTCCCAGTTTTTCCATACCTGTCTGAAAAATTCAGAAAAAAAGGAAATTTTCTGTTCTGTTCATGAAACCGAAATATATGTTAGTACTTTATATATTTAAAAAATTTTCTTTTATGGTCACTGTTTTGCGGAAGTTAGTGGAGTCACATCCAAGCCTAGTGTCTGAACCATGCTCTGATACCACATGTCAGAACCCGAAATTTCTGAAAAATTTAAAATTTTTATTATAACAATAAATGTTAGTTAATAGCATTCCTGGTCCTGTTTAATTTCAGTAACTAAACATAAATTTGTTTAAAAGATTCTGTCTTACTACAATTGTGATTTCTGTGATTTTAAATGTTGACTGTTTTTGTTTCAAACTACAAAGGGAGAGCTATCCATAGCTGACTGGCTTACATAGCTTATGAGCTAATGCATAAATTGTCTTTCGCTCGCAGGTACACCGGTGTAGTATGGATCATCGTAATTTAATTTTCTTTTGTAAGTATCAAAACTTATTTTTCCTGCACTGTATAAACTTAAAGAAGATCTATTTACTATTACTGGTTTTCGTGTAAGACAGTAAAGTTCTTTCATGAAAATTGATACTTGAATTAAGATTGATAGTCTGCCTCGACATGATATCTCTTAACCGGGACAGTATCATCAGGTTTTGCGATGAATTACAAAGCTTCCCGTCGTATCCATTGCGATATGATCATGCCCCTATGTTAATGATGTAACTATCACTCTAACAAATTGTTTGTATCATGTTTACTGTCTGCATATAGTGACGTTTGCGTTATGTGATATATATTGTCAACTATTACCGGTGATTACTGCTGTGTTAACGTGTTAATAGAATGAGTTGGAGTTGTGACGTCTCTAGTGATGTTCCATTATATTCATCTATGTTTCAAGGTCCAACCTCCACTTAGTATTATTGTTTAACTTATGTAATCTAACTCTGTCTTGGTTTTAATCTATGTTCATGGTATGGACCTGTAGATGAGTTTATAGTATGACAATAAATATTGTTATTCTCATTGTTGATTGTTCACCATAGTATTGGGAGATTTATGGTAATTAGAACTTATATAAAATATTGTATCCAATCATATAGTTATGGTAACATTTCGAGGTCCTAAGTGACATGAAGTTTTTCATTTGAAAGTTGACTACATCATTGTTTAAATGATTGTAGGTCAAAACATAATGGGCTCTTTACATTATCGATGGCTTGGTTTTTAATATATATATAATACAATGATTATCAATCATAGTGCTTCTCCATACGTTGAACAAGGTTTATATTCATGCAATGATTTGGAATCGGTGATCAATTAATCGAGCTGCAACTGAACTATAGAGACTCGACCCATATGAAATTGATAAATTAACTGGCTACGTGTTTGATTCTCCTCCCTGCGTTGGTTGATATATAAGCCAATATTGAAACCCTACCTGGTCATTGTCTTTGCCTTCGGGCTCGGGTTGTTCTAAGGGAGAAACCCTCCATGTCTGAACTCAGAGCTGAGCACTGTAAAATGCTATTGTTTAGGTTCCGGTCACGTTGTTTTATTTCTCTGGTAGCATAGAAGTCCTTGGCTCTGCTATTTGGGTCTACTACAGTTTCTTTGTATCTTGGTCTCGTTGTTATCACCATTTTCAGTCACCTGCTACTTACAGCTTTCCACTGTCGCTGGTGTGAGTATGAGGCAGGGTTTCGCTGTTGTTTTTATCCATGAGGTGGTTGTGCATTTGGGTTTTGGAGTGTGCTTCTCGACTGGTTCATTCACAGCTTAAGGGTTTTGTTTAAATTTGTTGCCTGTCGTGGCTGTCAATAGAGGGGTACTGGAAGTCTCTTTTACTCATCCAACTGACGAATGTAATGGGGTTTCGTTACTTGTTTCCACTGGTGGCTACCAGGTTGTCCACGGCTCGCATTCCTCCATGGCTCAGGTAAGATAATATCCATATTTTCACAGTTTCGGTTTTGCAAAAGAATGTTTAGATTTACAATAGTATTAACAACTCTCGGCATTGATAATGTGGTTAACATCTCTTGACATTTGATAATATGCAGGTCACGCTGTTCTGAAGGTGCACAGGGCTTCATCTCCAGCGCTGGCTCCTCCGGGTAAGCCTGGTTATCCACGGCTGTCTCTCCCTTTGTTGGTTTTGTTGCGTTAGGGTTAAGTCTTGGAGGGACCTTCTGTGTAACGGGTTGTTATGGTACTTGTGACATGGATACAGTCACATGTATAAATTGTTTTATTTATAAAAGGGTTTGATACCTGGCATGTCTATGGAGAACCATCTACGGCTCAGACTGTATGAGGCCAGGGTTGTTATTGTCATTGTATTTTCTATATGTAGGGTTTTACCCACGCTGTAAAGCTAGTAGTTACTGTGATATCGGGCCTGTCATGTGGCCGTGTATCATTCTGTGTTTTTGTTAAATGAATAGAGTGTTTAAATTATATAAGGACTATTTTGCGTTCTCAGATACTTGCAAGTATGATAATTCTGCTGTAGGTGAATCCATGTATCTGTCTCTCTGCGTTTTCTTCGATTTCGAGTGTTTAATAAAAGAATGTTGATGGTTTTCTACCATTCTGTAATGGTTAATTAAAACCCTGGCGATTTGGGGTTCTGTTCCTGGTTTCTAACATATATATGAAAATTGTTTGAGTTCGGTGGTGACTGGAACGAGTTGTGAAATTTTGATGTTTTTGTTTTTATATCGAATGTAACTGTGGATAAAAAAATATATATATATATATATAGATTATGTATAAAACCTACTGTAGGTTCGACTTGTTATAGAAGGCATTTCTATTCTCTTGTTTCAACCTGTCGACTTAATGTAGTATGGCCACGGCCGTAATAGGTTTATTATCCACTAATAACTATGAGGGTTTGTAACAGCCAACAATGGCTAAGCTCGTTGATGGTTTTTCTGCGTTTAAAAATGTTTGACTATAGATATGATAACCTACGACAGAGCTGTGTATTTCATGTAATACAAGCTCGATAATGAACAGTGATTCTATGCTTATGATTTGGACAAAGAAACAATAAAGTCTCTGTGTACTAAGATTTGGCTTCGAGCCAGTCAAGATGTTTGTCTTGTATTAAAATAACTCTGTTAATCTGTGTTGTGACAACATGTCTATAAATACTATATTGTTAGGTTTAAAAGACAAAACAATTTACAGTTTATGTGTTTGCATTTTGACTATGATTTTTATTGAATGAGATTGTATGGGAAATTTTTAAACAATGAAACATTGTTGCAACCACATCTTTGGATAATCGATAACAGTCAATTATGTTCTGAGTGTAGATAAATAAAATGATATAAATTTTGTTCTCCTTTAGCTCGAATACAGAGACTAACCTATATCTATAATTGACAGAAATATGAAACAGATATATATATATGGTATATTGCTCTAGTAGAAACTATTCATGTACATTTCTCTATTGGGAAAACATTTCACAGTAATTCTAGTATTTATCTATGTGTTTGTCTTATCATTGTTTTAATGAGTGTATTTTCTGAAATAACTATTATATAGTATTCTATATCTATTATTTAACTATTAATAAAGATTCTAGAAATAAATAACCATGATATTTGATTACTGTAATAGTAACGAATATATTCTGCATAGAATAATTACTCTATTTAAGTGATAATAGGAAAAATTCTAAGACATACGAGTTCTGCAAATTCTATCAAAAGACAATTATAGAAAATAAACTGATTCTACTGAAAATAAATACTGTTTAAAACACAGTTGAGATAGTCCATTCTACATTTATGTTTATTAGATAACTAACAGGAAGAGTGGCAGAACCTGTATCTCTGGTAGACAATAACAGCAATGGGAGGTTGTTCCTCCCTACCAATTCCTGGAGAGTGCCCATACAGCACTTCTCAGGACCCCCGAGCTTGCTCTGGTCTAACTGGCTGGAACTAAGTATAGCCAACAATTCCCTCAGCCAAAACAGCTATACTGGAACCAAGTTACTGCAACTTCCTGACTCAAAACACTTCCTTACTGTTTTCCCACTACCTCAATGGGACTCCTGAATAGCATTCACCTGAATGTATTCTCCCTCTAGAACAAATGCTGAACCCCCAGCTCAGTTCATTGAGTAGTATTTAAAAGATTGCCTAGGTCTTAGTTGGGTTAACTGTCATTAATGAGCCACCTGCTCAGATTCCACTTTCTTGGGGAATCATGACCCCAAAATATAGGGAAGTTGCCACCTGCAACTCAGGAAGTGTTTGAGGATGCTGCCACTTGTCTTTTGTCCTTCCACCTAATTCCATCCACCAGTTAGACCAGTAACCTCTTTTAACAGCTCTCCCATGCTGTTGTCTCCATAATTTATTTATTAATAATAATTATTCAGAATTTACATTCCATTTCTGGAGACTCTGCTGAGTCATCCATTCCTACTTAGCATTAAATTTAACATAATGTCTCAGGAATATTAATAAAATAATTACATTATTTTAATAAAATTGGGGTATGTGACAGAAGTAGTGCATTAATTTGAGATCTTTCATCTCGAATTCTGAAGAAAGCTTATTCTTTCTTTCAATAATTTGTTTCTCATTTCCGGTTAGAAATAAATCATCTACATATAACAACAATATAACTGGTTCATCATCCATCACTTTGAGGTAAAGATTGGGGTCAACTTTGCTCTTGGTAAAGCCCATGCTTGTTAAGAAATTGTCAATCCTTCCATACCAAGCTCTGGGAGCTTGCTTCAAGCCATATATTTCCTTTTCCAGTTTGCATACATGAGTCCTTCCGTCTTTAACCTCAAACCCTTGTGGTTGTTCTATGTATACTTCTTCTTCAATTACACCATTCAGAAAAGCTGTCTTAACATCCATTTGGTGTAATTTCCACTTCATCATGGATGCAAGTGCCATGATAGTTCTAATTGAAGTATACCTAGCAACTGGTGCAAATGTTTCTTCATAGTCGATTCCCTCCTTCTGAGAGAATCCTCTGGCTACAAATCTTGCCTTGTATTCAATGCTACCATCTGCAGCATGTTTTATCTTGAAGATCCATTTGGAAGAAACCACACTTTTATCTTTTGGTTTGGGAACTATATCTCAAACATCATTTTTCATTATTGACTGATATTCTTCTGTCATTGCTTCTACCCATTCTTTCTTCTGAGCTGCCTCTTCATAGGTAGTAGGTAGTTGATCCACAAGATCACACATCAAGGCCATATAGTTGGACACTAGCTTTGGTTTCTTTCTTTCTCTGGTGGAGCCTTCAGGAGCTCCATATCTTTTGGCCCCTTGAATAATATCTCTAGCCCATGCTGGTCTTCTTTTCTTAGATAAGTCTGTAATAGGAGGTTCTTGTGGTTCCAACATGTCATGATCCTCTAGTGAATCATCTTCAGGGATGGGCACAGCCTCTGTGATTCTGGGAGATGTATCTTCTTCATAGATTTCTTCAAGTTGGCATTTTCTAGATTTCTTGAGAGCTTCTTCTTCATCAAATGTTACATCTCTACTTATTTCTATGTGATGAAAACCTGGAATGTAAATTTTGAAGGCTTTGGATGATTCACAATATCTAACAAATATTCCCTTCTTACCAGAAGGATCCAACTTGGTTCTCTTTTCTTTTGGAATGTGGATGTACACAGGACACCCAAATATTTTAAGATGACTTACCTCAGGCTTCTTTCCTGTAAACACTTCTTCTGGAGTTCTGAAGTCAAGAGCACTATGAGATAATCTATTTTGCACATATACTGTTGTCCTGGCTGCTTCAACCCATAGATACATGGGAAGATCTTGGTCATGTATCATAGTCTTCACAGCTTCCATGATAGTTCTATTTTTCCTTTCAGCCACCCCATTTTGTTGGGGATTATAGGGAGTGGTTAGTTCCCTTTTAATTCCAGCTTCTTTACAAAAGTCTTCAAAGTCCTTTGAGGTATATTCTCCACCATTATCTGTTCTGAGAATTTTGATTCTCTTCTCTGAGAGATTTTCTATTAGAACCTTGAACTCTTTGAATTTTCCAAAGACTTCATTCTTACCTTTTAGGAAGAATATCCAAGTTTTCCTTGAATAGTCATCAATGAATGAAAGATAGTATTCAAACCCACTTAGAGAAGTGGTGGGAATTGGTCCACATACATCTGAGTGTATTAGATCCAAAGTGTTCTTAGTCTTTGTTTCACTCTTTGGAAAGGGGTTCTTGACATTCTTCCCTTTCTTACATCCTTTACATGAGCCATCATGTTCAGCTTTCAAATCTGGTAATCCTATGACCACCTTGCTTACATAGGGTAAAGCTTTATAGTTAATGTGAGCTAATCTTCTATGCCATAGCTCACTGGGGCTAGAGATATCATGAGCAAGGGCAGCTTCTAGATGACCCTTGAGCTTATAGAGACCTCCTTCTTCTTCACCAATGACAACTGCATATTTAATTGACTTTCCTTTGGACCACATGAGTACTTGTCCATCTATGAAAGCCACTCTAAAACCTTTCTTATCTAGTGCTGAGATAGAGAGAAGGTTCTTCTTTAAACCTGGTACATATAAAAAAAATTTCATCTTCAATGGTGTTCCTGAATCTAGCTTGTAACTTGCTTCACCAATTCCTTTGATGGGATATTGGTAGTCATCTCCTAGAGATACATTTTGTGTAGAAGACTTTTCTTCAAGATTTGACAAAGTCTTTCTTTGACCTGTCATGTGCTTAGAAGCACCACTATTAATGAGCCATGTATCTTCTCTAGGAGATACAGATCCAGAGAGTGTAGAAAATAGGACATATTCTTATGGATCTTCTTTCTTCATTGTAGATCTTCTCTTTTGAGGTCTTACCTCCACCTCTTCTTCTTCTTCTTCTTCTTCTTCTTCACTTTCATCTTCTGCCATATGTGCATGGTGTCTTTTGTGGACAAACTTCTTCTTTTGTGAAGGACAAAATCTGGAGATATGTCCAATTTTATGGCAACTGTAGCATTGGACTGTGGAAAGATCTCTTACTGGATTGGGTCCTTTTCTCTTTTTAGATCTAGAGAAGTGTTGAGATCCTTTGTGGTCAACTTTCTTGAAGTGACCCATTCTTCTTCTTTTGGTGTGGGTGGCCAAAGATTGGTCATCTTCTTTGAGAAGAGCTTCTCTGTTGGCTACCCTACCTTCTTCTTGAACACAATCCTCCCATACTATATCAAACTTCATGCTTTCTTTTCTGGCACACATGGTTTGTATGAATGATTCCCAAGATCTAGTGAGACCATTGAGAGTAGTCATCACAAGTTCATCTTCATCAAGAGTATCACCAATGGCATCTAGTTGTTCCTTGATTAGTGAGACCCTTGAGAAGTAGTCTTGAATGGATTCTCCTTTGTGCATCTTGGTACTCTTCAACTGAGTCCTTAAGTTCATCTTCCTATTGATTTTCTTTCCTTCATACATTCTTCCTAGGGCATCATACATTTCCTTTGGGGTCTTCTTGGTGACTACTTGGGGAGTCAAGTGGTCTTTAATAGAATCAACTATGATTCTATTTGCCCTAATCAAATCCTTCCTATGCTTCTCTTTGGCTTCATCTCCTTCTGGTTCTGCAACTTCATCCTTGATATAATGAGCAAGATCATTCTCTTCAAGAATGAGACCAATTATGTATTTCCATGCCCGGAAATTCTCTAAACCTTCTAGCTTGTCTTCAATCTTAGTGTTTAGAGCCATCTTCTCTTGGGGGAGTCCAAGAGACAGAGTAGTACTTACCTGGAAATATTACCTTTTTACTTTTCCGGATCCTGGGACAGAATTTCTGGTTTATCGCACTTTTGGTAGAATTAGGGTTTGACTTTCCCGGAGTTCTACCCAACCAAAAAGTTCGATCTAGGGCTCAAAGGAATGGTCTTGAGAAGGGCTATCCAGCCATGTAATCAGAATTCAACAATACCAACTTTTTGCTGAAACCAATTTCTGGTTTGTCGCACTTTTGGTAGAATTAGGGTTTGACTTTCCCGGAGTTCTACCCAGCCAAAAAGTTATATCTAGGGCTCAAAAGATTGGTCTTGAGAAGGGATATCCATCCATGTAATCAGAATTCAACAATACCAACTTTTTTCTGAAACCCTAAACTTCACCGGAGAGAGAGAGAGAGATTCTTACCTTGTGAAATATGTCCTATTGAGTCTAGCTCTAATACCATGTTAAGTTTAAACCAAATAGACTAGCAAGATCACTGAAAGAAACATAATCACAAGATAGACACAGAATATACCCTGGGAAACCCTCATGGGGTAGAAAACCCAGCAAAGATTTCCTCAATAAGATGATCAACCAAAATACAAGATGTGCTCCCTCCTTCTTTATCTCCTTAGCAGATCTCCCAGACAAGTGCGCTACTTTTATCAAGTGAGTGAGTGTGTCTAATGAGGAGTTCACCTCCTCTATTTATACTAACTCCTCACTGAATAAAATACCTAATGGGGCCGACCTCTCCTGGAGAAGTCTAATAACCCCTAAAGTATAAGATCAGGGCCGACCCCCACATGGTTGGTCTAATAACCCTAGCTACCACAAACCCTCGAAGGAATAAACATCTCCGGATACATAATATGGTTTCCTCGGAGGGATGAAACATCTCCGGAATAATAATGTACAGATATAATATTCTTAGAAGTTACAATATTCAACAATCAATTCATGTGTAACCATAAGGGTCAAGACTGGATAAATATAAATCACAAGAAGGGTCATCCGACCCTTTTGGCAGTCTAGAACTAGTATGAAAATAATATTGGGCAGAAGAAGGGTCGGCCGCCCCTTCATTTATGAGGGAATTGTGCAAATATTCAACCTATGAAGTATAGGCTGCCAATTCATGTATATCCTGAATGTCGAAGACTACAAAAATACTAAGCACAAGAAGGGTTGGCCGACCCTTCATTTAAAAGAGAAATGAAGAACAATTAATCTACGAAGGTTTGGACAACATTTCCCCACTACCGATTTCCGCATTATGTGGCAGGGATCGGGACATTGCCTATGTTATAACATGTAAACAATATTTATCCTGACTGCCAACAAGAAGGATCGGCTGCCCCTTCTTTTAGTAGATAATTGTGAACACCAATATCCGACAATTCACCTGTATCCAGAATGGTGAACACAAGAAGGATCAAACCACCCTTCTTGCAGTCTAGAACTATAATGAAAATAATAATGGGCAGAAGAAGGGTCGGCCACCCTTTCATTCATTTAGCTCGAGCCTCATTCAAAAATGGGGTGTTGGTTAATGACATTCAACTTCAAATGACCATCATATTATACAGACAAAAATATCAAAAGAAAAATTATGGTTTTGGAACCTGGATTTTGGCACTTTTGGAAACGGATTTGGCAATTTCGGAACCGGTCTGGTCACTTTTGGAAATGGATTTTGCACTTTTGGAACCGGTTTTTGGCTATTTAGGGACCATTTTGTCACTTTTTGAACCTTGATTTGGCACTTTCGGAATCAGTTTTGGCAATTTTGGAATTGGTTTTGGCACTTTCGAAACCGGTTTTAGCACTTTTGGAACCTGGATTTGGCAGTTTTGGAACCACATTTTGCTTGATTTTGGAGTTTAGAAAGGTGATTTTAGCCCCGTCTTCAAAGTGACTTGGACTAGAATAAGTCCAAGTTTAATGAAATTGGTGTTTCTTCTTTAATTTAATCTATTGTTATAAACTAGCTTCCTCTCTACGTTTGAAGTGTTTCCAAACCCCTTTCATTTCAACACTTCACTTTCCAGGGATACTATTGAATAGTTACATAGATATTAAATCATATATCTTACTGCTATTACAGTCTGGATTTATTAAGTACAAAGAAGGACCAGATTTATTAAGGCGTAAATTTTTTTATCATAATTTAAAAAAATTACACCTAAAACTTATTCTCTCTTTAATAAATTTAAATTTAAAATAAATCTATACTAATTTTATTTTATGTGTAGACATAATCATTTTAACTTATTTTTTATTTTTATAACATTAAATTACAGTGTTAAATTTAGTTACCAAGTCACACCAACTCCCAATACTTAGCTAGGTTGTAAGGTATCTGGCTACTTGTGGTGTAAACATGCAAAATATATACATTTGTAACTCTTAACTCTGAAACTATTCTGGCAAGTGACATAACTATTCTCTCTCTCTACATAATGATTGTTTCAGGCAGTGTCGATTCCCACTAAACAAAAGCTCTGACAGGCCATTGGAAACATTGTAAGCTTCTGTTATACTAAACAGAAGCTTCAACTTCACACACCAATCTTCCCATCAGCGCACCACGATAAGGATTTTCCACCGTCAATATTCGATAAGATCTATCTCGGTTTCCGATCGTAAGGATAGTATTCATGATCGTTTCTGGCTCTGACAACTTGTAAACTCGATAGGTTCACCTTCGACAAGTCTCGATTCAACTTCGACAATCCAACAAACTCGACAGGTTCCTCTTTGACTAGTTGCGGCTCGACTTCGACAACTCAACCCCGACAAGTTTTGGGTTCGACATGACCTCAACGGCTTCGCTGCACTTCGACAGGTGACGATGACATCTATGAGTCAATCGTCTGCTACTTCTTTATCGATATTTGAATTGAATGAATGAACTGGAATGTAGGTTATGTACGCTATATTTGAGCCGAGAGGTCGAATATTCCTTTAAATGGACTGAACCACCGATACTTTCTTTTAATAAGTTGTTCTATCAGTGATTCTTCGACTAATAGTCTGGGCTAAATCTGCATTAGTCGAAGAATGACAACATAAAATGTATTAGATTTCCCTAACTCGTAATGATAATAAAAACAAATCAATAACTCTAAATAACATCACAGCCCAAAAATAGAATTTAATGTAAGCCATGATTTAACTTTTTTGATAAATTGAACATACTCGACAGTGTAAGGCATTGCATGGATATGAAATTGCTAATATTTACAGCCCAAAAATAGAATAATGTAAGGCGCGATTTAAATTTTTTGATGAATTGAACATACTCGATGGTGTAAGGCATTGCATGGATATGAAATTGCTAAAAATATTTTATAGGTGGCTATTTCCTTATATATATATATATATATATATATATTAAATTATAAAAAACGCAACCAAATATTTATGAAGGAGGGCATGTGCAGGATGTGAGAGGACAGTTGGGAGACATTGATCCGCTTTAATCAATAATTGAATAGTTAAATCACCTTCATTCATCATCTCAAATCAGTGACAACTGTTTTGACGATCAGCAGATTCTATCAAACATTCCTTCGTGAGCTTCAACGTTGCTTCCATTTACAAGTTCCCTGCTATGAACAAAATTGAAGTTGCGTTTGCATTTGCGTTTGCATTTTTCGTCTACGACGCATCCATTATTAGGAACCAGGGCATGTGCAACATGCCATAGGGATAGTTGAGAGACATTCATAAGCTCCAATCACTAATTTAATCACCTTCATTCGTCATCTCCATTCAGTGACAACTGTTAGCGATCAAAAAGTTTTTATTATCATTACGAGTTGGGGAAATCTAATACATTTTACATTGTCATTCTTCGACTAATGCAACTTCAGCCCAGACATATAATATTTGATCGGGTAGTCGACTGGATGATAGAAAATGTCTCCATAGTTTGTCGCGGCTCGACAGGAAGCTGAAAAAAATGGTCGATGGCAATACCATATGAGCTAGCAGTCTTTGGATCGCACCAGCAAGAACCTCGTCATGCCAAAATTCCAATGGCTCCAATGGTTCCAATGGATTGTCGGAGCTTCTGTTTAGTATAATTGATCTGGCATGCTGAGAATTATCCGATCCTCCCAATAGTTTAATAAACTTTGAACATTCTATGAGTGTCAACGAACAATTTAAAATATAGCTCTCATGCGCCTTATAATTTCTGGACCTGTTGATTTTAGTCCTAGTGTCAGTCATGTTTTGATTCCTAGGTCTTTTTTCTATCTTTGTTTTCCATTAGAGTAGTATATACCTGCTTGACATTTGATAATAGGAAAACGAATGTTAGAGCAGTAAAAAATAAGTGAGCACTAAGCGACCAATGGATCCCCTTTTTAAGTGTTCGTGAAAATTCTTCATCGAAGTATGTTTAAAAGTATCTTTTAGAGTCCACATATGTCGAACTTACGACTCTCAATCACGCCCATGGATCGATCGATCAATGTTTGTGCAAACATGTGTTTTCAAAAAGTATGGTCAATATTATATTTTTTTTAGATCGACATATTTTATTGTTTTGGTTGGTTGTAAATGATTGATGTTAAAATATGGTCGGAATTTCCCTTTTGGTTGAGGTCGACATCTTATTAAAGTTGTCTTGTATTTTGGTCGATATGCAAAAAGATGGTATGCTTCTTCCAGCAACATTTGTCGCGTGCTCCAAGCCACGTATGCTCTTCAGCTTCACATACCTGTCTGCCCACAAATCCTCCAAAGATGTCAATGGCTCCATACTTGGATAATGAGCATGGACGATCGACTCTTCGAGTCTCCACCATCATTTGTATGCGTGTGGTTGATGGTTCGACAGCTACAGAATGGTCGATCAATGTCTGACTAGTCGGAGTTACTATTGACAATATTGGGTCGTAGGAGGTTGGTCGACTGGCGTTGCAATGGTCAACTAGGTGATTTGGAACCATTGACTATTTGTTATTATATGATTATGTTCATCACACAATCTGGATGCATTAATCTATGATCACAGTTCACCATATTTAATCTAGAATGCAGAGAGTTGTCCAGTCCAGCAAGCAGCGATATTGCATAAATATTGTGCATAAAGAATCAACTAATTATTCAACCTTCAACCATGATAGCTATCTATATCGTTCATATCGATACCGTTGGCCAATCTCTCGAAGAAAAAGTCGATGAATAGACTGTTTGGAAGACACTTATGCTCACTAACATCACGTGATAATCAACACTTGTTTCTTGAAGCTAAGCTCGTTTGCAAAGAACTATGTTTGAAAATGGAGGATTGTGCCAAAACAATCGGCGTCCGAGTACTTCATCCAATCAGCAGCCGACCACTTCAGTTGACCAATGCTTGTGCGTCGACCAAGCAAGAGAAATCTGACCACTGAGCAAGTCGAGTCCCTATGTTGTCGACCAAGAACAATTCAAGTCTGGCCATCACTTCAAAAGTTGTCGAGTCGACAGTATACTAAATGATTAGCCGACAAGGTGGATGACTTGTCAACTGGTGGATGGGTTTTGACTCTAATTTGCTCGAAGCAGTGGTCGGGGTGGTCGACTCCCTCTGGATGCTGTGTGGACCATATTTTTCCGCATTCGTTTAAGAAATTGCCATTGATCGCAGCAGTTAATTAAAGTTTATCATATAAAATCGAATGAACAATCACATCAATCTATCAAATTTCCTCTCTGTCGATCTGGCCAATAACATCAAGCAATCACAACGTAAATTTGGATGGTAAGCTACATTGTTTAAAAAGCCAACTATTCTAACAGATCATACTATTTTATGGCAAATTGAGTTGAGAAGGTAGATACGCTTTTCTTGGTTCCTTGAGCCATTTTAATGGAGCAATAGATTGGGTTGATATTGATGTGTGAATATGGTTTATGCTAAGATTTATTCAGCCCTCTTAGTTAATGTTATTATTGGGCCAACCATTTCGGTCGGTGCTATATATTGTTATAAAACTGGTCGATGGCTTCACCGGTCATGATATATGGTTCATATATATGTTGTGACCTTAGTCGATAATATATATAATATTTATTTACTGGTTTCAACAACTGTATGATTGATTTTTGAAGTCCCTCATCTAGGTGAAGAAAGCAGCGCACAACGATGCTGGCAAAACTAATCATATCGATTCTCTTGCTTTCTTCCAGCTGTCGGATAGCATTGGTAAGTTTATCCTTCTCTTATACATTCTCTTCAAGCACACTAAACCCTTATCTTGTTATAATTCCGATGCCAAAGTTGAACCAGTTGCTTCCTGCTCCAACCCTGCATAGTCACTTGTTATTATTTCTTGTAATTCTTCGGTTTTTTCAGCCTGGCGATTGCTCCATGATTTCTTCCATTTTTATGTGTTGGGAAACTTAAAAATATGGCTCAAGGAAGCTAACGATACATTTTCACTTCCTTCAATATTTGAATAGGTTGCAAAACAAATCTCTTGTTGGTGAGTCTGGACTCTAATGTCAAAACTTCCATGATCGGCACACAGAAGTTCCACTTCGTCAATCAATATCCCCTCTATTCTAACATTCGATTCTCTTGATAGAAACTTATCGTCGGCAATAGGATTGTGCCTCACTCTCCATTCTGCCATTGTTGAATTATGGTTGTCGAAACCCTCCTCATGAATTATAAGCTTTTCATCTCGTACAAAATTTGCAAATTGATCCAGGGAAGAATAAACATTTCCAACCCTCAAATACTGCATATGATCATTCCTTTGTTTAGTGATCAACAGAAGGAATTCATCAACGCCCATATATTTCTAAAATCATGCAAACAAATAGTATACAAGCCATGAATTTATCGATTACAAGAAAAAGAGATGATAAGATGATATTTTGACATACCTTGGGGACTAAAGTAGGATGGTTAATGCTATACTTTATGGTTTTAACGAAAGATAAAATTAAATTCGCCATGCGAATGGCTTCTGCAACGTCTTTTCCCAGAGAATATATTTTATCATTTCGGCGGTTCTCTAAAAATTTGAGTATGTTTGGAAGTTCCATACAAAAATTCATCGCTTCCATTGATTTAATAAAACTATTTATCATTTGCACAATGTTCAACTGTTGTTTCCAATTAGTCACAGTTTCAAATATTTCCACTCCTGTCTTCAGTAGGACACGGCTATAAGGCTGTAGATTTATGGCGCAGTTAGATTTAACAAGCGAGCATATTAACTACATGTGAGTGATGGCCTTAGACGATCCTTTGGCTTGCATTAGCATTCTTGTCTGCCAACCACTCTTCACTGACTTGTGTAGTCACCTGTCGACTATGCCAAAGCATTCAGTGCCCGACCACTTGCTTAGCAACTGACCAGGTGTTGTTTTATGGTGATAACATTCCTTAATTTTGGTTTTTACAGCTTCATCTTGTAGGTTTGTCCAAAGAAGGAAACTGACATAAACATTTCCGCAAGCGTTGTGCCGATCATTTTCTAAGCACTTAGTTGGTCGGTTCTCGTTGATGGTCGTCCTTTGACAATATTGGAAGAGCTGACATGTTTATAAGATAGACCCAATTGCCAGTGCTAGAGCGAACTCCCTTCATCAATGGTCGGTAGGCTCCTCAAGCAATTTATTATCCATCATGTTGAAGGCAGTTGGTGTGCGGATCAGTTGGTGCATTGATCGGTGAGCAATTGAATGCAGGTAGCAACTTTACATAGTTTCGAGCAGTGCTTTATATCAGAACCTCCGGAAGCATTTCTATATCTTTCATGGATCAAATATAAGTCCGCGACACATAATCGCTTTTTCATATGACAAATTAACATTTTCCATGGATCTCAACAAAAATACAATTGCTCAAACCTCTTGTTGAACCTGTTGACTTCCAACGGTCTCTTCCAACTGATAGTCATAACACTGTGTAGCCGGCAATCTAAGGCTTCAGTTGGCAGCCGACTATCAATGAGGAGTCTTTAAGAAAGTAGAATTACCAGTGGGATCGATTTTTTTTTTTTCTTCGAACATATCATCTCGTCGGTCTCCACCCTTCCTTGCAAAAGAAACATGCAGCCTCAGATAGAATAGTGGTCGGCTAAGACTGGAGTGGTCAGGGATGTCTATTACCATTTGCAAAATGTTCTCTGTCACTCCCTTCTGGATGATGTCAGAGTACAGAGACTTTGAAGCTCTCTATACAATAGTATTCCTTCTTTTTGTATTTGTCCCCAATTTTATCAACTGGGTTCAATTCTTTTTCATCAAACCCCATGGTGGAGCAACAAAAGCTGCCACAGCCATAGGTGAGAGCACATGTTAATATTTCACGTGCTCGGTTCTAATGATATCAAACCAAAACAATTTAAACACTTGAACGGTATAACAGTGATATATTTACATTCACAAAAACTTAAACTGTGTAACAGTCATATATTTACATTCACCTTCACATTCACATTATATACCCTCTCTATTATTTATATTTATCCAATTTGCTGAACATACTTGTAGATATACAAGTATGCGAAGGAAATGTTTGAGAAAACTATATATAAAAGAAACACAGGAAATTTGGTGAATTTTTTTAATTAGGAAGAAATACTAACAATTTTAACAACTATGGTGAAAATATATACATTTTAAGCATGAGCTTGGTTCCATTGGCAATACAACTATTTGCTCAATTTAATTGACTCCTCGTTGGCATCGACAATGGAACTATTCGACTTTTCCTACGAGTTGATCATGTATGGTCGGGACTTGCTGTCACGCATGGCTCACATACATGCATTCTTTTCGATCACTCGACTAGATTCCTCATTGGCTAGATTCTACAGAATTTACAGAATCACGTCGTGGTAATGAAACATTTTCAGACTATTTGTAGGTAACGTTAGTTCAGGAAATTTATGTTTCCGTTCAGGAAATTTTTCACAGAAATGTTCAATACTTATCATTAAAGCCCCTGCTTTCGACTGAATTTCAAGTTTCACCATTGACGGAAATCAGAGTAGCGTGTCCTGAAAGCTTTGCTTGGTCGAGATTCTGCCGTGGTCGAAAATCAAAGCACCGAGAAGTATATCGTCTTGGAAGATTTGGTTGCAGGGATCGAATATAGAAATGGTAAGAAATCCTTTCTGATACAACTAAAAGGCGGATAGTCACTGGTAACGATAACAACAAGATGAGAAAATTGAATGGTGTACAACAAAAATTGGGAGCATCCACGTGGCAGGATTCCATTCGCTCTATAAGCGAGGAATCTAATGACATGGAATGTTACGCTTCTCTGCGGTGAAGCGCCTACGGCGTAAAAATATATTTAAAAATAGAATTTTGATTAAAATTAGGAAAATATTATATTTTTATTATTTATATTAAATCTAAGATTTGAAAAAAAACATAAAACAATAATTTTATAAAATAATCACTCATTACTCTCATTACTCCAATTCCGTTGGAATCATTTGAAAAGTGTGGATAAGGATTACTCTACATCGGAAATACTTTGACTAGCGACCAGTGTTGGAATTTGGTTTTCATTGTACCCGTCAAAGAACTTTGACTCGCGACCGGTGTTGAAATTTGGTTTTAATTGTACCCGTCGAAGTTTTTTTTTTTTACGTTTTGAGTGTATATTTGGAATTGAATGACCTAAGGTCCATTTGGATCTAGAAGGTGGAGGAACATATTTATGTCTATAGCTGAAGAAAAAACTAAGAATCAAGAAATATAGTGAATGTTAGTTTTTTTGTGAAACTGGGCCAACCCGAGACAAATTGCCTGCCCCAAAGGTTCTTGGTTGAACTATTCCTATTGGCCATTAATGCTTCAACATACTATTAACCATCTTTAATGGGAGATTGTCCTTTGACATGATGATTCTTGACGGAAGCTCGGTTTCCCTTCCTTGCAAATTGATAAAGATATAATCGTTACTTGGCAATGGTTTCTTTGACCTTGACAAAAGCACTTTACGACTTATTAAGAATGTTTAAAGCTGTAATTAAGGGGAATATTATGCAATACCATCTTCCTTTGATGTTATCATTTCTCTAGTCAACATTAAGGGGGAATGTTAAGTTTTGAGTGTACATATCACTAGATGGTGAAAAGTTTTGTTTAAATTTTTACCCTTCGACAATAAAGTTTTGTTGAAATTTATACCCTTCAATAATTAAATTTTGTTAATTTTTTTCAAAACAATATTTAATTTTTTTACTTTTTGACAATAAAATTAAAATGATAATTATTAATATCTATCATGGTCCATTAGCTTTATTTCTATTCATTTTATATATAATTTATGTACTAAATTAATATTATATAAAAATATAGCTTAAACCTAAAAAAATATGAATACACATCATAATAAAGAATAAATAAACATAAAAATGTTTCTTTAATTTCTCACAATTGTGCATATAAAAATAAAATAAATATCACATAATTACATTTTTGCAAAATTGATGTCATAAAACAAAAAAAATACATAGTTTGATATTTTTTAGCAAATATTATAGTTTTTCCTTTCTTTTGCACTATGCTAAATCTCATAAACTCTTTCCGAGTCCACTTTTGATATGTATATATACATTAATCCATCAAATGTGTATATTGACAATTTTGTTCTTCTGATATTTTTTATCACATTTTGCTTTGAAAACCCTCGTTCACATGCAACACTCTCACTGGTATGACAAGTCCTAATTGGAAAAAGATTTAAAGAATTTTTTGTTTAATAAAAAAATCTACAATAAAATAAAATTTAATTAACAAAAATAAAGTTATTATTATTTCAAAGTCAAAACAAAACTACTTTAGCGTAGGCCGCGCCACCTAAATGTTTCTCTTTTCTGGTTAATAAGTGCAAGTCTGCAGGTATGTATTGTGTTAGTCTCTCAAGTCACTTACCTCAAATTATATCTATCAATCACTTGCTTGCGGGTTGCTGGTCCGCAAAGGGTAGGAGCAAATTTTAATCCTGATTTATAAAATTAAAATAATTTAAGAATTAAATAATAAAAATTGATGAAAATTAATTTTGATAATTAATTAATTATATATGATTAATTTCAAAACAATTATCCAACCCAAAAATCAATGAAGTCATTGTAAATGCGTGTCAGTTATTTCAATAGGTAAAACTCTCCACATTTATCCCTGAACTCTTCACTCTCATAAGGGATAACTCACCCAAATAGTAGACGAGTTACCACAGCACGCCGGTTTCAATGAACATTTATGATCCTAGGGTGATTTGTGTGTTCATAGCTTTTTACAACAGTGATAAGATTTTTCACTCTTAGTGCCTCTCCGACAAAGATAGCTTTACAGTCATATATTGATAAATGTTCATCTAATAAATCATTTTCCATGGTTGGCAATGCTCCGCTCTCGTCTCCGTCCATACATGAAAAAAACAAAAAATGCCAACCCACAGAAAAGACATAAAGCACGTCGATGTCGATGTGGTCGACGAGGAGGAGGTGGTTGAGCAGCGTTAAAAAAACACAGGTGGCTTAAGATGCAGAAGTGCCAACCACAAACCGGCCAACCTTTGTTGAAAATAAAACCCATATCTGAGATAATGGCCCATAAACCACAGAGTAGCCGATACACATTGCGGTTTTTTTTTGGGTTAGGTACAATGAATTTGTTGTGATTTGGGATCGTGAAATCACCACAAACAAAACTCCAATACAGCCCACGAAAGAACAGGGCGTGGACAGAAAAAGAAGCCCGTGTAAGCCTAGGCAGTCAATAGAAATGATATTAATTATGGTTGGAAATTCTAATTTATAAAATATAGTTTTATATAAGATTAAAGATATTAATAGGGGGACGTAGGTGCGGGGGGATTATCTTTTGATCTTGGAGGAAATAAAGTTGCAGACTTCTCTTGGGGACTGGGTATCAGCACCAACAATCAAGCCGAGTGGTTGGCATTGTATCACTCTCTTGAAATTGCTGCCACCATTTACAGGTTTTTGGGGATTCCAGGCATGTAATACAAGCTATGCATAATGGTAACTCCTCCAAAGGTTCTAAGAGTCAAATATTTCAAAGAAGAATCAAGAATTTCGAGCTTCCTATTGACACTCTCTTCTTCCATGTGCTAAGAGATCTAAACCCCATAGCGAATAAGTTGGCAAATGTTGGAGCCACAATGAAAAAAGGGCATGTTACACACAACAATGTTTTAGAGCAACTCTTTATTCCCTAATGACCTCTTTGATTACGGGATCTCAAACTTGTATAAGGTTTTTAAAGGGTGGTTCATTCCCCTATTTCGGACAATGAGCTCGCCATGCTCTGGCTTGGTCGACACGCCTCTCCACTCAAGTCCTCCACATGGCTTCTACAGTTCCCACGCTTGAGCATTTAAAGCTCCAAGCTTTTGTTAGGTTCATTGTTCGAAGGATGGAGCACCATTTCTCTCCTGCTCTCGCTCCGGCTTTTCAGCAGCTCTACATCATCGCCCCAGATCCTGCTCCTCCACTGTATGAAGTTGACGTTCCCCCTTCCAATTCACCCAGTTCTCCAAGCAGCATGGAAGGTGTAATGCAGGCCATTGCCACGTTAAGCCAGCTCTCTTCTGAAATTAAAACCTACCTGTGCAAAACTTATTCCGCTGTCTGCACCACTGCGAATCAGATTGAGGATTTGGCTGTGGAAGATAGGTATATTCACTCTCGGCTCTCTTGCCTGGAGTCACGAATGGAAGACATGGACCTAAACATCATAGAGCTGATGGGAAAAGTGGATAGTATTAAAACAGACATCTCTGTTTTCGCCAGCAAAACTCAATGCAACATTGTGCAGGAAGCCCCAACTATAAATCAGGAGATGCTGGACGTGGCCTCAGTACAATAATAGAACTTCAGTTAAATGTCATTTCTTCACTTTTTTTTAATTTTTCTCCATACTTCAGGTTCTCTTTGTTGTTCACACTCTGAATGTATTTTTGCCTTCTATTATGTAATCAATTTGTAAGGGTTTATCCCAATAGCATGAACAAAATCTATAGGAAGATAAGATGCAAAGAACTCAGTGACAAAAACTCTATCAATCTCTGCAATTTTTCTCTTTCAGATGCTAGCTTCTATTTTTGTAATGAATGGCTGTGCACAGCCTTTATCTATATATATATATTCCCCTATTTCTGTTAAAAAAAAAAGGATTAAGGATATTAACAATTATTAGTAATATAATACTAGTAAAAATAATGACGTTTTATAAAAAATTATTTTTCTAAAAAATAATGACATTTTATAAATTTTATTATTTTTTAAAAATAATAAATATGTTTTCTAAATTTTATTACCATTCAAAAATATATTTAAATGATAAGTTTACTCTTCACAAAACATGGTTAACTAAATTTTTTAACTGTATTTGACAATCAAAATACCTCATAACAATCATTTTGCCCCGAACTCTTGACAGCGAATCTTTTGGTTTTCATTCTACCCCTCTGATTTTTTTATGGTTTGGCTTTTTATATTACCCAAATTTTACCCTTCAACAATGAAGTTTTCCAAAAAATCACCCTTCAATAATTTAATTTTGTTGATTTTTTTAGAAATATTTTTTTCTTGACTTTTTTATATTAAAATTAAAATAATCATTATTAATATGTATCATTATCCATTAACTTGATTCACATTCATTTTATTTACCATTTATGTACTAAATCAATATTATATAAAAAGATAACTTAAAAAGAATAAATATGAATGCACTTCATAATATGCAAAAATAAATAAATAATGAATCATAAATAAACAAAAAATGGTTTTATAATTTTGCACAATTATACATATAAAAACAAATATGTGTTTTTGTTTGCAAAATGATTATCCTAAAATGGAGGTAAGAGTTACATTATATTTAAATTGAATCAATATGACCACTAGAAAACTATATATATATATATATGCTAGTCATTATTGTTATAAAATATGCTCGAGTCTTTGTAAATATATGGAACATGTAATCATAATCCATATTTTCAAATCCTTATAAATAATGAATGCAAGACTCTACAAAATATAGCTCTATGTATTTTTTTTGTATGTATAGTTTATTCTACAAACTGCACAGGCAATTTTCATTCCAAATGTTGCACACAGATTTCATGTCTTTCAACCCCTTATTTAGTACTTGCCTTCATTTAAATTGTGCATCTCTCACTCAATTTGAACCATGAGAGAAATATAAGAGATGTTCATTTCAATTTCAATGGGAGTTGGCGAATTAATCAATACTCTTTGATCCAAATCTATATAGATTATTGAAATTATGGGATAAATAACTAAATACACATGCAAAAAAATAGTGCAAGAATTACCTTTATAATGCTAATAACTCTCAACCTTTGTCTCCAAGGCCCTCCAACTCTCAACTTCCAACTCCCGCATGTTAATATAATCATTGAACATTGAGCACTGAAATTTGTAGACGACCATTGCACTAATAAAAAAATAAAAAATATGAGTTTTCGTGTTTTAGGAAAAAACAATGCAACATGCAAATGGAAATAATTTTAATGTAATAAAGGTTTCTATTTATTTAATGAATGTATGCTTTCTAAGTTGGAATTTAGAAAATATCATTTAAATAACATAAATATATTAATCCTACTATTAAATTAGTAATATAATAAAATTTTAGAAAAAAAAAAAATTCTTTCAAAAATAGTAGTAATATAATGACCGTTTAGAAATTTTATTGACTTTCAAAAATAGGTTTTAGAAATTTTATCACCCTTCACCAAAAACGATTAACTAAAATTTTAAACCATATTTGACGGTCAAAATATTTTGACCGTCAAATTCCATCACTGGTCGGAAGAAACCAAAGGACTCTCGACAGGGAATCTCTTGAAAAATAAGAACGTACTCGATCCTCGAATTTGAAGCTAAAATGTCTTGTCATTTTTCTGTAGATAATTAAATATAATTAAATTTCAAAAAACTGCAAGTAATTCTTACAAGCATTTGGTTAGTGGAGAAGAAATATGAAATGTAACAGAGAGGTCACACAGAGGGAAAGACCCAGAAATCATATGTAAAGAACACTATCAATTTCTTTCGAAATAGTCAACCGTTTTTCCGAATCTTCCTCCTTTCGATCTTCACTTAGATCTCCCGAGCTGTTTTTAAAAAATGGGTGTATCCATGGACAAAATTCGTTATGACAAATGGGGCGACTGGATAGCTACAGTGGGCGTGCTCCTGAGTTTGTTGCGTCTTATTACTTCTCAACCAGGTCTGTACTCATGGAACCTTCTAACCTCAACAAACGGTTCATGACCTGTTTGGAGTACTTTTGAGAGTCGGCATTTGATATCTTCCTGTTATGATATTCATGGATCATTTATTTTTCATATTTACTTGACAAGGTATTGTTTTGTTTATATTAAATAATTTCTGGCCGTGTGGAAGGATTGTGGAAGGATTTTTGAGTATCGACTGTGCAGGGAAAACAAATCGAAGTGGAGAAAACAATATAACATGGGTCCCTGATGCTAATTACATAGACGTGAGTAAAACAGCAGAGATCGGGGACGTCTATGATAACGACTACGGTTCCCACTTGCACAATCTACGAGTTTTCCGGAAGCCTCTCAACAAATCTTGTTATCAGTTGCCTGTGGTCCCTAATGTGCCTTACCTCTTAAGATTATGGTTTGCCGTTGGAAATTACAGTGGATTCAAACAGTTCCCAAGCTTCGATTTCTCTATTGAGACACTCGGTATGTTAGCTATGGCAAACGTGACGGTCTCGGATAAACACTCATTTTATAATGAAACATTGGTGAGTTCTGGCACAGTGCTGTTCATCTGTTTGATCAGAACCTCCGAGCACGATGATCCCTTTATCAATGCTATCGAATTGCGGACGCTCCAACAAGGCATGTATGGGCAGCTAAGCCAGTAACAATGTTGATGTCATCATGGAGATATGATGTCGGTGGAGGTTCTACGATTAGGTGAATATTTTGTATATAATTACCTATTGAAATCTAATTACCTATGTTGGTGGAAATCCTGCGATTATGTCGATATTTTTTTATGTAAATTTAAGACTCCGATCAACCAGCTAGTCGTGTTGATATCCATTGTAGTCCATTCAAAATCTATATCGTTGCATGGTAATAAGAAAAATTTTGTATATACTGATTTTGTTGTTGTAATGGTCGAATTGAATGGCTTTGTATGGATAAAACAGGTATCCTGATGACAAGTTACACCGGATCTGGGATTATGAATCAGATTTAACTGTTTCTAATCATAATTCTGTGCAGTTTGTAAGTTGTGATGAGACCATTTCAACCAACAATACCAAGGAACTTCCTCCACCTGCTGTCATGCAAACGGCGGCGGTTAGTACAGAAGATGGGTTTGTATTCACTGTAGGACCGACTCATGGTCACAAATCATTACTGCTGTTATATTTTGCAGAGATCCAGAAGCTAAACATGTCTCAATGGAGATCTTTTTAAGTGACAATAAATGATCAAAATCGGTCTGAAGCCATTACTTCTCTGAGCAATTATTCTACCCTGGAGCGAACATTCATATCCAATCAGACAGATAACTTCAATTTTGCCTTGGTGAATACCAGTGACGCTACCAGATGTCCCATAATCGACGCTTTTGAGACTTACAAAATAGTCGGCACTCGACCGGCGACATATGCACAAGATCGTAAGTTACCTCACTTAAGTTTTGAGACTGGAATTATTCAATTTCTAACCAATTAGTTTTTATAATGCAGTTAAAGCTTTTGAGGCTATTAAAAGCAGGTTTGGCATAAATGATTGGATTTCGGATCCTTGCTTTCTGATCCAGTGGAACGGTATTGTCTGTAAAAGCAATACTTCGCCTATAAGAGTTTCGGAAATGTAAGTTTAATTCTTCGATTTGTTTAGAGCTAAATCATAAAAGTGACGAGATTCGTAGTTGAAATTGTATGTAAACAAAAATCGTATTGTTGCCAGCGATTTGTCACGAAAGAATCTTAAAGGATTGGTGCCTAACGATATTGAACACTTGACAGCATAAGTTAAAGTGTAAGCAAAATTTGACCATTTTATTTGAATTCTAAACAGGATTTGACTTGCAAGAAATCCTGATATAATCATCATTAGTGTTGATTTGATTTGATTTACCTATTAGTGTTGAAACTAACAGATCGCTTCACAATAATCATTTGATGGGGCCATTGCCAAATTTCTCCAGTCTAATCATGTTAGAGAGTCTGTAAGTTTCTTTCTAACATTCAGATTTCAGTTGGTCTGTTTTTAGTCTTTAACCTCTGCATTTTCATAAAACCAAAATTTACTTTGCTAATTATGTAGATATCTACAAAATAACAACCTGAGCGGTACTTTACCATATTGGCTATATGAACTGAGAAACCTAAAAGAGTTGTACGTCTCCATCTTTCTTCTTTTTCTATTTATACTTTTCCAATTCTGATTCAAAGTTAATTGAAATTAGTGAGATAAATTGGTAAATTTGATAACGTAATTTCTTTTGCACAGGAATATAGAGAATAATCAATTTAATGGTGTAATTCCTGCCCAACTTCTTAATGGTTCATTCAAATTCAGGTAATCATATCCTATTTCATATTCCTTACGTTTTGACACAAATCCATTTGAGATTGATAGACAATAATAATCAATCCAATACAGATTGTAATTAATCTTATTGGAGGAATCTTTCTTTGGTCTGTTGCAGTTACTGTGGAAACCCCTTCTCACCTAGGCATAAGGGGGAATGCGGTCCACAAAATACAAAGAAGAAGGTTGCCATCGAAATAGCACTAAGCGGAATTCTAATAATTATCGCTTTAGCATCGATAGTGGCTGTTGTTGTGTATCGCAAGAAATTCAGGATAAAAGAACAGGTTGTTGCCAACAAAAGAAGCGGACTGGAAAAGGAAGCAAGATCTTTCTTCTCACAAGGTTAGGAAATATAATATGAATCATAGTGGTAGTCGTCGGAATGATTTTTGTGCTTTGACTCTTAGGTAAATTGCCCCATGGAAAAGACGTAGCCGTAAAAGTGCTCTCGCAGTTCTCCCAACAAGGAGTTCAAGAGTTCTTGAATGAGGTGATTCTCAGATATACATTCAATCATGTAATACGGTTCAATTTGGAACCAACGCACCAATGTCTAACCGCATGGTTCAATTTTCCTTCATGAACAGGTTGATCTCCTTTCGAGAATTCATCAGAGGAACTTGGTATCTTTACTGGGCTATTGTAACGAATCAAGAGAAGTTATGCTTATCTACGAGTACATGTCAGGAGGATCCCTGAGCGATCACCTTTATGGTAAATTATATTGCTCAGAGATATGTTTATTTGAGTCGATAGAATAGACAAGATAAGCAATACGCATTTAGTTCTGTTATTTTCTTCTTTTCCAGGTTCCAGTGCACAACATTCCAATCTAAATTGGAGATCCAGGGTCAAAATAGCTTTAAATGCAGCGCAAGGTAATTCTTTTTCTTAATTACTTTGTTGCATATGAGAATTTTGTGATTTAAATTTATAGATTTCTACTTAATATATGACAAAGGACAAATCTGGTGTAACCACATATCTCACGTTATCTACCTGTGGTTTCTACTGAAGGACTCGAATACCTGCACGTAGGTTGTACCCCAAGGATAATTCACAGGGATATAAAGACCGCCAACATCCTTTTAGAGAGCAATTTGAATGGAAAACTAGCCGATTTTGGTCTTTCAAGGATGACAATTGATGACGAGGCTACTCATGTTACCACTGCAGTCAAAGGAACGTTCGGATACCTGAATCCAGAGTATATGACTCGCTCTCTTTGCAATATTTTTTCTTATGTTAAACGAATTCAATCCATCATTATTAAGAATACCTGCAAATTTTCCACAGTACGCGATTAGTTTTTTTCTTCGTGGCGAGCTTTCAATTAACAATTAAGAATCTCATTTTTTCTTTCTACCGTAATTTATTAAATCAGTTTTGTGGGGACACTTTCACAGGTACTACACCACTGAAATGTTGACAGAGAAGAGTGACGTTTATAGTTTTGGAGTGGTTCTGTTAGAAATGATATCAGATAGACATCCCATAGATCGGAAACTAGCCGAAAGAAGATATAAATATGGAATGGGTTAAACTCTAGACTGTTTGCATCTTTATCGGCAATTTTCTCCGGTGAAGGGGAAATTGCTGAAACTGCGATTTGGGTTGCTTGAATTGCAATTTTGATTACAGGAATGGATTCAACGAAATCGATTACCTCTGGGGCACCCCGATTATACAATTCTAACAACCCAAAACTATCATTTAAAAAATTTCAGCCAGATTTTCAAATTTTCACCAGAAAATTCGTTGAATTCTTAATACAAACGATCTAGAATTTAGCTTACTCTTATAAATATCATTCAATGGTTAAAAACTCATATCATCAAAATCATCCGACAATAAAATGTTTCGCTAGTGCATGTTCGGTTATACACTGACAATAATTATTGGCTGCATATATATATATACAGGCAACACCGTATCTACGAGCAATAAATGAAGATGTTAGAAAAATAAAAGAAATCGTCGACCAGAGGTTGGGCGAAAGTTACGACATGAGATCCATGAGTTGTGTCGCCAAAGTAGCCATGAGATGTGTCGAGAGGGGCCGCGCTTCTAAGCCGAGTATGAGTGAGGTAGTGGCAGAGCTCAAGGAAGCTCTCCTATATGAAGATCCGTTGGACCGCTTCTAGGCCGAGTATGAATGACGTAGTGGCAGAGCTCAAGGAAGCTCTCCTATATGAAGATCCGTTGGCCGACCGGGTGGATTCGTGTGAACAAGAAGAAATGGAGTGGCTGGATGACAGCTAGTTCCAAATAAATAACCTTTGTCTTAATATATTAATTCTTTAAATATTCTTAACATTTTGATCTTAATTTAACATGTTGTTGTATATAATGATTACCTAAATATTTACTACAAAGTTAGATATTAAAATATTTTTAATATCTATCTTAGATGGTATAGAAGTAATTAGATATTAAAATATTTTTAATATCTATCTTAGAAGGTATAGAAGTAATTACAACATTTTAACAAGATTTCAGTTTTGTTAATGTTAATATTTAGATGATAAAATTATGCAGTATAATTAAATTAAGTTTATGAGGTGTTTGTTAATAATAAATGTTTAAAGTTTTGTTAATGTTAATATTTAGATGATAAAATTATGCAGTATAATTAAATTAAGTTTATGAGGTGTTTGTTAATGATAAATGTTTAAGTTTATGAGGTGTTTGTTAATGATAAATGTTTTATTTGATGTTAAATATATTTTTATAAGAACATAAATTAAAAGAAAAATATTTTTTATTAATAATATTATAGTATATAACATTTTATTTTCTTTATAAACATTTATTTAATTATTAAATGTGATATGTTTAAAATTTACAAATTTTGATATATTTTTATAATATTTTTTCTATTGGAAAAAATCTTTATATTCCCAAAGAATATAAATATGGGTGCTCCTTGGGATTTTTCAAAACAGAACTGCTCATAAATTTTAAGACTGCATCATTTCGGTTGTAGCTAGACAAAAAGATCTTATATAGCTATATACGAGTTGTATTCTTTCCTTTACAAAATAAAACGCTTATTGAAACCATTTACATGGTAGACTTTCAACATATTAATAGTGTCAACAGACAAAACATGATGAACATTAGAAGTGGAAAGACATCGCTTCCACTTCCTGACCATCCTGGAACTCTGTCATTACACAAGTGCCTTTGCATAAGGCAATTGCTTCTTTTGATGGCTTGCCATCTTTCTTGTTCAATTCTCTATAGATATGGTTAAATGACATCCATTCAAAACCTTGAATTTCATTTCGAATTTCATGTAACAAGCGATTAATGCGCATATTTTCAATGGTGACTTTGATGTTCACTCAATTGATAACGAGCTTAGAATTTCCCAACACTTGAACCTTTGGCACCCCCTGTATCTTCATTTATGGGCGCAATTCTTTTTAGGCTTTAGACTTTGGACAAATGGTTCATTCGGAGTAGTACGAGAACAAGTGCCAGATTGAATAGTGGAATGGGTCCCAATATTTCAAGCTATTTGATCCTAATCCGAAATGTGGAAACATATCGAATGCAAGGAGAATAGCTAATTACGAGTAAAATCGTATACAATATGTTATGAATTTATGGCATTCGCTTTCTTTGCTTTTAATTAATAATCTAGAATAAAGGATAAATATTTGAAATTGAGCATAATAATTTACGATTAAATGTGATATCATAACAATGAAATAAGGTGTAATAAAGAGACAAATTTAAGAACCCATCACCGCGCTATGCATGTCACAGTACATTTTTCCCGCACAATTGGGATGCCCGACATCGCATGCAAATTATTAAAATCTTGCGCGTAGTAGCATGCAAATTTTTGAAAATCTCATGATAGTAGCATGCGATTTTCATAAAATTGTGCGCTACTGCGCGTGATTTTTAGGAAAACCCGCGCGACCACCCCAAATTACTTAAAAACACTCATGGCCATCCAGGGGACCCTAAACCTAAAACTACCCAGATAAAATTAAAGAGTACAAGGTTGAGGCATACCTATAAATCGCTTCTTGATGAACAGTGCACCGGATATCCTAGAATCACTCAAAAGGCACTCTAGGATGTCGGTGGAAAAAATTACAATTGATTTTAAAAAGTGGGACCCACCTAGTATTTTATACTCATTTTACCTAAACTTCCAATTGATGCATGGACAAGCCATAACTATGGTTCCAAAACTGTTCATACCATGAAGACCAACACTTCGAGCTTTTTGGCATGGAACCAACCAATCTAGATTCCCACCAATGTCACCGGGGCCCTATTTTCCTTGCCATGTACCCCATAGGTATGTGATGTTTGGTTATATGATTTATACATTTTCAATACCTTGTTTATGTCCTTTATTGCACTTGGGTATGTGCATCGTACGTGCCGGACCGCGATCAAGACGATATGCAGCTTCTTATTTTTCCATGATAAGAATAAGACTCCAAGCTCTAACAACAAGGGTTGTACATCCTACCACATGTATCATTTTGAAACTAGCATATAGACAATATTTACCCTCCATTTATAATGCATCTACCGGCCTTCCCTTCTGATAATCATAGGGTCTTACTTCTTAGTTTTAATGTGCCATCAACACCATAATTGGGAATAGCATGTTCCTCCATGGGTGTGTGCACCAATTCCATACCAGTCACCAATTGACACCCATCTTGTCAACCCCCCACAATTCCAAGGAATCTGACCCAACTTGAAAATACCCTACCTTAGAGTATCATTTCATAATTGCACATTTACTCCACCAAGTAAACCCTCGTTAAATCCCTCAACACATGTTGCGGGAACGATTCTTGAATCCCCCTCATACCTACATGATCACTTCACCATCTACAATCTTCCTCATATCATCACCCTCGCAAATACACCTTTGGGCCCCCCACCCTCAGAAGCAACTTGTTCCATCCAGTTATCCTGCAAGTATACACTGCATGGCATCATTCCATGGGGCAGTTGTCTTTGCGCCTACAAGTTAATCCTCACTTCATCATTGGAAAGTATCCTCCGATCCACTCAAAATAGTAGGGATTCTTCCCATCATCAAATTAGTAACCCAATACACCCAAAAATGTGGGGACCTCACCAATATTCTTTATGTACAAAGGAGTTCCCTCGTCACCTTCCATTGAGGGAACACCATATTATTTTGGCAGCACCCATGGTTTCCTTTGATCAATTTATTTGAGTCTCCATATGCTCAGCATTAATTATCTTGCTAGTTACCAATACCCTTCGTTTTACATGTCCATCAAATCCCTTTCATTTGTAGTTTGTCTCTGTCCATTTCAATCTGTACTATTCTGAAAGGAAAGCTTCCATCCCCACTCCCCATGTTTACATCGATCAAAGGAATTTTTGATCCCCACACTTATCAACCAGTCTTGTGTCAGGTTTGTCCGCCCACTAGTCAGTTACAATATGATCTCATTTCTCAAGATAAGACCCTCTTCCTATCATGTACTTTAGCTCTCATAGAGGTCAAAACACTATATTTTGAGAGTTGTAGTAGTTGCAGTTGTACCTTGGGGTCCCTTTCAATCACCATAAGGGATCACCTTAAACTTAGTAGGGAGAGTCATTAGTGCTCCCTAACTAAGTCGTTTCTCCTATGCTCGACATCAACACATCATCACATCAGGGGGAAACATACTTTTGAAGGTAGCAGTGTTCACATTTGGAAATCATGGTAGCATTTTATTTGGTATAGTGAATCTCTCAAGTAGATTTACATACCAGTTTGGTCCCCCACCCAACTAGGTTTATCATGGTCACCAACAATTCCACTTCTTCAATATTTTGCAACAGTTCCTGGGGAATTTACTCTAACATGGATTGAATCTTCCTTCATCAATGTCCCAACAGTATAAGTCAACACCTTTGTCCTCTCTCATTGTAATTACTTTGATAGAATTTTATGAGCATGGGTATGCTTGCCTCATTTGTATAAAAACTATTTTTTATTATAGCTCCAACTATCATCACCAACAATATCCCCCCATGGAAGAACCTTGTTTCTGTCCACATATGCTTCGTCCTACAGAACAAGAGAGAAACAATAAGAAACATGATGCATTATCAGATCTATAGTACCTTCTGAACCGCATACATTAGGGGCATCTGTTAATGCCTAAAAATCGCACACATGCGATATTTCGATGATTCATCCAGTAAGGCATCATCAACATAAATAATGCATCTCAACACAAGCATCCTCAATAGATCCAAAACACAGCATGAGTCCATAAGTTCCCATAAATAGTCAAAACAAAGGGCAGCACGGGTATTACAGAGGTGAACCGCGCTATAGTGCGCGTTATCTGAACAATTCCCAGACTACACCCGCATGGATTTTCCTTTGATAATCGTGCTACTGTCAAAACAGCAAGACCACTTAATCCCAGCAGCACATTAAAGGCTCAATCCTCCCCAAGGATACGAATTTGTCTCCTCGCACACTTGGTGCCATTAATCAGCCCCCCTTTCTGTACCTTGGAGCTAGTTCATGGAGGAGAAGAGTTCGTGTTTGGATCTAGTTGTTTGTTTTCCACCTCTTGTCCTATAAAAGGAATCCATTGGCATGCATTTTGCAGAGGGAAATTAGAGAAAGTTTATGTTGTTGGATATGAGTTGGAGCTTCCTCATAGCTTAACATTTCCTACCATTGTGAGCATTCCCAAGCTCCCTTGCCACCTTCCATCTAGGGGAAAGTGTTTCTATCCATTGTTCTACCATCTACTTATCATTTATTTTGGACAAGAAAGGCCTCCTTGAGGGAGATTGTTGGATTCCCTTGAAGTCCACACCTCCTAGGTGTTGTACAACTATTCCATTGGGAAATACAAGAGTGGTTTAACATACATTTGGTTGTTGTTGGAGTTTGCATTCTCCCCCCTACCTCTTTAATTTTTATTTTATATGTTTGAATGTGAATCACACTAAAAATATCTTGCAGGATCACTTGGAGGAACACCAAACACACACAAAAGGGGATCCAAGGATTAAGGCCTTGGTGCAACCTACAAGGCTTATCCCCTTACCAAGTAGAAGAGTGCACTCATGCAATTTTTTTCACAACAAGGTGTGTTGTGGGAAAATAGCACAAAGGTGTGCAGCTTTTCCCACTTGGGTGGTGAAATCCTTGGAGGTTGTTAACAAGGCCCAATATTATGTTACGAAAGAAAATGTGAATGACTCAAAATTGATCCTGCAAGCTCTTTTTATCAAAACAAAACAAAAATAAAACAAATAACTTGAAATGAAAAAAAATAGTGAGGATATGCAAACCACAACAAGAATCCAATTCTAGGACCAATTTAGATTTCCCAATGGTAAAGCTTGTTACATGTAGTGTCACCTAGGAGGTGTGGGATTCAAAGGAATCCAACAATCTCCCTTAGGGAAATCCTTTTTGTCCACACTAAATGTTAAATAACTTGAAGAAAAAATGGGAGCAACACTCCCCTTAGAGGAAGGTGTCAAGAGAGCTTGATAAATGCTAATAGGTGTGGGAAGAGGTGGAAGAAGTTCCAACATAATTCCAGCAGCATAACCTTGTTCCATTTTTCTCTACTTGGATGCATGACCATGGATTCCTTTTATAGGCCAAGAGGTGTCCAAGAAACTAGACCAAAATGTCACCTCATGAACTAGATCCAAAGTACATAAAGTGGGCTATTCAATGCTTGAAGAGCCAAATTTAAATTTCAGTTGGCGAGGGAGCTTTCATGATCTTTCAATGCGTGGCTGGTGGTTGATACCCATAGTTTTTTACAATAGTGCAGATCTCAAAGGAAAATCCATGCTAGGCTAGCACAGGCATAGGACTGATAAAATGCGTTATAGCATGGGATAACATGGATTTACCTATGCTACCTCTTCTTTTGAACATTTTTTGACTTTTTTGGACTCATGTTGTTTTTTGAATCTGATGAGAATGACTTCGATGAGCTACATGTTATATGTTAATGACACCTTTATGCAGTATTAGCCAAATTGTCACATGTGTGTAAAATTTAGGTATTAATAGATTCCCCCTGATGTATGAGACTCGAAGGGTACTATAGAGATGATAATAACCATCATCATTTCTTTTGTGTTCTCTCATGTTCTTATAAGTTGTGAATCTAGTGTGGATGAGAATTTCCTCCAATGGGGGAATATTGTTGGTGACGACCGATGAAGCTATAACAAAGAATAGTGTTTTATACAAATGAGGTAGGTGAAAAGCTTAATTAATCAATAGTAATACTATATCTTATCGGAGTAAGACAACAACAAGAGTGTTACATATAAACCACTACTTTAATCATCAAACCAAGGATCCGTACAAACTTATGATGGACCTGCACAATATATGAAACTGCAAGGGAACTAATTATGGTTGGTCGTGTGTAAATCTAAATTTAATCAAACCAGTGAAAAGGGAATTGGTTTCTTTAACTAAGGGTTTCAAGGGCATGAGATCTAACTTCCCGGATTGGCACTTTATTCCTAAACTAGAAATCATCAGAGACAAGCGTTTTAATGTTTCTCACCTAGTTTATAACTCTTAGTGAAATCTTTTTTAACACTCTACCCTCAGGTTGCAAAAGTTAGGCATTCAACTGCTTTTGATGCTTCATACAATTGTTCATAACAAGTAGAGGATTATGCCTATTACCAAATACATAAAACAAGATCTTATGTGGAATGAAATAATCTCAAATATGTGAATGCATGAAATAAACATTGACTAAATTATTCATAAACAATCTGTAAATGCATTCTAATCTAATAACTCAGAACTGCTACAATATGCATAAAACTACATTGTGTAAATAATAATCTATTCTACAAACACATATGTAAATGCAGAAAACTAACTTAACAAATGATTCCTTGTAATTACCCTTGGATGGTCCCTAATTCAATGAAAGCTAGGAACACTAAGAAACTCAAGTAGATAAGCAGATCAAAGTACTTTTCATTAGAAATATGAATAACTGTAACAATAAATGGTCAGTGCCTTTGTCTCAATAAAATGCTATTACAGAGAATAATGTCATTATAAAAAATGGGTGCTCCCTTTCAAGTCAATCCATATAACTTAAATATCTATTTTCCTAATCTATGGAATGAACAAACTAGTAGTTCTTCTTTCAGTGGATGCGCAATGGTTGAGTGAATTGCACCATGGATGAGCAAATAGTCATGCAAAACATCATGATTAGTGGAATTTTGCTAAGACACACTTAGTCTTCAAGGACTAGGCCTCAATTTGATGTAGCATTGGAGTTCATCAAACATTGGCATCGACATCCAAGCAATTGTAGTTCTACCTAATGCTTTTTTTGATCTATGCATTGGGACACAACAAACTTCTGCAAAACTGGAACTTTTTCGAATCAACTCGAACTTCACCAAATTTTGGAACGGAGAGTGAACCACTGTGATCATCTGTTATTTGAACAAAACTGGCTTTATGTCTTCAAATGCCAAAAATGTGTTAATCTAAGCTTGTGTCAAAAAGGTGTTGCTAGCAATCAATCCCATTAGTGTCATATATGCATTTTAGTTAGGAAAAAGGAATGTAAGTTTTAAACCTGTTGTAAAGAATCAAAGCATACAAATTCTTTAAAGAAAAATAGAGACTACACCACAACATTCACACATAATACACAGAGATTTACCCTGGAAACCCTTAACCGGGAAAACCAACAAAACTTCGATCTGCACCTCTTATTTTCTCATATTGATTATTAACCACTCACAATACAATATAGGTATTCCACAACATCCAAAACCCTAATCCACTAACCTATATTAGAAAATAGACTGCAATCCCTTAACCTAAATTACATATTTTTAGAAAGAACCCCAAAATATCCCAAAAAAAATCAAAATCACTTCGCAAAAGGGGGAAGCGTCGCCATGCCCTCCTAACCCCCCTTGAGCCAACACCACGTGCAACACTCAACGCATACCATAGAGCAATAGATGGAGGGGATTGTCAAGTGTGGTCAAAGACGCACCCTCCCACACCCACAAAGAATATAACACATACTCAACAAGGAATACTACAACATCTGAATAGATAAGTTGAAATATTCTATTATTCTAACTGGGATGTACACATTACTCATCAACTTGTTACCATAGTGATTCTCTTTTAGGTCATGAATGACTGATAGAAGAAGGAACTAGATGCCTTTACTTACCAGATTTGGAGTGTGTGCCCCTTCTTTTCTCCTAGAAGTGTGTTCCCCTCCTCTTAGTATTTGTTCTCTCTTCCTCTTGTTTCCCTTGTTCTCTCTTACTTAGCTCAGGCTCTCTCTTTCTATTGGAAATTGTGCCTCTCGAATTTCTCTCCAAAACTCTCTCTTGGAAATGTGTGTAAATGAATCTCAACAAACTTCCTTTTATATTCTCATTTAGGGTAACTTCCCTAAATATTCATCTTCTACAATCAAGATCAAATATTGGCCCACAAGATTGATGGTTGTGATTTAATCTCAATTTCACTTAAATCACTTAAGTCGTGAACTATATAAAAAACACTAACCCCAAAATAGACAATAAGTACAACTTGACTTTATAAAGTACAACTCAACTTAACCTAATAAATTTACTTTTTAAAAACATATCATAAAGTCACTTTATGTCACTTACGTGAGACACATGTGCTTAGACCCCTTCACCTAGGCACAATACCGCATAAGTACCTCTGAGCTACCAAAACCATCACTCCCTCTTACCGAGGTAGGTACTGCTGGAACCTCCACCTAGATCTGTCTCCAACCCTCTCATTCCAACTTCCAAAGTTGCTCCCTATGAAAAAAATGTCTTTTTGCTACCTGCTTTGGATCATGTATTGAAGACCTGTGACAGAAAACTCCAAATAGAGAGTTCACCTCACTTTCCTGCTCATCCTCTAGAGTAATGTCATACTATATCGGTCTCCTCACTGAGTTGGAAGAAGCCTCTCAACCATATGCCTCTGGTACTATCAATGAATCTTAAATCCATCTCAACTCACCATCTACAGGTTTTCCCCGCAACCTATACATCCAAACATCTCAAGTGAGAAGAAATCATGCAGCATCCAAACTCTCTCCCAACAAATAAATAATCACTTGTCCATTGCGATGTAGGACCACATATCCCTCATCCTCCAAAGCTGACACTAAGAGCAATTTATTCCTTAGCTCTCATATCCAGTACACACTGGCCACCTTTGGATGACCCCCTAACTCTAGTTGGAATCTGACACATCCAACTCACCCAACTTCATATGTGGTGTTGACCCCACTCTCAACAAGCATACCTGAGTCGACATCTGTAATCCTTGGGAACATAGCTCGTTTCCTTATCATGTGGTGCGATGTCCCGCTATCCATATACCATGCTCCGGTGTCTACACTCTCTACCACACCACTTCTCAAAGGAACTAAGAATAATGAGAACTCCTTCTCAAACTTCTTTGTGTACTCTTCCACTTATGCTAAAGTGACTTCCTTAGTCTCTTCTTTCCTCTTTCCCTTCTTTTTATTTGGACAGTAGCTTGCATACTGGCCAAACTTCTGACAAGAAAACCACTTAACCTTTCTCATGTCCTTTTTGGATGAGCCTCCACTGCTTGAGCCCTTCTTCTTCTTTCCCTTTGCTGAAAGGGCCATGTCTTGCTCATCAGTAACATGCTCTTTCTTCTCCCAAGACCCCTCTTAGATATCCTCCTCCATGACATCATCTCATAATATTTCCCAAGAGAGAAATTTCTCCCTTCCAACCATACATTTCACAAACACATCCCAATCCTTGGTGATTCCCTTCAAGGCTATCTGCACCAATTCTAAATCAATAATGGTCTCACCAATCGTGCTTAGCTTATCCTTCACTTGTCTGATCCTAGTGAGGTATGAGGCCACATTTTCACGTTTGGCCATCCTCGTGCTGTGAATCTTGTCTTTCAAAGCCATCTTGTGTTTCTCATTCTTTTTTTCATACAAGCACTTCAACGTGTCCCACATGTCCTTGGATGTTTTTTTCTCAGCCTTATGTGGGATGAGGTGATCCTTTAGTCCATCTAGGAGTATTATCTGATTTCTCTCCTCTCTCACCCCATGCAAGCCAAGGGAAATGGGATCTGAAGGAGGTACCACAGTGGTACTAACATACAACCATATATTGTTCTCCTTGAGAACATCATTCATCCTTTCCTTCCATTGTAAGTAGTTGGAGATCCCATGCAACCAATCTTTATACCAGATATCCGATTCCATCTTCTCCCTTTTCTCTACTCTTTTTACAAGAAAATTATTCTAACCAAGTGCCAAAATCACAACTCAACTATTCTAATCAACAAAACACATGCAAACAACTGCCACAAACTTCCCATTAAACCACTCAAATCCCTAGCTTTCACACCATGTTAAATTATGTCCTTAAACTCAGTTACGAAAATATCAAAGTCACTTAGCCAAAACACAAATCTCAGTCTTAATAGTAATATAATAAATACATGTCTCATGCACTTTTCCCAATGAACAAAAACGAAAATACTAAGCTAAGTAAACACATTTGCACTGGAAATAAAAACACAACCAACAGACAATAAATCACATTTGACACAGACATTTTGGCCCAATGACACTGGAAAAACCCACAAGGGGAAAACTAGTCCAAGAGAATTTTTATTAATGGATGAGAAGAATAACACTCAGAAAAACTATAGCAAGCATGTGCAACACATTAAACAACAATATTTATCACAAATACTCAATTCTCAACATCTCGAAATCTGATCCAACTTACAACAGTATTATACAATCATCTTATACATTTCTATGCTCATTAATTTCACCCACAACTACCTAGAAAAAAATGTCCACCTACAGGTACCAGGATGTCTCAGAAAATGTTCTCAACTCAACTCATAATCAACTATGCATCCTCTCTACATTCAGTTATAGGGACTGCGTAAATGATGAGCCCTATCTAGGAGTGTGTGCCCCTCTTTTTTACTCAGAAAATGCACCTCTTCTAGCGTTGTACGGAACAACATTAAATATTGTTTCCTCCATGGGATTCGTGTGCTTTTCTAATCTTGAAAAGTGCATCCTCTTACCATTGTATAGACAACATTAAATGGTGTTTTCTTTCTTGGAGTGCATACCCATTCTCTTCTCCTAGAAGTGCATGCCCCTCCTCTTGGTCTGTGTGGTCTCTTCCTCTTTCTGCCCTTATTTTGTCTTATTCAACACAAACTCTCTCTTTCTCTTGGAAATTGTGCCTCTCTCTCTCTTTCTCTTGGAAATTGTGCCTCTCACAATTCTCTCTAAAACTCTCTCTAAAAAATGTGGGTAAGTGAATCTCACCTAGCTTCTTTTATTTCTCATTTAGGATAACTGCAATGAGGGAGACCATATTGTTAGGGGAATACACGTGTAACTGTGGTTGAATCAACCTTTCTTGGACATACCCTGCTCGGTTCCCCCCCAAGATCTTCCCGTGCATCCCCTTCACCAACAAGAGGAAGATCACCACCATTAATTGCATCCTAACAACTATCAAGTAGACGATCAACTTCTTCGATATCACCTCCCCCATCACTTAGAGGAGGTACCAAACAACACATAATGTCAGGTCCTATGCCTCAACCATCTATCCCATTTATGGAGAGTCTAAACCTCTCAGATTTTCCCAAGTTGATAAATGATGCCATTCCTCTTAACCCAATTGGGTCAAGTATGCCACCTAAGATCCCCTCGGATATCCAAAATTTTAGGGGGAAACAAGGGGATAATCCTACTAACCATGTAATGTCATTTCACCAATAGTGCTCATCCAATAGAATAGTCAAGGCTCACTAGGGCGATGACCAAAAGGTATGCCATCTTTCTAACATACTTTCAATTACCCATACACCATGATCTCGATTTGGAGATTCTAACTAAATTTCAACAAAATACATCTATGCACATCATGGATCATATCCACAAATCGCATAAGCATGAAACACTGTATAAAATAGATATCATAGATATAAATTCAAATATATAGTGCTATTTTTATCATACATATCAATTCAAAAACATCTAAAAACCTAGAATAATTTGCATTATATAATTTCAACACTAAAATTATAATTCCATAAATATTTTAGAATAAATTATATATTTTTATAAAAGTACTTACTCATTTAAAAAACTTTTAATTTACATTATATAATTTCAATACTAAAATTTATAACTCCATAAATTTTTTAAATTAAATTATATAATTTCAACACTAAAATTTATAATTTCATAAAAAAAAATTCAAATTATAAAAATACAAAATTTCATATTTCAAATTATAAATTTCTATAAAATGACTTATTAAAAAATATTCTAATTATTCAAGCACCACAGATGTCTTACTCTCATTAAAGTTGCTTAGAACACATCGTTTTTCCCAATCAAACGAACAACTTTTTCCCATCAAAATCTGATTCACCTATTTTTTGGCCCAGCAAAAGAATTTAATTGTTGTGTATTTTGCCCACAAAAAGATTTTGAAATAAAGTAAGAATGGAATGACTTTGACTTGCACTACAATAAAAATATCTTTTGGAATTGACATTTTTTAAAACAAGAGCCACAGGTGGCAATATCCCCGACGTTGCCACCTGGACCAAGTTGAAGTGTTTTAGCAATTGAAGATAGAAAACACATAGCAAGTGGGCCTTTATCTTAGCTAATCATGCTCAAGATTGATATTTACATAACTAAAAACATCTACCTCATTTCGCAAAAAAGATGAGTAGAATATGAAAGAACCATTCATTGATTCTGCATGATTCTTTATGAGTTGATTGCATGTCAGCTAAAGACTATATTGCACGATGATTAGGACATTCAACTATTGCTGCAAATGATTAAGTCAAGCATTTTTAACTGTGCTTGCATGCAGAATCGTTGTGCTTTTCCATGAATCTTTGGAACCATTATCATTGGCTCTGGAAGATTGTTCAGGAACATATCGCAATTTGTCAAAAGAGAAAGGACTGAATTTTGAGCCAAAACCGTTTGAAAACTTGATTTTGATTTAGACTTTGTAAACTTTAGCTAGTTAGCTTGTTGTCATTGGTTGAATAACAGGGTTACCTAATTCATATCACAGCTGCAAAATACTTGAACATTAAAAAAATGCTCAATGTTATTGATACAAACTCTCCACGATATCAATACAAACTCTCGATCCTATGCATGGTATGAATACTAATAATTTCATGGCATCCATTTTAGAATTTGTCAGCTCCAATTATTGAATGAAGGCTATGATCATATTTGGAAAATAAACCAAAACAATTCAATTAAAACTAATGCAAAAGCAAAGCAGGTTTAGTCTAGATTTGGATGTTTTTCTGACACTAGAATTTGGACTATATAACATTGATATGATGCAGACAAAAATTTGATATAAGAGAGTAAATATATATATACATGAACTAAATCTAATTAACATATCCAATATAAAATGTCACAAGCAAAGCATGCCTAGTCTAAATTTGGATGTTTTTCTGATTCTAGAATTTGGACTATATAACATTGATACGATGCAATCAACAGTTTGATATAACAGTGTAAATATACACACATGAACTATGTGAATGTGTTGCATGGGATATTTATCCATGATGTGAACCAGGAACGTGATGTTAAAAAAAGGAAAGTCCATTTCATCATGACATTGAAATGAAGGCATTGCAACTAGGAAAATCATTTCATGGCGGTAATGATAATAGATATAAAGGAAAAATTTTATTTGCTTTGTCTTTGTCATCAGCTGCAGATATATTTATTGTGAAAACATTGTTTGCAATCATTGATACAAATGGAAAAAAACTCTATTTGATATGTATATGCTACTAGCTATAGATATACTTGGTATCAAAAGATCAATGGATAAGTTCCCAAAAAATTGCTCATGAAGTTGTGCAATATGTGGAAGCAAAAGCTGTGTGAACAGTAACAAAATAATCTCTATATTTTGTCTCGACCAAAAAACAAATCCTGTAAGAAGTCACCCCATTCCAGTAATTTTTTTGTGACCATTTGCTCCTGTGGATGGAAACATATTATTGTAAGATCTATGAACAAAATCGAGTGAAAAAAATATGTAAATGTATTGAATGAGAAAGCAGTTGTTTTAGATTTCTATTTTGGATATAGAAGAGAATTATATTGATGGTGACTTATACAAACCCAGAATAATCTATCTGTAGAAGATAATCAAATATCAACTTAATAGTCATTGCACAGAGAAGACAAACAGTTGCTAGAATGTTTTTTTTCTTGGAAACAAGTGCATTGCAAAAGGGTTGAATTACAGTTGGTTTTGTATATTCCATTTTTGTTGAGAACTTTTCCAGCTACAAGGGAAGAACTATTGGATAGACAAAGAGGGCATACTAGCTGACAATGATGAAAAGGTCATCGTAAGAAAGAAGAAGTATACATGATATCTACAACTACAATGACAAGTACAAATTAAATCCATAGATAACATGATAGACGTACATAGCTAAATTGAAAAGAATAGTTTGCGGCTATAAACAAAATTAGGTTACAGAAGCATAGTAGAAAACAAAAATATACTTGACTATTTGCATGCATTGAGCGGATATATGTTTTACAGACCTTTTGCTCAGAAATTTTTAAAGTTGATTTTAGAATGTTTTAAACAGATGCATTTCTTTCAAAAGAGTAATTATGCACTTGACATTTTAAAGAGATGTCAAATGATGGATTATATGGCTATGTACATTCGTATGGTAATAAATCTAGAGTAATTTGCTGATTTTGATTCAGATTTGATTGATCTATCAAGTTATAGGCAATTGACAGGTTTCGTAGCATAACTACCAAATTCGAGATCCAACATTTGTTTTACAGCTACTAGCTTAAACTAGTATATGTTGAAACCTGAAAAAGTTCATTGGATTTTTGTAAAACATATGCTTTACTACATCAAGACTATAGTTCTTTTGGTAGAACTAATGGTGATGACAGTTTGTGCTATATGGGATTCACAAATTCTGGTTGGATAGGTGATACCAATGACCAAAGTGCCACTTCATGTTATTGTGACACGATTTGCATTTGCAAGTTATTATCAAAGTTGACAAGTTAGACTTTGGACACGTCACAACAAAATGTTGCAGGCACTAAGTGCATAATCCATAGCAGAAAGGTGTGCCAACACGTGAACCAAACAAATATAGCGCATATAGAAATGGACAGCATTGAGAAAGCATGTTATGCATTGCACGAATGTTTATAGAATGTGCAAATGCATGTTATTCACCCACATCCATGAGCATTACAAAGCATGCATGATTTTAACTTAGGCCATGTGCCAATGCATGGGAAAAAACCAAGCACAAATATCCTTGACAACTGCAATGAAATGAATATATGAATTTGCAATGTTAAACAAAAGACATTTGTATTTGTATTCTGGAGATGAACACCACATGGGATGATGTTAACAATTCACAACAATTGCATACTTTAGAGAAAAACAAATAGCTATAAACAGGTAAAAAACCATAGGCAGTTGACACCCCCAGGAAAACCAATGGATGCTAACAATGAGCAACAAAATATAGAGACTAGGTTCTGTTTTTTTTTAATTGGCTATATCATGTTCCGGCCCATTGGGATGCATCTACGCAACTAGACATTTGCAACACAATGAAGGGAAAATTTCCTTCAGAAAACCATGTTTTTTTAAAGTTGATAACAACATGGAAACCGTAGAAAAAGGAAAAGGAAAAAACAACTCTATACCGATGCATTCCAAAAGATGAGACCAAAATAGATGCATGTGCCTGGAAGAAACTATGAACTGAATATGCATTAAGCAAAGAATATTTGTTGTTGTTTTTTTCCTTTTAAAAACAATATGTTTTGCCAAAATAGAGAAAGGAGGTTTTTGAATTTTCAAAAAATATGCTGGTAAAATTTGAAATCTTTGTCAATATTTATTGTTAAAAAACTCCCGCTAAATGGGAGGGAAAAAAAGAATGTATGAGTGATTTTAGAAGAAAACACTACCACCATAATATTTCTACGCAGCCTAAATCCTATTAACACAAGTCATTTGCAAAATATTCGTGTCATTTGTACTTCCAGTTCACTATAAATGCTTTCAATCACAGTGTTTTTTTTCATAGGGCTTTCAATGAAGCATTGCTCGAATTCTGTAATGAAAGAGTTGCACAAAGCATTAGTGAAAAATTCATGGGCATCTTTTGTGATAATGTACTTATAAAGGGAAGCACTCATGAAAAATTGAGAGATGATGAGATTGACAGTAATTCTTATAAACGTGACCAATTTTCTTCAATATGTGAGTGATAGAGATTTATTTGGGAAATTCTATAGGAGAAAACTAGATAGTATGATAAAAGTCCAGATAAAATTCATGAGCTCAACATATTTTCAAATCTGAAGCAACAATTTGTTGACCAGTGGCACCAAAGATGGAGCACATGGTTAGATATATGTTATAAGCATAGGTGAACCAAGTTAGTTTTGAGTTATACCTGACTAATAATCCAAATATTAATACTAAAATAAAATTGGATGTTGGGATATTGAATTTTTCTTTCTGGCCAACCTTCAAATATTCCAAACCTAATTTACCATTTGAATGCATTCAAAGAGTTGTATTCTGCATATACTACACACTGAAAACTTACATGGCTCTATTTGATGGCGACCTATAATGCCATGTGCAAGTTTGATGCTGGGCCAATAGAAATGTTGGTAGCACTATACCATACAATCTTATTGTTATTGTTTAGTAACTCTCAAAAGGTGAGTTATTTAGACATCAAATCTCAAGTGAATTTAGGAGATGAAGATCTTGTACTGCTACATTCAGTTGTAGTATTTGGGAATTATAAAATTTTGCTCAGGGAGCCGTACACAAAAAAAATATGTCCGAGAGATAGATTTCAAGTCAATTACAGTCTGACAACCCAAAGAAAGAAGATTAAGATTCTACTTCCATATGAAGCTGAAGAAAAAAAAGGATTATTGAGAACCCTGACATGGATAGAGACCACAAAATTAGTGCCTTAATAGGGCCATAAATTCTGCTTGCTAAAAACTAGGACCAAAAACTAGGACAGTCACAAAGCTTTCTCACAATCTGGACACATAAATCTATGCGACGCCATCGATGTTTCATGAGACCTGTGCAACCAGCTTTTTCACCGAATCAGAGGATAGTAGACAAAGAAAAAAGATATAGGAACGAGGTTGAAATCGATGGCATTCTGTAGAGCTAGTTATTGCAAAAAAAACAAAGACAGGGAATTTTAAAAAGAATGTGGAAAAGCTTCGATCGGAGCCTCCTTTAGAGTCCTAGTGGAAACCGAGAAAAAAAAGAGAGCATCAATCCACCTCCAGAACCAAATCCCAAGGCCCATTCTCTACAAGATTCAAGTATCATAACACAAATCTTCCTAACCTCCAAAACCGCATAACTGAATCTTCCTACTCTACAGGATTCAAGTATGACAGCACAATTCTTATACATATAATGACGGAGACAAAGCATCTCTCGGCAAGAATTGAGCCCTGAACCCCCCAAAAAAAATCCATATGCAAATTGTTGGATGTCTGCTTGTATCAGTTCCAAAAGCTGCGATCCATGATGTTGTGTCCAAAGGTTTTTGAATTCCTTTGCAGGGTGAACATACATGATCCAAACATGTTTAATCAAAGAGGCAGAGGCGTAAAGTTCACAGCCGCATGTAAAATTTCCCAAGAAAACCCCTCAAATGCAACAAAAGGGTTTATGTATCAGCAATTCAACTATGTTAACCCTACTACACAGAAAATATTTAAAGTTTAAACTAATCATGACCACTCCATTGACAAACCAACAAAGGAAATCGATAAACACACATGTCCAAGATTTCTGTGGTTGGTTTGGTTGGAGCTAGAGGAGGATAACACAGGTAATTCCTTAAGATACATGTCCAAAGACATCTGTTTGTAAATTGCAGAAGACTAGATAAGATTGACGAGAAACACATACACAATAAAATACATAAAAGGAAATATGAAAAGGAAAAACACAGTAGCCACCAACAAAGTCGTCAAAACAACAATATTGAAGCCAAATCAATGGCTCTTGTCCATGCCATTAATAGAGCGAAACCCTACTAAAGACCAAGACATGCATATTCATTTAAAGAAAAAAATAAGTACTTGATAAGATGCCGCGATGACCACAGTTGGAAGTGCGGGTGCAAGTTTCTTTGTTAATAGCATGATCACAGATGAGCAATCACGAACAACAACATCCATAGACAAGCATCGATGAACAGAAACACCCAGGAACAGGGGAAAAGCCTGGCTTATTCAACCCAAGTTGCAGCAAATGGGAAAACGTAACAAACCACCAATGGCAACACAGACAACAGGAGACACATTTCTCAGCAAGAAACAACACCAACAAGAAAATACCTTGCCAACGCGAGTTGGAAATACAAACAAGGTCAAAGACCACGGAAAGAGAAAATGGTTCTTCAAAGGGCTGCAAATTGCGCAGTGAACTGCAATCAATTGAAATGACACCATAACCACGTGGCCCCATAACCACAAAATAAATGTACCGGAAAGCACAGTGAACTGCGTGTCCCGTCCGACCGCCTGTCAATAGCAGAACGCTAGGGTTTTAACGAAGGGAAATGGGGGAACCAGGAGCCCTCTCTCCACTGTGGCACCCATCCGCCATACCGCTCCTTGCTTCACCACCAAAATCCACGACCTCGCAAAATGGACCTATGAAAAGCCGAAGCCATGAGAAAAGACGCCTGTCCAGAAAACCATCAGTAGAAATGACACCCACCATACTGTCGAACCAAACATTGAAGCAGACGAGGAACACCGTACTTGCAAACAATGACATTAAACCACCTACCACCCACGCCATGCAGGTGCAATAAAAGCCGAACCAAACCGCATTTACAACAGCTGACAAAAGAGCGCTGCCGCGTCCTGGGGCACACTGCCCCAGGACGACGTCACCTACAAAATAACCAATAAGAGATGAGAAAAATCACCATGTAGAAATTTAAAAAAAAATAATAAATAATACAAACTATAAGGAAACTTTGCAAAACTTGCAAATTTTTTTTATTTGGCCTGAACTAATGCCCCCGACCGAATACATTATGTCAGGTACATAATAATGATTTTATTGATAAGGGATACGAATTTATGACAAGTATTTTTATTAACATTGTGTATTAAAAGTTTAGTTAAAAAATACTTTGAGTCAAAATAAGGAATGATTTTGATTTTCTTTCGGTGAAGTATAAATTTTAATTTTTATATTAAAATTGGATAGAAATTTATATTTAATTTTTTTAGTTAAATAAATATGTAATATTTTAATGACTTTGACTTACACTAAAATAAAATGATTCATATACATAGGTATATTATATATGATTAAAATTTGAAAAATGTTACATTTAAATATTTATATTAAATTTAAGAATTAAAAAAAATAAAGAAATAAGTAAAATTAACATCAAAGGTGTTTATACTTATCTTTTATAAATGTTGTAATGTATTAATTATTTATAATTCAAAATTAAAAAGTTGAAATAATGATGAAAATTAAACTAAAAGCAGGAGAGAAGTGACACCTAGTACTTTATACCTTTAAAAATAAATAAAAAAATTAGTCAAATAATATAAATAGTAGTACTTATGTAAAAGAAAATAGTGCTTATTTAAAAATGATCATTAAAAAAATTAAAATAATACAAATTTAATTAATATAAATCCAAATTTATAAATACAATTTAATAGATAATTGCAAAATTTAAAATAAATTTAATTATAATGATTAAATTGCAGTTACAATGCCAAGTAAAATTTCCAATTATTGTTTAAAGACTAAAAGATTGTAATTTATGTTAATATAATTTATGGCAGCCTAACATATAGTAATAACATTGGGCTATTAATTTATTCACACAATATCTAACTTTTTTCCAAGGCATAAAGCATAAAGTTAATTATAGTTTTTTATTTTATTTATTTTTTATTATTTTTAAAAATCTAATACTCCATCATATCATCATATGGTACTCCATCATATGGTATGATTGTTAACATACATCATGATGACGTATGCATCGGAGAGTGCCCATGAACCTGGTGGCTAACATACATTATTCAACCAAGTGCCCATCTACGTAATTCTCGGTTTTTGTGCGAATAGGTGGGTGTATTTTTCGTGGCGCCATTATCATAACGTGAAAATGCCAACCAAGGGGTATGACGACAGGCGGCGTATGAATAGCCAGTATTAAAAATAAGAATTAGCATGGATCTTGTTGCCTTTGAATAAGAACGCCGATTTTGTACAGAACATGTATAGAAATGTGTCCTTATATAATTATTATATATACCGAAAATTTATATATCGATTTTATTTAGATTTTTTTTTATTTTAGAAAAGTTACATTGGGTTTAGTCAAATCAAGTTTGCTAGCCAATAAAAATTAAGAATAAATAAGATTAGCCAATAAAAATTAAGAATTATGTAATTTATAAAATTTAGAATAGAATTTTTTATTTGTTTTAGAATCAATTTACAATTATATAAAAATTTAGAATGAAAATTTGTAAATTAATTTAGAGTAAAATTCAAATGGATTGTTGTTTTTTTTCCATGAAAAAAAACATATTATTGATATTCAAACTTGAACCAAATAGTACATGATATCAGTATTGCTACTGTCCAACAAACCACCTTCCACAGCTGAGAGTATTTCAGGAAGTTCAAAAATATACAATGTAAACCAAAAACAGACATAAAATGTCCTTGGGATATTCATAAAACTCCAAAATATATACAATATACACCACAAAATAGGCATATAAATGTCTATAACATAGCTAGCAGAATCACCCAAAAAAATAACAGCTTCCAGAGTCAATCAACTACTTCCCAAAATATGTGTTCTTCTTAGCCTTCCAAAGCCTGTTTAACCTGCAATCATTTTAAAAGTGATAAATGAATTAACTTTAAAAGTGATAAATTAATTAATTAATTTATCACTTTTGGAATCATTTTAAAAGTTTGGATAAGGATTATTGCACATCGTGAAGACTTTAACTCCCTGGTCGGAAAAACCCTCGACAAGGAATCTTTTGAAAAATAAGGACAGAATCAGTGCAATAATTTGAGTCTAAAATGTCGTGACACAAGATGTGACTTATGGTGCAGTTATTCTATTATTTCACATTAAATAGACAGTGGAGAAGAAGCGTGAAATGTATTCGACTTTCACAGAGTGGCCGAGAGATCATATGTAAAGAACACTTTCAATTTGTTTCGAAATAGGTAACAGTTTCTCCGAATCCTCCCCTTTCAATCTTCTCTCGGAACTGATTTTAGAAAATGGGTGTAACCATGGACAAAATTCGTTATGGCAAATTGGGCGATTGGATAGCTACAGTGGGCGTGCTCTTGAGTTTGTTGCGTCTTATTACTGCTCAACCAGGTCTGTACTCATCGAACATTCTAACCTCAACAAACTGCTCATCAGTGCGGTTTTACCAGTTGGATCAGTACTATTAAGAGTCTGTCATTTGAGATCTTGTTTAATATAATATTCATGAATCGTTTATTTTTCATATTTGGTTGACAAAGTATGGTCTTATTAAATAATTTCTGGTCGTGTGGAAGGATTTTTGAGTATCGACTGCGGAGGGAAAACAAATCGAACTGGAGAAAACAATATAACATGGGTCGCTGATGCTAATTACATAGACGTCGGTCGGTCAGCAGAGGTCGCGGACGTCTATGATGACGATTATGGTTTTCACTCCCACACTCTAAGGGTTTTCCCTAAGCCTCTCGAAAAGTCTTGCTATCACTTGCCTGTGTTACCCAATGTGCCTTACCTTTTAAGATTATGGTTTGCCGTTGGAAATTACAGTGGATTCGAACAATTTCCATTCGCTTTCTCTATTGAGACACTCGGTATGTTAGCTATGGGAAACCTAACGATCTCAGATAAAGATGAAGTAGTTTATAATGAAACAATATTGGTTAGCTCTGGCACAGTGCTGTACATCTGTTTGATCAGAACTTCTGAAGTTCATGATCCCTTTATCTCTGCTATCGAATTGAGGAAACTCCAAGAAGGCATGTATGCACAGGCTAAGCCAGGAACAATGTTGATGTCACTCTGGAGAAGTGATGCTGGTGGATATTCTAAAATTAGGTGAATATTAACCAAGTAGTGGTAATGAAATCAAACCGTCATAATTAACCACGGAGTTATGATAAATTTACTCGTCATAATTAACCACATCCGTCGATTAATTTTGATGCACTAATGTTCAGCACTTAGTGTTTGGTATTTCTAATGATCCAGTTGAATGGCTTTGTATGAATAAAGCAGGTATCCTGAAGACGAGTTCGACCGGATCTGGGATTCTACAATCCGTGTAACTATTACTAATTCTTATTTTGAACGGTTTGTAACGTCTCAAGTGCCCATTTCAACAAACAATACCAAGGAACTTCCACCATCTGCTGTGATGCAAACGGCGGCGGTTATGACGGAAGATCAGGTTGAATACACTGCTGGACGGACCGATGGTCACAAATCATTACTGCTGTTATATTTTGCAGAGATCGAGACACTAAATATGTCTGAACGGAGGTCATTTTACGTGACAATAAATGGTCAAAATCCGTATGAAGCCATTACTTCTCTGAGCAAGTATTCTACCCTGGAGCGAATATTCATTTCCAATCAAACAGATAAGTTGTATTTTTCCTTCGTGAACACCAGAGACGCTACCAGTTTTCCCATCATCAACGCTTTGGAGACGTACAAAATAGTAGAGACCCTACCGGCAACATATGCACAAGATCGTAAGTTATCTCATTGATCTTGAGACTGGAAATCTTGATTGATACTAAGATTCAATTTCTAACCAATTACTTTTTATAATGCAAATTTTGATATTAAGATTCAATTTCTGACCAATTAGTTTTTATAATGCAGTTAAAGTTCTTGAGGCTATTAAAAGCAGATTTGGCATAAAAGATTGGATTTCCGATCCTTGCTTTTTCATCCCGTGGAAAGGAATTGTCTGTAAAAGCAATACTTCACATATAAGAGTTTCGGAAATGTAAGTTTAATTTTTTGATTTGTTTATAGTTGAAATCATAAAGGTTTTATGACGAGATTCATAGGTAAAATTGTATGTGAACAAAAATCGTATTGTTACCAGCGATTTGTCAGGAAAGAATCTTAAAGGATTGGTGCCTAATGATATTGGACAGTTGACAGCTTTGGTTAAAGTGTAAGCACAATTTGACCTTTTTATTTAAAGTGTAAACAGAATTCCCAAGAAATCCTAATCAGGCTTCTGAATGGGAACATAATTTGTATTTTGATAATGTATTGTTTCAGTTATGATCATCTGTACAGCATTTACCCATTAGTGTTGAAATTAGCAGGTCGCTTGCCAATAATCATTTGGTGGGGCCATTGCCAAATTTCTCCAGTCTAATCATGTTGGAAAAACTGTAAGTTTCTTTCCAACATTCACATTTCATTTGGTCTCTTTAGTCTTGACCCTCTGCACTTTCATAAAACCAAAATTTACTTTGCTAATTATGTAGATATCTACAAAACAACAACCTGAGCGGTACTTTTCCATACTGGCTAGCTGATCTGAAAAACCTAAAAGAGTTGTACGTCTTCCTCCTTCTTCCGTTTCTATTTATCTTTTCACAAGTCTTGTTCAAAGTTAAAGGAAATTAATCTATAAATTTTATACCGAATCTTTTTTCTCACAGGGATATAGATAATAATAATTTAAGTGGTGTAATTCCTGCCCAACTTCTCAATGGTTCATTGAAATTCAGGTAATATATCGTAGTTAATATTCCTTATTGACACAAACCCCATTTGATATTCATATTTTCCATCATATTTTCCATAAAGAAACGTCATAGACAATAATAATCAATCCAGTTTAGATTTTAATTAATATTACTGGAGGACGTTCATGAAAAATCTCTCTTTGGTCCGATACAGTTACTGTGGAAACCCCTACTTACCTTTGTATAAGGGGGAATGCAAGCTACATAAGGGGGGACGTATTGTAAATCATACAGAGAGGAATAAACTCAAGGTTATCCTCCCAATAACACTCAGCGGAATTATAATCATCGCTTTAGCGTCGATAATGGCTATCGTTGTGTATCGCAATAAATTCAGGAGAAAAGAACAAATTGTTGCCAAAGAAAGAAGTGGGCTCGAAAAGGAACCAAGACCTTTCTTATCCCGAGGTTAGGAAATGCTATCAACATTATATATGTTCTAATAATATGAAACATAAAGGTACTAGTCCCCGTAAATGAAATTACCTTAGAAGGATTTTTAATTTTTTGTGCTTTGACTCTTAGTAACTTTACCACTCCTGAATGGATTCCAGACTACTCAATGGTTATGGTGCCGAATCCAACAAAATCCCATGCCTTCACATTTGAAGAGATGATAGCTGCCACACAAAACTTCAATCGGGAGATCGGAAGGGGGGGATTTGGATCAGTGTTTTTAGGTAAATTGCCCCAAGGAAACGAAATAGCGGTAAAAGTGCTCTCACAGTTCTCCCGTCAAGGAGCTCACGAGTTCTTGAATGAGGTGATTCTCATATATTTCTTCAATCATGTAATACGGTTCAATTTGGATCCAATGTAACAATGTCTAACCAGTGATCTTTTTCTATGAACAGGTTGATCTACTTTCCAGAATTCATCATAGGAACCTGGTATCTTTACTGGGCTTTTGTAACGAGTCAAGAGAAGTTATGCTTATCTACGAGTACATGTCAGGAGGTTCCCTACAGGATCACCTTTATGGTAAATTATATTGGTGAGGGATATGTTTGTTTGAATCGATTGAATAGCCAAGTTAACAGACATTCTCTTATTTTGTTTTCCAGGTCCTAGTGCACATCATACCAAACTAAATTGGAGAACGAGACTTAAAATAGCTTTAGATGCAGCTGAAGGTGACTTTTTCTTAATTACTTTGATGCAGATTATATTTTTATGATCTAAATGGTGATTCTTAAGTATTGATTACAATACAATAGAAGTAAATTAATTTCTAAGTCATGCGTAATGACATATCTCACACCTGTGGTTTGGTTTCTACTCAAGGACTGGAATATCTGCACGTAGGTTGCAACCCAAAGATAATTCACAGGGATATAAAGACTGCAAACATCCTTTTAGACAACGATTTGAATGGCAAACTGGCCGATTTCGGTCTTTCGAAGATTACAACTGATGGGGAGGCTACTCATGTTACCACTGCCGTAAAAGGAACTGCAGGATATCTGGATCCGGAGTATGTTAGACACATATAACTTAGCACTCTCTTTGCAATATTAGGGAATTCAAGTCATTATTTAAAGTGGAGGCAGTTTCATTTTGCTCTTCCATGGTAATTAGCTAATTTTTTGTGAGGCACTTCACAGGTATTTCAGCACTCAAATGTTAACGCATAAGAGTGATGTGTATAGTTTTGGAGTGGTTTTGCTGGAGATCATATGCGGTAGACAACCCATAGATCTAAAACTACCTGTAGAGGAACTAAACATCATTAGATGGGTAAGTGATCTTATCATCAATAAATATTTAGCGCCGCTGATAACAGAATAGGTTATAACGCATTTTCTCACAGACGCTAAGAATCTGTTGTAGTGCATCTTATAATCCTAGATATTGCCAATAATTATGGACATGTGTTTTAAATTTACAGGCGACACCCTATGTATTGACCGACATTGATAATCCTAGCAAAATATCAGAAATCATAGACAAGAGGTTACATGGAGGTTACGACATGATATCCGTCACTGCTGTTGCCAAAGTAGCGATGAGATGTGTTCAGACAGAACCATCTTCTAGGCCGAGCGTGACTGAGGTAGTGGCCGTACTCAGAGAGGCTATCAAACATGAGGATCACGCTTCTATTTCGATTTCAGAGGAGATGGGTATCGAAAGTAGCGATTTCTTTTCAGGACCGGTGTCTTTATCCGTGGATTCGAGTGGACCTAGAGGAATGGACTCGAGTGCTAACAGCTTCAGCGTCTCTCAACCAGCTTGAAGATAGTTTGCAAGTTGTTGTAGGTCGACTGTGGTTTGGTCGACCTTAGGTATTTTATCAAAGTGGAAGTTGGATCAGGAGCGTGGTAAGTGAAACATGTTAACTATATCCATCTGAATATCTTGCTGGGTTATTCCTAAAGTGAAGGAAGGTTAGCCCAATCAAACCTACAGCCGTGACATAGCTTACGTCATGAAGATGTATTACGTGGTTTTTGTTAATCTTTTAAATAACAAAATAATTGCCTGGTAACTAATTGTGAATGTTTTTATTTTCTGTATTAGTTTATGATTACAAAATTTTGAAAAGTTGTTTCTATGGCATTTGAAAGTTTTTTTATTTAATATAATTTTTATTATATTTAATTTATTCTTAAATTACAATTAATTGATTTATAAAAAATGATGTTATCACATTTTATATTTATCAATTAAAACAATTTAAAACTAGCATTCGCCCTTGGAGGGGCAAAATGAATGCCGAAAGTGAAAGTTAAACTGCGATCAGCGACCACGGCGGTTGCGGGGCGCAGCATGATGATGCGGTCATATGATAATATATTTTGTGCGACGAGGAGCTGGTCACTGGTCAGAACCATTCATTAAGAGATCGCTGGATTTTATCGTTGGTCGTCGGGGTCGCCGTTTATGGTTGTTGGTCGGATGTGAACCTCTTTTTCTGTCGCAGGTTAAGGGTGAAGTCTGCGACGGGGGGCTGGTCGCTGGTCGACGGTCGGATGTGAACCCCTTTTTCCATATGAGTAAAGTGGAAAGTCTGCGACAAGGGGCTGGTCACTAGTCGGAACCATTCATTAAGAGATCGCTAGATTTTATCGCCGCTTGTCGGGGTCATCGGTTATGGTGGCTGGTTAGCGGTCGGATGTGAACCTCTTTTCTGTCGTAGGTTAAGGGTGAAGTTGGCGAAGCTGGCGGGCTATCTATTTAAATGAAAACTTATTTTTTTCTTGTATCAGTTTGAAGGTTAGAGCCGACAGGTGTATTACAGGAGCCAGCAGTTGCGAAGGGGAGTTTTCAGCGATTGCCCGCCAAGTAAGCTGTCTAAACAGAGTTTGTTTTTGTTGTAGTGGTTAGTTGTGTTTGCTGCAGTGGTTGTTGTCGATCGTTAGGCAAGAGTACCCGTGATTGTCCTGTTCTGTCAAGCTGTTATATAGGTAGCCACCCTTCTCAACAATTTGGCCTTGAATATGTTCCAATCCTTTTTTTGCAATGGATACTGAAATCCTTTGTTATGTTAATGGAACGATAAATCTCCAAGATGGAGATGATGGACTTCATTTATTAATTAAATTTAGGTTCAATGCAGATTGATTTATCTCTCTGCTCTGTTTCAACCCACCGTAGACATGTTTTGATGTAGCTAAATGATTGACCTTGCAAATTTCTCATGACTTGTCCTTAACAAAACTTGGGGCCCATCGTCAATCTGATCACAACCTCCAGGAAAATGTTCATTCAAGATGGTTGGGTCAAAAAAGCGTTTAAACGATATATTTTTGGCCCATTATTATTTATCAGCTCGATGTTTAGTAAACTTTGAAGATATTTTTCAAATTTCAGCAAATTTAATCCCCAAACCAACCCGTCTAGATATTGTGATTTGCAGCTGGCTCAGAACCGAAGTAACTTTTTTTGGACACCTTGCTATGAACTGTCATGTTGCTTTTCCACATTCCAAAAGTATCAAACTGGTAAACATATTATAAAACTCACCTTCAAACCACTTGATTCTTGTCTTTCATTGTCTACTTCAGGCCCCAGGGTTAAGAAATAGGCAGAATTACAATTTTCCCATGTTATCAAAGACCTATATAGCAATGATTGTGGGATTTCAAGGAAGATTTATGTAGAAATATCATAAAATCGCATATACTATTGTCTTCATCTACTACTTTGGAGTTGTAGCATCAAAGTTTTCTTTCTAGGAGGACTTACATTTTTCCCATGTTATCGAGGCCCATATGGCGATGATCGTGGGGGTTTAAATTGCAGATTTGGGTACATGTCAATGCAAGATATGGTTATAGTGAATTTTGACTTATTTATGTTGCTCCAACGGAGTTAAATATTATAATTTATTAAAATTTGAGTCAAAGTTAATAAATTTCTGTTGTAGGAGTATGGTTTATTTGGGTGGATTTCTATTTTGAAAATACAATAAGCTAGACAACACATAAATTATCAATTAAAAGAAATAAGAGTTTCAGTATTTTGTTTTCCATGTTATTTGCGAAACCCATGAACAATCCATAGAGTGAACATATAGTCTTCCCAGATTAACATACTTGGACAAATGCATTGTGTTTGACTAAAGGTAAAAAATATTGTTTAAGTTGACACCAACTTTAAAGTTGTAGGAATTTGTACATCGAAAGGGCCAACATCGTTATGAAGAGAGAAGAGTTCATTGTAATAGGATGAGATTGTTTCATGGAAGAATAGTATATAAAAAAACCTAGGATAGATCTTATGGACTTCTAAATGAAAAATTCATGAAATATAACATTTGTATTGTAGATTATGGTTGTTGGACCATAACCATTGACTGCAAATAAGATTTCAATGTTATTTTTTCATTTGGTGCTTTTATGTTTGGATAGGTTTGATATGTACATGTGATTTGAAAGAAGCAAAGGCAGCGCAGTAGAGTTTGACCTTGACATATAAGTTTTGTTGCGCTCTACTGTTTACATGATGTTTGGAGACACAAAACCTATGACAAGAGCATCTCCATAGTTTTCATGCATTGAGTTATATAGAGTTATTAGGGACACAAATTTCCTAGATGCGAGTATTGAGAAATTATTGGTTTATAAGAATATCAGGAAGTCACACCTCCACATAGCAGCAACACGGCCTGAGCTATTTCCATGCTCAAAAGCGATAGGGTGGATTATACAAAGGACTGATACAACCTCTAGGAGGATTTTAGACACTACTGGTGAAGGTCTTGCATCCTTCCATGCAGGTCACATAGATGCAGCATACAACCTTCCTCATCCTGATGTTATGTTGAAAGAGGCAAATGTTAATTATTTGGAATTTGCTAGGAAGATGACAATCCCTGGAAAATAGTTAAGGACAAAAAAGAGGGGGGAGTATGACACTGAACACCTGAAAACCCCGTTTCGGCTAATAGCTTTGATGTTGAGCCGAATTTATGGATTGCCAGATGGGAATATTTACAAAATCAGTTGGGAACGTGTGATGTGCTATGTCGCGACACATGGTACACTATTCAATTGGTCTGCAATCATCTAAGACAGCTTATCTACAAACATTGCTGCAGCTCAACGAGGAGTAGCTGAGGATAAGGTTGATTTTCATATGTCTAGGTATTTTTTGGATTGTATCTTTATTAGATATCCTTTTCCAGGTTTAGGATGTGTTTGGAACACGAATGGGCCCCCTGTGCATGTAGCATATCAAATGCTTTGGGGAGATAGGTATAAAAGTCACTATAGGAAAATATGTGAATCATTCATCATACCACTGTATCGCTTGATGTTTAAGGAAGAAGCATGTTGCATGTCTAAGAATGCTATGAAATTCATTGAACAATATGGGGATTATTACTTATGCATGGAAGGATTGTATATCCGGATGTTTGGTGGAAGCAAACCTCCTTCTGTGATGCCCCAATATGCTACTGATTTTGTGGTACACAAAGAAGTTGTTAGGCAAGTTTATGTAAATGGAGTTGGCCAATTTCTAGCTGAAAAGAAGAAGTTGGTTTACCCACCAATGCCATTTGTAATAGGAGCATATAAACTTGCAAAAACAAAGGAAGCTGAAGCGTTTATTGAAGATTTGGAAGGCTTTCATTTTTGCCCGAAGAGTTTTAGAAGGCACGATCCCCATGGAAAGATGCAAGCACACTGTGGCTCTTGCAAGATTAACTATGAGTATGCCCACTTATTTTGGAAAGATGAGGAGTTTTATTGAAGCGAAAAGAACATGATTGATCTAAACAACCGATATCGTCTTAAAAAAGGGACGAGTTCTAGTCCTAACGCTGGCAAGGATAAGGAGGTTGAGGTAGAAACACATTATGAACAAGTATTAGATAGGTCAATAGCAAAGGTTGAGAAGAAGAAGAAGAATGACGCTGAAGTTCAGAAAGTGCAGCAGGAGGAGAACGAGAAAGTTGTAAAAGAAGCAGCAAACAGACTACTTAGAGAAGAAACTGAAGAAGAGGGAAAAGATAAGCAACAAGAAGAGCCAATGAGTCCTGATGTACAAAATATGGAAGTAGGTTCCTTAGAATCAGCGGAACAGGAGAGGATAAGAGAAGCAGAGGTAAAATCTAAGCAAGAAGAAGAGCCAAAAAGTCCTCATGTACAAAATATGGAAGTAGGGCTGTTAGGATCAGCGGAAGAAGGCGGGATAAGAGAAGAAGAGGTAAAATCTAATCAAGAAGAAGAGCCAAAGAGTCCTCATGTACAAAATATGGAAGTAGGGACCTTAGGATCAGCAGAACAAGACAGGATAAGAGAAGAAGAGGTCAAATCTAAGCAACAAGAAGAGCCAAAAATTCCTCATGTACAAAATCTGGAAGTAGGGCCCTTAGAAAGTATAACTGGAGGGTATCGTCCACTATCAGGGCTTGAACTTGTCCCTTATAGTCCTTCTAAAGAGAATGAGGTGGCAAATATTGATTCAATTTTTTTTTATCCTGATAGAAAAGTGATCATTAGGAAGTCAGAGAAAAGAATGAAATGTCCCAATTATGAAGATGTTGTCACAGTAATAGAAACTCCAATCTTGGAGGGAACTAACAAAGATCCAAAGTTTGCAGCTGCAGCAAATGTAGCGATGGCCCAGGCAAGTGCGCATAATGTGAATGAGTTGGTAGGTGATATTCAAAATGCAAAGGCAACGCTGTCCAAGGTAAGAGAAAAGCTACATAGAGAAGAGAATCGAGGGAAAGAGCTGAAAAGGAAACATGTTAAAATTCAATATGCTAAGACAGAAAATAGCAGCATTACATTCCATTTCACAATAATAACATATACAAGATCACTGAAGAAACAACAAGCACAGCATAAACACAAGAGACAGAGATTTATCCTGGGAAACCCTCATGGGGTAGAAAACCCAGCAAAGCTTCCTCAATATAGATGACCAGCAGTATACAAAGATGAAACCCTGAGACATGATCTCCTCCTCCACAATAGCAGACCTCTCCTCCACAAGTGCGCTATCCTCAAGTGTGTGAGTGTATCAAATGAGGAACACACCTCCTCTATTTATACACTACTCTGATATGTATTTTACACAAGTACATGTAGGCTCGTATTTAACCATTAGGTTAAATACCCCATTATAACTGACTGGGCCGACCCCCACATGGTGGGTCTAATAACCCTAGTTACCACACCCAACTCGGAGGAATAAACATCTCCGGATTTATAGTATAATCACATCGGAGGTATGGAACATCTCCGGAATAAATAATATACAAATATAATATTCTTTGAAGTTACAATATTTCAACACTCCCCCTTAACGAGAAGGATATTATAACAGTATCTGCACGAGCAAGGAGTCATCAACATCATACATGATACATCTATAAATCATTGGAAGCTTTCTCAACATCATCAGTAACTCAAGCAGTTACTGGAACATCTTCAATACTGGAACATCAACATCTTCAGTACTGAGTCTTTATCTTCTGCAGCACTCGAACAAATACAACAACATCAACATCTGGATCCTCACGATCATCAGTATCGTCATCTCACGATCATTAGCATCGTCATCACACGATCATCAGCATCGTCATCACACGATCATCGGCATCGTCATCACACGATCATCAGCATCGTCATCTCACGATCATCAGCATCGTCATCACACGATCATCAGCATCGTCATCTCACGATCATCAGCATCGTCATCACACGATCATCAGCATCGTCATCACACGATCATCAGCATCGTCATCAATACAGGTATCCATAACAATACAAGTATCCACATCATTGGTACAAGTATTCATGCCAATACAAGTATACATATCATCAATACAAGTATCCATACTGATACAAGTAATCATGTCATCAATACATGTATCCTACCGATACAAGTAACCACATCATCAATACAAGTATCCATACCGATACAAGTAACCACGTCATCAATACTAGTATCCTACCGATACAAGTAACCACATCATCAATACAAGTATCCTACCGATACAAGTAACCACATCATCAATACAAGTATCCTACCGATACAAGTAACCACATCATCAATACAAGTATCCTACCGATACAAGTAACCACATCATCAATACAAGTATCCTACCGATACAAGTAACCACATCAAAAATCACTTTCTCGGAGACCATACGTCTACGGATCAATTCAGGGACCGAAGTCCGGGGATGATACAATCCCCACTTCTCGGAGACCATACGTCTACGGATCAATTCAGGGACCGCAGTCCGGGGATGATACAATCCCCACTTCTCGGAGACCTCACGTCTACGGATCAATTCAGGGACCTAAGTCCGGGGATGATACAATCCCCACTTCTCGGAGACCTCACGTCTACGGATCAATTCAAGGACCTAAGTCCGGGGATGATACAATCCCCACTTCTCGGAGACCTCACGTCTACGGATCAATTCAGGGACCTAAGTCCGGGGATGATACAATCCCCACTTCTCGGAGACCTCACGTCTACGGATCAATTCAGGGACCTAAGTCCGGGGATGATACAATCCCCACTTCTCGGAGACCTCACGTCTACGGATCAATTCAGGGACCTAAGTCCGGGGATGATACAATCCCCACTTCTCGGAGACCTCACGTCTACGGATCAATTCAGGGACCTAAGTCCGGGGATGATACAATCCCCACTTCTCGGAGACCTCACGTCTACGGATCAATTCAGGGACCTAAGTCCGGGGATGATACAATCCCCACTTCTCGGAGACCTCACGTCTACGGATCAATTCAGGGACCTAAGTCCGGGGATGATACAATCCCCACTTCTTGGAGACCTCACGTCTACGGATCAATTTAGGGACCTAAGTCCGGGGATGATACAATCCCCTCAACTGTCCACTAAGGACTTCATTCTCGGAGACCTCATGTCTACGGCTCTCTTTAGGACTGAAAGTCCAGGGATGATCCAATCCCCTCAACTGTCCACTAAGGACTTCATTCTCGGAGACCTCACGTCTACGGCTCTCTTTAGGACTGAAAGTCCAAGGATGATCCAATCCCCTCAACTGTCCACTAAGGACTTCATTCTCGGAGACCTCACGTCTACGGCTCTCTTTAGGACTGAAAGTCCAGGGATGATCCAATCCCCTCAACTGTCCACTAAGGACTTCATTCTCGGAGACCTCACGTCTATGGCTCTCTTTAGGACTGAAAGTCCAGGGATGATCCAATCCCCTCAACTGTCCACTAAGGACTTCATTCTCAGAGACCTCACGTCTACGGCTCTCTTTAGGACTGAAACTCCAGGGATGATCCAATCCCCTCAACTGTCCACTAAGGACTTCATTCTCGGAGACCTCACGTCTACCTCTTTAGGACCGAAAGTCCAGGGATGATCCAATCCCCTCAACTGTCCACTAAGGACTTCATTTTCAGAGACCATACGTCTATGGATCTATTCAGGGACCGAAGTCCAGGGATGATACAATCCCTACCTGTCCACTAAGGACTTCATTTTCGGAGACCATACGTCTATGGCTCACTTTAGAACATGTGTTCAAGGATGATACAATCCCCACATGTATTCTCATCAATACATCTTTCATCAAAAGCGTGTATTCTTACTAATACATATAACATCAAAAGCATGTATAAGTAAAACTAAGTATTCTAAGTATACGAGTCCTAAATCTAAATATTTCTAAGTATCTAGGTGTAGAGAACAGGTTACCTCATCATCGACCTTGTTGTTCGATGAGACAATCTCATCATCAGTGACTATACTACTCCCCCTTTCGAGGAGGGTCCTTTTGAGCTACACCAAGCTTGTCTCGAAAGTATTCAAATTTCACTCGAGACAGAGGCTTGGTTAGTATGTTGGTAACTTCTTCACTCGAGGTAGAGGTTTGGTTAGTACATCGGTAACCTGTTACGAATTCAAACTTTATAGTTCCTTTCTGTGTCATATCTTGTTAGATCCCTATGATCTTTGACTTATCATGGAACACTGGATTCTATGCCATCTTGAGACAACTCTATTTGTCACATAGGATCACAGTTGGTTCTATCTCTAAGTCAAACAATCCTGAAGCCAAACTTCTTCACAACTAGCAGAGCAAACAGCCATATATTCTGCTTGTGCTGAGAGCCACACTAGACTGCTTCCAGCTAAACCACGAGATCATGGCTAATCCTAGACAATAACATCCTCTTGATGTGTTCTTCTTGTCTGATACACTTTCTGCCCAATTAGCATCTGAGTAGCCATCTGAAGTCATGATCTCCAAGATAGCACAGATCAAAGTCTATCGTATCCTTTAGGTGCCTCATCACATGCTTTGCAACTATCAGGTGAAAACATCTAGTTTCCACTAGATACTGACTCAAGGTATTCACAACAAAGCATATATCTAATCTAGTATATGTTAGATACATCAATGACCCAATAATTTGACTGTCCAGAGTTATATCCACTAACTCTGATGAGTTATCCCCTAACAGCTTCAAGTTGGAATCCATAAGAGTGGCCATTCCAACACCTCAAGTCATATTTCTCATCATACTTTCCCTGGTTGAGAAATATTCCTTCTGAGCCTTGCCATACTTCCAGACCTAGGAAGTAAAGCGTCAATTTGAGATCTTTCATTTTCATTTCTGCATTGAATGATCTTCTGCATATCTATCTGTGCCATCTCTCGTTAGATGGGTCTACTAATATGAGCCTTAATATCATTCGAACTCTGTGGTGAGTTCCTTCTTGCATCCATGTCATTTGTGTATAGAAATCATATTCAACCTTGTAGCAAAGGTTGAGATCCACATCACCCATGGTGATCATTAAGCTTATCAATTTATTATCGATCCTAGGTACCTATACAGAACCTGATTCACACTTCTTCTTTAATTACACCATACTTGGAGCAAACATCTTGTCGTGATTCTCTTCCCCTTTCTAAGAGAATCTTCTAGCCATGAGCCTTCTATATTTTGTTTGATTTGTAAATCTTCTTGTTTGAACATCCACCACTTGTACGGTGTCCATCATTCTTCATGACCTTTCCTACAAATCAAAATTAAGTACATGATTAGTAATACTTCATAATCATCAAATCATATTGACATGATAACCTATTATGCATACAGATATCATTTACATAGTGATGCAACTATTTTGACCAATACTTTGGCAAAACACTTTCCCATATCCTGTATGCATATAGTGGCTATCTAGATGCCTTCCATCTCTACCAGAACATACTATTGAGAGTGTGCACAACTCTCAGCATGTCAGCAAGGAGGTTTCATTCTAGACAAGCAACAATGGAATGTTTGTCCAACTTACCAATCATATGCATATTAGTAGTATACTGTTCAATGTTCTATGAATATTTACACTCAGCATGATATATTATAGGAATACAAATATGCATACAACCTATTACAGGCAATATCATTACTATTTCAAATAACAACTCAAATACTTATCTTTTATGTTTGTGTGGCTGCCTCCCGCTTGATCTTCTGTATGTCTTTTGAACTTCTATTCATTCTGTACCACTGTGCATGCTCAAGAGTCATCCTCATGATCTCATACACAAACATACACTCATTAGTATATTCTAAATGCTATCAAAACATTATAGTACTAAATAATCTTGAAAATGTATAGTCATGATTATAGTTAATAAACATTAGTATTCAAGATTTCAGGGAAGTCTTCTTTTACTCATGCATATCATCAATCAAGATAAAAGATATAATATGCATAATCCCTTGATTACTAACTTTATGAATAAGCATAACCAATCATTCCAAGTATACTTATATAAGGGATCCTAACACAAGGTAAGATTCATGGGAAACATACCTGGATTAGTATACCTACTTGGTTATGTACAACATACCTCGTAAGTAGAACAAAGATTATGGATGAGTCTTTGTCTTCATGTTTTCATGGTCATGGAGCCTGATTTGTCTTTTGTGATGTACCTGTATCTTGTTAGTAGACAACATCAACCTCACACAACATCATAATGCATTAGTACAATCATAAGTGTCAACACCCTAACCAATGAATATCTTCTATCATGCATTCATAATTTTGTTAAGGTGATACAACAAATCTAAAATCAAGATTGTACTAACCGTAATAACATGAAGACAAACATACCATAAACTTAATCATGAACAAATCTCAAAACATACCTCGATGAGTCATACCTGTCGAGATCGCTTGTAATCTCCTTATGTAAAGCCTTAGCCTCATCTCCCTCTGAAACAGTAACTCCTTCACTTATGCAGGTGACCAATCCATCTTCTTCTAGGATTGACCCTATCCACTTGATTTGCAAGAACTGGACCTGGAGCTGGATATGGGTTTGTCAGAGAAACCCCAAAAATTCAAACTTTGAATTTCAAACTTTCGAAAGGATAGAAATATGTGCCTTGATGAGCTGATCAAACTGATATATTCAGAATTTGAAAACTGCAAAGTTTCACTCCTCAATTTTGCCTTTGAAACTTCTGGATTCACTGGACGTGACCCTGAACTGGGGTTTGGTGAATCCCACTCTTCTGCCCAATCAAAATGTTTGATCCAAATCTCTAAGCTTCTATTTTTCTGAGGAGCTTCCAGCAATGGTCACAGATTTCAAAAATTCCCATTTTTACAGAAGCCCTAATTTTCCACTTTTCTGATCAAAGTCCCGAACTAGGGTTTGATCAAGCCCGGCCTTCTGCCCAACCAAAAAATCTGATCTTGGTATCTAAATTTCTATTTTGATGAGTAGCATTCATCAGTGGTATCTGTTTACAAAAATTCCAACTTTCTTCAAAGCCCTAAATTCCAGAAGCCATGAATGAAGGTACTCAAAAATAATTATGTTTTGACAGAAATATGTACCTGATTGTTTCTGGTGTAACTCCAAATTTTTCAATCCACAGGGTCTGAAAACGTTTTCTGAGATAGCCTGACCTATTATCTTTCCATCCTGACAGGTCTGACCTCAATTGGATTCTCTGAGAGAGAGTTATGTCAAATGTCGTAACGTGACCTGTTTTGGGATAAAACAGAAGAGCGAACTTGTACGGCGTGCCACGTGTCACTGTTTGAACTTCGGCCTCTGAAAAACTTTTCTGAGTTTTCTCGGCCTGTTATCTTTCCATCCTGATAGGTATGACCTCAATTGGACTCTCTGAGAGAGAGTTATGCCAAGTGTCGCAACATGACCTGTTTATGGGATAATACAGGAGGGCGAACTTGTACGGAGTTCCACGTGTCACTGGTTCAACTTCGGCCTCTGAAAAAGTTTTCTGAGATAGTACAGACTGTGTAATACCTGTCACTTTTTACAAAATTTCATTTGGAGCTTCGTAGCCCAAGCTATGACCTTTTTCCCAAGGTCACCTGATTTTGACTCAGATCTGGAAGAGGCAGAAACCCTATATTGTACAGATCATAAATCGCAAAGTACAACGAATTAGAGGTTGTCCTTTGGACACAAGGTACCTAGAGATTTAATCTTCGTCCTGTAACAATTTCAGATCCGAAAACTTCGCCAAAACGGATTTATAGCGAAAGTTCTACGATGACTGGTTTTTTCTATGTAAAACCCTAACCTTCAAATTGTCATAAGTAAAGCAAGTGTCTTTAGTGCCATACCTTGTCTTCCTTCAGGTTAGATCTGATACCATGTTAAAATTCAATATGCTAAGACAGAAAATAGCAGCATTACATTCCATTTCACAATAATAGCATATACAAGATCACTGAAGAAACAACAAGCACAGCATAAACACAAGAGACAGAGATTTATCCTGGGAAACCCTCATGGGGTAGAAAACCCAGCAAAGCTTCCTCAATATAGATGACCAGCAATATACAAAGATGAAACCCTGAGACATGATCTCCTCCTCCACAATAGCAGACCTCTCCTCCACAAGTGCGCTATCCTCAAGTGTGTGAGTGTATCAAATGAGGAACACACCTCCTCTATTTATACACTACTCTGATATGTATTTTACACAAGTACATGTAGGCTCGTATTTAACCATTAGGTTAAATACCCCATTATAACTGACTGGGCCGACCCCCACATGGTGGGTCTAATAACCCTAGTTACCACACCCAACTCGGAGGAATAAACATCTCCGGATTTATAGTATAATCACATCGGAGGTATGGAACATCTCCGGAATAAATAATATACAAATATAATATTCTTTGAAGTTACAATATTTCAACAAAACATAGCAACCTGTTGTCTGAAAAGGAGAAAATGGTTGAAGATCTATGGAGGTTGGATGAGGAAAAAGAGAAATTGGTGGTTCAGGTGATGATTTTGGAAGGAGAAAATAATGATTTTGAAGCTGCGACTACTCAGTTAAAATGAAAACAATTAGCTACTGACCAGCAAGTCCAAGAGTTGAAGTTGAAGGTTGAAGAGCTAGAGAAAGAAAATGGAGGCTTGACAAAGTGGCTTGAAACAACGAACAACAGAAAGCTAGAAATAACTGTGTTTTGTGATGAAGCTTGCAAAGTCATAGAGCAAATGTATCATTTCCAAGTGGTTGTTATGGAGAAAGTGTACAACTTGAAGCAAATGATGGTACAAATGGATGAAATTGCTGTAGAGGCGCAAGCAGCTAGAGAAAGGTAGTTTGATGTAGCGGAGAAGGTTAAACGGCATATGGTTTGGAGAGAGACAAACTCTGACTACCCTGCAGAATTAGTGCCTAAAACACTTTTGGATTTAAAGTCAGAAATGCAACTTCTAGAATTTTGCAGAAAGGCATCTCTAAAGATGAATACTGACATTACAAGGACTACTGAGGCATGTATGGGTTTCTACAAGAGAATCCAGAAGGTCTATGAGAAGTGTCATCTTTGTCCGCTCCCACCTATAGATGAGTTTCCTCCAGAGGAGTTGCAAATGATAGAGATCAACACTGAGTTGCAAGGAGAATTAGAATACATTAGAAAGTTGGATACCCTCATTGAAGAAGATGTACACCATATGGTTGGCCAAGTATACATACATGCATATTTGTTAGAAGGAAGTTGTACAGCAACATAAGAAGGAAGGGTATATGTTGAGACTCAATTGTCATATCATGAAGTTTCTTTGCAAGTTTTGGAACCAAGCAGAGTTACTACTATTGCTGAACAAGCTAATGCTTGGGACAAGTTTTTCTTTAGTTAGTTTGGGTGCAAATAATTGCAATTTTGTAATTACTTTTATGGCTTGGGTTTTTTTTTTGTGTGTTCAGGAAAATCAGGGAGATGCAATTTATTTTGCAAACATTTAGAAACTGTTGGAAACTATATTTTTGGTACCTGTTAGGTAGTAGAAGAGTTATTTTTTGTGACTTGTGAATCCAGGTTTCAAGGATTTGTTGACACTATTTTAATACAAGAGAGAGGAAAAAAATAGTGAAAGATGTATCTTCGAATTGGGTTTAGATGTAAAGGAGCATTACAAATAGATGTATAAAATCTTTAGTATGTAGTGAGAAGATGATTTATGAAACAATATGATGTGTAAAAGATGTAAAGGGGTTGAGAATCATAGACTATATATATACATGTCTACAATACTATTTGAAGCAAATAGGTTTGTGTTCATTTTTATTTTTTGTTGTTGTGGTTGACATCTATTTACTTTTGCAACAGTTTCTTAAGTACTGATTTTTGAAGAAATAATAACAGTGGGCAATTATTTATTTCAGTGCTGCACATTTTAGAAGATACAAATTAAATTGTGAACAAGTTTATATGATCAGGTAATATGAGGAAGAGGTTTGAGAAATTCATTTGGTTTTTTGTATACAAATCTACACAACTCAATAAAGAATTGTTGCAAAGTATGTTAAAGAAAGAAAGGCAGTACAATTAAGTGCTTGGTTGCATTTCTAGATTGTGTGAAAGCACAATTATTGTCATCGTTGTTCTTGACTGGTATATATTTATTTATTTGTGTTTGTAAATATAGTGTTTTTCATTTGGGATTAGGTGCTAGCATTATAAGACACTTTTGCTCTCCCTTTAATCCCATATCGTAGTTTTTCTTTCAATATTCCAAAAATGGTCCATTGCCTTTTTACTATCTCTTAGTAAACATTAACTATGATGCCATTCAATACTCTGTGCCATGCAATACTCTGTGCATGTTAGCAACGTTGAAAGGTGCAGGATGACAGGTGTAGGATCTATCTTTTAACATCCACTGTTGTTTGACTATATGTTAGTGAACGTTAACTATGATGCCATGTGATGCCATGCATCTGGAGCTATTGGTCAAGCATTTACTTGATATACATGGAATTGATTCTACTGCACTTTTTGCTAAGGTAAGTTGTAACTCACACTCTGTAATTGTTCTCAATCATTAGCTAGCATCAACAAAATATAATTTACTACCTCAGTAATGGCCCAACTTAGTGTCAATATGGATAAGCTGTTCAACCACTGATGGAAAAGCAATTGAAATCAATGAAACCCTAGCAGAGATTGCCCAGAGGATGATTGAAATGAATGCTTTTGACCCCCATTTTTATTATTTCAATGTCAAAACTGCTCAGTAGTTTCGCCTCCATTTCAACTCCTATCTTCTGTGTCTGCAACACACTGTGGAGTAGAGACTGTTGCTAGTTTCATTTGGGCTTCTTAGGGAAATACATAGTAAATAGCATGGTGTTGTAATTAGAGAAAAACCATTTTAGAAATCACTTTTGATAGGATTGTGGCAATTTTATCCCCAATGCTCTTACATGCAAGGTTGCATTTTTAACATTATAGTTATCCACTACCATTAGTACACTCTTTAGATGTAGGCCAATATTCAAAACATGCCTCCTTTTGCAATCATCTTTCAGTTCATAACTCGGAATATACTGACAATAATTCAGTAAAACGTATTATCCATACATAGACTATTTCATTTAAATTGGATTTGTGAATGGAATATTTTAGACAGAAAGTATATCTGAATCAAATGGGTGTTTTTAAATCAATCTACTCTGGGTCTTTGCTTAGCAGTTGAATAATGACAATTTCCTACTGAAAAAAAGAATTCAAGTGTAGAATCATGGAAAGAAATGTCACCGAAGTTAATCTTTGTTATTAAGTACATGCCATTATGATAGTATTCACCTTTTCTGGTTTCATTTTTTGTAAAACATAAATTAGCTTATTTGCACCGAAAATGAGAACCCATGTAACACATCCTTCTTGGATCTCCACATAGACAGGAAATATTACATATTCAACAACTATTTTAACTAATACGTAGAAGCATGCAATTGTCGTTAATTTCATCTTAATTGGGTATAGCTTGAGAGGCTGAGAGAAAAGTTGTTATGCTCCCCTGCCAAGGTTCAAATCCCAATTTATGACATGCTTGCTCTCTTTCTGAGTTAATTGTTGACAGCTGACCTAGCCTTGAGGCCTAAAGTACCCAATGGGTTTCCCCAAGAAATGCATTAAGTGGGAAAAATATTCTCATTAATTTCAAGTAAAAGAGAATAAGATACAAAGACAGGAAAAATCAGTATAAAGATACTTAAATCTGAACAGAGGAAGTCTTGTTAAGTTCAACATTAAGGAGTCAATAAAATAACGAAACCTCTTTGCTCGGGTTCTGGGTCCTCACTCAACAACAGGTTAGTTACGTATAGCCAAGAGTTACATGCTTAATTACAGCTGCATACAGCATTGCACAATGAGTTCAACAACATCCAGGGGGCACTGAAAAATAGGTACGAAAATTTTGAAGATATGTATAACAACATACTCCCATCTTATGGTCAGCTTGTATTTATACATTGGGTTGTCAGCCAATTGTTATAGTTGAATGAGCAATTAACAGTGACAATATGTAAGCCACCTAATTGATTCAATGGAGACAATTCAATGAAATCATGTTATGCTGTTGACAGTCTTGTTAACCCATGAACTTGGGTAGCCTTCATGAAATCCTTAAGCTCCAAGAATTACTTGGTTGATAAGAAAGCTTCCTATGTTGCAATTGTGGCAAAGAATGTAGTTAAAGAGAAATTACCTTGTTTGCAATCGTGTCAAATACTATAATTAAAGAGAAATGTAAATATTAAATACAAGTTTTTTTTTTTGTTATTGAGTTACACATTCGCCTGGATTTGTTTTAGTTGGAGACCAGATGTGATGCTTGCAATTGGACATTCTTGTGCATGAAACTATTGATGTGTTATCCTTGAATCTTGGTTTAGACCATGCGTTTACATTAACAGGAAATATAAATGCATAAGGGCCTTACCAATGACACTATTAATTGTTTTCATTTTCTTATATATGCACAGTTTGAAATGGATACAGTGGATTTGTAGTTTTCTCAATTTGTTTCTTGTAGCATCTAGGTGATGCTGGCTATCTTAATAGGTTTGCTTACCATTTTGACATGGCACTTCACAACTTTGTATACAACAAAATCTATATAGAGTTTAGCCTATGGTCTCCGATATGAGCTTTTGCAACATCCCATCTCCAGAATGTTCAACATACTTAACTCCACTGTGGAAATAACGATGGCACAAGGTCAACTTTAAAAATATGTAGTTGGTCGTTATCCACTGCGTCAAAGTCCTCATCAGCAAGTTCAAGTTGAGTACATCATATATATCAGATGCAGATTTCTCGTAGTTGCATAGATTTGAAATGTCTTATTTCTGCTTATCTACAGACACTATTTAGGATTGTGATAATGATAAATGGGAGAAAGAGGACTGAATCCACATCGCAGATGTTTTCACATTGTGTTTGCCACATAGATACCCTAGGTGTTGGCCATGCACAGGACAAGTACCCTAATCAGTATACTTGTCCCACTTGTATCACAGAATCAAGCACAGTGCATCCAGCATGCCCAGGGGTTGAACACAGAGACATGTAACACATAAATTGCTCCATTATTATTTTGAGACGGATTTTCCTCTTCTAGTAATTCCAAACAACAAATAATTCATCACTGAATGAAGTAGGTTCCCATTTTGCTCCTCAGACAAGCCCAAACTCAGTTCTATAAAGACACCCTTCATTTTAGAATCAGGAAACCAATTCTATAAAGGCACTCAGAAACCATGCCTAAGATAATAAAAAATTTAAAGCATGGACTTGCATCTAAATGCACTGAATACACAGAGCCATAAATATGTAAATATGCTAGAGCAAATACGAATGGAAAATAATTCTTGGGCTTTATTCTCATATTATTCTAATGTCCTTTTAGCGTTTATTGAATTTAATTTACAGAGACCATGTGGGTAAGACACCAACACTGCACTGATGAAGGTCAACATTTTATGAAGAAGTGAAAGGTTGTATTTGTATCATAATGTTACTATGTTTTGACATGCATACAATATTATATATTATGCTGCCATAAATGATTTTGTATTTGTGGTATTGATTTGTACTTTGATAAACCATTTTACATATCATGTTGGTAATTTGGTAGATCTAGGTTCCAAGAATTGGAACTTCAGCATTTACAAGTTCTGGATTCTTTTGTGTCTAAAGGGGTTTGTTCATATCATCCTTATGGTAAAATTGAATGGAAATGTACAATGAATGAAAGTATGTATTTTTAAAGTGGTTATGCTGATTTGAAACATAGTTTGTGCACTGTAGATGATATCTTAATTTTTCCATTGTGTGGCAGGTGGCTATGAAGAAAATGAACAAGAAAAGAAGTAAGAATGCAGAATTACTTAGTGCATCCAAAAGTAAAGGAGACACTTGTAAGAAAAATGTCAAGCGAATTCACTTTAGGCGATGAAGATGATAGGCTCTTGTAATTATACCATATGCTTTTACCTGATTTTGGTTAAGATGTGTGAATTGAATGGAAAACGGTGTGTATTTGTAACTGTTGGAAAACAATTGGAAGATGGGGTGTTTGTTCATGTCAAGATAGTGAATTCACACTTATTTCTTACATCAAAGGAAAATGTGTAGTATTGTGCTATATGTTGAATTTGAATTCAACCTAAACATTGGAACATGGAGATATATAACCATCAAAGCTTTGGCTGATAATTGTTAAAGGGGTGATTGTTGTAAGCAAAACGGTTGTATTTTTGTTATGGTTATTGAAGGGTGCAAAAGGTTTTTTTTCCAAATGTGTATTTTTATTTTTTTAGGAAAATACTGGTGTGTAGTGTTACTCTTAACAATTCTGCAATCATTTTCATTGCGAGTTGCATAAAACATATAATGTCTTTTTTTTTAGCCATCAAGCTCTAGGTAGAGAAGTTGATATATTTTGTTTCTAATATTTCCAGTTCTTTCCATTTTATAGAAATCTGTGGTATGTGGCTTAGAGATATTCAGGGATGATGACCATTTTTTTCTTCCAAATACATTTTGTTATGTCTATCAAGTGTTGTTGGATGCATTATAAGTGGTGAAATTTTGCTAGGGAGTTTAGATATTCGTGCTATAGATTATGGACATTTTTTTTTCCCAAGTGTGAAATAAGTACACCAGGAATGACAACTACTTTCTGTTATATCTATTAAGTACTCTTACATGCATTTTAACTGGTGAAAGCATGTTCAATGATAGTTAACGAATGTATTTCATAAATATGTTTTGTAATGCAAATTTTGGTTTTACTCTCTTTCTGCAAATTGTGGGTTTTGGGAACTATCCAAGAAAGTTGTTCTACGAAGTCTAAGTCATGTGAGACAAAGAATTCATTGACCTATTGATTGGTTTGCATTTAATAAGAAGCTGTGGCTGGTTTTCGAAATTCATTGAGCGATTCTGGCCATGTCTTATGTTGAGGGTTAAAAAATGACAGCAAACATTATATTTGTATTTTGGCAAATACAAAAAAATATGCTTTAGTGTAGTTTATGTGAGTATGTTTCCTACAGGATTTTGAGGAAGGCATTTCATACTTTGACTGTCTAATGCAATGGATGCCTTGTATTTCACATGGAAAGATGTTAGTTTTACCTATGTGGCAAGGAATCCAAATGCGCCCCATCATCATATTTTATTGGTGCATAGAGTTGAGGCAATAAAGGTAAAGTATTTCTTGTTTGGGCTTGGATATGTAAATAAAATAATAAAGAATATAATGTTGCAATGTTGTTTCATCTAGCTTAGGGATTTAACTTCTGGAAACATAAATGGATAAATATCTTTTCGACAAACAGTATCAGGATCTCATCTCTTTTACATGCTAACTTATCTTTGAGGCTCTTGCTCCATAGGTATGGCTAACAATAAATAATATTATTCCACTGATTATTAATTAGTATGCTAAATATAATCACTCTTAGTAGTGACTGGGATTGTTGCACTATTTGGGCAATAAAAAAAACAATATTTAAATCAATTAGGTATTGACACCATAAGAGGGAACGAATATGTTTAACAATTATAACTATATATTGTTACATTATTCTTTCAAAAATATTCATGATCAGAACTCAGATCTTGGCATGGAACTGTAAGTTATAGGCCTTGTGTATTGTTTTTGTGACTACAAGCTTGCAAGAAGTAAATCTATAGAAGATTTGCATCTCTAGAGCTGTAACAAATTTATTCCGGGGTTACTATTTATGATGCATCCCTATCCAACAATACAACGACTTGTATAGTTTATAACAATATTATACTTTATAACGTTTGATACAGGGTGAGTTGTTGGATTATTAATTATGTTTGCTTCAAGAGGCATTATCAGCATGTGTCTGGTGTCTTATAGGTATATATGTCTAGTTCAATGATTGTAGTTTACTTATATATGTTTGATGATGTTTTATTTATATATGTTTTGTTCACTTTCTATAAGAAACTCTAAGATGGATAAACACAAGTTATAGGCCTCATGTATTGTTTTGTTGACTACAAGCAATGTACAATAGAAATATAGGGTGGATTGCTGAACTCCATAATGATAAATGGATAAAAGCGTGCAAGAAGTAAATTTGTAGAAGATTTGCATCTCGAGAGCTGTAACAAATTTATTCCAGTGTTACTATTTTTGATGCATCCTTATTCAATGATACATTGACTTGTATAGTTGATAACAATATTATACTTTATAACGTTTGATACATGGTGAGTTGTTGGATTATTCCTTGGATTATTAATTATGTTTGCTTCAAGAGGCATTATCAACATGTGCCTAGTGTCTTGTAGGTAGATATGTCTAGTTCCATGATTGTACTTTACCTATATATGTTTGATGATGGTTTATTTATATGTGTTTTGTTCACTTTCTATAACAAACTCTAAGATGAATAAACTGTATGTATTGGTTGCATGAGTATTTTGTCCTTTAGAAAAGACCAGCAATACACCTATGTCTAAATTCTAGGTTTTCGTTACCAAGTGTGAAAATACATAATATGTAAATAAAATACATTAATGTTAAGTAATACACCTCAAGAAGTATAATATATTTAATGATAGTAGGAGTAGGAATACAAGATATGAACAAAGTAGACAAGTCATTTTGGAAAAGTGGAAGGGAGTAAAGTGATAACTATAGAAAGTAGACATGGAAAGGAGGTGGAATGTAACTCTATGGAGAATGTGGCTGCAAAGACTTTGAAGAAAGAAAGGTCTCTTCTTGTATTCTACGTTGGACATAGGGGCTATCCTTAATTCGAGAATACCTACAAAAGCAAAAAGGTGGAGTTATGCAAAGGCCTGCCAAAGATTTAACTCTTGATATTGCAGTGAATGTAAGGCCTTGTCGGTCAATGTTGCTAATATCAATTATTGCATTTTGCAGAGTCATCCCTTGTGCTTTATGAATTGTTAAACCCCATTCCATTCGAAGTGGTACTTGCCTCTGTGTACCCCTTGTGATAGGAGGGATGGGGACATAAGTTGGATTGCAAGAATCCCATGGGGGTCCTTTGTAGTGGAGGAAGTCAGTTACAACATAAGATGGCAATGTAGGCAGTTGATCGTTGGAGTTGTAGACAATTGCAATAAATTTCCCAAGTGACCCATTTACAAGACCTGCAGAGACACACAAGTTGGCTGTCAACATGACTTGTTGACCAATTTCTAGTAGAACCTTGAATGGAATTTGTTCATCATCTATTGAGGATTGGAGATGTTGTTTCTTTTTCTCTGCAAAGAAATGTGCAACTGGCATGTTAAGGTGTTTCAACATTTGTTTGTTGTGCATTTCAACAGAGCTATTAGTTGCGTACAAATGAGTGTAGTTGTCAAATGTATGGTTCTCTTCATGTGAAATGTTTGAGATTGTTCTGGACATGATGAGGGTCCAATCTTCAAGAGTCGATGTTGCATTTCGGAGATTAAGCAGCAGTTGGCGGAAGGAAACTTGAGAAGGGTTGTTCCCTTATTGTCGAAAGATAGTTGAAAGTGTAACGAAGGTGTCAAATGTGCGCCATAGACTATTCCCTCGAGATGCACCAACATACATGGGGATGTCCTTTACAAGGGGCAGTTGTCCAAAATCACCAAGGAATATGATGGAACAACCACCAAAGGGAGTTGTTGAATGGGAAGGGAAGGCCTGACGTAAGCGATCATCCATTCGAGAAAGCATTTTTGGGCCAATGAGACTCATTTCGTCAATGATGATGTACTGAATATGGCGGAATTGTTCTTGGAAGGACGAAAGGGATTGTCATTCAAGAGGGTGCATCTCAACAATCGGTATGCGAAGAGCTGAATGGATTGTTAGGGATTGTATGTTAAATGCAACAATACCGGTGAGATCTAGGAGGAGCAAGGGGGAAGTTGTGTCGCTAGATATAGGATGGAGTGCAGTTCTAATGCAAGATATTAAAAAAGACTTGTTTGTCCCCGCAGTGCCTTGAATGATGATTTTGAGTGGGGGGGGGCTTGTAGAACTTGTCGAGTGTTTTAGGATAAGGTCAAAGGCCATTCGTTGTGTGGGAGACATGGAGGAAGCATGACATGAAGATGAAAAGGTGTCTTGGTGTATGTGGGAGGACAAACACGTGAGGTCAGTGAATGATACGGTTGTTGCATGCACGTGGGAAGGAATATGGTTTTCGGTCCAATTGTGTTCTTTATCAAAATCACGACGGCCAAGCATATCAAGGTCATCAACATAGAGTGGCATGCGGTAAGGGTAAGTGGTTAGAAGCAGAATTAGAGTCATCAGAGGGAGGTGTGTCGGGGGTTTCTGGTAAACGATCAACATGCCATGCAATGTATGTGTCTTTAATGCGAATCCAATTAGAAGTTATGTCCAATTCTGTTGCTCCAATGTCATCGTGTAGGGTGCAAAAAGGTTTGTATAGCAGGAGCTCACTCCAACAAAAGGAAACAAATGCATCTTCAGAAATGTGTGGAATGTTAGCGAAGCGAGGAAAGACACGAACGATTTTGGGAGGGTAGTTTGGTTTCCATTGGGAGTGCTTTCTACGAGATGAGAATGACCAAGAGAATGCAGATTCAAGAAGAGTAAGATGTTTGAGTGTAGGGGGTCGTTGCATGTAGGCAAAAATGAAGGTTGGTGTTGGTGGGGTATCAATACAGTCATTGGAAATACATCGAAAAACACTTTGGCTAACATTTATGGATAGAAAGGAACAACTACAAAGACAAAGGGGGAGCTTTTGGAGCATGTGGCGCGTCTCTTGTGCACCAATGTCTTGATCGGCAACAGTTTCTGACAGGAAGCGTCTTATTGGTTGCAGGACTGGTGCATCATGTGGAGTTGCATGCGCAAGACGATAAAGAAGTGCATGGTAGGTTTCTGATTTCGGCTCTGCCTTTGCTGCATATTTTGAAATATATTTGAGTACAGCATGTCTAGAGAGAACAGGTTTTCAATCAACGTTAGCTCACCAAATGGAGAGCATGGTAGGGTTGTGAATATTTAGGAGGGCATCATTCCTTGCAGGGTTGTATGTTTTTTGTCCATTTGCATCAATGAATAAGGAAGAGGTAGGTAGGTTGTAGTTGAAATGGAAAGCTGTAACGACATTGAAGAGTTGACCCTTTTTGCGGAGGCATGAAGACTCAGAACATTTTGTATGCATTTAGACACAATTAACAAGTTCTTCATAGTCATGTAAGTGATCACTTGCAAGTATGGAATGTGATCCAATGGTGCATGGATCATTTATAGTTGAGGACTAGAACAATGGGGTTTGAGAATGGTTGATGCAAGGATTCCATGCTGTAACAAACTTGTCAAAGTAGTGTTTTGCATCTGCAACCTTAGCATCATCTTCCCAGTCTAATGTGTCCATATTGGGTGCATTGTCCATCCACAAGAATCCATGTATATGTGTTGATCCTCTATGTTGCCATTCATATCTACATGGAAAATATTAAGATTAGAAATTAAGATTTGAGGTATTGAATACATTGAAATTTGATGGGAATATGGTTTGTTACGAACCTGGACCAATAGTCTTTTGTAGCAAGGCCTTTTTGAAGAACCTCTTCTAGGAATATTTTGAATCTTTTCTCCATGTATTGAGATGCAACGTGTGGATTTGATATAAGGTTGCAAATTCTCCATTGGTATTGTTGATGTGAAGCTGTTGGAGCTTGTCCAGGCATGAAAGAATGCAGGTCTGACCATTTGGTGTCAGCTGCACTACGCGTAAAGAAGAATGTTGGTGTTCCTTGTTGTGTGATCATGTCAGTTAGTTCAACTCTGCTTTTGTTCCAGTAGGAGCGTGTCCCACGAAGGGTGGAGCCAAACCGCATGACTTGCTCAGCTATCTTAACATTCGATAATTCTTGTAATTGTTGTAGAAGCTCCGAGATTGTTGGAGGAAGTGTATCTTCAATGCTACGTTTTACAAACACAGAAGCAGTAGAATGGCTGCGATGGCGCATCATGAGATTAAATATGTAATAACGAAAATGAGGATGTTGCCCAAATCGATTGTCGTGGTATCGAAGTAGGTGGAGTGCATAATTGTCAATACCAACCTCTTCAATGTGTGCTTGTTTAAGCATTGTGACTCTGATGGGAAACAAGGTTGGGAAGGCCATTGAGAGGAGGCCTATTGTGTTGTATTCATTGATAGGGGAAGTATCTATTGGTGGCCAGTCAATGCAAGGTGGAGTGGGTGCATCGCTTGTTGCCAAGAAGCATTTGATTTCATCAACCTCAGTTCTACTATTTTTCTGGGTAGATATAAAGGAAGAGGATTGTTCTTCATGGGGTTCAAAGAAGCTGGGTGACTGAATATTAGCATTTGAGGTATTGTTAGCAAGTAGGGTTTCCTCAGGTATGATATGGTGAAGAAGGGAGGAAATGTCAATTGGTTCAATAGGAAAAGAAGATAATGCAATTGAGTTAACTTGAACATCCTTGTAGTAGGGATCATTTGACAGCTTGAATTGGAGAGCAACAAGAACACGTGTTCGACTAACAAAGAATTCATAAGGCTTCTTGTTAGGATTTCGTTTATGAACAATAAGGATGTCAGTGTCTGAGAGCAAGTGGGGGAGTAAAGTGGCAACGCTTGTAATGTCTTGTGGGAAGCTAATAGTGTGGCCAGAATATGTATATTGCCCCCCACGAGCATGAGTGACTTATAAAATTGTGTTAACATGAGAAATGAGCATTTCCTCAACTTGAGCAAGGACAGCAAGCACAGGTGGTTGCACCCCAAGATCCATGTTTTTTGCCAAGGTGTAGCGATGAAGCTTTTTTTCCCCAATGCATTGTGAACATGAAAACGCGTTAGAAAAGTGCCTTGTCTTAATGCCAGGATAAGACTCCATGCATATAGAGCATACATTCATGGGAGATAATTTGTCCAACCGTGTACGGAATTGTTGTTGTATACCTTGTAGGTGGATGTTTCCTGGATTGTTTGGTGTGGATGCAGACGATGCAGAGGGTGGGAGGGGAGGTTGTACAATGTCAAATGGAGCAGGGATATTGACAAGTTGGCGAGCAGCTTTATATAGAAGGCGTTGGCGCTTGTTGTTTTGTTGTTTCTTCTCAACATATAGAACTCTTCTGCATCCATTGATTTGATCATTGTGATCATTTGTTGACATGGCTACAAGAAACATGTTTTTTTGGTTAAGAACTTAATAATGCATTTGTTTGAGGAGAAACATAATATATATTAAGCCATTGAATAAGAAAAAAAAGGTAGATTGTTAAAGATAAATGGACCATGGATTATTTATGGTAAGTTGTTGCAAGAAACAAATGTGAATGGTTTTGAAAAGTGTTTATAAAGAAAAGAAGTATAAAGTTGACAAATCAATCTTCATGCTAAGCATAAATTTGAAAGTGGCAAGATAGGTTGCAATGAATACTTAATTTAACAAAATGTTACAGAAAAACTAAAGCATATAATATTAAAGCATGCTCATTGCTGCATAAAAGTATCATTTACATAGTAGTGTTAATACAAAAAGCTTGCAGTGGACAAGTAGCAAGTATGAAGTACAAAAAGGTAGAATTGAAGAGTAGAAACTTGTTGGGAAAGTGTTATCAAAGGCAGAGTTCAAATCCTGCAAGAAACTAGACGTGTATTATGCACAATGGGTTCATTTCCTTCAAGGGAATCGGTAGGTGATGATGATAAAGAAACTTCCTCTGACATGACGAGGAGCACCTTCAAGCGAGATGTTGAATTAAAAGTCTATGTTCGTACATATAAGGTTAGAAGGTTTTTTCGAGCACACACACATTGAACTATTTCCAAAATAGATGTTGAATCATTTGAGAGAAGGTATAAATATTTTGCACAGATGCCCATCAGTTGCTACGCATAATCATCAAAATCTATGATACTGTATAGTTGTCCAGTGGCATCCATTAGGTTAAGTTTGAGTATGTATCGATAACCACACTCTGTAAATTCCCCATCACATTTTGCACAATTCCATACATTACCAACTTTGTGGGAAATTTTTTTCATGCATTGAATGCCATTAACAAACAAAAGACATGCTGTTAATTCTGAATTTGTGATTTTGTTAATTCTAAAATAGAGTAACAAAACATTTTTTTTGGGGGGGGATATTCCCTATGGGGAGTACTCATCTAAAAATTGATATCACGGTTGGTTATAACAGTACCACAGTTTAAGCAAACTTGGAACAAGTATTTTGAAAAAAGAAACCGACTAAACATATATGCCATGAAACAAAGGGTACTTTGGTAGAAATATAAGAAGTCAATAGTACTGCTGAGTATATAGAAACTAGAAACAACATGGGTTAGTGCATAACGGTTGAAACAATCTTCCATTCTCTTGTATGTCACTTGACAAAGGGAAACAGAAATTGAAACATCATTAAAAGAAAGGGCAGGGCATTCCATAGAAAGGTAGTAGATCTTGTAGCTAGAAATGTTTGCAGGTCTTGTTTTGTGAGTTGTCTTGCGACCTTCATGTGGCAAAAGAGAGTAGAAACATGAATTTTTTTTATTGTTCAAGTGCCTGTAAGGATGTTTTGTGAAGGGACTATGAAGTGGATACTGATTTGCAGTGTTTAAGCTAGTAATTTATAACAAGAAATAGAGTCTGAAATATGGGGTGACCTCCAGTCCTTCGAGTCCTACTTTTAAGATGATGATAGAAAAAAGGAAAAGTTGACTGTTGACCTTTTAGCATAATGTCCAAGTTCAGTGAACTTGAAGGAAAAGGCAGCTAAACCCCTATTTAGTATTGGAAGTATTGATGGTCAGTCAAATTGGAACTTTTGTACACTATTCGAAATCTTCAAAACGAAGAGAATTATATACCGAACTGCTAAAGTCTTATTTGAAGGATTGCTCTTTGCAACTATCAAATGTTGAATAACAATTTTTTAAAAACCTATGATTGTGTATCTAGGTAATGAAGGTTTACTAATTTTTTTATTACTTCTCTTAAATCTGTTTTTTTCTTCTATTAGAGGCAAAATCTATATTGGCAAACTTATCAAATGTTGAATAAATTTTTAAAAAAAACCTATGATGGATGTTCATGTTGGGGGATATTTATAATTTTGTATGTAAGTAATAAAGGTTTGCTAAGTTGTTATTACTTTTCTTAAATCTGATTTTTCCTTCTATAGGAGGCAAAATCTATATTGGTAATCTTGAAGAACTAAATATATACCAGTAACAGTCTAGAATAGAAACATAGGTAGCAAGGAATTTCAACAGGGGGTGAGTAGTAGGTATAGTTTATTTTAGAGCAGGAAAAACCTCAATTATAAGAAAATGAAAGAATCATTTACTGGAAGAGACAACTTCTATGGGAGGCAAAATTTATATTGGTAAACCTAAAGAACTAAATATATAACAGTCACAGGTCAATGGCATTTTTTTTTGGTAAGTCTAAAAATAGGCACGGTTCTAGAAGAGAGGACCTAGTTTTTAAGTAGAAAGCAGCATAGAAAAAGAGGTAGCAAGGAATTTCAATAGGGGGTGAGTAGCGGGTATAGGTTATCTCAGAGTAGGAAAAAGCACAATTCTGAGTAAATTAAAGAATCATCTACTGAAAGGGACAAGTTATATAGGAGGCAGAATCTATATTGGTAAAGTTAAAGAATTGAATATATACCAGTCATAGTGAAGGGGCATTTTTTTTTGGTAAGTCTAAACTTGTTTTGTGAGCTGTCTTGCGACCTTCAAGTACCAAAAGAGATCAGAAACAATTTTTTTTTAATGTTCCAATGGGTTGAATGTTGACTTGCAATGAATTCTTGATGTTTTCTGCTTGGAACGTAGACCTTGCTCATAAGCTGGTAAAAATTGTAGATTTGATGTGTTATATATATTCAATATTCAGTTGGAAAATATTAAGTGCCTGTAAGGATGTTTTGTGAAAGGACTATGAAGTGGATACTGATTTGCAGCGTTCAAGCTAGTAATTTATAACAAGAAATAGAGTCTGAAATATGTGATTGGATATATGTTAATAATATCATTTTGGTTTTTAGTCTACTGTCTTTGATGGGGCATTTTATTGTGCGCATGTCTATTTATTTGTAAAACTCTATGGGGTGACTTTCAGTCCTTGGAGCCCTATTTTTAAGATGATGATAGAAAAAAGGAAAAATTGAATGCCCAAGTTCAGTGAACTTGAAGGAAAATGGAGCTAAACCCCTTTTGAGTAAACAATATTTTGTTTATAAGAAGAAAAGAAATGATCCAATAAGAAGTACTAATGATCGGTCAAATTGGAACTATTGTACACTGTTCCAAATATTCAAAACAAAGAGAAACATATACCGAAATGCTAAAGTCTTATTTGAAGGATTGCTCTTTGCAACTATCAAATGTTTAATAACATTTTTTTAAAAACCCATGATGGATGCTCATGTTGGGGGATACTCATAATTGTGTATCCAGGTAATGAAGGTTTGCTAATTTTTTTATTACTTCTCTTAAATCTGATTTTTCCTTCTATACGAGGCAAAATCCATATTGGTAAACTTATCAAATGTTGAATAACATTTTTTTAAGAACCTATGATGGATGCTCATGTTGGGGGGATGCTCATGTTGGGGGATACTCATAATTGTGTATCCAGGCAATGAAGGTTTGCTAATTTTTTTATTACTTCTCTTAAATGTGATTTTTCCTTTTATAGGAGGAAAAATCTATATTGGTAAACTTATCAAATGTTCAATAACAATTTTTAAAAAACCTATGATGCATGCTCATGTTGAGGGAGACTCATAACTATGTATCCATGTAATGAAGGTTTGCTAAGTTTTTATTACTTTTCTTAAATCTTGAAGAACTGAATATATACCAGTAACAGTCCAGAATAGAAACATAGGCAACAAGGAATTTCAACAGGATGTGAGCAACAGGTATAGTTGATTTTAGAGCAGGAAAAACCTCAATTCGAAGAAAATGAAAGAATCATTTACTGGAAGAGACAACTTCTATAGAAGGAAAAATCTATATTGGTAAACCTAAATAACTGAATATATAACAGTCATAGGTCATCGGCTTTTTTTTCTGGTAAGTTTGAAAATAGGCAGGCTTCCAAAAGAGAGGACCTGGTTTTCAAGCAGAAATCAACATAGAAAAAGAGGCAGCAAGGAATTTCAATAGGGGGTGAGTAACAGGTATAGGTTATCTCAGAGTAGGAAAAAGCACAATTCTGAGTAAATTAAAGAATCATCTACTGGAAGGGACAAGTTCTATAGGAGGCAAATTCTATATTGGTAAACTTAAACAACTGAATATATACCAGTCACAGTAAAGGGGCTGTTTTTTTTAGTAAGTCTAAAAATACGCAGTATTTTAGAAGAGAGGACATGGTTTTGAAGCAGAAATCAGTAAAGGAGCAGAGGCAGCTAAAAATTTCAACATGGGGTGAGCAGCAGGTATAGGTTATTTCAGAACAAGGATGAACACAATTGTGAGAAAATTAAAGAATTATTTTATGGAATGGATAAGTTGTTTAGGAGACAAAACATGTTGCAACAGAAAGCATAATAGGAACATAGACAGCAAGGAATTTCAACAGGGAGTGAACAGGAAGTATAGGTTACTTCAGAACAGGGAAAAACACAATTGTGAGTAAGGGTGAGCAGCAGGTTTATGTTATTTCAGAACAGGGATGAACACAATTGTGAGAAAATTAAAGAATTATTTTATGGAATGGATAAGTTGTTTAGGATACAAAACATGTTGCAGCAGAAAGCAAAATAGGAATAGAGACAACAAGGAATTTCAACAGGGAGTGAATATGAAGTATAGGGTACTTTGGAGCAGGGAAAAACACAATTGTGAGTAAAAAAAAGAGTTATTCCCTAGAACGGACAATTTATCTAGGATATAATATCTATTGTAGCATAAAACATCTGAAACCAGTAAATAAATGACATACATGATTAAATTATAACTTTAAAGGTTGAACATACAAGTAAAACAAGTAAATAAATCACAGTTCATACACAAAACAAGAAATATGAGTTATTATAACAACAATTATAACTTTGGTTCAGAAAAGAACCTTGATTTTCAGTAGAAAACAATAAGCTTTGTCTCCTGAAGAGGTTGGTTGAGATGAAGAAAAAACTGAGACACAATAACAATAGAAAACAAGAACACAATTGTGAGAAAATTAAAGAATTAATTTCTGGAATGGATAAATTCTTTAGGAGACAAAATTTGTTGCATCAGAAAGTAGAATAGGGACATAGACAAAGAAAAACACAATTGTGAAAAGGGAAAAACACTCTAGACCAGGGAAAATTACTTCAGAGGAGGGAAAAACACAATTGTGAGTAAAAAACCGATTTTTTTTCTAGAACGGGCAATTTATCTAGGAGAAAATATCTGTTGCAGCACAAAAGTCAATCAACCATCGTTTCATCTGAAACCAGTAAATAAATGACATACATGATTAAATTATAACTTTAAAGGTTCAACATACAAGTAAAATGAGTAAATAAATCGCAGTTGAGACACCAAACAAGAAATATGAGTTATTATAAAAACAAATATAACTTTTGTTTCAGTATAGAACCTTGATTTTCAATGCAAAACAAGAAACTTGATCTCCTGAAGAGGGTCGTTGAGCTGAAGAAGAAACTAAGACACAATAACAATAGCAAACAAGAATACAATCACATAAGCTTCACCCATCCAAATTTATAAACGATTATAGGTAAAGGCGGTGCATTGGTGTCTAAGCACATTTAACCATTGTTGCATTGAAATCTTTTCTCGTATCTGCAGAAGATAGAATGTCCAGAAGGTCCAATCTGTCAAATTCACAATACATCCATAGGCAGAGATAAGTACTATTGAATCAAGATTCATAAATTTGTGATCGATTAGACCCAAAGAAATAAATTTTGCCATGGCAAACCTGATGGAAATTTGTTCCATGTCCAATCCGTAACTGAATGCTCAACTGTAGAAAAAAGAAGTGTATATCTCGTAATATTTTTTAATGTAGAGTTGCATCGGTTTGTTTTAATCCGTAAATTCTTAATTCCTATTTCTTTTTTGTAATTTGTTAAAATAAATGCATAAGATGCATAAGACGCTTCCATAGGTGATATTGTTGCCATTGGAGCAACATAGGAGATATCGATGAAAAAAATTCAGAGATACATGGTCTTTGAATACATGGATCATGATCTGACTGGTTTAGCTAAGAGACCAGAAATGCGTTTTACTATTCCTCAGATTAAGGTAAGAGATTGATGAAAATATTAATGGACTTTTTTCATTTTTCATATTTGTGCTACATTTCCTCTTAATGTAATTCAACGTCTACAAATAGAGACCTTGGATGTAACTAATGCTTCTGTACCTCAATGTTATATGAGGCAATTGTTAATCGGGCCTCACTATTGTCATATCAACCAAGTTTTGCATCGGGACATCAAAGGTAAATTCCTGATTTTATCAATCTATTTTTTCTTATCTTTGTTTTATTATGGGATGTGCTTATTGAAACAAACATTTGAAAATGGCATCTTATGCTTTAAACAGGATCTAATCTGCTGATTGATAATAATGGGATTCTAAAGCTTGCGGATTTTGGCCTGGCAAGATAATTTTGCAGTGACCAAAATGGAAACCTGACCAATAGCGTAATCACGTTGGTCGGCGGTCGCTGCCGAGATGGAAGATTGTTCTGGCGCTTGACTGTGTCGTTGGTCGCCGGTTGGTGTCCAAGGGAAAAGAAAGACAAAAAACTATTTGTGGAATCTGCCGCCGGTCGCTGGCAAGATCGCAAACCGTTCTGCCACCTGACTGTGCTGTTGGTCACCGTACAAGGGAAAAAAAAACTAAAAAAGAATTTGCAAACCACTTGTGCTAGTCACCGACGAGCTACGATACGAGGAGTCTGGAACAAGGGCTCGGAAATTCTCTGACTTTAGATGCAACACATTCAGCTTTCAAATTGAAGATGTCGGTGCATTAGCATTCACACAACCCTGGACTAGATACTCAACCAGTGGTTGGAATCCTATTACTCTTCTTATAGTAAATTACCAAATTTTGGCTAAGGTAGTAGCTCTCTGCACTCGCAGTGGGCTCACGTGTTGTTAGAAAAAGGCACACTGGTTTTATTCAAGGCATGTGTTTATATTGGATATGGTGATTTCAGCTTGGGAAGCTACGGGGTCCAGCAGTAGACACAGCTTTACAGGCAATGAAGGAAAATATTTTCGCAGAAGTACCGTTACCTCTCTATAATATGCCAGACAGGGCTGCGAAATTGGAACAAGCAATGGAATGCCCTACCTGCATCAACCAAAACTGGGAAAACTCACCACTTTTCAATGACACAGTGGCGTGTCGGCAATAACCACCCACTCATTTAGTTTCTTGTTTAATGAATTCTGTGAAAGGCCATGCCGTCCTTTATTTATTAAATAGACCAAGGGTGATCGGACAGAGAATAATAATCTGATTGGCACAAAGTGAAACCTAATTATAAATAAGTCCGAACAAATAAAAATGATATTGCAGAAAAAAGATCAAGATCTACTTCTTGACGTCCTGGCACTATATGAGCAATCTGCAGGTTTGTGTTATCTCTTTATAAAGGCGTTACCTCTGCTCCCGTGGATCGGGTATGCTAAGTTTAACTTACAATGTGCATTACAGATGGTCGTCAATGCCATATTGGACGAGGTGGGATTCCCGTCTCTCTCGTCTTTTATAATTGCTAAAGGTGATGAAGAGTCTGGGCTGGGACTGTCCATATGGCCCACTTTTCTCGAGCTGATTAAAACAAACAACTACTAGAGTACTAGTAAGCAAATAGCGACTCTCCGCTACTTGTTGACATAAAACAAAATATCATGCCCATCTTTCATCATTCACAATTGTTGCACCTCGCACACAACTCATTGCAACAAAAATCTTGGTCATATCTCGACAAATATGTTTTAAGGCATATTATCATACAACCCTTGTCACACAAGAACATCTTAATCCATGTAGCTATTCAACCAATATATCGTCCATGTGATCATTTCAAGAATTTTCTCTCCACATCACAATAGGATATTGATCCAGTTATAGCAAACTCAACAATGTACTCTTTTAATACATTATCTATCCAGAAATCAACTACTCGCGAAATAGGGTTACTCAAAGTTTTCAACTACTCAGGGGTCTAGTTTCTTGGAATCACAGGGTTATATCTTGGATTTGTATCGTCTAATATGAACAACTAATCTGCTAGTACTGCAGGGAATTCACACAAAAATATTTCATGGAACTCTAAAAATACATACCTTCCTAACCAATCCTCTTCACTTATTCCTCGATTAGGTTTGTGTTCTTGTGTAAACTTGCGTTGTTTCCCGTCTAGTCATTAATCTTTCTCTTCTCTATTTGGCCTCCACATTCCGTTCAATATTAAATCATGTTCCCAGCAACGAAACCATTTGTTGACACGCAGAGAGCAAACCTGAGTTCTAGTGATAAAATACCAACAAAACCCCTAGATACCGACCCTTACGGCATCACCCGTTAAACAGGTGAAGTCTCACCTAAGGAATCCAAGGGGGATGTAGGAACTAGGTTTCTATAGACAAGAAGGGTTAGGAGGCCATTCTCCCACTTACAATTATGCGCATAAACATTAAATTTAAAACATAACAAGAATTATAACTTAAATATATTTAGATCTGTTACTCAGAAACAAAATTCATAACATCACATTCAATATGTGTGCAAGGGAAGAAGCATTCATCAGCATACAAAGAGGATATCCAAAACATCTTCATATTATAATTCATCCATAATCATACATATTCTATGCACTACACGATAGAAACCCCAAAACAATAGAATATTACACCATTCATGAGCTCTCCTCTCTCTCTCTCTCTCTCTCTCATCTTCTTATCTATCTCTATCCCTCAATCTATTGCCTATTGATAGTTTTTTATTAGGGGAGCCAAAACCCACAAATAGACACAAAAATATGCCTAATGGACCAAATTCCTAACTAGTTTCCATATTTTGTGCTCTTTCACCCCTTTGTTGTATGTGCATGATCCACATCATTGTGCACGCTTCCCAAAACCGATCCCTTTTTGATCCCTGTCCAACACATTGTTTCAGAATATGTAAATGATATCATGGTGAGCAGCTCAAGGTGAACGCCCCACCATTTGATTCCTAATTATGTATCAGAATTTAGATATGATATAGTTGGATTGTGTGCTGGTCATGCACAATAAAATAATGAGTTTGATATATATATATATATATATATATATATATATATACCCACAAATTATATTAGGTTACACAAGTTATATTAGGTTATGGTTATATATATATCCCACAAATGACTATACAAAGCAACAAGAAGCAAGGGGTACAATTCTTACAAGATTAACAGGGAGAGAGTTATTCAACCCATGAAGCCAATGGAGTAAAACTAGGTGTCAATAAGAGAGCTCATGAGTCGTTAACCACCAAGTTGACCTATTGTTATTGAAAAAAGCACAAGAGGATTGCAACACTTCCCACTTGGGTTGAAGCCTAATAGGTTGTAAACAAGGCCCGGTATTGTAGTACAAAAAGAAAATGTGATTGACCCCAAATTGATCCTACAAGCCCTTAGTAAACCAGAGCAAATAAAAATAAAAACTTGAAATAAATTGAAATAAAATAAAGAGGGGTGAGAGGATGCAAATCACAACAAAGAGAAAATCCAATAACCAATTTAGATTGCCCAATGGTCAAGCTTGTTGCATGAAGTGTCACCTAGGAGGTGTGGGCTTCAAAGGGAAGCCAACAATCTCCCTTAGGGAGGTATATGTTGTCCACACTAAATGCTAAATAATTGTTATCCTTGCAAATTGAAGCTAAGGGAACCGTAATATTTGCAGGTTAGGTAAACCAAGCACTCGCAAGCTACAACAACTTCAATGAGCATAAACTAAGCTAAAATGTTACTTCTTGAGGAAGGAGGAAAAAATGGGAGAAACACGTTCCCCTTGGAGCAACGTGGCAAGGGAGCTTGAAGAATGCTTGGAGGTATGGGAGGAGGTGGAAGAAGTTCCAACACATTTCCAACAGCATAACCTTGCTCTAGTTTCTCCTTCCTAAATGCATGTCAATGGCCTCCTTTTATAGGATAAGAAGTGATAAAAAAACAAATAGATCCAAATGTGGACTCATTAACTCCATGATTTGGCTCCAAAGTACAAAAATGGGGGCCATTCAATAAACCCAAGTACATAGGGAGACCAAATTCGAATACTTGGAGGAGATGGAGTCTTGATGAACCTTCAATGCACCCCAGGTGGTTGTGGTTGTGCCATTTTCTACAATCATGCAGATTTCGAAGGAAAAGATGTGTTAATATAGCATGAGCACATGACTGATAATATGAGTTGTAGCGTTGTCTATCAAGGGAATAACCGCGCTACCTTTGTTTTTCACTATTTTTTGGCATTTTTGGACTCATGCTTCTTTCTGAATCTCATGAGGATGTCTTCGGTGGACTGCATGCTATATGTTGATGATGCCTTACTGCAATATTAGCCAAAAAGTCACATGTGTGTGAAATTTAGGCATTAACAGATGCCCCCTAATGTATGAGGTTCATAAGGTACTGTATAGTCGACAATGCACCATCATTTATTTTTGTATTTTCCCACGTTCTTGGAACTCTTTAAGCGAGTGTGGATGGAGGGTTCCCTTGGGGGAAGATTGCTGGTGATAATTGGTGAAGTTATAAAAAAGAAAAATGTTTTATACAAACGATGCAGGCATACCCATGCTCGGGAAATATGTCAATATGACTACAATAAGAGGAGACCGAGGGGTCAACGCACAATATTGTCTATACATGGATGAAGGAGGCTTCAATCCATATAAGAATGACTGAACTTGGAAATGTCATTACAGGTGTCGAAGAAGCAGAACTACTGATGACCGTGAGAAACTCACTTGGGTGGGGGACCAAAATACTAGTGAAGTTACTGGGGGGAGAACTTCAATGTATTGCTACTACAATGATTTGTAAATGTGAACACTACTACCTTCAAAATGCATGACTCTCCTTTATGCAATAGAGGTGTTGACATCGAGCATAGGAGAGACCACTAATTTAAGGAGCATCGATGGCTCTCCCTACTTGGTTTGAGGTTATCCCTTATATTGATTAGAAGGCAGTCCAAGGTATAGCTACAACTACTGCAACTCTCAGAATATGAGGATTTGGTGTCAATGAGAGTTGAAGTACATGATAAGACGAGGGTCATATCCTAAGAATCAAGATCATTTTGTAACCAACTGTAAGAATGATAGACCTAACACAAGACTAGTTGGTAAGCGTAGGGCTCATAAATTCCTTTGATCGATGTCAACTTGGGGAGTAACTGATGGAAACATTCTTCAAATGAAAGGTATAGTGTAATAGAGAGAGACAAACTACTGATGAAGGGATTTGCTGGAGACACGACATAGAGGGTGATGGTGATGGACAAAAATCATCATGCTAGGGATAGGGAGACTCAACGACATCAATCAAAGGCAACCAAGGTTTTTTTTCAAAAGAATAGTGTTGTTCCCAAAGTGTTCAGTGGATCGGGGAACTGTTTGCACATAAAGAATAGCAAGTGGGGTCCGCACAATTTTGAAGGTGTTGGGGACATATTTGATGATGGGTGGGATTCCTGCAGTTTTGGTTGAGTTGGGGAATCAATTTGATGATGGGTTAAGTTCCCACAATTTTGAGTGAGTCAGGGAACCTTTTCCATGATGATGTGAGGGATTCTTTGCAAATATGAAGATGAGTGCCCCATGAATCATTGCCATGCAGATTGTTCTTGCGGGAATAACGGAATAGAATTGTTTCTTCAAAGGGTGGGGGGGCCATTATTGTCTTCGCGTGTGTGATGATATGAAGAAGATTTGTAGATGGAAGATTGCTCATGGAAGTATGAGTGGACAACTATGGTTCTTGATCATAACTTGTGACGAGGAATTTAATGGCATTGATTGTTGAAGGTGGGGGAGTAAATGCGCAGCTATAAAATGATGAACTATGGGCTAATCAAGTAATAGTATATCAAATTAATTAGACTTGTGAGGGTTCGACTTCATGGGTTCCAAATAATTACGAGGATGTAATGGTGTGCACACCCATGGGGGAAACATGGTATCCTCAATAGTGATATTGATGGCATACCATTACTGGGAGTGAGGACCCTATGGTTATTAGCGGGAATATCTGGAAGATGCAATGCAAATAGAGGGAAAGTGTTTCCTATATCCTAGTTTTGGGATGTTACCTATGATAAAAATATGACATCATTGCTAAGGGATAGAGTCTTGTTCTTATAATAAAAAAGCAAGAGGTTGTAGGATTTCGTTCATTATCCAACACACACGGTGCAAATACCCAAGTGTAATAGAGAACATGACAAAGGTATTGACGATGCAAAAATAAATAAACCAAAAACATAATGCACCTGTGGAGTGTACAAAAATGAGTGTCAGAGGAAGGTTCTCAGACGGAAATGCTGGAAGAGAAATTGCAAAGGTTTCAAAGTACTGATTCCGGCGGTGTGAATGGTTCATCAAACATAGTTACGGTTTGATTACATATCCCAAGTTGAAATATTGGTCAAAATGTTATAAAAGGGGTGGGGACTGTTTTTCGAGGTCATTTGTACTTTCTTCGTATTTTGTGATCTGGAGCCATTGGTGGTGATTATGAGTAATCTGAGCAGGTGATTTCCAAGCCGCAATATCTAGGTAAGCCTAAACCTTCTCTTGGTCATTTCTGGTGGGGTAGTTTTAGGATATGTAGTCCCTATGTCCGTCATACAACCCTATTTATGGTTTAAATGGAGACCACGCAATATTTTAGGCTTTCCCGTGCGGTACTGTGGGAAAACCCATTATTGTGCACGACACACTCCGCGTTCTTTTTAAGAATCATGCACAATCCACCCCATCGCAAATCAATTATTTCAGCTTGCCATACGGTGAAGGAACCCTTTAGCCATGGGTGGGATCAACCCGACCAAATGAAAAAAGGCTTGTGTGACTTCAGTCGCGCAGGGGACTGTTATATAGCCGTTCTAAGCGTGCCTTATACTTATGTATGTCACATTACAAGAGCAGGAATTTTAGAAAAAAATGCATTGAATGATGTTTGAAGGATCGCATGGAATTTTTGATGCTAAGAACAACCATGATGTATTGTTTTTTGTGCTTGTAGTTATTTGTGGGTGAGTGAGATGGTGCATGTTGTTGAGTGGCCAGAGCAACACTATGAAGACTTAATGACCTAGGTGGTTGGGGATTTAGTCGCCACACAAACACTTCGAGATGCAGGGCTCTTAAATTTCTTCAAGTGTCCCTTTCTTAGGTCTACGAACTTTTTGCTACAAATGCTCATCAAGATGTGGGACCCTTACCCAGGGTTCTTTGGATTGGGAGATTAGGATCTTAGTATTACAGACCAGGATATTTACTTCCTAATGGGTTTGTCCCCTCATGGGACTGATAATCTAATCCATCTTTAGATGGGATTTGATCAGAGTATCCTGGGTCTAGTAGACTGGTATTATGGAGGATATGCTAAGGTGGTGAGTTTAGGGTAGATCCTCGTGATTCATATTCAGAGCCTCGTGATCTGAGTAGTAGCGACTGCCATTCTATGAGTGTTGGGGGTAGCCTCCCCACACAGAATTATTGGAGGTCGGTTAGGGTTGGTGGAGAGTTTGATAGCTGGGCACCGAGTTGCATGGGGGGCCATGTTGTTGAGGGGCTTGATGACACAGTTGATGGATTCCCATCGTGGTAGAGGCGAGAGAACCTTTTGGTATAGGAGTGTGTTGTGCTTGTACTTTTTCGATCGTTTTCCCACTTTGAGGCCACAGGTGGTGGTAGCCATGAGGGGGCCTCAGGAGCCCTGAATGATGTATTGGAGGCAAGTGATGCCCCACACTAGTGGGGGGGGGAGATACGCCATGTCTTCACTCCACACTATCTAGATGAATGGGAGCAAAGGATAGGCCACATGGAGGGGTACCCCAAGAGTGGCGTGGACTATTGAGGGTACCTACAGTTATATGCTCCTGATCATGTGTGGGACCTCACAGGTATGACATGTGTTTATGCTTTTATGTTTGTACATAGTCTATTTTTGGACATAGATTTGGTTTATGCACACATATTTATCATGTATATTGGATATTGATTGTGGGTTCTTAGATGTGATGCAGATGTCAGGCAGGTGAGAACCCCATGGGTTTCACGATGACATTGCATGTGTGATGAGGGTGTTAGACCTATAGGAGGTGTCGGTGCCACTACTAGAGCGGCTGATAGAGCTACAGTTGGGGGAGTTCCTGTTGTCTGAGGAGCATCCTTAGGGTACCGACGTACAATGGCTATCCTTGCCGACTTGGAGAAACATTTCAAAGTTATCACAAAGGGAATTGGTGATGGGGGGTTGTCCGAGATTGAGGATGATGAGCTAGCTCACACACTACATTTTCTAGCTGCGTTAGGGGCTGGTTGGTGCAGAGTGACATGACGATTGGCCATAGAGTTCCACTAGGATCGAGTAGCATGTGGTGGACATGGTCCAACTTCAGTAGCATAGGAGAGGCCATGTTAGAGATGTAGAATTGCCTCGAGGGATTAGGCAAGGGAGGTTGTAGGAGCAATTGAGGTGGAGCCAAAGGTAGTGCATCCATTGGTGATTCATGAGCCAGACCAGCTAGGGCCTTTGAGTTAGATGCGATTTCTTAGTCACTTTGTATTTTGTATAGTGATTTAGGCCCCTATTTTGTATGTTTTGTATAGATGGGGCCTATGGGAGGTTGATTTTTTATCTATCCCCCATATTACATTTGATTCTATTTGTATGTGGCCCTTGAGGACAAATTTTGTACATGACACACATTTTTTGAGCGATATATATATATATATATATATATATATATATATATATATATATATACACCATTTTGGTGGCACATGTATGATCTCTTTTATGTATGTGATGTGTTGGTTTTAATGGATATGGTGACAATGCTGATATGTATGTTTGATATTCTCGATGTGTAGTTGTAGGTACTTGCACTGATTTGTATGGTGAAAAACACGCATATATATATGCTTTGTTTGTGTGTATACACACACACACACAATTTTGGTGGCACATGTATGATCTCTTTTATGTATGTGATGTGTTGGTTATAATGGATATGATGATGATGTTGATATGTATATTTGATGTTATCGATGTGTAGTTGTAGGTACTTGCACATGATTTGTATGGTGAGTGACACACATATATACAACCTTTGTTTGTGTATACATGGCTAGATAGATGGTTGATGTATGAAATGCTTGTCTAACACATCGTTTGTGACATGGTTAGCAAACGCATTGGTTTTCCTCGGAACATGTGTGAATGTGATGGTTTCAAACTGTTGTATAGAAGGTGCACTCACAAAAAATTGCAAAAGAGGAGTGGTTTAAGGACACATAATTCATTATTGAGCTGAGAGACAACTAATTTGGAATCTAGGTGTACATGCATCTAATAATACATCGTAGGCAAAGTTTAATGATATCATCGTAGGAAATGTATTGGGGATTTCATATCAAAGAATTACCATGAAGGAATACACTGGAGAATCCCAATGTATTGAAACTTGACGTATTGAAGTTGGAGTGTCGAGAATTGTTGTTGGGATTGTATCAGAGAGAACCTGAAGGTGTGAATTCAATGGTACATTGAGGGCGATGTATTGGGAATGTCACATAACAAAATCATGATGATAGAGTACGCAAAGGAGTTTCTATAGACCAAATCCTGATATCGTATCAAGGGTGCTATATCAAGAGCACGATATCGTAGAGATAATACATAAGTGTATGCAAGGGGGACCCGAAGAAGAGAGGCTCAATGGCATGGAAAACGTGTTCTTATTCCTGGAAAATGGCCACTGAGATAGTTTTCCTAATATGCGTATGCTGGCCATAGGGGTGCTTTCTATCTATTTATTCAAAGGTTGTGAGCTTGCCTCATTGACCATACCACTAGCCAGAGAAGGGCGCATATCATAAAAGGTAGCATGGACAATACCTAGCGGCTTACAGGAAGTACGAAACCCATATGTAGATTTATTACGTTTATAAAAGAAAAACTATAATTACGGAGTTCCTTTGAACCAGTAGAATCTGTTAAAGCAGTGATACCAACAACAGATGTAGATGTAGATCAAATAGGGAGGGAAGATGTGAGTGAAGATTCTCTTTATTCATAACCAGAAGAACCAAATTATAAACCCGATGCTATCAAAGATGCCTTAGTGAGGGCAGAGCATTGGGGAATGTTGCATAGCACAAGGGTTATAGATCTCGATGGGTAGAAGTCCAATGTGTTGGACCCAAGGGGATCAGAGATGCCTCATTGGAGGCATGTTATCAGAGAAATTCGATCGATAGTGTAGGTGTGTGGATCAGGAGAGATCTGATGTATTAGACATAATATATCGATAGGGACTCATCGGAGGAGGAATCACGAAGAAGTCGCATCAGGGATTGGAGTGGACAGGTCCAGACAATATTCATGTTGTAGGTGCACACTGAGATATTTAATAGAAGAAAGGCCAATGGATTGGAGTGGACAGGTCCAGACAATAGTGGAACTGAGTTTCAATAAAGCTAAAGGCATCAATAGAGATAGAACTCGATGAACAAAATAAGATGGAGATGTTTGTGTAATTGAATGATGCCACCCATGGCCTCAAAGGGGCATGGAGGTGTCTAGGGATGTTATAGTATGGAATCAGAGTCAATTTTTTCAGTTAATGGTGCTGAGGGAATTTCCCACTATCCCAAAATTGCTACCGGGTCAACCAGCTGGGACATCACAAAAGGAATTTTTATACACATATGATAGGTATGTACCAGCAAAATCCCTCATGACCTTATAGAATTCACAAGGCAATCCATCACGTCCAAGTTCCTTATTACGTGCCATGATACCTTGGAGGGTTATCAAGATCTCATCAATAGATAGAGTTAGGTCACAATCCCTCCTTTTATATTTAGCGACAATGCATTTGATTAATTACATACACTTCTATGTGGTTTCCTATTTCTCCTCAATAAGGCCATGAATTTCTAACACTAATCTTTAATGGTCCCAATCTCTTTCTCAATATCTTCTTGATTGGTAGTTCAACCTAAAGCCATTTTCAAGGAAAATATAATGTCACTAGTCTCCTTCATGTCAAGAACATAAAAGGGTGATTTGGTGGGCATATCAAAGATTTTGATCTAATGAAGTCATACTCTTGTCTGAGCTGCTACAACTTGGTGGTTCTCTTCCATCTAGAGAAGGTGGCACAATCTGGTTACGCGATCTTTATTTTCTCCAGCATAAATGGTTCTTTACAAGCCATACCTGATTTCTTCCAATTCATGATGAATTTCTTTGTTTTGACTACAACAAATCTCAATAGTTTTTCTTCTATATCCCCTTAAAAAGGAAACCATTATAGAAGTAACCCCTTACCATCAGACTAACTAGATTGAATTCTCATATGTTGAAGGGATTAGGTTCCACACCAATTCAAACAAAAATAAATGATTGTAATACTTAGTATGCATAAACAAGTTGAAAAATAATGAGGGCTGAAAAAAAAAAGGACAATGTGTTCATTAAAAATTAAATGAATGAAAATAAAGAAAGAAAAAAATGAAATATGAGAGAACAAAATTGGGGAGTAGGAAATGAAAGGACAAGGATGCTTGTCCTTGCATTTAATTTAGGTTTATATATATCTTCTTGGAGATAGAATCACAAAGGGTATTTTGGCCTATATTAGAGGATGCATAAGAGGTATTGTAGTGGATATTGTTGATTGGCCCATAGAGCCATGAGTGTGAATTCACTAGTACAAAATGAGAGATAAATTATCAAAAAAACGACTAAATGCACATATAAATGACCATTTTTTAGTCAGTGATTAGTGGTAGCGAATTTCCAATATCTTATCATGTGACTAAAAGTTTAGTCGTATTTAGCTTAGTCATTATTTGGTCGTCTTGATTGATTAGCTAGTCATATATTCAGTTGTATATTTGGTGATTGATTTAGTCATTAATTGTCACAATTAATGATCAAATACATGACTAAATATACAAATACATGATAAATCAAAACTACCAATTAATGACTAAGATAAATACAACTAAATTTTTGGTCCCGCGATAAGATACTAAAAATTAGCTACCAAAATTGTTGTTTAATCGTTTATATGAAAATTTTAGTCATCTCTTTACTAATTACAAATTAGCCATTTTGTAATAATGAAAATGCAAATATCACTGCCCCTTACTACTTATTTAGTTTTTCCATCCATTTGTGCTCAAGTCCAACAACTTTGTCTCTATGAATACAATTAGTTTTTGAGTTTTCACCGATCGGTTGTAAAAAACACTATGTCGGGTCTGCATATCATTGTGTTAGTTTGTATCTAGTGCACATACTTTCTTTCAAATTCATTAATTAAGAGTGCATGGTCAAGTCCGTTTTCTACCAAAACATTCTTTGATGTTTGTTGACCCACATAGACATGTGGATCAATTATTATTGGTATTGGTTAGTAATATTCACTGTGGTAATTAAAGATCCAGTATCTTGTAGAATATATGCTACTCTTGAGTTGGATGTTGAATTATTTTAAATAATACATTTGTGATTCTAAATTATTTTTATCATATTTAATCTCTTTACAGTACAATTTCCAATGTAAGAGATCAAAATAGAAATCTCTCAATTTAGTGCAATATAGGATTTCAAATAGAAAGCACACCTTGCTCCTACAATCACTTCAAGGTTTTAATGAACAAATAGGCCCAAATAGTTGAGTGGTGGAAAGTCTCTAAATAGAATGTCTAATTGGAAAATTTGAATTTGAATTTCATAACTTTCAAAAGTTGAGGTGCCAAATACTAGAAGGAAGTGAGAAATTATGAAGATAATTCAAGAATTGTCTTTCCTACTTATAACACAATATACATATATTACATTTCAGTACACTATTTTGGCAATGCTTAGCTCCATATATTACATTTCAAAAATTGTGAATTTGACCAAAATGCAATAGATTTGAACGAGTTCAACGGTATTAGAATCCAATGTAAAACAACAATGCTTTCATTCCTATATGGAAAAACTTTGTATAATCTACTCAAATTGGATATAATAATTGCCTTCTCAAGGGAAATAATTTTATTTCCTGTATAGAAACCTTCTGGCTCCTGTTCCTTTCAACAAACTTCATTAGAGTGATTCCCTTCTCATCAATCTTTCTATGTCGAGCTGTCAAGGACCTTGACAGAAAAGCAAACTCATATGAACTTCCAGTTTCTTTTACCTCACTAGCAATAGCACTAGTGTATTCTAGCTGCGCAGGTGTCATTTGACCAGGTTGCAATTTTCACATGTTACAAAAAAATGTCTCAATATATGGCAATATTTTCTCTGTGACTGGTGGAACAGGGGCTGAAACCCTACTAGCACCAGAATATGTAGATATAATAGACAATGAAGATGAGCGGTTTTCTATCTTACTAATGCAGATACTCAGTTTATTGCCATATAGGTTCAACAAATGAAATTAGACCCCTGATTATAGTAACACTTTTGTCATGATATGTATCAGAAAGTACCTCTTCATCCTTTTATTTGTTGAGTGAGGAAGCAAGAGAACTTAAATCTTGCAGAACCCTGAGAATTGCAGAACCAGGCATTTGAGTTGAAAGAAGCATTCTTTCTACCTCACCAAAACATTGGATTTCTCCACCTACTGCAACCTTGCTCAATCTTTCTACAGCATTTGACATTTCAGTAATGAAAAGCTGTCGATGGGGAGGTGCCACTTTCACTAACTTCATCAATACATCCGTAGCATGAGAATATGAAAGTTTTGACAAACTGCAATTGAAGAAGGCTAAAAAATTAGCCATCCAGAAAAATACAGTGCATGGTAAAGTGATCAAAAACACAATCTCAATCTCTTAATCCATAAAGCATAAAACAACATTTAGAAAGCCAAAAATGAAGATTTTTTATCATCCATTCAATTTTAAGGAAACCATACTCAATTGTTGACATCATTGATTGTTATGGAGACCACTCATCCTGATTTTAGTCCATCATTGATTGTTATGGAGACCACTAATTTTGATTTTAGTCCAGTTAATACGGAAAAACAGGGTTGAAAACAAAATATCCACATGGACACTATAAGACTTACCCTTCATATGCCAATAAAGAGGATAATAATATAGGCTCTATTTTAGGAATACTTAGTAGCATTGTTCCAAAATCAACTTTCTTTTGTGCAGCAGAAGTTGAACCCTATGAGGTCATCTCCGAGTCTAAAGTATCAAGATGTGCATCATTTATGACATTCTAAGGAGTAGGTTTTGGACCTAAATCTGTAAGTTAATACTGAGTCCCCGACTAAGCATCGACTTCAACATTGTTCATTATGAATTTAAGAAAACCCATCACTCGCATTCACCAAATAAGTTATCAATTCATTAACAATTTTATATTGCAACAAATATTTACTAAACAACGAACCTCCTCAGTATTTACCTGTTCAAGATGGGTTATGATTCTTGAATAGAGAGGTTGATTAAGAAGTTTTAGAAGTAAAACTATATGAAAATCACTTATACTCCCTTTGTTTAAAATTTCTGGTTGACTCTCCTCATCAATCATTAAAGCTTTACCCCTATCCATATGTTGGTCTCACTAAGGTTTATGAGTGTTTGGATGTTCTAAATAGAGTAGATGATTTGCAACAAGTGGATGATTTTGAGCCAAATATGTCAAAGTTTCAAACACATGACGTGATACCAAAGGTAGAACTCCTGTAAACACTAACTATCCTTAGAATATAACCTAAATTTTGTGATTTAAAACATGAAGAGAAATATTAAATGAACTCACCATCTGAAACTGTGGCCATGAATAAATCACATGACCCAAACAACCATATACGCTATAAGATGATATGCTGGTCGAAGAGGAAGTATTTTGTGTAGATCCTTCCACATCAGTGATCAACATATCCAGCAGAGGTTGAACCAATGTAGATCGAGTAACACTGTTGGTACATATGTTTAATAGAAGGCACTGCAGTGGTCCTTTATAAATAGGCTGTAGGAACATGATATACTATTAAAATCCAAAATTTCATCAAGATGACACTACGAACAATCCAAGTAGAGTCATTTAAGTATATAATTGATTACCTAAACAAGGTGAAGAAGACAGAGCATGGCTTTAAGAGATACAGTATTCCCCAAAGGTTTCCCATCAACTTCAATTAATTTGTCTCCAAAGATAGTTCTATGTGAACCTACATTTCCACATTTATCTTTAACATGTTGATTGTGCCGGCTAAAACCAGGTGTTTGATCTCATATTTTGGCATATGAATATCTTTAGATTTTTTTCCTTATTCCAATAGTTGCATATGAGATATTATTGGAACCTAATGCGACTCAATCCTCAAAGAAAGAGAGTGAATACATGATAGGTGATCAAAAAATTTTGAGGTTATGACAGCATAGCAGCTACAAGAATGAAATAACTATAACTTGTGTTCTACCTACCAGCACCAAGACAAGTTTCTAATTCGTCATCGAGAACATCAACATTTGCATTTGGAATGCCATATAAAGGAAGTTGTCCAATAAACATCATTGAACTTATTACAACTTTCAGGATGATCTATGTGCCTCCGTTTTGATATATCTTGTTCTTCAATTTATCATAAATACGATGTACTAGTTTTGAGTATGGAATTCTAATTTCTTCCAACAAGCGTATAAAAATCACATTGGTAGTGTAGATTCCCATATCCATGATTTCATCAGAGCCTGCAGAGCTATTATTTTCAAACCCTTCATTGAAATACTTGAACAATGAAGAAATTTCTTGCTTAAATTGACGAATACGAGCTGCTTTAACTTTGAGTCTAAGGTTTCCAGAAATAATGAGCACTTTCTCTTTGATGCTTTCTTTGTTGAAGGTGTACAAGACGTGGATGAAACCTTATTTTTACTTTTGATAGAACCAGATGGATTTACAGGGGTGTTGGGGTCTAGAGGGGTCATAACAATGTCGTTGGTGCATAAATGTCACATATCCCAATTTTGTAAAAATTATGTAATTGTTTTATTATATTCCTGAGACATTATGTTAAATTTAATGCTAAGTAGGAATTGATGATTCAGCAGAGTCACCAGAAAGGGAGTGTAATGTGTAATTCAGAATATTTTATTATTAATAAATAAATTATGGAGACAACAGCATGGGAGAGTTGTTAAAAAGAGGTTACTGGTCAAACTGGTGGATGGAACTAGGTGGAAGGGCAAAGGACAAGTGGCAGCATCCTCAAACACTTCCTAAGTTGCAGGTGGCAACTTCCCTATATTTGGGGTCATGATTCCCCAAGAAAGTGGAATCAGAGCAGGTGGCTCATTAATGATAGTAACCCAACAAAGACCTATGCAATCTTTTAAAAAGAACTCAATGAACAGAGCTAGGGGCTCGAATTTTCCAAAGAGACTACATTCAAGTTAATGTTATTCAGGAAATTCATATGAGGAAAAGGGAAATACCGTAAGGAAGTTATTTGAGAGGAATGCTGCAGTAACTTGGTTTCATTATAGCTGTTTGGGCTGAGAGAATTTACTTTGCTGCACCTAGTTCCAGCCAAGGAGATCAGAGCAAGCTCGGGGGTCCTGAGAAGTTGCTGTCTGGGCACTCTCCAGGAGTTGGTAGGGAGGAATGACCTCCCATTGCTGTTGTGTCTACAACTTAAACAAGTTCTGCCATTTATTTTCTTATGATTGTTAAGTATGAATGAATGTATGATGAGTTTGTTTCTATATGTCTGAAGAGTATTTAGTTAGTAAAGTTAGTATCTCAGAATAGCAGTAGATAGATTTGGTAGAGTTATTGTGTTTTCAACATTCCTTAATATCATTATTACATTACTAATATGGTATCTTTAATGCATTCCATACAATAGTAATACTTTAACAATAGTTTATTATTGTAATTATAAATCTAGTTTAATTATAATGGTTGAATAGATAAGTAAGGGTTACATATAAAATATTTATGCTCTATGTATACAAAATTAAATAAACAGTCATAGGAGACCCAAGTAATTATAACCTTAAACATTACAATATTTATATCATGGTTGATAGTCATTGCAGAAGTTTTGTAGCCACAGTTAGAATATCTCAATCAAAGCACAAACCCTAGTCAAACTTTAACCAGTCATAACCTATTAATTAAATCAATGCACGAACCCTAGATAAAATTTACTCAGTTATTACCTATTAAATAAATCAAGATACCTAACCCTAACAATGTGTCATACTAAAGAGAATTTATTAATAGAGTAATAACTCAGTTATTATTTTCAAAAACAAAAGAAATAACAGAATAAACATTAGCTCATCTAGTAATATCATTTTTTCCTTTTTACACTCAAATAACAACAAAAGTCAAAATCGTAATGACAGAAAGAACAACTAAACCACTTGATAACTGTAAGGTTCGAACCCTGTCATTCCAGGTTCTACCAAAAAAATGAATGCTAATATTTAAGACAACGATTTCACCTACGGCCGCAATTCAAGTGCACAGTGTAAATGCATATAAATTTAATTATTTTCTTCTTGTTCTAGTATGAAGCATAGAATCAAAAATACATGCCATAAACCAGCTCGAATATACATGAGAACTTTCAATAAGTCATATTATCACAACCCTGGGTAAAAACCCTGTTTAATTTAACAGTTTAGCAACAAAAACAAAATTATCGAGGCTGTAACTTCAGCTACAGACAGGCTCACAGCCTTGTTTCTTATTTTGTTTTTACAATATTTCTTCTGCAGAAAACCCTAAGTACCAAAAGAAGACAAAATAAATTACAATATCGACCGAAGCAGTATCATCCTACTACAACACAGGGTTAACCTGTAATAACTCTTTTACATGCTGTTAAAAGATTGAACAGAGCTAAGAAAATCACTGAGTCACTTCGTTCAAGCCAAAACCCTAACCACACAAACAACCAGCAAGGAGGAAACGCCATGGTGAAGACCAGGCTTACCCGGTAAAGCCAACCGATGAGGTTTCTGTCTTGTACACCTTTAAGAGTAGCCAGGGCCTGCAACGAAAGAATCAGTTGGTTAAAACTTTTACATATTATTGTTTAAACTAAATTGTTATTAAAAACAAACTGGAGAATCGAAAGAACCACCTGTAGCTTACCAGAGAACTGAAAGGAGCTCAGACACAGTAAATAGCTTGATGACCACGAGCAAAGTAAGTGTAAACCCCTCCTTCGTCATCAAATACCACAAGCTGGCAGAAGCAAAGGGGTAACTTCCACAATGGAAGCTTCGACAGAACCAAATCGAGAGATGTAGACACGCCGTGACAAGGGCAGGTTTGATAGCAAAGGAAAAACCCTAGGTTTTTAGCAACCTGATGGCCGCTGATAGCGACTTGTAATGACTCCCACACAAGAAAGCAGACAAGCACGGAGAACTAAAGCAACATAGAAACTGCCACCAAACACTGTAACAGGAAGGTTGGACAGGAGGGTTTACAAAGCGACCGAGCCCGAAGGCGAGGGAGGAATGGCCAAGTAGGGTTAGTCAACATTTTTTTATATCATAAAATGCGTGGCTTTGGAGCGACCACGTATCATTTTAATATTTCCCATGCAGTGGGTCGACATTCCAAAGTTCCACGATGTGTTTCCAATTGTTTGTTTTTCAATTAAAAATCATAGCGTGGGTACACCAAGATCATAGGATAATCATAGGATGGATATTCCATGGTGGTCGTGACTCCATAAGTTTAAACCTGCCATCATATCCATGTTAGAACAATGCTTGGAACTTTGTATAAAGAAAATTTACACCTTGCCCTATATTCATTAAAACTATGCATTGCCAATAGCATTCGAAATTAAGTCTTAGAGTCTATTTAGACATAGAGAGTTTGATACTTAATATAAAAATTATAAGGAGGTAGGCTCCAAATGAGTTTTATATTGTTGTTAAACCTACCACTATATTGCCATTCACCCTATTTTCTCATATGACAAGACATAAATTATTTCTTTAAGCCTGTAAGACAATGTAATGATATTAGGGTTTAGCTGTTACAATTCCACTACTAATTGTCGTTTGTTATAGCTTTGCACAGATAGAATAAGACTTGTCAATTCTTCATTATGGGACTTTAACTAGTGGAATTCAAGCTATACAACTCATAAAAATTGAATTAAGGATACCCTAGTCCTTGCTATTTCTAGTTACAATATAATAAGAATCTCTTAATAGTCTCAGGCTCCTAGTGATATAGACAAGAAAAATAGACTTTTGCTATCCTTAATACCCAACGAGTTTAATCAATTATGATAATTGAGAACTATTTCTATAAATGCTTATAGATTTTATTCAAGTATCATTTATGGAAACAAAAGTAGATTCCAATCAATGCAAACCCTTAAATTAATAATAGGAGACATGTATTGACAGGTAATCCTTGAAATTGCTGAAGATAAGAAAAGTATAAACATAGTGATATTATTAACTCCTAGTCCTTTGCAATTAAAGTGTAAATCAAAACATATTCTGAATTTGAACTTGGCATGATGCAGGAAGAGTTCTACCTTTAAACGCTTGATAAACCTGGTTAGCATGCTAATACTTCTACTGGATGTTTTGGTACAGCATTTGGATTTAAAATACTTTAAAGACTTAATTGTAGCGACCCGCACATTACCTGTATATCTGTAAGACAAAGAAAATCTGTTGCATTAGCTCGGAAGCTAAGTAAGCCCAGTCTGTTATGGCAATTCCCCCTTGTGGTTGCAAAACAGAAAAACAATCAGTAACTGTAAAGAAACTCATATTAAAATTTAAGTATAATAAAAGATCATTCAAACACAATTATGATCACTTAAGCCAATAAAAGAGTTAAATGACTGCATTTAATAACATTACATGCTATTTTAAAAATTTTAAATTTTTCGGAAAATTTGGTTTTTGACAATAAACATATTTCTCTTTAGATGCTTTAGGCACATTTAAACTCCAATATTGCTTAAATTCTATAGCTCCAGTGTAGGGACATACATCTGATTTAGGTATAAGATTTCGAAAGCGACAAATCCAATAATTTCTTCTTCTTAAACTTTGCTAGTGGCATTATAGTATTTTTTGCATCTAGACCAGGGAACAAGATGAGTTTGAAGGTGAAATATCAGGCTTCATGCCGTTGGAACACATCAACAAAGTTATAGCATTTTTTAGCAGTTGACCAAAAGGACAAGGGGACTTTAAAGGCAAAGAAGATTTATTGTCCCCTTTACATTTAGGAGAGGAATTTACACTATTTTTTGGAGGTCAACCACAAGTTCGAGGCAAAGGATTACAAAGCTGTGTCTCATTTCCAGCAGCCACCAGTTTATAAGGATATTCTTCGATGATCACGATAGAGAAAGGTGGAACATTCTCATTATTTTCCACTCTTCCCCCTTCTGTGATGCCCAACATTGGAGCAACTCCAGTCATCATGAAAAGGATGTAATTTATTGATTTTTGAGAATTCGTAGTAAGGGTTAGTGTGAGTGGATATCATAGTTTTTACTGCGATAAAATCCATTTGGAATGTCAATGTTTCGAGCCCACTGTTGTGGCTCTTCGGTACCAATTCAAGCTTCAAAAAAGGGGGGAAAATCTTTGTCTGCGATAAAGAATGCAACTTATTTAATAATTCCTGAAAATCCTTGTGACGAAGCTAAATGTGGTGAATCACGGCATTCAACCTATGTCTTTAAAGTTAGAACATAGGTTTGTGGAATGAAAACTGAGAAGCATCTAAAATGAACTTTTTACGCAGTGGGGATAAAAATCTTAACATAAGTTCAAGATCTTTAGTTAATGCAAATATTGCGGCTCAAAGGCCAGCCATTTTCCTACAAAAAGCAAACAAGGCTAGGCATTACTCAGGCATACAATATTATGAATACAAATATATACGGCTGGGAAAATTTCAGCAAACAGGAGATTGCATCATTTAGGAAGACGCTATTATGATTAGAGATAATCAAATCCACGTCAAGGCAAGTCTATGTAAAATATAAAATAATATAAATATAAGCAAGGTTTGAATACCTAATACTAGTAATTTATTGTGATTCCACAGGAAAATCCTTACAAAAAAGCTATCAACAGAGTGCCAAGGATTGCATAAACAAAATCAGGGTTTGCAAAGCTTCTCTTCCTTAAATATCAATTTTAAACCATCGAATTCTTGCAAAATGCACATGGACAAAGTCAAAGAAGTATCAGGAACTTGATTCAGTTGCCAAATTGAGCAATGAAAACATCCATAGAGTGGAGATTTCACGATTTGTCCTCCACTTCACCTTCTATGTGGCCTAGACCCCTCCTATGAACAGATCCCTTGATTAGATCCAATGGTCATTCAGTTTAATCACATTGGAGAGTAAAAAACAATAGTGGAGTTTAACCATATGAAATGACTAGGGAAAATGCAGATGGGAAAATGCGGAAATTGGGTTCCCTTTAAAAAAATTCCAGTTTTAAATTCTCGCCAATGTTTCAACTTTGCCACCAAATAAATCATCCTTACAAGTATTCACCGCCATGGTCACATCATTTGTGTTGTGAAGAGAGCAACCAATATCACACAAAACTAAACCATGTGACCATGGGTTTCATTCTTCTATCCATCACACCTAATCTAATTATTTTAAAAGCACACAAACCCTAAAATCTATATGGTGCCTTCTCCAAGAAACATTAAATAAAACAGAGTATGACATTAAAGGAGATTATTTATTGTGGAAAAAAAAGGAGACCTTATCTAAATATTGATTTGGAAATTGGAATTGGAATGAGAGTGTTTTCTGAGAATGGATAAGCATGATAGAGAAGATTGTACTTAAATAAGCATGAATTTATTTGAAACCTGGATTTATCAAGTATCTAGAAGGATCTGATTTTTTTTTAGGCGTAATTTTTTTAATTATTTTTTATTTGGTTTTAATTTTGTATTTTAGGAGTCAACATGAATTTTTTAAATTACTTTTTATTTTTGGTAACATAAAGTTATCTTACGTGACAATATCTCTCTTAAATTCCCTTCATGGATTCTTGTAAAGAAGAATCACTGTGTACCTTTCCTCAAATTCATTTACAAAGTATTCTCTCAAGTTATCAACCAAGTTTTCTAGTTCATAATGTATTCTCTTCGACGATCGCTCATCCCCTAGGCTAGACAATATTTCCATCATTTTGAAATCAGTCCCCTTAGCGTTGACAAATTCTATGAGAATTTAAGTAAACTTTGGAGTTTCTCTTGCAATACCAATTCCACTAGATGTAGAATATTGTAAACCCCCTTTCACCCTTGCATTTCAAAATCTGAAGCAATGTTTTGACTATAATAACTTTCATCAAACTTGGAAACGTGGCAAATCAATTGTTATCCCAACCATTAATAAACGCAATCAGGTCAATTCATGGATTATATACAAGAATTCTATACTAAGTGGGATAAATGAAACTAGATACAAAACATCACTCACTATTTTTCTTTTATGGCTTCTTACATAGAACCTTGGGATATACTAGAAAATAAGTAACTTAATCTCACAGTTTTTTGTAGTTTCCATAAAGTCAAACAAGTTATCATCGAGAGAATTAATAGTGGCTAAGTTCAGAGCAAAAATAACACAAATGAACTAAAAATGTATAAATTAGATTGATTAGAAAATACCAAAGAAAAAAGACAAAAGAAGCATATACTTGGGACCACTTGTCTTAAAGATAAATGGGAATTCTTGGATATACTTGAGATGCCCTCCCTTAAAGCTAAACACTCTACTTCAAGTGCATCAATTCTTTGATTTTGCTGGGTTAAATTTGATTCAGAGACATCTTAGAAAGGGGGTCTCTAAATCCATCTATAGTGTTAACATTTAGTAAATTGTAACAATTCATTGTCAAAATTGGAACTTTGCATTGCCGAGTGACATAATTAATGTCACTCGTGTCTCTGAATCCTGCAGTGTTAAAATTTAGGAAATTGTACAAATTCATTGTCAAAATTGTAATTCCATTATCGGAGTGACACAACTAAAAATTACTAGCATAAACAACTAATTCATATTCTCACACTACTACCTTTTGACCCAAAATTCGACGGAAAAATCCGACGGCGCGTGGATTTATCTTTATAAACTTACCAAAAAACACAAGTGTACAATTTTTTTTTTTACATGTGGCAACAAGCGTCGGCGCGTTTAGTACACGTCGGTTAAGCGACGTCTCGTTTAGTACACATCGGTTAAGCGACGGTTAAGAGAGCACGTTTCATTGGTCAGATATATGAAATATGTATAGCCGTCGCATAGCCGACGTGTACTAAAAGAGACGTCGTTTAAATCCACGCATCCTAAACGCGCCGTCGCATATTCGATGCTTGTGGCCATTATTTGCAAACAGTTATATAAATAGAGATGTAGGCCTAGGTTCATAATCTCACACACTCACTCTTGCACAAATCTCTTGGACAAGAAATGTGAACTTCCTAAGGAGTATTAGGGTTTGGTTTTTGGCCTTGTGCTTTTGTGGGGATCTTCCCACTTGGTCTTGGAATTTGGTCTTGCTCTTTGGTGACTTCTCTCTTGAAGTATCTCTTGGTTAATTTCTTGGTTTAGGGTTTGGTTTTTGGCCTTGTGCCTTTGTGGGGATATTCCCACTTGGTCTTGGAATTTGGTCTTGCTCTTTTTTTTACTTCTCTCTTGAAGTATCTCTTGGTTAATTTCTTGGTTTAGGGTTTGGTTTTTGGCCTTGTGCCTTTGTGGAGATCTTCCCACTTGGTCTCGGATTTTGGTCTTGCTCTTTGGTGACTTCTCTCTTGAAGTATCTCTTGGTTAATTTCTAATTGGTTTATCATTGGTAAATATTTATTGGAGAAAGTTTGTCCTCTTGTGTTAGGGTTTACCCTCACTAGTTAGGGTTTTCTCTTGTGGATTTGGCTTTGACTCTTGTGGAAAAGAAGATTCATCATATACTTGGTTTTGTTTTGAGTTAGGGTTTACCCTCACTTAGGGTTTGCTCTTGTGGATTTGGCTTTGACTCTTGTGGAAAAGAAGATTCATCAGATACTTGGTCTTGTCTTGAGTACTTAGGGTTTACTCATGTGGATTTGGTTTTAACCATTGTGGAAAAGAGGACTCATCATATACTTGGTCTTATCTTGAGTTAGGGTTTACTCATGTGGATTTGGTTTTAACCATTGTGGAAAAGAAGACTCATTATATACTTGGTCTTGTCTTGAGTTAAGGTTGACTCATATATTGTGGATTTGGTTCTAACCCTTGTGGAAAAGAAGACTCATCATATACTTGGGTTTGCTCGTACTTTGTTCTTAGGGTTTGAGTAATAAAATGCCATGTAACAATAATGTTACAGGTCATCAAGATCATCTAGAACAAAATCGAGAATTGCTTGCTAGGTTGTGGGATGGAGTGGAAAGAAGGGGTGATGGAAAATGTTATTGTCCTTGCAATCGATGTAGGGGCTTTAATAAGAGAAGGTTACTGATCTCAACAACTAAAAAACATTGTAGGGAACATGGACATGTTGAGGGGGGCATGAATATCATCCATTGGTAAGTCATAATTCATTATATATCATGCGGTCTGTTTGTGCCAGAAATTGTTTCCAGGCCACAAAGAAACAAGCCAACACAATCTCAAAAATACAATAAAGTAAAAGTAGGTTTTAGGCTAAGTTGCAGGGTACTTGGGTACTAGGACGGGTACGGGTACGGGTACGCCACCTTTTGAAATAGGGTACTTGGGTACGTCGGGGTACTGTAGACATATATATATATATATATAGAGAGAGAGAGAGAGATATAATTTTATAAATTTATAATTAATAATTATATTAATATATTTATAATTAATAATTATATTAATATATTTATAATTAAATATAAATATAATTAATAAAACTGAAAATTAAGCTAAATTTAAATTAATAATTATTAATACGAAAAAATTTAAAATTCAAAAACTTTAAAATTATTGCAGGAACATTTTCTTTTATGATAATCTGTTTGTAGCCATATCAAGGAACTCAGCCACTAGTTGTTGTTTACCTTTTGATTTATACCCATCCATGTTTGATTCCATTAAAATGCTTTTTTCCTTTTTGTTAGTGCGCTCCATTTTATGAAATCTGTAAAATCCTACTGGTCCTTTTCAAATGTCTCATGCAGACATGTTTTAACTATTAGTATGAGGTTGCAAAAGGTTATCATGCTAAAAACCTTAGGTTGATTTTCCTAAACATTAAACTCGCCTTGATTTGTAGTTGGCAATGTGGCATCCTTGATAATTGGATTTTTAAGGACCCTAATTCGTTTTACCATTTTGTCAAAAAACCAAGTTAATCCTATTTTCTGTTGCTAGGTTTGACAAACTGGAAAGCAAGTTGACTGTCTTATTATAATTAGCATTTATGCTAATCCTACCAAAGATACAAACAAACCTTGAATAAAATCTGCAGTTTATCTTGCTTGGTTGGTTAACTGTGGTTGGAAAGCATGCTGATTTGACCAAGCTAAAGTCATAAAAAAACTTGCTATTCTGAAACCTTAAGTGAAATTGGCCATTCCAACCTAGAATTCGATCTCCTTTTCATGTGGGGTAGGATTCCTAAAATTGTCAATGTTACTTCATGAGTGGATTTCATAACAGACAAGCTGTGTTGACCTTGGAACTTTATTCTCGGGGGAAATTGTTAAAGTGATTAGATTACAGCAGGACTGAATATATGACAGTGAGATGGCAGTTTGTCAAATATTGTTATCCTGGAAACAATACTAAGCCTGGTGTGCTGATTAGACATAGCATAACCTTGGAAAAAGTGTGATGTGATGATACTTGTAAACATATTAGTTATTATACTGAAAGACAGCTAAATGAATGAGGTAAAAGCACTCTAATAGGAAATTCTCATGCATGTTCTCTAATTATAGCCATGCAAACAACAGAAATTATGAGACAGAGCTATTGTAGTAGTTTTTTTTTCTGAGTCATGTCCATTCATTAACACCATGTATATTGGGCCAGCCTTTGACATGAGCAACCTGAATCTTTAGCTTGGCAAGCATGCTAATGGGTGTATAACTTTTAAGTTGTATAATCTAAAGTTTTAAATTTACAGTATTACATTACTGTATAGTGTTTGAAGTTCATTCATAAAAGACAAGCACTACCAGCATACAAACCATAAACCATCAATGAATTTATCAATTATGTAACTAAACAAGCTAAAAATGAAGCTAAAACACAGACTGAAGGGTAAAAAGGATCATATATATTTCATAATTATGTTCAGCAAATACACATGAGAGTTACAGTACTTAGCTCATAAACAAGTCACAGACCTCCTTAAGCCAGCCAAAAATTGAACTCTGTTTCTGTCTTTCTTCTCACTCTAAAGACTACTTTTTACAAAATTCGTTAGGGTCTAAACCCTAATTGCTTTCAACCAAATCCTCGATGGGTTAAAGTGAAATAAAGTCTTTCCTCTAGAACATAACTAAAAAACTAACTAATTAAAGCATCTATTAAAAGCTCCATAAGTAACTGACTAACTGCCAAATCAAAGGTCTTTGGCAGCTTCGACTAGTAAGGCTATTCCATCTGAGATTTGAGCCTTTTTTCTAGCTCTCTTCTGCTTAGCTTTTGTCTCTGCTAACTTCCTTGTAAGCTTTTCATTCTTCTGCTGCAAGTCTTTGACATTCTACTTCAATTCTGCATAATGCAAATATGTGCTTCTCTTTCTCTTCAAGGTTTCTTTAGACACTGTTATTAGCTCTTGATAATTTTCATTCACTTCCTGTAAGTCTTCTCTTAGCCTTCTATTTTCTAAGACTAGGGCATCATTAGTCTCTTGCATGTATTTCATTTGATGCCTATATTGTTTGATGGTTCTTTGCAGGTTCTCCATGTCTTAGTCAAAAACCTTCCCTGTTATGGTATTTTGCATCTCATTGGGCAGCCAAGGGACATTCAATCTTCTGAAAATATCATCATCTTCCTGTAACAGCTTTGAAGATACACCATGAAAAATAGGGTTCTCCTGACTTGTTGTTTCAATGGGTGTAGTTTCATCTATCAAGTTCTGATTTTCAGAATAAGAAACCTCAATTTCCTTCTTTTGTTGTTCCTTTATTATTTCATCTTTTAATTTCAGAAACACAGCATATAATTTTGTTTGAGTGAGACTGGAATCTTTTGCTGACTTCAATGACCTTTTTTCTTTTGTATGCTCAGAAACTGGACGGTTTATAACTGCTTCCTTCTTGATCTTGAGTTCTTCATCTGAAGATTCATCATCAAGTACATTTATCTCTTCTGTCTTCATTCTAGGGTTTAGCAACTTTTTCATATTCATCCTTAACTTGTTTTTAGATCTTTTTTTTGGTCTCCATTCTGAAACAAGTTCTTTTACCATCTTCAAAGTTTTTCATTGATGCTTAATTGTGGCTAGCTCTATACCTTCGATTTTGGTTTTCTCTTTCTTTGCCTTCTTTGTTTTATCTTCTTGATTGTACTTTTCTGTGTATTCCATCCCAGCTTCAGTTTTGAGAGTGAATTCATCCTCTTCTAGTAAATATCCCTCATCCTCAGATAGGACAGTGATGGGGCTTCTTCGTTGAACCTTAATGTTCTCTTTTTCTAGAGCACCCTTTTCTATGACAACAATTTTCTCTTCACTGAGAGTTTCTGCTGGCGCCATGTGTTTCTCAGGTTGATCTTCTTGTTGTGGAAACAATGAATATTTACCTTTACTGTCAGCTACAACCCTTTGAGGTTCATTGTTACCCTTCAAAGGTTCTGGTTCTTCTTCAAATTTAATCTCTTTTTTTCTTCAGACTTGCTCTCCTGACCTAGTTTTCTGACTAGAGATTGACCTTTGTCTACACACTTTTTAGCTTGCTGCTCTTTTTGCTTGGTCTGAAAACCAGACCAAAACAAGAAATGCTCCCATGTCTTCCCTTCTCGTTGTAGAACTGTGCTAATAATAAGCTTAATCAGACCATGATGGAAGATGGATTTTGTAGTATGATCATGATGCCCCTTAATCCTGCTTGACATCTTTTGCAGACTTCTGAATAAGAAGAAAGGAAGGCTTATTTTGGATTCACCAATCAGATGATGTAGAAATCTAAAATGGTATTTGAAAACATAAGCATATCTGCCTTCACAAGTGATATAGCTTTGTAGAATTTTAATGGGCTGCACCCATTCATCCCTGACCTCCAAGATTAACACCCCTTTGCACTAGTCTGGAGTAATACCAGGTAAAAGGTACCTTTGATCATCAAAAGTTAAAGGCAATTTTTTGAACCACATTTCACCTTCATTCTTGACTCCTGTAGCTTCAGCAACTAAATCCACAGTCAGTTTAAACTTTAAAGTATCAAATACTATCATGTCCTTCTTATAGCTTTGGGAAAATTTATAAGAAACCTCAGTGTTATAGCCATTGATTTTCCTAAAGAAATCCAACCAACCAGCATTTTGAAAAAGCTTTACACAATCTGGAAATTTGTCAATCCAATTTAGCTCAGTGGGTTCGATTCTATTTTTTTTGCCACTTTTACCCATCTGCTTTCAACAACTGAAACCTATGTACTTTTGGAGTTCTATTGATGAGCTAACGGGCTGCTTTCAGATTTTGAAGAAGTAGTGGCTTAATGTATCGCTAAATTTCAAATTTCCACTTGTCACAGCGTCTCAAAGAACTCTTAAACTGATCTATTTTTTACAGGAGCTTTTTTTAGAACCTATATTCATGTTTTCCCTAATGAATTTTAAGAAAACAAGCTTTTCTCAGAAAAAACCCCAATTTAGCAGCTGTTATCGGTTTAATGCGGAATACCCTATTCTTGCTTTGATGTGGATGTTTAAATCAATTTTTTAGGTACCTGGTTGTTCAATTCCTCTGTGCAAGTGTCTTCAGGTCTTTAATTTGCTACCAGCTGGCAGAACGAGCAATCCCTAATTTCTCTGTAACTACAACTTCTGGCTTTCAGGCACCTGTCCTCTCTCCACCTATTTTCCAGCTTCGTGATGTATCTGTGAAATAACTCATTTCACGTCAAATTCGTCTAACACATCCTCCTGTCATGATATGCACTGTTCCAGCTAATAATCTCCACGATCTAGCAGCACCTGTTTTCATAATTACTACCGGAGAAACACGTATCAACAACCTTCATTCATGTGATTAGTCACTTAGCAATGAAACCATGCAAAAATTTAGCTTAAAAAATAATGATTTCGGCTGCCGCGATATTCTTGTAGCGCCACTGTATTAACTTTTCATGATTGCGCTACAAGAATAATCTGCATTCAAATTTTGGCCAAATTTCAACTATTTTTCCAGTTTAGATGATAAACCACACTCTTTGAGTATGTTTGTGACATCCTTACTTAATATAAATCCTATTTATCCCTTCAAATCCTAAAAGAAAATAATAAGAAATCTAAAAGCAAGCAAAAAATTAAAAATTTCATTTGAAAATAAAAAATTTCCTAAAGGAAGCAAAACGAGAAAAATTTAGCAAACAAGCAAAATTAAAATCAAAATCACAATCAAAATATAAAATCGAAGGAAACAAGTTCATGACTTAACACGGTCTTTATATTGAGAGTTTTTGTAATTGTATATTGTATCATTTTTATTTTTGTTACTTATTAATCGACATGACTAACGTTCTTTGTTTGATGTTTTAATTGTAATTATAAAGCAAGGGCTTCCTAGGGCTGTTCCGAACATGGAGAATGTAGTAATTGCGGAACAACTAGCGCAGGAAGAACAATATGCAGGTCCTTCGAATACTGATCATGATCAAGTTAATGATGATCATATGGAATTAAACGATGATCATGATGATAACATAATTGAGGATGATGGTGAAAATACATTAATCAATGATGCATTTAATGTTAGAATGGATGATGATCAACATCATGCACCGCCAATTGATAACTTTGAAGATATTAATGATTTACCTACACTTGAGAAGGCGACAAAACCGCTTTTTGAAGGCTCTCGCATAAGTGTTCTCTCTGCTGTGTTGTTGATAATGAACTTGAAGGTTATGAATGGTTTTTCAAACACATCCATCACGTTGGTGTTAAGGTACACATGTGATTATATGTGATCCGTCGGATCTCAACTTTAGTGCATATACTCCAAAACTATGTCACACCTTTCAATCAAAACCACTTTGATCTTATAATATACTCCAAAAAATAAGGATGTATTTGTTGTCGTTAATATCATGCTCTTCAAATATTTATACTAACCATTTTTTTAAATTTGTTGTAACAGCTTGATAGGTGAATATTTGTTACCGGCATCAAATAAATTACCTCGCACATATCAAGATTTAACTTCCATCATGAAATATGTTGGAATGGAGTATCAAGCAATTGATGCATGTCCTAATGATCATATTTTATATTATAATCAGTACGAGCTTGCAACAGAATGCCCTATATGTCATAGCAGTAGATACCGAACAGATCAAGTAGCCAAAAAGGTGTCTCGTAAGGTTCTTCGTTATATTCCCATTATTCCACGCTTGCAACGACTGTTTAGGTGCAAAATCATAGCACAATTTATGGATTACCACGCACGGAATAGAAGTGGAGATGATATTCTGTGAATGCCTGTAGATGGTTCTGCATTTACAGACATGGAGGAAAAATGGCCACACTTTAAAGAAGAACCTCGTAATGCTAGACTTTCTTTGGCAGCGGATGGTGTCAATCCACATGCAGAGATGAGATCTACTAACTCGGTCTGGCCTGTTTTTGTTATCAACAATAACATTCCTCCATGGATGTCAATAAAGAGGGAGCATATAATGTTGGCAATGATTGTTCCAGGGATAATTTGTACTTTAGAACAGTGTTTTTTTAATGCATTAGTATTTAATTTGTCACGAAGATCAATATTGTTGCATATTCATGTCATATATATTTTTCATTTACGTATATGTATTGTATTTGTTGTTTTCTTTTAGGTAAGTTCCAAGTTAAAGATATGAATGTATATATCGAGCCTCTTGTTGATGAACTACTTAAGCTATGGAATGGTGTCACTATGTATGATGTCTCTAGACTAGTAGGGCAAAGGGAATTTCAATTCCATGCAATGCTTGCCTGGACAATTCACGATGCTCCAGGGCTAACACATTTTTGTGGTCTTCAAACAAAGGGAAAATTTGCATGTCCAGTTTGTGGTCCCAAGATGAAATCTCGTCATTCAAAGAGTTTGTCAAAGGTAGTGTTTGATGAGTATAAGCACTTCCTCTCTAAGAATCATAGGTATCGAACTACCGAAAAACATCTTTTTAATGGGAAAGAGGAGACCGCATTAAAACCACAGAGAATGACACCTCACATATGGAAGTTGCAATATAATAGAAATCGTCAAGGTATGATTCATTTTGTCTATCTTATATATTCGTATTGATCATCTCTTATATGTTTTTAATGTTTTATTTTGGATTGTATTAATTTTTTTTACTGTAATATACTACATTTTAATCTCTTTAACTTATATATTGATTACTAATGGTCTGCATGAACATCATGAAGGTGTAAATGGGCTTCCACGAGGAATGAAAAGTTATCCGAAACAATTTAGTAGGCTGCCTTACTATGAGCACTTACTAGTTGTTCATTTGTTTGATACAATGCATATCGGAAAGAATATAACTAAAACACTATGGCGAATATTATATGGAAGGAGTGACAAAGAAAAAATTGTCAAAATTTGCAGTGACATTCATGAATCCAATCATGCAATGAAAGATATCATTGAACATTTAAACAACAATGGAGACCAAATTAATATAAGGTCACTTCCATGGTTATTGACTGAGCAACAAAGCAATGCAGTAAAAGAAGTGATACAAAAAATGAAATTTCCCACAGGATTTTGTTCGAACATAAAGAATATCTTAACAAGGAAAGGTGATTTTGGCGGGTTAAAAACACATGATTGGCATATCTTCATTAAGGTAATTATATTTTTGGTATATATATTGGTATATTACAATACTGCATGTTTTTTGTTTACTTCTTTTCTTAATTTTGAAAAATATATTGATGAGACGTGTTCATTGTTACAGTATGTTCTACCTGTATCTCTCCCAGACAACTTTGAAAATAATGTCAAACAGGTCATATATGATCTTGGAAAATACATGAGGTAATTAGAAACAATATTTTTCACGCATCATCATGTAATTTGTTTAATTCGTTGTATAACTTATATGAATTGACATTTGTTTTAGTCAATCATGTAGATTTGACGTACTACAATCTTAAATTTTCGTCATTAAATGATATCATTATTTTCATTCTCTACATGTAGATGGCTATCATCGAAAGAAATCCACAAAGAAGATATAAAGTATTGGAAGAGAAAAATTCCTTGTTTAATGTGTCAAATGCAGAGATTTCTACCTTCGGCATTTTTCAATGCACAAGAACACTACCTCATACACCAAGTTGAGGAGATTGAATTGTGTGGACCTATACATGCAAGGTCCATGTGGATGGTTGAGAGGCACTTGAAATTTATGAAGGATTTAGTTAGACAAAGAGCACGTACAAAGGGTTCTATGGTGGAGGGATATATGGTATTTCAGGCCATGGTGTATATTGTTGAATATCTTTCAAGGTTGGGGTCTATTAAGACCGAATTAGATCGATGCATTGGTGATCCAAATTCCACTAAGAAATTAGAAGGAGAGTACCTGATGGGGAAGGTAAATCGAGGAAGGTCAAAGGTAATTATTAAATGGTGTTATAGATTAATAATGTTAATACATTTTAATAGTATCGTACATAATTATTTCATTTTTAATATTCATTAATGATATGCATCATTAATATTTATAATGTTACACTGCGTTAAGTAATTATAAATGTTTGAGTTGATTTATGTAATTTGATTTTCATGCAGTTGGTCGCGAGTGGGATGCACTATATTTGTACGTCGCAAACAATCTTGATTGGATGAAGGTATGGATTGAACGATGTAATCAATCTGGTCGGGGACTATCATGGGAAGGTGTGGTTTCATTGGTTAAAGAAGCACATCGCAATGGAGATGTCAATCTAACAGAAAGGGAAATCGATTTAGCATATGGTTTAAAAGATAAATAGATAAGCATGATATTATAAATATATAAGCCATAATATTTTCAATTACGTCTATATTCATGTTCATCTTGATTAATTTCATTTTATTTTCATACTTTAAGAACATAAAATACTTACTAGTTCATTATCAATTGCAGGTAAAACACCACAAGGCTATGTGGTGCAACGATCGTAAATATTGCATTAAAAAGTTGGATGACACAAGGAAAACATGTGATTCTGGGATAAGTGCAGTCTTTGAGGTCACTAATGTTTCATCTAGAAGCGACAGACGTCCAGAATTGTCAGAAAATCGATATTATGGATATTTGGAAGATATCATTGACTGTGACTTTAAATCATTCAAAATAATTTTTTTGTTGTGAAATGGTACAGGCTACGATTGAATCGATTTGATCCCGATAGAACTGTTATTGAACATGCTAATGGATTTACCATGGTCAATACAAGGTCGCTTGAGTCACGAACGTCAGAGCCCTATGTTCTTCCAAGTCAATGTGAAAAGGTATTTTACGCAGAAGTTCCTGGTAGACAGGGTTGGTCGTTTGTTATTAGACATGATCCAAGAGGAAGGCTAGTAAAGTATAATATTGTAGAGGAAGCTGAAGAGGGTGTTGAAGAAGAAGGTGATCATGTAGAGGATCAACATGAGTTGAATGTTGATGATCATAATGTTACGAGGAAGATGTTGAAGAGTTAGTTGAAGAAGATGATGTTAGAGACAATGTTCATGATGAAGATGATAGTGACGATCATGATCAATTTATTGAAACTAATTACAGCGACGACGATGATGATATAGCTGCCTCTAATCCTTATAATGTTGAATCTGGATCAGATGATACAGATGCAGACTTGGATGAAGAAGATGATCATGAAGTGCATTGAACATCATTCCAAGTGATGTGAGGGGGCGGGGGTAGATGAGCTTCCACCTTCACGTGGTTGTCCCTGTTGAGTAGAGAATATTAAGATATTCTTGAAACAAAGAGAAGCTCGTTAAGGTATTTTACTCAGAAGTTCCTGGTAGACAGGTGTTGACACCAGGTCTGAGAAAACCTAAATTTTTTGCTAAAATGTCCTAAAATAGAAGAAATCTTCACAAAATGGTTGAATAGAAGATTTTTTGTATAAAAATATAGAAGAAAAACCCATATTTAGAAAGTCCGCCAGCAAATATATGCAAGTGTTAATCCCCGATCAAGTTCCACCGGCAGAGATAATATAGATCGAGATCTACGGCTAATATCACCCTCGCGTCGCCAAAGTGATCGTCGACAAACAGTGGTGGGTGGTAGCGGATAAAATACCACCAGGGCACGTGTCCGGTGTTCATTCCTCCGCGTATGTGATAGAGTGGTATCGGAAGCCACCATAGCGCCGGGCAGAACCACCCATTATGAAAATATGGAGAGATACATTATGTGGCAAGGTGGGGCCTAACACATGGCGAACAGGGAAATCTTGGTAGGGCCATGGCACGTGGCATTATACTTTGTAACGATCGGAAGGCTGATACATACCTCAATCAAATCGATGGCCAACGTTTCATCCGTAGCTAGGAACATGCACACGGGATATAAGGAAAAGCGGTCGCGGAGAATAAACCTCCATAACAGGTGTCAACAGGTGGTTAATCCGCGCAGGGAGCAAACCGGAAAAGGAAACAGCCTTTTCGATCGCGGATACCACCACGTGGAATAAAGAAGGATAAGATCTGACGGCCCAAAACAAAGCCTCGAGATCAACGGTTGGATATGACCCGCGTTCATAAAGGTGCAAGGATGTTAATTTAAAAGGGCTTATATAAAACAGAAAGGGCTCCACATAACGGCATTTTGCGTGTGTCGTTATCCGAGAGAACTCTGAAGACTGGTGGAAGCTGGCGATTGCGACAGAAGGCGAAAGGCAAGCACATAAAGGTAGGGTCTGGTGACCTATCACACTTTTTAAACGGAATTTTGTTTAAAAGAAGCGTTTAAATGGAGACTGTGCAAGATATAGACGTTTTTAGGTCAAAAGATGCCCTAGAAGATAGAGATGAAGATGTTTACGATACCCTAATTAGGTTTCCGGTCTCCGATATAAAAATTAGGTTGTCTGAGTTATTAAAGGAGGGAGTAGACCCCCATAGGGTTCACCAGTCATCTTTAATAGCCTTTTCCCCAGACCAAATCCCTTTTTTCCCAGAATTCGTCTTGTGGTGTGTCGAAAATTACTCCCGGGAAGAAAAAGTCGTTTTAAATAGCCAAAAAACCAGAGTCATTTGTGAAATCAAGCCAGCTGAATTGATTAAAGCCCTAGAAGTAGATTTATACCAAACCCTGGACCCTGAGGTTTTCTCTAAAGTCTCAATTATTGAAAATTATCATCATGCTTCTCAAAGTGATAGGGAAATGTTTTTGTCAACGTGTCTCAGGCCAGAGACCAGCATTTCAGAACTTCCTTACCCTTTGGATATCAATCTTTTTAATGAAAATACTCAGTTGGTCTTGACACTGTTGGCCGTAGTTTTAGGGTTAGATACGGATTTGTATATAACTGAGTTTCAATTCAGTCTGTTGTACAGAATAAGTATAATCCAGTCGGGAATTGACGAAAGTCAAATCCCCCGACTTAATTTCGAAACATTTATAACAGAAAGGATTCATGACCAGATGGTCAATTTTTCCACCCACCGACATTTCAGGTTTCAGGCCTTTTTAATGAGAATGATTATGGTATCCAGTCAAGAGGAATTGCAGTTCCCAGAAACCACTTTCACGACTCTACTGGAAAATAATATGTTCAATTATATCAACTACATGCTCTCAGAGATTTATAGGATGATTTTCGGAAAAAATCTACCTAGAGTACTGCCGGAAATGCAGGTATCCATGCAATTGAATACAGAATATGCTATAGGAGATTGGTTTTTATCAAAAGATAGTACAATAATCAGATTGTATGGGTTCAAACATAAACCCTATGTGTTACCAGCCTTCCTTACTTTGAGGATTTTTGCCTTGGAATTCTTGAGACAGAAGTTGATTGTGGAAGATAACAATTTTTTAGTTCACAGACAAGCAACGGACATTAAATACCCATTCACATTTGGTCCGTTCACCATAAAGAATAAGAACGCTGCTATGTATATAGAGAAATTGTTAAAAGATATGAATTTTGAGACAGATGCAGCTATGGAGTATGACCCATTAAACATCATATCCAAACGAAGGACTGAGCATCGTATCAAGGCCCTGAACCATCAGATTGTTGAAGGAATGTCGGACAGAGCTAATTGGCTCGAATACAAAGAAGATATTATTCCGGATACGTCCGACAAAGAAATTTCATTGATAGAAACAACAGCAAAGACAGAAAGCGAAATAGATACTGCATTGGTGGGGTCCAAAAGACCTATACAAGACATTATGATCATTGAGGATGAATAAACTGAAAGAGGAAAAAGATTGAAAACTGATGACTCACAAGAGTTAACAACAGTTTCAGAAGAAGCAAAAACAACAGAAGATGAAATACCAGAGGTTACAGTGAAACAGTACAACATTGAAGAAAACCCTGTAGGGGGTGATGTAAATAGACCCCGGAATATCATAGATGTATTTGATGAGCATAGTAAAAATAAACAGGAGTCCGCAAAACAAACAAGCCAATTGTTTCCAAAGGTCAGGAGTATATCTAATAATGAGGTGAGCTTATTTACCAGCAGAAACATCAAAGAGAATTCTTTGAAATTTTCAGTTGTAACAAAAAGCAAGATCTCAGAGATGAAGATAGACTTGTCGAAAGTAAATGCCCCTAATAAAATTTTATTACATAGACAAATTGGAGAAGTCATATACTCAGACTATTTGGGGGCCACATTAAGAGCAGACAAGCTGAAGAATTCAGTGGACAAATTAAGTAATCAGTTGAGACAGGAAAAGGCGGAGAATAAGTCTCGATAGCAGCAGATTAAGAAATTGCAAATAGATTTGACTAATAAAGATGGAGATGCAGCTACAAAACTGCTCAAGGAAAAAGAAGATATGATCTTAACATTAAGACGAAAATTAAAAATCCCAGACACTGTACTTATTCAAGGTGCAGAATTGACAGTATTAGAAAAAGAGAAAGAAGAACTATCTAATGAAGTCAATGATGTCACTGCTAAAATGTTAAAGCTTTCTGACGAAAAGGATTATTGGGAAAAAGAAAAGATCATTTTAGAATAATAGTTGGCAGCAGCAAGAAAACAATTAGCAGAGAATAGCCAGCAGCAAGTACAGACAAGCTCAGAAGACGATAAGACCGGAGTAGATGGAATTTTACAGGCAATGTCACAAATAAGTTTAAAAGATAATGAAATCAAATTGTTAAAGACAGAAATACAGAAATTGAAAGAAGAAAATGAAATAAAAGAGAAAGAAATAAAAACTTTGCAGGCCAAGAATCAGGAATTGAGCAATAATAATAAAGGATTAGCAGCTCACGTGATAGGGCAAGCTGCTATGCAAGGGTGTAAGCACATGGTGTGGGACCAGATCATAAAAGAGGTTGAGAAACTTAGGCCATATCTGGATTACATAAGAGTTAAAGAAAAGGTAGCTAAAGATGCCTTCGAAAGCTTCCGAGCAGTCAGGGAGAACCTAAATAGAAAGCCGAAAGAAGTAGCCCAGAGAGCGATAACATTTTTAAACAGTCTAACTGAGGCAGACCTGACAGCAATGAATATAACGAACAGAATTTCTGTCATCACTTGGGCCAGAAGGATCTTGGGGAAATACTCGCATGTTGAGAATGTCGAGGCTAAAGCAGGAGAAATAAGGGAAGAAGTAGTCAAGTTCAAAAATCAGTTTGAAAAGTTAGTAAACAAGGGATTCCCAGCTTTCTGGAACGAAAAGAATGAATTAATTCCTCCAAGTGAATATAAAAGATTACTGTTTGATATAAGGATGGATCACAGAAATTTTCAGCAGCTAGATCATATGCTCACAGGAAAAATTTTAATGGAGAAAATGTCAGGGGAATTTGAAATTTTAAATATGCTAACTTCAACTTGTGGAAACCTTCTTCCTGTTTCTTATGCAGGTCATATTGAGATGCGAGTCTTGGTGAAGGAAATGACCAACTATGACTTACAACACGGTTGACCAGTGGAATTATGTGGAGAAGCACGGAAAGACCAGATATTCGGTTCATACCTAGATGCACTTAAAACTCTTGCCATGTGGCAAAAAGAGGATATCCAAAAAGTTTTGCCAAGTGGCAAAAAAGACATTTTATTTTAAATTTGTAATATTATTTGAAAGACAGTTATGGGTTGCTCGAAGACAGTTATCTTTTAAGTTAAACATTTTTAATTGTTGGTTAGAAGAAGCAGTTATGTGGAGCTTCTTCTAAAATTTTTTGTATAAAAACAATGAGAGTCATTGTTGAAGGGGTTGGAAAATTTTTGGGAAACAAGTATGTTTTGAAGTCTATTTTTTGAAAAATAAAAGCAGTACAGTGATGGTACCTATCTTTTGATATCATATATTCATGAGTTAATCAGCTTTACAGTCTGTTATTCTCCTTTATCTTTATATGTGCATGTTTACTTTCTTCGTTATACATCCCATAGTGTTTTTCTTCCATATTTAAATGAGAACTTGAAATAACTTGAGATTCATACTGGTTATGCATCATTTTATTGCGTTTAAATATCCACTATATTCTCCAAAGTTGACAATAGATTCATCCTAGATAGATGCCTGTTGTTGATGGAATGTCTTTACTTCTTTCTATATCACCTGAAAAAATCAACTTGACTGTAATATGATTACTATCTTGCCTCTGTGTAAATCTGTATGGTGAAAATCTCTTACTGGTTTATTATACATTTGAAAACTTAGACTCCATGCACAATGTTTCTTGTTTACCTTTTCGACTAGAAAATATTTTTTGAGAAATTTTAAGAGAACCTTTGTATATTTTAGCCTTCACATATATATCAAGAGAGAGCCCTCTCTGGTGGAGAAAATGGCTAGTTTTTCTACCTAAAGCTTGGTTTGAAATAGGTTACCTTAGGTCTTATTTTCTTACAACCGGAATAAAATCTAAGTGCTAACAACAGGGTTGGTTGTTTGTTATTAGACATGATCTAAGAGCTGGAAGGCAGGTAAAGTATAATATTGTAGAGTAATGCTTTTACTAGTTTGGCTACTATCATGCGGATAAGACTTAGTGGGAGGATAGGTCACGGGTTCAACTCGTCAGCCTTATTCATTTTGGCATAACAAATGTTGTTTTTAGATTATGGTTACAACCATATGCTACCCGCCAAAATTCTACTCTTTTACATATTTTAAACCATAAAAATTTTTAAACCCACGCCAATAGTAGCAGAGCTATAGGGTTTAAACAGTCCCATGCGAACAGTAGCAGAGCTATAGGTTTTAAAACCACGCAACATTCGTTCCTTTTCCTCCCTTGTTTATGCATAAGTAGTACCAGATGCGATGCAATATGTTGAGCTTTAATAGGTAGAATAGAGGTGGCTAGAGCTTGGGTAGGGGTTTAAGAAGCAAAGTAGGTAGCAGAAGCAGTCCATCGTTTCGATTTGGAGCAGTCCGCCATTTCATCGATTTGGAGCAGTCCGCCATTTTGATTTGGAGAAGATTCAGTCTGCCATTTCGATTTGAAGCTCAGTCCATTCAACCCTGCCATTTCGATTTGAAGCTCAGTCCGCCATTTCGATTTGAAGCTCATTCGATTCAGCCATTTCAATTTGAAGCTCAATCCATTCAGCCATCTTGATTTGGAGCTACCATTCCATTCCAAATGTGTTCAATAAGTGTCATTCTCATCCATAGCTTCATTTTCTTGATATGCACACTGTGTGGGACATTACATCTATAAATGTTCATTCTGTAGTCGGTCCAAGTCCTCCAACTAGAAACTTGGCTTATTGATGTAGGCACCACCTCCAATACCTAAGCAGACCCTTGATTCCCAAATTTTCTGTACTCGAATCTTCACTTAATACAGTCCTTTACCATTCTTCTCTTAGTTTTTCTTAGTTTCCAATTAACTCTGTGACAGAACTAAAAATAGATAATTGTCACTATACTTGGCAATTCTATCAAAATTGAGCAAGACTTATCTATTAACGAATTAAACACTTTACCTTTTGCTTATCCCTCAACGGAATTTACTTTACACTCAAAGGTTAAACTCCACATGACCATTCGTCATGACCTAAGCCCCAACGGAAAATCACTTATCGTACCAATTGTACCTTCTTTTCATTTTCCGCTTCCACCCAATGCACGACACGTATCTATCAGCGAAAAAATCCACTTTGCCTCGAGCTTTGAACCGTCACTTTCCGTTGTGATCGTGATCGTTGATTTCTGAATTCACAACTCCGCTCTCATCCTGATCGTTAATCTCCTATGTGATCAGAACCATACATTACTTAGCTCATCAATCTCCGCTCTGTTCTCGATCGTTGATCCCCAAATGTTATACATATGAGCGCCACTTATAGACTGTACATGTGAGCTAGGGCTTCTGCACTATGACAATTATGATGACTCACAAACCATTACAATATTCCATGGAATCACTCTTTCCCTTAACGAATCAGATGTATACTCGAAATAGAAGGCTAATCAAATCCCACACGGCTGAACAGAATGTTAACATATATATATACTGTATTTTACCCTAGGATATACACTGTAACATTTCCAATAATTCACACTTCATTTCACTATTCCTTAAACTCGATGCTTTCAGATGAAATTGATGAATCATATGTATCCAACCAATGATAACAGAAATATCACAACATATACATATGAGATGAATCATATATACTGAGATTTTACACAGTAGAGAGGAAATTTAATGATTCTCCATCATTTTATTACATTTCACTGTATGTAATCAATCACACTCTACACCCTTCTCTCTCTTCTCGAGCGCTGTGAGCTAACCTTCATCTAGGCTAAGCTACCTATTCAAAATAGTAAAGACTGCATTTATTTACAATGGATTTCTGTTTCCAGATCCTATGATTAAGGAACAGAGTCCTTAATAACCTCAACTGACCCCTACGAGTCATCATTGACTCACTAACAATTAACAAACCCCATCTTATCTTTTACAAGCGGAAAGGATCTAGAATCCTTGACCATTATTCAAAATTTTCACACAAATAACAATTTACACAAATCTGAGACCCTAGGTCTCTTTGAATTCTCTTGACCTTGATGAAGTCATGGGTGACTTCTTTTTCATGAGCCTATGCTCTTGCATCACTTATGTCACCCTATACCGATGCCATCACATCCTTCCAAAATGATCTCTAAGGACTTTGTGACTAGTGCAGCAAAGTTGTGTTATAAATCATGAGATAGAGGATCTGTGATTAATTCAATAAATACCCTATCCCAATAAGATAAACACAAGATAGATGTATCGCATACCATGTGTTTGTGCCAGAAATTGTTTCCAAGGCCAGAGAAACAAGGCAACACAATCTCAAACAAAATTCAATAAAGAAAACAAAGTTTAAAGGTTTATGTAATGTGTTTTTGGTTGTGAACTTTGGGAACACACAGGGAATGCATTCATGAGAAAAATAACTACTGAATCATAAACAAAAGAAGATAAAGATGCATAATATATCTAACAAGATCCAACAGAAACAATATTGAGGTTCATACATAAATGACAAGCATTACCATCATATAAACATAAACCGGTAAATGAATATATCGATTAAGCAACTAGACAAGCTAAAAAATGAAGCCAACACAGAAAACTGAAGGGTAAAAGTCACATATATCTCATAATTTCATCATCAACTGCATACAAGAGTTTTGTACTTAACTCATGAACAAGTCTGAAAACCAACTGAGTTTGAACACCTCCTGAAAGCTCCCAAAAATCGAACCCTCTCCATGACTTTCTAACCTCTTTAAATACTAATCTTTACAAAATCAGTTAGGGATTTAACCCTAACTGCCTTCCATCTATTCGATGAGGTAAAGTGAAATGTACAATATTACAAAATTACAAAATATGCTAAAAATAGTAAATCACTAACACATGTGTTTATCAACTAGTGACCACTAACTAAATGAACAACTGACTTATCCATCTTTTGCTGCTTCAGCCAGCAGAGCGATACCATCTGATGCTTGATCTTTCTTCTTAGCTTTCTTCTGCTCCTGCTCCATGTCATTTATCTTCTTGATGAGCTCCTCGTTTCTCTGCTACAGGTTCTGGACTGTCTTCTCCAATTCTGTGCAATGCATGTCAGTAGTTCTTTTTCTCTTTAGTGCTTCATTTGCTTCTGCTATCAATTCCTGAAAATGGTCATTTACATCCTGTAGGTCTTCTCTCAACCTTCTGTTAGACATCATTAATCAATCATTGACGTCTTGCATGTAACTCATCTGATGTTTGTATTGCTTAACAGTTTTCTGCAAATTCTCTCTGTCAGAGTCAAATAGTTTGTCTATTGTAGGATCTTGTTCCTCATCACGTCTCCAAGGTATATCAAGTTTTTTGAAGATTTCAGCCTCTTCAATTAACAGGTCTGCAGGGGTGTCTTCAATGCTAGGATTTTCCTCACCTGTTGCTTCAACTAAAGGAGTTTCTTCTTTTGATTGTGGTTGCTTTTTGTCTAATTATGGTTTATCATCCATGGAATCCTCATCTAGGACAGTGACTTCATTTGTATTTAATCTGGGATTGAGCAATTTCTTCATGTTCAGTCTTAGCTTGTTCTTTGACATGGTTTTAGGCCTCCAATGTGATGCTACTTCTCCCATCATTTTCAGTTCCTTTCCTTGATGATGGATAGTAGCCAACTCTACTACTTCAATTTTATTCATTTTTCTGTTAGGTTTTGTTGTTTTGCTGTCTGAAGTAGGGATTTCTTTTCCTGTTTCAACCTTGACTTCTGTTTTGGAGATGGGCTACTCTTCCTCCAATAAATATCCCTCATCATCTGATAGAATGGTGATAGGGATTCTCTGTTGAGTTTGAATCTCCTCCTTAGGTACAACAACCTCTCTTATATCAGTAGCTTTCACTTCATGAGAATCCTCTGCAGGTGCCAAATACTGTTCAGGTTGCTCTTTCTCATCTACAAATAGTGAGTACTTGCCTTTAAGACTGGCTGAGAACAGTTTTGGTTTATTATCTTCCTCCACATGCTCTGATGCTTCCTCAACTTTAACCTCTTCCTTATCTTCAAGTTTAGACTTCTGACCTAATTTTCTCATCAAAACCTTACCCTTGTTTGCTTGTCTCTTAGGTTTCTGATCTTCTTTTTTGGTTTGAAAGTTAGACCAAAAGATGAAAAAGTCCCAGGTCTTCCCTTCATGCTGCAAAACAGTGCTAATAATCAAATTAATTAGCCCATGGTGAAAGATAGACTGAGAAGAATGGTCTATCTTCCCTTTCACCCTCTTGGACATCTTCTGCAAACTTTTCAAAAAGAAGAATGGCAGGTTCATCTTGGACACCCCCACCATGTGCTAAAGGAATCTGAAGTGGTACTTGTATACATAAGCATATCTTCCCTCGCAAGTAATATAGCTCTGTAGTATTATGATTGGCTCAACCCATTCCTTTCTGAAATTTTGAATAAGGACACATTTATTCCAATCAGGGGTGACATTTGGTAAAAGATATATTTGTGGATCAAAGTCAAAAGGCAGTTTCTTAAACCATGGTTCACCCTCATTCTTAATCCCTGTAGCTTCTGAAATCAGCTTTACTGTCAGCCTGAATTTAAGAGTATCAAAGATCACCATGTCATTTTTAAAACCCTGAGCAAAATTACAGGACACTTCTGCATTATACCCATCTATCTTCTTGAAAAAGTCCATCTAACTAGCTTGTTGAAACAGCTCAACACACCCAGTGATTTTTTCAATCCATCCTACATCAGTAGGTTCGGCTCTGTTTATCTTACCACTACTGCCCATTCTTCTTCAATTACTGAAAACTGAATAACTTATAGGATTCTTCAATTTAATCCAATTTAGCTCTCAGGAATCTTAGTATCAAAATGATTCTCAAGTCTTTAGCTCCTCACTGCCTCTATCTGGTTCCAAAAATAGTAAGCTCCAATACCTAGCACACTAGCTCTCCCTGCAACTTCAAATATTCGGTATCCTTTTGTATTGTTTTCAAGCAGAATATCAATTTAGGAGGTTGAAAATACTGTCAAATGTATAGGTTCCTCACATCACTACAACCTTAGCTTTCACAAGGTCATATTTCATAAAAAAAAACTGTTGTCTTTAACCCTCGCTCAACCTGGCGTCTCACAGCATCAGAAATAACTATTTCTCTGGCCGAAATTGCATTTAAAAACACAATTTAACCTTTCCTTTGATCAATTTTGACAGAGTAAGCCTCAGCGAAAAAAAACCCAGATTTGCAGTTATATTGGCTTTTCAGGAAATACCTTTAAATTGCTCAACTGCAGTTATTTAAAATCATGACTTGAGTTTTCAAATGAGTCACCTTGGATGTACAGAGGTCCTCCAACGTTCAATTTAACAGCCAGTAATGAAATTAGGAGCCCCAACTTTCCGTGAAGCCATCAAAACCTCTCCTGTGTTCAGCAGCGACAATGTCCGGTTTTTTAGTGGTTATGGCTACTCCACTAAGTCCTTCGTCTTTGAATGTGCCTGTAAATGACAAACTCATCCCACATTTACCTCAAACCATACTTCTACCTGTCAAAAGGAATTACGTCTGGGCTCATGATGAGCACGATTTCCTCACAATGTGTAACCACTTGGAATCATGATGTTCCCTGCATCAGCACGTAATGAATTCTCTAAAACATGTAATTAGTCATTCATCATTCAAAACGTGCCAAAATTTGCTAAAAAATCGGAGGAATTTTGGAGTCACGATATTCTTGTAGCACGCCTTTGGTGATTTTGAGCTCTAGCGCTACAAGAATAATTTTAACACTGTTTTGGTGCTTTTTCACAGCTTTTTGTCATTATGCATAGAGTTCTAAAGCTGTCAGAGTGATGATTATACATGACTATACTTAGAGTATGGTTTATGAACCCATTATTTGATATGGTGACTTTTAAACCCTTTAACAAAAACAAACCTAAAGTTTAAAACTTGAAAATTTCACAAGCAAGCCCAAAATTTCATATAAAAACTAAAGAAAACTTCCTAAAAGAGGAAAAAATCAAAACAGTGCAAATAAATAACTTAAAATAAAATGCAAATCAAACAAAATTTGAAGGAACAAATAGACTTAACACCATAAACACATATAAAGACTTCAAGAGAGTGTGCAATAGATAGGATGCCCTTGGGCTGATGAATAATTCAATTGAATGAGATGATTACAATCCACAACCACCCACAGGTCCACCCATTAAGGGCCTCAATTACCCACCTAGTGGTTTGGCACATGGCCACAAGTGAATATTAGCCAATATATCTCAACACCCCCGCCCCTGATTTTCCCCGTGTATTGGTTTCAGTTCGAAATTAATGTTTTTAATTACTTTTTTGCAGTGAGCTGATCGGGGCAAGTCCCCAATGGAGCCTGGGAGGCCGACACCCCCCTACATGTAATAGGTATATATACCACATTTTTACTTACCTGCTTCTTTAGAAAGTACATTTGTTTAATTATGATATCAACGTGGCCAATATTTTGTTTGTAGGATGAGGGTCGAGGTAGGAGCCCCATGACAGATGATATGTTGACAGATGTTAGCATGCCATGCTCATCGGGTCATGAGCAGGTATATAGCACGTTGTGAATTTCAGAAACTGTATTTATACATATTTATGTTATCTAATTATATCAATGATTTCAAATTGATATTAATGTTTTCTATTTTTATGTCGGATGATACTTATCTATAGATGGATCCAAAGGATATGGATTTGGGGCACATTCTTGATGATGTTGACCTCAAGAATTCAAAGAATATCTGGGATGCAGTTCAAAAAGCAAAAACAAAATTAAATCAGGAGGTCGTCAATCTGCTTATATCGAATACGCAAATGACGTAGGATGACACTCAAGCAAAGATAGATCATGTGTTTCTTAAAGTAAAGCGCTTGGATGTAAGCTGCAAACTCTTTCATTATAAGTCTATTCCAAATGCAATTTTTTTTCCTATTCGTATATGAGTAACTAAAATATTATTTGTTTCTACATGAATATTTTTTCCTCGGTGAGAGGCATGCTAGTACCATTGATCATGACACCCCCTTCGCCACTGATCATGTATCGTTGTCGTCTGGCCAGTCGAAAACACAAAATGAGACACCCCAGACGGAACATGAGAGTGCCGATGAGGATCAGGGGCCAGTACATGGAGAAGAGCATGACTTTGATGTTGTCGTCCCAACATTTCCTAGATCTTTCCGTGTCACTAGCACGGGAACATTTGAGACTACTTTTTTGGTGGACGAAGATCTCATTCCCTACAAGATGGAGAAGATTCCAGGTACTATTTACAAAATGTTTTAACTATATATTATAATTTTATTGGAATGTAATTATGCATCATTCTTTTTACACTAATTAGCACATACTCGTTTTTGTAGGAAATGATGTCTTTTATAAACATCTTAATGATTGGTCTTTAGAGCTGTTTGGGCCCACTATCCGCACATGGTGGAACCGGCATAGTAAATTTTTGAAAGATGAGCTTATTGCTCGCTTGGTTGGGTTTTTTGGTGCCGAAACCTTCAACCAAAAAAAGGTTCTCGAAAAAGCTGGCCAACATTTACATTATGTACGGGAGCAATATCGGAACAACTTAGCAGATAATCCAAAGTATGAGCGCCCTCCGATGATTCCAACAACGGAGTGGAAAGGCTTGCTGGATGATGCAAGGGAGAAAGCTGCGAAAATAGCGGGCAAGCCAGTACCCGAGTCAGCTAGAAGGTATGCAATACTTTCAGCAATGCAATTATATGTTTATTACACTTTATTTTCCATTTTTTAGCAATGTCTAATGTATTTACAAATACTTTTATAGGCTACCAGATATGTCGAAGGCCACCCAGGAAAGAATAGAAAAACATGGGCAACACAAGCTTGGCCCTGGTGGATATTCCAACCTGCAAGCACGAATCGTAAGTATGATCAATAATTATTTTATTGTATAGAAATTATAGATTGCATTTAAAATTGTTTTCATGATGATATAACAACAACAATGATGAACTAATTGAAAATTACAGGCTCAAAGATTCCACGATTTTCCAACGGAGGAAGACATGAGGATCGGCTACCAACGCAGATTTTTAGGTGTTGTTGAACATCGAACAAGCAGCCGTGCTAGCCAAGCAAATTCTTCCAGTGATCCATCCTGCGAACAGGTAACTACAATAAACAAATTCTATTTAAGCTTGATTCATTGTGTTTTATATTCATTAATAAACTAGTACATAAAATATTGAGTCTCTTTGTGTTAAGCCGCACAACGAAAGTAGAGAAAATGCAGAGGATGGAGGAGAAAGAGATACTGAAGTTCCTGTTGATCGAAATCCAGGTAATAAATATGCTAGTGTTAAAAAAAAACTAGCATGGATTAAAGTCTCAAATATTAAATTGCAAATACTATATTGTTGTAAGTGTTGATGTTTTAATGCAGAGGGTCTTCATGTGCAACTTGAGGCAATAGCAGAAGATCAAACGCAGGAAATTCATGTCACCCATGAGTTTCTAGGTACAAAGCACCGCTCTAATGTTTTTTTCTTAATGAAGGACTTACAATGATTATAATAGAAAAAACACGTCAAGCAATTAATATTTCTTCAGTTTTCCAGTACATCCTGGCACCTTACAGCAGCCTCATACACGTCGTGAGCACATGACCTATCGACAAACACGATCACAGGTAGCTACAGAGGGCATAGGAAACAAAAAACAATTGGTAGAAGAGGATGTCACACTTAGAGAATTTGTGGAGAGAAAAAAGCGTCAAAAAAAGTAGTGATTGTAATAAGTACACTATTACATTATTTTTTTATGCATTGTCCTCGGATATTATTTTTGATATTATGGAGTAATGTCTTCAACTATTTATTTTTTTCTATGTACGAATGAATGAATGAGTTAATTAATGAATGCTATGAACTAATTCATGATCGAATGCACATAATTCCTTTAAGACAAGAAACTCACGATGTTCGCACAAAAGATCATTTATTTCCAAGCACGTGCATTGGGTATGGGGAATTGAGAGTGACGTGAGGGGGGGGAGGGGCCATATGAGCTTCCACCTTCACGTGGTTGGCCCTGTTTAGTAGAGAATATTAAACTATTCTCGAAACAGAGAGGAGCTCAATAAGGTAAAATACATGCATTATTACAATGTTTCTTTCTTATGACCAGATACATTCTTTCTTTCTTCTAGCTAACTATAGACATGCATTTTCTTTATACTGCAAAGTGAGAATCTTGATGGGCTGGAGCTTTCTGGTTTGGAAGATCTTCAAAGTCTCAGGATGAGGATCATTGGAATCCATTTTGTGCATCAATACCTCAACATCTTTTGCAAACTCTACATCCAGATCCAAATCCACAAATATGAAGAGGTACCCATCCTTCAATTTAATTTAGGTTTTCTATTGATTTTTCAATGTGAAGTAGAAAAGAAGGGTTCAGTAAATCATTCCCAAGAAATAGATGAAAGCCAGTGGATGAACAATAGGCCTGTAGCAGAGGTATTGAGGTTTTATATAGTCTTAGTGTGTTGCAACTAACGAAGTTCCTAAGGTAAATTTCATGGTAGTTCTCACATTGATAATCTGGAATTGGTTTGCTAATATGATTAGTGGGTTGTCATTAGACGTTCATAAGGTGGAGCTTGCAAATCTCAATAATGGTGATTTGTCATTCTTTAAACCATTTCATCTGTCCCAGGGTATAGAAGACCCTAGAATATCCTGTTAACCAGCACAAGGTCATGCTGTCAACAAACCCAGTGAGGACTTGTGATGATCGAGAAATACAATACGGCAAGTCTTGTATTTTTGTCCTATTTTTAAATTAATAATTTAATATATGTGGTGGCTTTGATTGAAATTGCCCATAACGCTGACTTATGCATAGCTGAGACCTGCTTTTGAATATTCTGTCATATGTAGTTATGTATGTAAGGGCTTGGTATGAATGGATGACATGTGTACTATATGTGTAGTATGCTTCCTCTTGCAATTGCTATGCGTGTAGAACTCTATTGTTCCTGACCTCTGTTGTTGATATTCTCCTAGTTATAGCTGTAACAAAAGTGTATTTTCAAGGTATTTGAGGGAAGTTCCAATAGCTTCTCATGTTTGCAATTGGGATTATACCATTTGGACATCCAATTGGAATGGGATCAAAGTAAGAATTTCTTATTCTTGATGTTTGTTTGAACATCATTCTTCATTTGTCCCACAAAGTTTAAAGGGATTTAAATGAGATGCCCCCCCCTTCCTCTTCTCAAATTCATGGGTGTTGTTATCACTCCGTAATTTCTTGAGGCTTTTTTCAAGAAACCCAAAGGTAACCTACAACCAATCTTTAGGATGACTGTCTGACTCAGCCAACCAGAGAGGGCTCTCTCTTTGTCACTGTATGATAAATGTATCAAGGAATAGGAGAAACAAGGCCAGATTCTCAAGGTAACAAGTGTTTTCAATGGTGATCAAGGTGTTGGGAAAGTTCAAGAGTAAAGAACATTGGGCAATGGAGTCAAGGATTGAGGCTTAAATCAAATGAAAGAGTAAATCAGGTCACAGAGGTTTAAGGCCTTTTGCATGCATTTGGCACAGATCATTAAACTTTAAAGGTGATAGCAAAAGGTAGAGAAGTGATTGTTTATTTTCAGGAGCATGTGACTATGAATTCCTTAAATAAATAGGAAAGACTTATGAAAGACAGGGAAAAGTAAATTATAATAGAGCACCAGAACACCAACGATGAATTCTATTACAGTTTATCTTTCAATGGTATTTACTGTAAATACTGTGGAGCATGGAAACATGAATTCCAAAGATTTAAATTAACAGTAAAGAAGAGGAAATAACACAGATGAATGAATTTCACATAGAAGACATTCTGCAACAAAACTTGGAAGGAATCTTAAACATGAGAAAACCTGTATGTCTGTTCTTTCATTGAAGTTCACAAAATCCCAGATACACGAGTCTTTTCTTCTTTACAATATGAATTTCTTCGACCAAAGACCAACCCTCTCCCTATCGAAGTAGGGTCTATTTGTAGTTAATCTATTCAAAAGAGAGATGCAAAAAACTAGGAAACGGTTACATACTTGGGGATCATGTCCCAACAAAATAGCTTAAATCCTATCTTCTAAAACAGATGGCATAGTGACCATTTATTACATAACCAACTCTACAAAAAGAAATGACAGCTGTATGAATATTTATGAGGTCGATAATCCTTTTAGGATCAACAATATCCTATTCATTTCCAGGATGGAAAGAGATATCATTGATGTTTTCTGATAATTTTAGCCTTCAAAGGTGCATATTGTCTGAACAGGCTCGCTTGGTTTCAGGCTCGCTTGATTAACTTGTCATATTCCTCTGAATATTTCGAAAACAACTATAAATAAAGTATGTGTGTGACTGTTGCTTACTGTAGTAACTGTAGACAGCAAGCTAGCATCATGGACTCCCTAAAACTTCTTCTACAGGATCTAAACTTTACAGTTCTTAGCAACAGTATCAAATATATGACAACCTTGACTTACTTATGCTTCACGGACATCTAACTGGCACTTCCTGGACCTGAACTTGGTATAAGAACTCGTGCTTCGACCCTGAATACTTCATTCCAAGCATCATCCTTTCGAACAGAAGCATCAGATAATTCTTCCATCAGCACATCAAGCTCTATTAAAAGACCTTCTGTAAAGACAGGGAATTTAGATTTAACCTCCCTGAAAAGTAATGGAAGTTTGAAGTCCTGCCTCATTTTGCTTACTACCACCATGCCTTTAAGTCCTTTTACCATATCATTAAATTTGCTATGGTCTGATCTGGCTTTAATAAACATTTCTTTATATTCATGCCATGCTATTAGCATATTCTCATCATCCCAAAAGGATGGTAAATCATAACCAATCAATGGTAAAAAGGCTTGCTTGAACTCCTGCACTTTCTTTTTAATATGGGACATCTTTCCTCTGACTGAATTCAATAGAACAGTTCTGCAACACCCTCCTGGCATCTACTAACAGAACAGTTCTGTTACTCACCTTTAAAACCTGTAGCTCAAAAGCAGGAGCTTTACTGAGGAAAATAATTGCGTTTTGAGCTACCTCTTGAGTTCTATTAATTAACTTTTCCTCAGCTAATTTACATTTGTTAGATGCCACTCCCAATGCCTTCTCATGCTCCTCCACAATCATCAATTGAGGCCTGAAAGCATTGATATCTGCTATCAATTCATCCCAAAGCAAATGCTTTGCACCTTCCAGAGGCAGAACTCCCTTGGTTTTCTCTTTCAACTTATAAATCTTATCTTTCAGTTTATCATTTTCTTCTTTAAGCTTGATGATTTCCTGCTCTCTAGGATCCTGAGCTTTAATCTCTTCAATGTACAGTTTAAGTTCAGAAATTGTGTCGTGTAAGTCTGAAACCTTCTCCTTGAAATCCTCAATTTCAGCTTCATGTACAGACATATCTGCAATGTCATGTATGATCTGGTCAATTGGTGACAAAGGACTAGTTCCCCTGTTTGATTTCAATTGTTCAATTTCTTGAAGCAATTTACCTTTCTCTTTCTCCAATGCCTCTTTCTGCTCCTGAAGGACTAGAATTTTGGAATTATCTTCCACAACCTTTGCATTCAAACCAGCTATCTCTTCATGCAACTTAACCAAAGTAGGTGAAGGTGTAGTATCAACATTAACATTTACAGCTTTATCCCTCCTTCTAACTATCTTAACAGTTTTGACTTTGACTGTTGGCTGGGTTTCTGCCCCTTGTGCAGGTGGAAACTCTTTATATGAAGCCAGCTCAATTTGTAAATAAGCCACCTGTGTAGACCATGCTTTGTTTGCAGCTTTCTCCTGCTTCAGGTGAGCTTCCAATTTTTTTATTTTCTGCACTGCATTCTTATGTGACAAGGTCTCCCTAGTCAAGTCAGCATAAAGGACTTCACTGGCTTGTTTGTGGAACCAAATCTTGTCAGGAGTTGGTAATTGATCCATTTCTAAATGAATATCAGAAGCCTTTTCATCATCAGCGATGGCCAAACTTAAAGATCCAGTTTCTGAATCCCTCACTGTCATCAATGTTGTCTTCATATCAGATTTTTCTTTGAGTTGATTCAATTTTTTTTGCTCTTGCATCACAGACTCATTTCTCTGATCAATGTAATGTTTGAGGAGACTCTGCTTGTTTTGAAATTGACCTTCAGCAGCTGCATCATAGCTATATTTCTTGTATTGCAAGACCGGTACAGGGGGTATTTTACTGCTTTCTTTAGGTTTTGCAGTAGTATTTTCAACTCTGGTCTGTGATACCTCTTCTTGAATAATAGTAGGGGTGATAACTAGCTCCCTTATACTATCAACATCAATGATCTCTGTATCCATGGCAGTTTTCTTCCTTTTAGATGTCTCAGGTTCCTTTGTATCCATCTCTGTGGCCTCTGGTTTTGACCTTTTCTTGGTAGATATCTGCTCCACTTTTCCCTATGTAGTATTTGACTGTGAAAATCTATATGATCTCTAGCCTCTACAATCTCCTTTAAAGGCTCGTTGATCCAGATCTGATCATATATAAGAGAATTGGCCTCTCCCATCCAAGTTTCAGCCTAACTGTGCTGAAATATACCTCTGCCATACTCCTGTCTCCTTTGTGAAATAACATGTTTAGGGTCATATTTTACATGTGGTACTTGAGGGAAATCAAGCCGCTTCAGATTTTCTTCAATAATGGGCAATGCTGCTTCCTTCTTTAAAATGAAATTTCCCACATTCATAGGATATTTTATCCATGAACTCCTTTTCAATGATGGGGCAGTGAAATGTTCTTTATCTGCAGAGATCCTTTGCCTCATTACCTCTAAAGCAAATACACTGGTAGTTAAAAATATAGGCAACACATATGGTGATCCAGTGAATCCAAAGACTCCGACAAGGGAGAAGTTTTTTGCTAGGAACCAATCTCCAATCAAATCAGGGTTTAGGATTTCTTTCAAGTCATTTGAAATTCTGCTGATCTCTGGATTAAACACTCTGAACAGATTAAGTACGATCAAATCCATGAATTTGGCATAAGACCAGGCATGGTAAAATGGTGAAGAAGGAGGCCATTTCTTGAAGGTTTCTGAGTCTATAATGGCTAGCGCTCCTAACTTAGCATGAATTATCAAAGCATATAAGTATGCCTGATACCTAAAATGATAGATTTCGGAGAAATTGGACAACTGAAAACACATTTCTTTGGCAAAATATTCATCAAACCTAAGGGGTGCTATTCCAGGTCTATCTAGGTATAGGAAAATTCCTAACATTGCTTCAGTTACCTCCGAACTAGTGTCTGACCCTAAAATTTGACTTAATAGGGTTACAGCAGCAGCAATAACTGGTAAACAAAGTTTAGATGAAAAAGGAATAGACGGGTTCTCCACTGGTTTCAACAAAACCTTCTAATGCATTCGTTCTTTATCCTCTCTAGAAACTTTCTTGTAAATCTCGGATATTTCAGCTTCATTAAAAGAGATAGAAGTTGAAACGAAATCAACAGAATATTTCAGGGTTTCCCTAAGGGTTTGAGGTTCTACTTTGTAGATAATTTGGTCACCCAAGTAATTCATAATTACTCCCTCTGAGGTTGAAAAATGTTCAGCACATAAGGATACAAATTTTGGGCAACTAGGTAAAGGATACAATGTAGAAGGGATCAAAGTACTGTACAATTTGGTATGGAACTCGGAATTGTCAAGGGAAGCAGTACTGAGGTCATTGTGACTGGTAATGATATCAAAGGGTTCTGAAATTGGGTCATATACATCCCAGAAACGGTCAGAAATCAGGTCTTCGGAGGAATCTAAGGTTTTTACAGTGGTAAACATGGTGAAAGCAGGTAATTCAACAGAGGAATACTCAGAAATTGTGTACCTGAGGGTAAGGGATGACTGTAGTTACTCACAGTTGAAATGTTGATAGTATATCTGGTATCTGTAGCAACCGAACCAATCGAACCTTGATCTCCGAGCAGAAATGGCGAAAACAGTCTTTCAGCGGTCTTTGACGGTAACATGTACGGTGGAGCCTCCTTAGTTAGTGCCCTAATAGATTGGGCTGAGTACTATTGTTGGACCCCGCATGCATATCAGAGAGCTATAGCACCTGGCACTCCTTTGTCCGTTGGATCCTGTGAAACCAGCTAGCCCCTGCAGCCAGATTATTTAAAAAATTAATACCCTAGACCTGCGAGTTAACATGTTAAGCTAGACAATAGCGAAAAATAGGATATCGTACATTTCTGTACAGGTATCCATTTTCCGCTTCCACTCAGCAACAACCACGTAGCACCCGTCACATCTCAGCGGAAAATGGATACCCATACAGAAATGTACGATATCCTATTTTCCGCTCCACTATTTTTTTTTTAAAAACATTTACAGCCTATCGGTTAACCGACACCTAGCATATTGTCAGTTAACCGACACCTAGAACATCTACAGACTGTCGGTTAACCGACCCCTAGAACATCTAGCGACTGTCGGTTAACTGACACCTAGAACATCTACAGACTGACGGTTAACTGACACTTAGAACATCTACGAACTGTCGGTTAACCGACACCTATAACATCTACGTATTGTCAGTTAATCGACACCTATAACATCTACAGGCCATCAGTTAACTGACACCTTGGAGCATTTGATCGACGGTAAGAAGCCATCGGTTTGTTTTTTTAAATTGTTCTAGGTGTTGCTTGATTTGCGTCGGTTAACCGACACCTCTCCGAGGCGTCGGGTAACCGACGATATGATTAACCGTCGCTGAACCGACGGCTTGGAGCGCTGTCGGATAACTAACGAAAATCCAGTGACGCCTAAAAAAAAACATAGTGTCGTACATGCGACAGGGAAATGTCGAAAATCCGACAATACAGCCGTCGGATTTTTGGTCAAAATGTTGTAGTGTGAATGTAGTTGTTATTTGATCATATTTGTATTCCTATGACTAAAATTGTCATTTACATTTGTCAGTTTTAGTTTAGTCATTTATTAACTAGCCATATATTTATCCCTGAACTAAATTAGTCATTTATCTTAATCATTTTTAGTTGACTCACTTAAAATTGCTCAATTTTGGTTGTATTTCCCTTGAAAAATTTGTGCTGACTAACTTTTTAGTCACCTAGTCACTAATCTCTCATTTTGTATTAATCATTGAAATTATCAACATAAAGATTGAGTAACGATTCAAAGTTGTATTTATTGTTTGGATTTTGAAAGTAAAATATCTATGTTAAGTGTATGTTTTATTAGTCATACTAAAGATTATACCGGTTTGCCTCTTTTCCGGTTCATTTTTTTGACCATTTTCCCCAAAATATGGTCATAATTTTCTAAATAGTAGATACTAGGTGTTAAAATTGCATAATTTAAGTGCAACGTGAGTTTTTGAGAATGCTGGAAATCACTGAATTTCATCAAAAAGATGCCAAAAATCAAAATCATCTAATCAATAGATAACTCCATTTAATTGTGATTATTGTATGATATATTGATTTCCCTTTTATTTTAAATTTTTAATAATTACTTAAATTTCTATTAAATTTTTACACAAATCAAATTCTTCAAGAAAAAAATAAAATCTAAACTCCTTTTTTTAATTTTAGAGTTTGAAAATAGTTATTTAAATTTTAATAATTAACAATTTATCCAAAATCTAAACATACAATTTTTTATCATAGAATTCTAATAATTAACTAAAGTTTAAGTTTGATTATTTAAATGCCATTAATGATTAAACTCCAATCAACCCAATTTTTAAACTTGCACTTTTTTTTATTTAAGCTTTCATAATTTATTAAAAATTGATTTATTTAATTTCAATTAATTTTTTTATAAAAATTCTTTAACAAAATTCAAAGATTAAACTTGTATCTTTATCTCTAGTTCTTTTTTCTTCTTCTTTAATTTTTTTTTATTGAAGATTTATTAATTAAAATATTAAACTTAATTTTTTTAAAATAAATTTACTCATTATATAATGATATAATAAAAAATATAGCCCTCGTAAATGGTTAAATTGTAGTTGTTTATAGTATGTGGTATTAGGTATGGGAGTAAGGCTATATACCATTAGAGAGAACATGATCCTATTTGATGTAGCTTCAATGTTGACCAGAAGGGAAGGGATACTAGTGCTTTTGTGGACATTATGGAGGTTAACACTTCATTTTCATCTTGTAGTAAGATCCAAAGTTGTTTTTGATTAATTAAGAGTACATATTCCTTAAAATTAAGGAAACATGTTAATGGCCAAGACCTAGATCCATAAAAATTTGGTAGGAGTGGAAGTTTCCCCCCTTACATGTCAGAGTTGATTTATTTTAATTGGCATGGATTTTCAAACTAGAGTTACTAACATTTGAGGGTGTGGAAAAATAGAGTGTAGCTTGGATTAATAAGGCATAAGGTTTTTTTCATACATAAAATACAATCTAGGCTACACTCTAGAAGCCTAAAAATATGCCTTAGCACAACTAGAAGGACACATATATAATTGATATATGTGGTGGAAATATACTACTAAGGTGCGCTTCTATAGTCAGGACACATTAAAAAATGACTTCTTTAAAAGATTCGAAGATATTACCAAGAAGGATTCTTTAAAATCACCAAATTAAAACAGAAGGGTGACATGGAGGAGTACACTTATGAATGGGAATCCCTAGAGACAAGAATAATTGAGTTAAAAAATGTTCAATGGCTCCATGCTTACATGCATGGGCTAAAACCATACATAAAATATGGATTAGAGCTACACAATATCTTGAGATTAGATAAAGCTAGGCATAAGGAAAAAATCATCAAATAAAAATTTAAGAGGTCATCACAAAAAAACTTTAACAAGTTTTATTCAAGTCAAAAGTAGGGAGAATGCAAATATTGTGGAGACAAGTGGTCACGAGGTCACAAATGTAACAATAAAAATATATAGGTATGAAGTTGAAAGCAAATCGGATCCTCACATTAGCAACTTTGATGATGAAGTAAAAATGATGAAAAAAAATTGTCGTAGGTATGATAAAAAGTCATAAGATATTACCACCTCCAAAATGTATCCTAAATAAGAAATGGATTAAAAATTAATTAAAAGTTCATTAACATCACTAATCAAGTATTTAGTCAAACCCCTATTTCCCTTGAATTTTTTTCCGGTTGCACAAGAAACAATGTGGAGTTTGGCACACAATACGATGTGGGGTTAATTCAAAATTTTCGAAAGCGAGCATCAATGGAAAAATCCCTCCAATTTCATATTTTTTAATTTTCCCCAACATAATCGATTTATCGAAACCCAAAATATGTTTTGAAACCAAATCTGTGTTTGTATTGAATCTACCCTACTCGAACAAAATCTATATACCTACCAACACACTAGGTCTATGATCAAACCAAATCATATCGTATTGAATCCTCTGAAAAAAATTGATGCTATCGTGATCGATTGGTAAGATTATGTTTTTTCCAGTTTTCTGTGCCCTAGGTTGTATATTTTCAAAGATGTGTTTTTCCAGAGCTGATTGTAAGTAAAGAGGAACATTCTATTGCTTACAAAATATGCATTGTAGAGGAACCCTCTATTACCTAAAAAAATTACTTATTTTGTTTTATATCTTACCCTGAACAAAATATTCGAACTCGTATCTTGTTTTAGATTCAACACTATTCAAACTGTCAATGCACTAGCTCTTTGATCAAACCAAATCTTACTGAGTTGATATCCTCTGAGTAAAATTGATGGTGTGGTGATACGACTGATAAGTACTTTTATTTTTTCAGTTTTTTTGTGCTTAAATTTTTTTATATTCTTACCAAGCTTGAACAAAATCTACGAAACCATCAACAGGTTTATGATCAAACCAAAATTGATTGCATTGAAATCTGATGAAAACATTGATGGTTTAGTGACCAATTGACAATAATTTTCTTTAATTTTTCTATTGATCGAGTGGTGTAGTGATGAACTACTTATCGACCAATTGATTTAACCCATCAGCTCTCCGACAAAACCAAATCGAATCGCATTGAAATACTCTGAGCAAAATCGATGGTGTAGTGATATGACAAGTAATAATTTTATTTATTTTATTTTATTTTTTTTTTATTTTTTATTTTTTCCAGTTATGGTGCTTAAAAAATTTACATTCTCTCATGTCTCCATCTCAGGTAAAAGCTTTTAATACTCAGTTTTGTTTATCTTGCATGTCAACACTACCTAGAATCTAAACTAATTCTCGCAATGCAACCTAAAGTGTAAAAAGGGCATGGTGAACCATAAGGGGGAGAGTCATAAAGTCGTAAGCATCATTGTAGTCTTTGGATTGGTTTAGCTATTGATTTTGAGTTAAGTTATTTTATGTTTAAGATATTTTATTGGTATGCTTATGCTTATATCTATATCTATATCTATATCTATATCTAAGTGAAGAAGCATATGTTTTAAGCATATGATTATCAAGCATTAAGCATAAACCCAATGACAAAACATTATTAATGTGTATCTACATAGTTCTAATTAAAATTTCTTTATATGGATAACATATACCTAGTATATGTTTATGCAATCATATGTTATGATTTCACTTTTATATAAATGCATATATCTTATTCTTATGATTATGCTTTTGTAAATGCTTAGTATTATTTATATATATATCTACATATATTTTTATATATATACGTTGGTGGATATATATATATATATATATATATATATATATATGAAAATGCTCTTATGTAATTGAATGGAGGAGCCTATAATTTTAATGTTATGACTATGCTTTTATATATATATATAAATGCTTATTGCACTATAATATATATATATATATATAATCACATTGTGAATTACTTTGGTTTTAAAGTAATGTGTTTACAATAGAATTTGATATTGTGCAATGTATATCTTATGTTATGATATATTTAATACATGGAATAGAGTATTAATATATTTTGCATATAAGTGCTACAATGAGAATTGTAGTGGTAGGTGATGCAACCTTTTAATCCCTAATTAAGGATGGATGGAAAAGATGCACTGGTTTGGCATATACCCTAAAATGATTCGTCGAGCACATACATATAAAGCCCCAAATTTGCTCTTTCCAAACAACATAGTGAACAATCATTTGTTAATCCACCGTTTTTTTCATTAATCAGATACTTTGCGACGTTTTTTCTTTGATTGGAGCCTTTGCCACCCGTGAGCTCAACGTCTGTCTTGGAAACCAAACCGTCTTCCATGACCGCGGGTGGTAGATTTAATGCAGCAATCTGTGAATAAGAAGGGGCGAGGGTTTTCTTTCTGCTAAAGTTTCCGTTCCGATCAATATTCGATGAGCCGGTGAGTCCAGAACTGCCATTGATCCTCCATCGTTTCCATCTGTTGTTTCCATTCTTTATTCTTTCTTAGAGCAGAACCAACTCGCATACTGAAGACAGATCGAATCCCTTACAAGAAACGTGGGAATCGATCAGAAGCCTCGATGTATTGGCGGAGAAACCAACTAATAGAGGTACGGTTCGATCCCTTCCCTGAAATCATTAAATAAAATCTATCCCTTAGTGATCTCTGTAATAACAGGAGAAATATGCTTTTTCTATCATTTGATTTATCTGAATCACAATTTCAAATGACAATGGCTTCAAAATTTCTTGTGATCCGACGTAGCAGCGGAGAGCTAATTTCTGCTACCGGTGTTGCCGACTGGAGAAGCTAATTTCTCCTACTCCCTTTTTATTGTTGTTATGCGGGATGTGCAATCCCTCCCGGGAAGTTTCAAATGGAAGAGAAGTTTAAAATAATGTGAAAAAATGGATTTTCTTGCGGGCCAAATGTGGTTCTGCAAAATTTCAAAATAGTTATTTTTTTCTTCTCTTTTATGGTAACTTGAAATAAAGAATTTGAACTAGGCACTTCTTATTTACCCGGTATGGACCTAAGCTCTCTTTTATGGTAACTTGAAATAAATAATATGAACTAAGCACTTATTATTTACCCGGTATGGACCTAAGCGGTGCACAGGATTCTTAACTATTGCTCATTATTAGAACTAGAGTGGTTAGAATGTCTCTCAATGGAATGGCGCAATATTGCCTTGGCCTGATAAAATAAGATATTTGAATAGGTGAAACCTGCTTTCACCTCCGATGTTCCGAATTTGTACACATCATTAAACGCTCAGACTCCTCGACTCAAATAGTATCCAGGTGGGCAATAAGCTCAGTATATTTTAATGCCAAATCTTTATATGTAAACCTGAACCTCCTTTTTCTTCATTATTTTATATTTGTCTCATATTTATAGGATCGCTTATATCCTCTATGTGACTCCTTTTTGGTATGGATATTTGAGTCTATCGAAGGAGTCAAACAATGTAAGTTCAAAAACACATATCAAATATCTTTGTCCAAAGATTTACTAACCCTAATACACTCAATATATACTAGGTAAACAGTGGATTTAAAATCCACTGTTTATCCCTTATATATTGAGAGTGCATTAGGGTTAGTAAATGTGTATAATTTGTTTATCAAAGCAATGTATCTTGTGGTAGTGGGTGTTAACAATATGGAATGTGACATAAGAATGAGAGGAAATTATATATTTTTTCCACGAAAGGTTCATTCAATTCATTATAAAAATATTTATAATATTGTAGACTAGAAACTGTCATTTTTTAAGGTACTATTAGATAGGATAGAGTTTGAAATGATGTTGTTGCTTGAAGGGTTGTTTACATAAATTTCTAAGTCATACAGGATCACCAACTAGAAATGTGAAAATTAATCAATCTAGATGATAGAAAGTTCTGTACAGCTTTACATTGTCCAGCTTGGTAAAAGCTTGTTTCGTTTTGAAGCATTGTAAATTTAATATGGAATAGAGAAGCTTGCAACCGATTGATTTCCAAATATTTTTTCAACAGGATCACCAACTAGAAATGTGAAAATTAATCAATCTAGATGATAGAAAGTTTTGTACAGCTTTACATTGTCCAGCTTGGTAAAAGCTTGTTTCGTTTTGAAGCATTGTAAATTTAATATGGAATAGAGAAGCTTGCAACCGATTGATTTCCAAATATTTTTTCAAAAATGGTGAAAAAAATATGAACTTCTATATATCCATAGAAATATTAAATACATATAAAAAAATTTACATATTAAAGCAATATGAATCCCTACTCTATTAAGCACCTAAAATGATCAAATCTGAACAGATATAAGTTCTCTCCGATTCTCCACAGCCACTTACTAATCTCTGCATTAACGGTGACAACCAATTAATCTCTCCACAGCCACTTACTAATCTTGTCAAATGGCGCCCATAAACTACCAAATGAATCCGCAGAGACTGTTACTGGTCTTAAATATATTAAGCATGTGGGCACCCATAACAACATATCTATTGTTCCACAAATGCCTGTTCATTGCAATTAATTGTTGATACAATCGATTATCGATTTTAATTGAGTACCTAATTTTACTGAAAGGTGTTGTCTTAGACAGTTCATTGTAATTATTAATTGTTTATACAAATCGAGATTAATTCAATACCTAATTTTGCAGAACAATTGAATACCTAATTTTGCAGAACCGTGTTGTCGTTTGCGTGGATGAGGGCCTTCATTCCGCTCCTTTTTCAGAGCACATTTATGGCCAAGATCAAGATTAAATTCTAATAAATTTCCAATTTTAAATTAAAATTTAATGTATTAATAGATTTACAAAGTTTTGACTTCAAAAAATAGTTTTCAATTTTCAACTATTAGAAAACCATGACCTAAACCAAGTCATATAATCAGGTTTCAATTATTAGAAAACCATGAACTAAACCAAATTGAATATAATTATCAGTTGTAAAAGTCCATTTAGATTAAGTGTTTATATCTTACAATTTGGGATGGATTACTCTAAAATAATTTTATAAAAAAAATTGTAAATTTATATTATTTATAAAATTAAATAAAAATAAAAAGATATATACTTTATATTTTAATTTAATTGTGAAATTATTATTTATATCATTATAATTAATTTGTTTTCAATTATATAATTATTAAAATTAATGATAAAAACTAATAATGACTTAATAGCAATGTCAAATTATATATATATATATGTTAATGATAAAATTAATGTAAAGATTGCACAACACATGGATTCTAATACCATTATATGATTCAACAACACTTAGATTCTAACAAGATTATACTATTGCAATAACACCATTACTTTTATATTACATGAAGTTTGAGATAAATGTAAATTTATAAAAAACAATGATAAAATCAATACAAATATTGCACACACCATTAATTTCCTAGTATACTAGGTATTAAAAATGCATATGAATGTTAAAATCAATACATATCAAATTGTAAGAACTATGTAAGAGCTATGGAGTCTAACACAACTATACTTTTACTATAAAAATCATTTTCATATATTACTAAATTTTATATTACTAAGTTAAATATTTAAGCTCAATAAAGAATGTATTACATTGACGAAAAAAATATTTTTAATATTTCACTATTTTCAATTTTTAATATATGTTGAGAGTCTTCTCATATATTACTATGTTAGGTATTTAAGCTCCATAAAAAAACATATTATTTAAATAATTTTATATTGTAAATTTTATTTTATATAAATAATTATGTAATATTAATCATTAATATTAATATTCATAATTATGTAATATTAATAATTATGTGTAAGAATATTAATAATGACATTAAAAAACAATAATATTAATATTCATAATTATATAATATTAATAACTATGTGTAAGAATATTAATAATGACATTAAAAAACAATAATATCAATATTAATAATGTTATTACACAGTGTTAAATTATTATTATCAAACAATAATATCAACTTTTAAACATACTATAACTTTATAAAATTATTTTTAAAATTTAAATTTTACATTTAGAAATAATATTAAAAATGTTAAACTGTAACATTTTTCATTCTACTTAATATTAAAAATATTTTTTATATTAATATTTACATGTTATTATATAATATGATATGTTATAAAATTAATATTAATAATGACATTAACATTAATTTTATGCTATATTATGTTATAAGAGTTCACAATCATGAGTTTACATACTTTATAACTATGGTATTAATATTATTAGTATTAATAATAACATACTTTATAATAGGTATATTAATAATATTAATATTAATAATAATAGATATAATAATAATATGTCTATTACATTATGGTCGACCATAGTGTAACATGGTCATCTATGGTCAACCACATATAACTATATCCAACCTTGGTCAAACATAGGAAAATGTCAAACAAGGTCACCAATAGTCAGCCATAATCAACGGTGTTCAACCAATACTCAACCATAGTTAACACTAGTAAACCAAAGTCAATTATGTCTAACCAAATTCAACTAATGTCAAACAAAGCCTACCAAATACACCCAAAGTCAACCATGGCTAACCATGGTCATCTATGATCAACTGTAGTCAAACATGGTCAACCAGGTCAAGCATGGTCAATAATAGTCAATCATAGTCAATTATCCAACAAAAGTCAACAATTGTCAAACAAAGTTAACCATAGTGAATCATGCTCAACCATAATAAACCAAATTTAACTATAGTTGAACATGGTCAACCAATGTAAACCAAAGTCAATTATGTCCAACCAAAATCAACCAAAATTGAACATGGTCGACCATAGTTGAACATGGTCAACCATGGACAACCATAAATAACTGTAGCCAATCTTGGTCAACCATTGTCAACCATAGGGAAGAGTCAAGCAAGGTCAACCAATAGTCAACCACAATTAACTGTGGTAAACCAAAGTCAATTATGGCCAACTAAAGGAAACTAAAGTCAACCAAATTTAACTGAAGTCAACTAAAGTCAACCAAATTTAACTAAAGTCAACTAAAGTCAACCACAGTCAATTGTTGTTACTCATACTCTCCCATGATCAACCAAAGGCAACCATACTCAATGAAAGTCAACATAGTGAACCATGCTCCACAAAAGTCAACCTAAGTAAACCAAAGTTTGCCATGGTCAACCAAAGTCAACCATGGTCTACCAGGTCAACCATGATAAACATTAGTCAATCATAGTCAATTAGCCAACCAAACTCAACCATAGTCACACAAAGTTATCTATTGTCAATTATAGCAAACCAAAGTTAACCATAGTCAACAATAGTCAACCATAATCAATTCGTAAACCAAAGTCAACCATAGTCAAACAAAGTCGAACATGGTCAACCAAGGTCAACCATAGTCAAACATGGTCAACCAATGTAAACCAAAGTAAATTATGGCCAACCAAAGTTAGCCATTGTTGAACATGGTTAACCATGGTAAACCATAGTCATCCATGGTCAACCACAAATACCTGTAGCTAGCCTTGGTAAACCATTGTCAACCATATCGAAAATTCAAACAAGGTCGACCAATCATCAATTAAGGAAAAATAAGGTTAACCATGGTCAACCAAAGTAAACTAAAGTTAATTATGGCCAACCAAAGTCAACCACGTCTAACCATGGTCGACCATCATTGACCATGATCAACCAAAGTCAACCTTGGTCATCAAAATTCAAGACAAATTCAACCATGGTCAACTATGGACAAATAAAATGCTTGACTATGGTCACCCAAGGTCAAATAAGGTCAACCACTAGTCAGCTATAGCTAATCGCTGTAAACTAAAGTCAATTATGGCCACCAAAGTATCTTAAAGTCAACCAAATTTAACTAAAGTCAACCACAGTCAATCGTTGTTACCCATGCTCTACCATGATCAACCAAAGTCAACCATACTCAATGAAAGTCAACATAGTGAACCATGCTCTACGAAATTCAGCCTACGTAAACCAAAGTCAGCCATGGTCAGCCAAAGTCAACCATGGTATCAAGTCAACCACTGTAAACAATAGTCAATCATAGTTAATTAGCCAACCAAACTCAACCATAGTCAAACAAAGTTATCTATTGTCAATTACAACAAAAAAAATGTCAACCATAGTCAACAATAGTCAACCATATTAAAATAGTAAACCAAACTCAACCATAGTAAACCAAACTCAACCATAGTAAAAAAAAGTTAACCATAGTGAATCATGCTCATTCATAATAAACCAAATTCAACTATGGCCAACTAAAGTCAACCATAGTCAAACATGGTCAACCATGGTCAACGAATGTAAACCAAAGTCAATTATGGCCAACCAAAGCCAACCATAGTTGAACATGGTGAACCATGGTCAAACATTGTCAACCATGGTTAATCAAAAATACTTGTAGCGAGCCTTAGTCAACCAATTTCAACTATATGGAAAATTCAAACAACATCAACCAATCGTCAATTATGGAAAAACAAGGTTAACCATGGTCAACCAAAGTTAATTGTGGCCAACCAAAGTCAACCACGTCTAACCATGGTTGACCATGATCAACCAAAGTCAATCGTGGTCATCAAAAGTCAACCATGGTCAACTATGGACAAATAAAGTGGTTGACTATGGTCATCCAAGGTCAAACAAGGTCAACCAATAGTCAAACCCAATTAATCGTGGTAAACCAAAGTCAACTAAAGTCAACCAAATTTAATTAAAGTCAATCACAGTCAATCGTTGTTACCCATACTCTACCATGATCAACCAAAGTCAACCACACTCAATGAAAGTCAACATAGTGAACCATGCTCTACGAAATTAAACCTAAGTAAACTAAAGTTAGCCATGGTTAACCAAAGTCAACCATGGTCAACCACAGTAAAAAATAGTCAACCATATTCAATTAGCTAACCAAACTCAACCATAGTCAAACAAAGTTAACCATAGTGAATCATACTCAACCATAATAATCCAAAGTCAACTATGGCCAACCTAAGTCAACCATAGTCGAAACTAGTCAACCAATATAAACCAAAGTCTATTATGGCCAACTAAAGACAGCCATAGTTGAACATGGTTAACCATGGTCAACCATAATCAACCATGGTTAAACACAAATACCTATAGCCAGCCTTGGTCAACTGATTGTCAACCATATGGAAAATTCAAACAAGGTCAACCAATCATCAATTATGGAAAACAAGGTTAACCATGGTCAACCAAAGTTAATTATGGCCAACCAAAGTCAACCACGTCTAACCATGGTGAACCATGCTCTACGAAAGTCAACCTAAGTAAACCAAAGCCAGCCATGGTCAACCAAAGTCAACCATGGTGTACCAAGTTAACCACGGTAAACAATAGTCAATCATAGTCAATTAGCCAACCAAACTCAGCCATAGTCAAATAAGGTTATCTATTGTCAATTACAACAAAACAAAGTCAACCATAGTCAACAATAGTCAACCATATTCAATTAGTAAACCAAAGTCAACCATAGTCAAACAAATTTAACCACAGTGAATCATGCTCAACCATAATCAACCAAATTCAACTATGGCCAACTAAAGTCAACCATAGTTGAACATGGTCAACCAATGAAAACCAAAGTCAATTATGGCCAACCAAAGTCAATCATAATTGAACATGGTGAACCATAGTCAACCATGGTCAACCACAAGTACCTGTAGCTAGCCTTGGTCAACCATTGTCCTCCATATGGAAAATTCAAACAAGGTCAACTAATTATCAATTATGGAAAAACAAGGATAACCATGGTCAACCACATCTAACCATGGTTGACCATGATCAACCAAAGTCAACCATTTCCATCAAAAGTCTCCAAAAAGTCAACCATAGTCAACTACGGACAAATAAAGTGGTCGACTATGATCATCCAAGGTCAAACAAGGTCAACTAATAGTCAACCACAGCTAATCATGGTAAACCAAAGTCAACTAAAGTCAACCAAATTTAACTAAAGTAAACTAAAGTCAACCACAGTCAATCGTTGTTACCCATACTCTACCATGATCAACCAAAGTCAACCATACTGAATGAAAGTCAACATAGTGAACCATGCTTTATGGAAGTCGACCATGGTTGACCATGATCGACCAAAGTCAATTGTGGTCATCAAAAGTCAACACAAAGTCAATTATGGACAAATAAAGTGGTTGACTATGGTCATCCAAGGTTAAATAAGGTCAACCAATAGTTAACCAAAGTTAGTCGTCGTAAACCAAAGTCAATTATTTCCACCAAAGTCAACTAAAGTCAACGATATTTAACTAAAGTGGACTAAAGTCAATCACAGTCAAACATTGTTACCCATACTTTACTATGATCAACCAAAGTCAACCATACTCAATGAAAGTCAACATAGTGAACCATACTCTACGAAAGTCGACCTAAGCAAACCAAAGTCAGCTATGGTCAACCAAAGTCAACCATGGTCTACCAAAGTCAACCATGGTTAGAAAAGTTATCTATTTTCAATTACAGCAAAACAAAGTCAAGCATAGTCAACAATAGTCAACCATATTCAATTAGTAAGTCAAAGTCAACCATAGTCAAACAAATTTAACCATAGCGAATCATGCTCAACTATAATAAACCAAAGTCAACTATTGCCAACTAAAATCAACCATAGTCTAACATAGTCAACCATGGTCAACCAATGTAAATCAAAGTCTATTATGGCCAACAAAAGTCAACCATAGTTGAACATGGTTAACCATGGTCAACCATAGTCAACCATGGTCAACCAAAAATACTGGTAGTGAGCCTTGGTCAACCATATGAAAAATTCAAACAAGGTCAACCAATTGTCAATTATGAAAAAACAAGGTTAATCATGGTCAACCAAAGTTAATTGTAACCAACCAAAGTCAACCACTTCAAATTATTTGCCGAAAATATGATTTATTTGGAAATAAATATAGTGTTTTATAATAATTGATATTATCAATATGGTTGATAACATTTTTAAATGTTATCAACATTTTATATATAAGGTTACTAGAACAACCAGTCTAGCAACAACCACATTTACAGCATGGACATGGTTTGCGATGGAAGTTTTTTTCTAGGTTCAGCTTGGCCATCAATATGAACTACCCTGGATATTTAAATTAATTTAAATTAATTTAATTTACTTTAATTAATTTAATTTAATTTAATTTAAATTTAAATTTTAATATGTTTTAATATTTAAAACACATTAAATATGGTTGTTGCACTATACATGGTGCCAAGTAATTTGTCAACCAACTCTTTACAATGGATATTTTGTTGTTTCTTCAATTCATAAATACTTGCTTATGTGCAAATACAGTTTAGCAACAACCACATTTTATAGAAGTACTTGCTTGTTTATAAACCACATGATAAAATGTTTTATAACATAAATAATAGTTGATAATATGGTTGTTGCATGATACATTTCCAAATATTTAATATGTTTTGATATTTAATTTAATTTAATTAATTAATATAATTTAACTTAATTTAATTTAATTTAAATTAATTTAGCTTAACTTAATTTAATTTAATTTTAATATGTTAATTTAATTTAATTTAATTTAATTCAATTCAATTTTATTAATTTAATTTAATTTTTAATATGTTTTAATATATATATATATATATATATATATATATTTAACTTAATATGCATGTCTTCTCATTTTTATTTTCAAATAACATTTTTATTAATTTTTTGATTTACTTATTTCTTTGTTGGGTCAGCTGTCTATTAGCAACAATCACATGATATTTGTTGATCGACGAATATCAACCACTTTAAATGTGTGGTCATGGTTTATATATGCCGATTAGCGAATATCAACTACATTTAAAAATGTAGCTGCTGCTAGTGTTTTATGAGCATTTATATATATATGGGTAAATTAAAATATATAGATTACCTTCCAAGTAATATGGATTATATGTTATGATCTTTTTGTATTTTAGTTGTGTTTCTATTTTCTTACTGGAGAAATGAAATACATGGAGTATATATATATATATTAATTAATATATTTTCATTTTATGAATTTACATATATTTTTATATATAATGTTTTTTGACCTAGTTTTGGGGGCGGCCATCGTTTTGGGGATGGAAGGTTGTATCTCACCGAGGGCCACGATTTTCTTTTGGGGGGGGCGGCGCGGAGATATCGGCGAGCTGATTGCTGGGGTTGGAGAAGGAGGAGAAGGCTGCCATCGTTTACCAATTGTTTTTCTCCTACGGTTGGTAGTTTTGCCCAAGAATTGGAGAGGGCACAGCCCTAGGATCCATTGGTGCAGCTCATACGATGGTCATGCCCTGCGTAGTTCTGCCTGGAATTAATCAGAACTGGAAGAGGCTATGCCTCCCATACATTCCCTTTGTTCTCTGTGTTTTAATGCCGACCATGACTTGCAGAAGGCGTGGAGGCTGGAAGAGGCTCTGCCTCTCTTACCTTTCATTTGTTCTCTGCATTTTGCATTTGTCTATTGAAAGGAGAACGCCCAGATGTGTATTTTTGCAAATCTCTGCTGGTTGCATTTGTCCATTGAAAGGAGAACGGCTAGATGCATTTTTGTAAATCTCTCTGTTTGTAGTTGTCCATGGAAAACGAAAACACCATAGGGCATTTTGATTTTGGTTTGGGAAAACGTTCATGCTCTGCTTTCCATCATTTTGGTTTGTATTCTTGCATATAGAGTTAAACGTTGTTGTGCATTTGCCGGCAGCGTGATTATGGAGGGGGCTCTGCACCTCGTCCTCTGTTTTGCTGGTATGTATTTGTTTTCGCCATTGTTGGTAGCCAAAGAAAAACGCCCAGTAAGATTTCGTGGGCTCATCTATTGGGTTGCTGGCTGCGTGTTCTGAAAGGAGCTCTGCCTCTCTTCCTCAGTAGTTGTATTTTGGTCATTGCTGAGAGAAAAACGAAAAACGCCCAGCTGCAAGCTCGACCTTGCTGTCTGGACAGAGCTATCATATTTATTTTATCCCCGTCCATTCTATGGCATGGAAGACCGATTCTCACTCCTTGATGCCTGCGTGATTGCTTGGGAGAATGCGTCGATTTCTCTTTTTGTAGCTTGGTTTTATTTTGGTGTTGAATTTCTGAGAATAACGTTGTGCTGAAAATAGTATAGATGCCATGTATATTTATTGTTGATTATGTGTTTATCCCATGAGAATGTGAATGCCCTGTATACTTATTGCGTGAACATGTAGTCAGCATGGATGCTCTGTAAAGCATTATGCTACTTATGGTATGCAAGATGGTGTTTGCTGCTTAATGGTTATGTGTAGTCATATGGAACACATGACATAGGTTTATGATATGCATTGGAGGTATCCTACGTTCTAGGCGTTGGTTATTCTTTTTGTGTACATATAATATACCATTGTTAAGTTATACAACGAATTTTCATTTCAATTCATAAAGTGTGAATTCCAAATCCAAAAATGCTAATTTTGATTTGAAAAGTGTGAATTTCAAATCCAAAAATGCTAATTTTGATTTGAAAAGTCTAAATTTCAAATAAAAAAATGCAAAATTTTGATTTGGAAAGTGTGAATTTCAAATTAAAAAATGCAAATTTTTATTTGAAAAGTGTGAATTTAAAATAAAAAAATGCAATTTTTAATTTGAAAAGTGTGAATTTCAAATAAAAAAATGCAGTCTTTATTTGAAAATTGCAATTTGCATTTATAAATGTTCAAAATGTTAAGGTGAAAAGTTATAAAAATGGTTTGTCTCGACATCTGTTTTCCGACAAGAAGGATCGGCTGCCTCTTCTTTTCGTAGTTAATTGTGAAAACATTTATCGAGCAAGTCAGCTATATCCATAATGGAGAAGACAAGAAGGATCGACCGACCCTTCTTGCAGTGTTGAACTATTATGAAAATAATATTGGGAATAAGAAGGGTCGGTCGACCCTTTTGGTAGTGTCAAACTATTATGAAAATAATATTGGGAATAAGATGGGTCAGCGGACCCTTCAATTACGAGGAAATTGTAAAAATAGAACACCTTGTAAGTTATAACATATAAAAATGGTTTCTAGCGACTTTTGTCTTCGATCTTTGTTTTTCGACAAGAAGAATCGGCTGACCCTTCTTTTCGTAGTTGATTGTGAAAACCTTTATCCAGAAATTAAGCTATATCCATAATGGAGAACAAAAGAAGGATTGACCGACCCTTCTTGCAGTGTCGAACTATTATGAAAAGAATATTGGGGATAAGAAGGGTCGGCCGAACATTCATCTAGGAGGGAATTGTAAAAATAGAACACTTTATAGAAAGAGAGGTTGCTCTTTCTCTGAGAATATTTCTACTTGCCAGCAAAGTCTTTGAAGCAAAACTTCTATAAATTTTGCAACACGTGGAATGCTTATATTGTGACACGTGGCATTGTTGACTTTTAAAATTAGTTTAAAGATTGTTTAAACGAATATTAAGGATATTAGTGGTACCATTTAAAATTTGGGGATTGTTTTAAGTTCCTGCTTTTTCTGAACCAGCAACATAGATGTTAAATCAACTGGGTCCAAATGAGAAGTATAGCTTGCAGTTTGTGGAGTCTAAAATATTTAGTCACTGTTTGAATAACAAGTCAATTGACTAAGTTATAACATAGAAAAATGGTTTGTCAGCTGGGTCCAACTGAGAAGTATAGCTTGTAGTTTGTGGAGTATAAAATATTCAGTCACAATTTGAATAACAAGTCAATCGGCTAAGTTATACAATAAAAATATGGTTTGTCCCGATTTTTGTTTCTTGACACAAAGGATCAGCCACCCCTTATTTTCGTAGTTAATTGTTAAAACATTTATCCAGCAATTTAGCTATATCCAGAATAAAGAATTCAAGAAGAATCGACCGACCCTTCTTACAGTGTTAAACTATTATGAAAATAATATTGGGAATAAGAAGGGTCGGTCATAACTGTAGATGAATGTATGGATTATTGATTGCAAAATTTAAATAGTCTTCATAAATAATCTGAAGTGAAAATCAGCATTCATCAAAGAAATTTGATCAATTAACAAAAGAGGAATGAAGAGAAGTACTAACTGTATTACTTCAAAGTTGCAAAAAATTACAATCTCTCCATCAATCAGAGTGTCTCTACCGACCCTTATTGCATTTTAGAGGTAATTGTAAAAATATTCAACCTGTGAAAAATAAAATCTGATTAAGTAAATTCTAAGGAGAATTTGATTAATAAAATATTTAATCTCTAACGAAAGTTAAACGTCTATAAATTTTGTTGTTAAAATGTCGATATCTACTTTTCTAGGGGGGCATGTAGAATGCTCAGATTGTGAAACGTGGAATGCTCAGTTTGTGAAACGTGAAACACTCAGATTGTGAAGCGTGGAATGCTTAGATTGTGAAACATGGAATGTGAGCAACATCTGTATTTTTTGTTCATGACAAGACATAATGTCGAATGAAGCATGATAAGATTATTTTCTTCACACGAGTAATATCTACGATTATTTTAGCAAAATCTGATGTCACTGCAGATGATATCTATGACCACCATCCCGACATACTGTGATAATTACATTACCCATCCGCCCCATCACGATCAATCAAATCACCGGCCACTCACTATATATAAGCTAACCATGCCCCATATCACAGCAAACTGAAATCTTCGAGAATCAAAGCCATGACATTTTTCTTTACTGCCTCTGTTCTTTATCCTTTTTTTATGAGAAATGCTTGAGTCTTATGATCTCTCCCCAGTTCTCCTCATGATATATGAGCATTTTGAAATTGACTCCCTTGAAAATCCTCACTAGACCATGATATATGGGCATTTAGAGCATTGTCGAAGTCCCAATACATGGATTTCTCATTATGTTTTTTTAGCACCAATCACATTTTTGTCAATCTTATTTTCGTCACTCTTCTTTCAATAATCGATTGGTATGCAAGCCACTATCTTGGAATATTTCTTCTCCAAGACAACATGTAATGCTGCGGTCCTCAATGTTAGGATTGCAGTAGTCATCGAATGGTTTTTAGTACCAGACCATGCTGTCAGCTTCTTCAACGTGCATGGAGATGTTTCTAGACATGATGACCCATTTCCAGCCAAGGGAGTATCAGGTATAAGCTCATAGTTCATCATCCCTATGCCTCTAGACACGTTTCTAGACATGACAACCCATTTCCATCCAAGGGAGTCTCAGCTCATAGTCATCAACGCGCTGTTAATCCAACTCTAGTTATTTTCTGATTTCTTCGAGACGAACAAAGGCATTGTTCATGGAAGATATGTTGGAGGAGGTTAGGTCGGCCGCCCAACTAGGTCCTCCATTTGACCAATTCAAAGAACATGTAGAACCGTCATGTGGATCACCACATGTCGAGTCAGTTAGTCTCGTAAGTTAGTGAACCTACGAGTAATAGAAGGCTTCTTGACTCTACTACTTACTTATCTTGGGTTGTGGACTAAGAAAGTGTGAATTTAGACTTTGAAAGTGTCAATATAAACCTTTCTAAAGTGCAAAAAAGGATTCTGAAAGTGGCAATATTGGATTTGAAAAGTATGTTTATCTGTTCGAATAATGTGTTTTTTGACTACTTATGAACCTTAAAATTGTAGTTTTTTGTTATAAAACTATGAATTTCAATTCAAAATGTGTGAATTTCAAATCAAAAAATGTAAATTTTGATTTGAAAAGTGTGAATTTGTCCCGACTTCTGTTTTCCGACAAGAAGGATCGTCTGCCCCTTCTTATCGTAGTTAATTGTGAAAACATTTATCCAGCAAATCAGCAATATCTATAATGGAAAACACAAGAAGGATTGACCGACCCTTCTTGTAGTGTCAAAATGTTATGAAAGGAATATTGGTAGTAAAAAGGGTCGATCGACCCTTCTTGCAGTGTCGAACTATTATGAAAATAATATGAGGAATAAGAAGGATCGACTGACCCTTCAATTACAAGGGAATTGTAAAAATAGAACACCTTGGAAGTTATATCATATTAAAATGGTTTATCCAGACTTTCGTTTTACGACAAGAAGGATTGTCCGTCCCTTCTTTTTGTAGTTAATTGTCAAAACCTTTATTCATCAATTTAGCTATAGCCATAATGGATAATACAAGAAGGATCGACCGACCCTTCTTGCAGTGTCGAACTATTATAAAATGAATATTAGGAATAAGAAGTGTTGGCCAACCCTTCATTTAGGAGGGGATTGTAACAATAGCACACCTTGGAGAAAGAGCATTCGCTCTTTCTCTGAGAATTTTTCTACTTGCCAGCAATGTTTTTAAAGAAAAACGTATATAAATTTTGTTGTTAAAATGTTGATATCTAGTATCCTATGGTGACACGTGGAACGATCATAGTGTGACACGTGGCTTATTTGATTTGGCACATTGAGTATAGCGAGGTTACTAATTTTTATTTGATTTGGCACATTGAGTATAGAGAGGTTACTAATTTTTATTTGATTTGGCACATTGAGTATAGCGAGGTGACTAATTTTTATTTTATTTGGCACATTGAGTATAGAGAGGTTACTAATTTTTATTTGATTTGGCATATTGAGTATAGCAAGGTTACTAATGCGGATTTAATCACAACACAATCAAGAATGAAAATTCACTGATATTAGTTTTAAGGATTAGGCACGTGCAAGATTACCCTGTAGCTGGAATGCTAATTGAAAAATTAACATGAATTTATTAATTTATGTTACTCATTTGAAGAAATAGAAAAATGTTTTAATTAAATAAATTCACTTAAAACATAAAAGAAACACAGATCATGAGTAAAGAAAAATCCAAACTATAGATCAATGTATGGATTATTGATTGCCAAAATTAAACAGTATCCATAAATAATCTGAAGTGGAAATCAACATTCATCAAAGCAATTTGATCAATTAACAAAAGAGGAATGAAGAGAAGAACTAACTATATTACTTCAAAGTTGCAAAAAATTACAATCTCTGCATCAATCAGAGTGTCTCCTGTCTTCTTTTGCTGATTTTCTCCCCCCTACCCCATGAGACCTCTACCAACCCTTCTTGCATTCTAGAGGTACTAATTGTAAAAATATTCAACCTATGAAAAATAAAATCGGATTAAGTAGATTCAACGTGTAACGCTGAGATTGTGAAACATGAAATGCTCAGATTGTGAGACGTGGAACGCTCAGATTGTGAAACATGGAACGTGAGCGACATCTGTATATTTTGTTCGTGAGAAGACATAATGTCGACTGAAGCATGATGAGATTATTTTCTTCACACGAGTAATATCTATGATTACTCCAACAAAATCTGTTGTCACTGCAGATGATATCTATGACCACCATCCCGCCATACTGTGATAATTACATTACCCATCTATCCCATCCCGGTCAATCCATCAACTCACTGGACACTCACTATATATAAGCTAACCATGCCCCATATCACAAAAAACTGAAATCTTTGGGTATCAAAGCCATGGCATTTTTCTTTACTACCTCTGTTCTTTGTCCTTTTTTTATGAGAAATGCTAGAGTATTATGATCTCTCCCCAGTTCTCCTCATGATATATAAGCATTTCGTAATTGAATCCCTTGAAAATCCTCACTAGACCATGATATATGGGCATTTCAAGCATTGTCGAAGTCCCAATACATGGATTTATCGTTATATTTTTTGGCACCAATCACATTTTTGTCAATCTTCTTTTCGTCACTCTTCTTTCAATAACCAATTGGTATGCAAGAGAATGTCTTGGAAGATTTCTTCTCTAAGACAACATGTACTGCTGTGGTCCTCAATGTTAGGCTTGCAGCAGTCGTCGAATGGTTTTTTATTACCATACCATGCTGTCAGCTTCTTCTTCGTGCATGGAGATGTTTCCAGACATGACAACCCATTTCCAGCCAAGGGAGTATCGGGTATCATATCGTAGTTCATCATCTCTACCTCTAGACACGTTTCTAAACATGACAACCCATTTCCATCTAAGGGAGTATCGAGTACCAGCTCACAGTCATTAACGCGTTGTTCATCCAACTCTAGTTATTTTCTGATTTCTTCAAGATGAACAAAGTCATTGTTCATGGGGGAGATGTTGGAGGAGGTTAGGTTGGATGCCCAACTGGGTCCTCCGTTCAACCAATTCAAAGAACATGTCGAACCGTTGTGTGGATCACCACTTGTCGAGTCAGTTAGTCTTGTAAGTTAGTGAACCTACAAGTCGTTATGAGTCGTTAGTGAACCTACGAGTAATAGAAGACTTATTGACTCTGGTAATTACTTATCTTGGGTTGTGGACTAAAAATGTGTGAATTTACACTTTGAAAGTGTCAATATCAACCTTTCTAAAGTGCAAAAACGGGTTCTGAAAGTGGCAATATTGGATTTGAAAAGTGTGTTTTTCTATTCGAACAGTGTGTTTTTTGACTACTTATGAACCTTAAAATTGCAGTTTTTTTGTTATAAAACTATGAATTTCAATTCAAAATGTGTGAATTTCAAATAAAAAAATGCCAATTTTGATTTGAAAAGTGTGAATTTGTTCTCACTTTTGTTTTCCGACAAGGAGGATCATCCATGCCTTCTTTTTGTAGTTAATTGTGAAAACATTTATCCAAGAATTCAGCTATATCCATAATGGAGAACACAAGAAGGATCAACCGATCCTTCTTGCAGTGTCGAAATATTATGAAAGGAATATTAGTAATAAGAAGGATTGACCGAACCTTCTTGCTGTGCCAAACTATTATGACAAGAATAATGGGAATAAGAAGGGTCAATCGATGTTTCATATATGAGGGAGTTGTAATAATAGAACACCATAGAGAAAGAGCAGCCGCTCTTTCTTTGAGAATACTTCTACTTGCCAGCGAAGTCTTTGAATCAAAACTTCTATAAATTTTGCGACACGTGGAATGCTTATATTTTGACACATGGCATATTTGATTTTTAAAATTAGTTTAAAGATTATTTAAATGAATATTGAGGATATTAGTGGTACCATTTAACGTTTGGGGACTGTTTTAAGTTCCTAGGGTGACACGTGGAATGATCATATTGTGACACGTGGCATATTTGATTCGGCACATTGAGTATAGCGAGGCTACTATTTTTTATTTGATTTGGCACAATGAGTATAGAGAGGTTACTATTATTTACCTAATTTGGACTGTATCAATTTTAAACTTCGTTAAGGAACTTTTACTCACCAACTCGACTATAAATTCCTTACACCATCTTCATCTCCAACTACTTCTCGAATATTATTTAGCCTACTTTAGGCCATTTAATGTGTTGGCAGCAGGCATGCTGGCCATTGGATTTTCAAGGAATCGATTGGAGTGATAAATGTACGATTACTCTAGCAAAATATTTAGTCGCTAAAGATGATATCTATGACCGCCATACTTTGTTGGTGACAAGACATAAACATAATGTGCACTGAAGCATGATGAGATTATTCACACGAGTGATACAATCCATCATTTATGGCGAATATTATTTAGGATCCTGCTACAGATCTATAGTCGGATTGGAGTGATATGTGTACGATTACTCGACCAAAATCATTACTGGCTATAGATGATATCTATGACCACCATGATTCCTCCATATTGTGATAATTATCATTCTCCATCCATTCCATACTCCCATCCCATTCAATCCATCAACACAGTGGCCATTCACTATATATAGGCTAACCATGCCCCATATCACAACAAACTGATATGGGGACATAGGGAGATTAGCACTGTCAAAGTCACAATACATGGATTTGTCTTGGAAGCTTTCTTATCTAAGACAACATGCATTGTTGCGGTCGTCAACACTTGCAGTAGTCGTCGAATGTTGTTTTAGTACCAGACCATGCTGTCAGCTTCTTCTTACTCTTGTTTCAATTCATGAACAGTTTCTCTATTTTTATTATGCGTGATGATATGTGTGCTCACGCACTACCCTGGCTGCAATAAAATGATTATTTTTGTATTTGATGGAAATGGTTTCTTTTTACGGCAGCATGATAAACAGTTATTTATTTGCTATGCAGGTATTTGAGAGAGATGCAATACCGTCGTGTCTAGTAGTATCTTCGAATGTCTGTGCCTCCAGATCATGCTGTCAGCTTCTTCTAACTGCTCCAAGTAGAAGGTGAGAAACTGTCCTAGTGGAGGGGACACAACTCGCCAAAGTTCAACTCATCAACTAAATTCCATGCATCAATGCTCACCTTTGTTCATTGGAAAAAGAAACATATCGCTTCACTTCAATGAAATGGTCCTCGGGAAGGTGAGAAACTGTGCGAGTGGTTGAATCAACATCTTAAATTATAGAGCATTCTATGTACAAGTTTGTTGAGCGACTCTCGGATGATGTAGTATCAGACTTAACAGACAATAAACTTGTTATCACCATCGCACGTTTTTTGCACTATAATTCATCAACAAATAACTACATCCGGCCAGGAGAGCTTACCAGTCTTTGCAAGAATATTTCCTTTGTACTTGAAGGTGGGAAAATCATCAGGGTAGGAGGCTTTCTAAAGTTTCTCCACCTGCATCCACGAGTAACTAGGCCAAGTTAATGGGGATGGAAATTGGAATCCTTGGATTACTATGGGATTTTCAACACTTTTTAAAGGTTACCTTATACTACCACCTTGTGTAGGAGGTATGATGTATTCAGTGAATGATTTGGTTTCATTATTTCAAAGACACTTGCAATAGTCATCGAATGTTGTTTTAGTATAGTCCTTCATGTCTAGAAAGCATAGTCCTTCTGCCTTCGAATTGCTGCTGTAAGAAGAAGCAGCAGCAAGTAGAAGGCAGGGCTGTACTTTACAGACATGACGACCCATTTCCAGCTAAGGGAGATTCCAGTACCAAATTTAGGGATGAAGAGAGGTATTGTTCATGGGGGAGATGTTGGAGGATCTTATGTTGGATGCTCGACTAGGTCCTCCGTTCGACCTAGATCCTCGTGTCAATCACTGTTAAATTTTAATTAGCATTATGGTGTGTTTGGTAAGGGATGCATGTGTTGCTTGTTTTGTAAATTATACATGGAATGCGTTGAATATAATTGTACCATTGATGAAAAAACTATTCATTAATGAGAGTCTGTAAATTTCCTTCCTTTCTCTATTAATTGTTATTTGCAGTAAATTATGTCAGTCTATAAATTTCCTTCCTTTCTCTGTTAATTGTTATTTTCAGTAAATATTTTCCATTGTGTTATTCTTCATGCTTGGATGAATGTAATATTAAATAAGAATTCATAGGTTTATGCTCTGGTTTACTGCATCTACGTATTCACTAATTTTTTGATAAAATTGATATTGGATTCACTTATGACCAATGCCTAACATTAATGGACTGTATTCTTTTATTCATTATCAAACTGCAAATTAAGACCTTGACTGTAAGATGATGACTACCTAGAATATAAAAATAGTTTGTCTCGACTTCCATTTTTCGACAAAAAGGATCGGCCTCCCATTCTTTTAGTAGTTAACTGTGAAAACCTTTATCCTAGAATTTAGCTATATCCATAATGGAGAACACAAGAAGGATCGACCGACCCTTCTTGCAGTGTTGAAATATTATGAAAAGATTATTGGTAATAAGAAGGGTCTGCCGACCCTTCTTGGAGTGTCGAACTATTATAAAAATAATATGGGGGATAAGAAGGGTCGCCTGACCCTTCAGTTACGAGGGATTTGTAAAAATAGAACATCGAACTATTATAAAAATAATATGGGGGATAAGAAGGGTCACCCAACCCTTCAATTACGAGGGAATTGTAACAATAGAACACCTTGGAAGTTATATCATATAAAAATGGTTTGTCCCTACTTCCGTTTTACGACAAGAAGGATCGGCCGCCCCTTCTTTTCCTAGTTAATTGTCAAAACCTTTATCCATGAATTCAGATATAGCCAAAATGGATAATACAAGAAGGATCGACTGACCCTTCTTGCAATGTCGAACTATTAGGAAAAGAATATTGGGAATAAGAAGGGTCTGCCGACCCTTCATTTAGGAGGGAATTGTAACAATAGAACACCTTAGAGAAAGAGTGGAGAAAGAGAGACCACTCTTTGTCTGAGAATATTTCTACTTAATTCCAGCAAATTCTTTAAAGAAAAATGTCTTTAAATTTTGTTGTTAAAACGTTGATATCTAGTATCCTACAGTGACACGTGAAAGGATCATATTGTGACACATGGCATATTTGATTTTTCACATTGAGTATAGGGAGGTTACTATTTTTTATTTGATTTGGCACATTGAGTATAGCGAGGTTACTAATGCGGGTTTAACCGCAACACAATTAGGAAATGAAAATTCACTCATAGTAGTTTTAAGGATTAGGTACATGCAAGATTACCCTGTAGCTGAAATGCTAATTGAAAAATTAACATGAATTTATTAATTTATGTTACTCATTTGCAGAAATAGATAAATGTTTTAATTAAATAAATTCACTTAAAACATAAAAGACACACAGATCAATGTATGGATTATTGATTGAAAAAATTAAATAGTGTTCATAAATAATTTGAAGTGAAAATCAACATTCATCAAAGAAATTTAATCAATTAACAAAAGAGGAATGAAGAAAAGGATTAACTGTATTACTTCAAAGTTGCAAATAATTACAATCTCTGCATCAATTAGAGTGTCTCCAGTCTTCTTTTATTGATTTCTCTCCCCTACCCCATGAGACCTTTACCCTTTAAATAATAATTACAAAAAGAGTTACACAAGATAGACTTCCCATAAAACAAGGATTACAAATCGAAAGTAAAAGGCATCCTCAGGAGCGACTAATACCGACCCTTTTCACAAAATTACCAAAAATATTTTCATCACATGGTTTCTGGGAAGTATCCTGTAGCAAACTGTGGAAGATACCAACTGTTAGCACCCGAATTGTACCTTAAGGTTGTAGAAAGGCCAAGCTGGGGTAACCACAAAACCACTTATGCAAATTTTGGACTAAGAAAGTTTGAATTTAGACTTTGAAACTGTCAATATCAACCCTTCTAAAGTGCAAAAACAGGTTCTGAAAGTGGCAATATTAGATTTGAAAAGTGTGTTTTTTAACTACTTATGAACCTTAAAATTGCAGTTTTTTTGTTATAAAACTATGAATTTCAATTCAAAAAGTGTGAATTTCAAATCCAAAAATGCTAATTTTGATTTGAAAACTGTGAATTTAAAATCAAAAAATGCAAATTTTGATTTGAAAACTATGAATTTGAAATCAAAAAATGAAAATTTTCATTTGAAAAGTGTGAATTTAAAATTAGAAAATGCAATTTCTGATTTGAAAAATGCGAATTTCAAATAAAAAAAATGCAAATTTTTATTTGGAAATTGCAATTTTCATTTGTAAGTGTTCAAAATTTTAAGGTGAAAACTTATAACATATAAAAATGGTTTGTTCCAACTTCCATTTTTCGGCAAGACAGATTGTCTTCCCCTTCTTCCGTAGTTAATTGTGAAAACATTTATCCAACAATTCAGCTATATACACAATGGAGAACACAAGAAGGATCAACCGACCCTTCTTGCAATGTTGAACTATTATGCAAATAATATTGGGAATAAGAAGGTTTGGTCAACCCTTCAATTTTGAGGGTATTATAAAAATAGAACATCTTGGAAGTTATAACATATAAAAATAGTTTGTCTCGACTTCCATTTTTCGACAAGAAGGATTGACCGCCCCTTCTTTTCGTAGTTAATTGTGAAGACCTTTATCCAACAATTCTGATATATGGATAATGGAGAACACAAGAAGGATCGGCCGACCCTTCTTGTAGTGTCGAAATATTATGAAAATAATATTGGTAATAAGGAGGGTCGACCGACTCTTCTTGGAGTGTCGAACTATTATGAAAATAATATTGGGAATAAGAAGGGTCGGTCGACCCTTCTTGCAATGTCAAACTATTATGAGAATAATATTGGGAATAAGAAGGGTCGGTCGACCCTTCAATTATGAGGAAATTGTAAAAATAGAACACCTTGGAAGTTATATCATATAAAAATGGTTTGTCCCGACTTCCATTATACGACAAGAAGGATCATCCGTCCTTTCTTTTAATAGTTAATTGTGAAAACCATTATCCAACAATTAAGCTATAGCCAAAATGGAGAATACAAGAAGGATCAACTGACCCTTCTTGTAGTTTCGAACTATTATGAAGCGAATATTGCAAATAAGAAGGGTCAGCTGGCGCTTCATTTAGGAGGGAATTGTAACCATAGAAAACCTTGGAGAAAGAGCGACCGCTCTTTCTCTAGGGTGGCATATGGAACGATCATATTGTGACATGTGTCATATTTGATTTGGCACATTGAGTATAGTGAGGTTACTATTCTTTCTTTGATTTGGCACATTGAGTATAGCGAGGTTACTAGTGGTGGTTTAACCACAACATAATCAAGAAATGAAAATTCACTGATAGTAGTTTTAAGGATTAGGCACATGCAAGATTACCCTGTAGTTGGAAATGCTAATTGAAAAATTAACATGAGTTTATTAATTTATGTTAATTTATTAGTAAAGACAAATCCAAACTATAGATCAATATATGGATTATTTATTGCAAAAATTAAACGGTGTTCATAAATAATCTGAAGTGAAAATCAACATTCATGAACACTGTAAAGGAGATTAATTACTATCTTCTCAAATTACTATCAACCAATTAAAATTAACTGATGGCAATTTAAGGATTCAAGCGCATTCAAGATTGACCTGTAATTGATATGTGTCAATTGAAAAATCAACATCAATTATAATTTTCTGTAAAAACCATTTGCAGAAATAGCAAAAATTTTTAATTGAATAAATTCTTTTAAAACATTAAGGATACATAGATCATAAGCAGAGAAAAACCAAAACTGTAGATCAATGCAAATATAGATTACAAAAGATTAAACAATATCAAACAATATTAAAGATTAAACAGTATTAAAGAATATGAAATATTAAAGATTATGAAAAATTAACATGAATTTATTAATTTATGTTAATAATTTGCAAAAATACATAAATGTTTTAATTAAATAAATTCACTTAAAACATACAAGACACAAAGATCCTGAGTAAAGACAAATCCAAACTGTAAATCAATGTATGGATTATTGATTGCAAAAATTAAACAATGTCCATAAATAATCTGAAGTGGAAATCAACATTCATCAAAGAAATTTGATCAATTAACAAAAGATGAATGAAGAGAAGGACTGACTGTATTACTTCAAAGTTGCAAAAATTTACAATCTTTGCATCAATCAGAGTGTCTATAGTTTTCTTTTGCTGATTTTCTCCCCCCTTAGACCCCATGAGACCTCTACCCTTTAAATAATAAATACAAAAATAGTTACAAAAGATAGACTTCCCATAAAACAGGGATTACAAATCGAGACTAAAAGGCATCCTCAAGAGCGACTAATACCAACCCTTTTCACAAAATTCCCAAAATATTTTCATCACATGGTTTCTGGGAAGTCCCTCGAGGTATCCATAACTGTGGAAGATACCGACAATCCACTAGCTATCTGTGACAGAAGTGGAAAGATGCTTCTAAAAAGATTCATGATGATCGACAAATTTTTAAAACAGTCTTCCTACTAAGCGAAACTGGAAATTGAAATACCAGAACAAAAAAAAAAGCATAAATCATGATTAATTACTAGTGTGGTCCTTCTGCTCTAGATGGGTGGTCGGATCCTTTGCCAGGATAATTTTGAAGCGCCGCGCAAACTGTTGCTGATTATATATAATCTGCTTCCGCATGTCGTACAACTCATCCTGTTGCATCAAGATTTTTGCCTGAGCCTCATTCTGGTCCATGGGGGATTTTCCCAGAACTTGCTTCTGAAACCAATGCAGGTTGAGAGTCTTTTGCTACAATGTAGCCCGACCACTGGTATTACCAGGGTCAGGGATGAGAGCCTCAAATTCCTGGCAAATTTCGTCATCTATCAGACAACGCTGAGATACCCTGGCATCATCTTCGACATTGTTTATCTCTGCTTGAGCTTGGATAGGAATATCAGAGTGAAATTTATAGGCCTTCTCAACCACTTCCCGCACGAACCGCATGGGCAGGTTGGAGGAAGAGCTGCTGAGCGGAGGAGCGGTAACCTGCTGGGTGTCCTGGCGGGTGCGGACCCATTTCTTTGGCGGCATGTCTACAAAGAAACAGAGGTAGAGCATAAAGCACTCAGGGAGCACAATAAACCTCGAAGTTGCGTTGCCAGTAGGAATCAAAGCTGCGGAGACAATAGACCTCAAAGCTGCAGAGCCGGTAGGAATCAAAGCTGCAGACACAATAGACCTCGGAGCTGCGGAGCCGGTAGCACTCAGATGTAGTCAGAGCGGTAATGGGTAGCCAGTAAGTATGCACAGCAGGGAAAAAGAGAACCAGAGAGCCATGAGGTCCAGAACCAACCAAACTAGAGACGGAGCAATAGAAAAAATTGGGCGTCCAGAGCAGAATGTCTCGTAGCCGAGAATGATTTGTAGAGACTTTGCATAGCAAGGCTGTGAGATTAGCATTAATGAACTCCTGGATTGAATGCTTATCAAAAGCAACGCTAGTAATGACTCCCAGAGCAGGTAAGAAGAAACATACAGCGGGAATTAAGCGCCGACCAGAGCATCGCTCGAGAATTTATAAGGTTGCGTGGGGGACGGGGATAGTGGTATGTGTCGCGTATGAAGTACAATTTTAATTATATCACGTATGATTTGATGTCAACAAAATTAAAATTTGGTTTAAGATGAAGTACAATTTTAATTATATCATGTATGATTTGATGTCAACAAAATTAAAATTTGGTGTAAGATGAAGTACAATTTTAATTATATCACATATGATTTGATGTCAAATCTAAACAACTTATCAATGACTTAGACTCCTCCCGCAATCTACAATTGCGGGTTGTGGGTTGCGGATGTAAAAGACCAGAATTATTGAAGAATATTTTTTTATCCACAATCCACATTGAGGATTGCAGGTTGCGGAATTAAAATGTTTCAAGACCGAAAACCAAGGGTCCCTAATCCTTTTGACACCTTTCCCCCTTCACCCTTGTAACCTAGGTCTCACACTTTTGATGAACTCCATTAATGGATCCTTGGGATTCTCTTGCTCCTTTCAAACATCTCCTCGTCTGAAATGGAGGCCACCCTTAGTAGGCTCCATCTGTCTTGCATGCAGGAGATCAATGTGGACTAGTCATGCTCCGAGGCTATTTCATGCTCGAAGGTGGCGCACTCTGTATCTTGCATGTCTCTCTCTCCGAAGGTTCTCCCTGCGTTTTTCTCCGAAGTCTGTGGTTTTTTCTGAATATGGAGGAGAGAAATTTGTGTCTCTCTGCTATGTAATGTAGCAAATGCAGGACAACTGTTTAGGGGCACTCCGGGGGAGTTGGCTCGAAGAGATACCTCTTTGAGATTTTTCATGGGCACAAATCTGGAAATAATTAGCACTCTCATTGTAGCTTGACAAAGCATGCTTGTCACGGTCATTCCAAATCTATCAACCCTGGAAGCGGTAAAAGATGGCTCCTCAGGGAATTAGGGGCCCTATGCAGCATACTAGTTGCGGTTTTGATTCTGGAAGCAAGAATTGGAAGGTCTTCTCGACTCCCGATTCTGGGTTTATCTAGACCCCCTGTGAAGCTAGCCGCAATCAAAGTGGTCCTACGAAGCAGTTTCATGGTAGCCCGGGAGAACTGGGAGGCAACAAAAATTGGCAGCATGCATTGGGCGATAATGGTGGCCTGGTTACCATTGATTCTCCTCGTGAGCAGGAAAACCCTTCCCCCGAAATTCTCACGCAAGTTTTGGATCTGGAATCCCAGGTCTGTTGGTTACGGGGTGACCTATCCGATATGAAGAAAGCCATATCTCACCTCACCTATGAATTATGGAATAGCAATGGTAAGATGAAATACTACTTCGAGAAGCTGTTTGGAAAGTTAGACTTGTTCCATAACTTCCTCAGGATCATGGAATCTAGACTTGGCTGTATCAGAACAGAGGCAGAAATAGCCCATCCGTCAGCCTGAACAATGACAAGGAAAATGCAGGTGCAGCTACAGGAGGCAAGGATAAGAACTCTCATCCCAATCATGGCAACTGACTCTTTCTTTGTGTGCTCATCTTGGCGTTTTAGCAGCTCTGTTTGGGCTTGTTTTTTTTGTAATCCTTCTTATATGTATTATTATTACAGTTCATTAAAATTTTCAAACATAAGGCCTTTTTTGAAAACCAGAGACTGAAATATGAAGAGACTGTTTCAACAACTCTTGTTTTTTGGGACCAGTCTCCCCTATGCTATGTAATATGTCCACTCTTTTTAATATGAATTTCAAATCAAAAAATGCAAATTAAAATTTGAAAAGTGTGAATTTGAAAATTTTCATAAGATTTATGCTTGTTTGATGCGCTTGTGAACTGAGGGTAGTGTGCTTCTTAGATGCGCTTGTGATTTGAGGGTAGTGTGCTTCTTAGATGCACTTGTGGCCTGAGTGTAGTGTGGCATTTTTCAGAGGGGTCCAAATGTGAAGTATAGCTTGCAATTTGTGGAGTCTAAAATATTCAGTCATTGTTTGAATAACAAGTTGAAAATTATCGACTAAGTTATAACATAAAAAAATGGTTTGTCCCAATTTTTGTTTTTCGGCTAAGTTATAACATAAAAAAATGGGTTGTCCAAATATTCAATCATTGTTTAAATAACAAGTCAAATTATTGGCTAAGTTATAACATAAAAAAATAGTTTGTCCCGATTTTCATTTTTCGGCTAAGTTATAACATAAAAAAGTGGTTTGTCCCTTTGATTAAGTAGATTCTAAGGAGAATCTGATTGATAAAATATTTAATCTCTGACGAAAGTTAAACGTCTATAAATTTTGTTGTTAAAATGTCGACATTTAGTTTTCCAGGGGCACACGTGGAACGCTCGGATTGTGAAACGTGGAACGTGAGCGACATTTGTATCATGGTGTATATTTTGTTCGTGAGAAGACATAATATCGACGGAAGCATGATGAGATTATTTTCTTCACACGAATAATATATACGATTACTCCAGCAAAATCTGTTGTCACTGCAGATGATATCTATGACCGCCATCCCGCCATACTGTGATAATTACATTACCCATCCATCCCATCTCGGTTAATCCATCAACTCACTGGCCATGCCCCATATCACAACAAACTAAAATCTTCGGGAAATATCAAAGCCATGGCATTTTTCTTTAAAGCCGATTGGTATGCAAGCCACTGTCTTGGACTCAAGATTTATTCTCTAAGACAACATGTATTGCTGCAGTCCTCAATGTTAGGCTTGCAGCAGTCGTCAAATGGTTTTTTAGTACCAGACCATGCTATCAGCTTCCTCTTCATGCATCGAGAGACAATGAAGAGATTCGTAGAAGACTTGTTACTTCAAATATTTGCAAGACTACCCATGAAAAGCATTATGAGGTTTCATACAGTTTGCAAAAGATGGAATGAGATGTTTAAATTACAGGAATTCAAACAATTAACAACTTCCATGGTAGTTTCTGCGACTCCAGCCTTTCTTCTTGGTTGGGGAATGCGACCTTCTCATTTCCTTAGAAAGCTATAGATTAACATAAAAAGTAGCTACAAATTTCACACTCTATCTTTGGAGTTTCTTCCAAGCCCTGTTATTATTGTGGCCAGTTGCAAGAGCTTACTTTGATGCAGTGGAAAAGATGAAAATTACATATGCAATCTTGTGACCAAAACCTCGATAGAACTTCCTAAGCATCCCGAACAATAGAAATATACTAGCCTCGATTTCATTTCTCTAGTTTTCGATATGTGTGCTACATGCTACAGTCTCATCATGGATTGGCTTGCAGCAATCGTCGAATGGGTTTTTAGTATCAGACCATACTTTCAGCTTCTTTTTCATGCATGGATATGTTTCCAGACATGACAACCCATTTCCAGCCAATGGAGTGTCGGGTATCAGCTCGTAGTTCATCATATCTGTGTGTGCAAACACATTTCTAGACACAACGACCCATTTCAAGCCAAGGGAGTATATGTGTAGTAGTTACCAAAAAAATTCGGCCATACTGTGAAAATTTCCATTCCCCATCAATGTCCCCCATTCGACCACTTCAGAGAACATGCCAAATCGTTGTGTCTATCAATGTTAAACTTTAATTAGCATTATATTGTGTGTGGGAAGGCATGAACGAGTCACTTGTTTTTGAAATTATACATGGAATGTGTTGAATATAATTGTACCACTGATGACAAAATTATTCATTAATGACAGTTTGTAAATTTCCTTCCTTTCTCTATTAATTGTTATTTCCAGCAATGACAGTCTATAAATTTCCTTCCATTCTATGTTAATTGTGATTTCCAACAATGACAGTCTGTAAATTTCCTTCATTTCTCTGTTAATTGTTATTTGTAATAAATTATGTGGGTCTGTAAATTTCCTTCCTTTCTCCGTGAATTGTTATTTCCAGTAAATCTTTTACATTTTGTTATTCTTCATATTTTATTTCCAGTAAATATTTTTCATTGTGGTAAATAATCTGTGAAATCATGCAATATTAAATCAGAACTCATATGTTTATGCTGTGGTTTACCACATCTAAGTATTCACCAATTTTCTTGCAGAGTTGAACTATTATGAAAATAATACTGGGAATAAGAAGGGACATGTTCGACAAATTTTGGACTAAGAAAGTGTCTAAAATATTCAGTCATTGTTTGATTAAGAAGTCAATCCAGTTATAACATATAAAAATGGTTTGTCCCGACTTCCGTTTTCCGACATGAAGGATAAGAGGCACCTTATTTTCATAGTTAATTGTGAAAACATTTATCCAACAATTCAACTATATCCATAATGGAGAACTCAAGAAGGATCGACCAACCCTTCTTGTAGTGTTGAACTACTATACAAATAATATTGGGAATAAGAAGGGTCAGTCGACCCTTCAATTTCGAGGGAATTATAAAAATAGAATACCTTCAAAGTTATAACATATAAAAACAGTTTGTCCTGACTTCCGTTTTACGACTGGAAGGATCGACCTCCCCTTTTTTTTGTAGTTAACTATCCAAACCTTTATCCATCAATTCAGCTATAGCCATAATGGATAATACAAGAAGGATCGACCGACCCTTCTTGCAGTGTCGAACTATTATGAAAAGAATATTAGGAATAAGAAGGGTTGGCCAACCCTTCGTTTAGGAGTAAATTGTAACAATGCAAGAAGGGTTGGTCGACCCTTCTTGCATTGTCGAACTATTAAGAAAATAATACTGGGAATACAATGGGTTGACCGACCCTTCAATTACGAGACAATTTTAAAAATAGAACACCTTCGAAGTTTTAACATATAAAAATGGTATCTCCCGACTTCCGTTTTCCAACAATTTAGAAAAAGAAGGATCGACCGACCCTTCTTGCAGTGTCAAAATATTCATTAGAAGAAATTTGGATAAAAAATGGGCGTCCTAAGGAAAATAATAATAAAATAATAGTAGAGAGAGAGTAAAAAACCTACATTTTTGGATCGTATTTTCAACTTATCTCCTTATTGGTTTACTCAAATTTCAAGTGGGAGGACTCGTTAGATGTATAATGAAATTATGCATCCAACAAGTACCCATGTTGCATATTTTTAACAACATCCACACCATGAAAAAATTGAAAATACATTAAAAAACGTGTTTCTAGTGAGAGAAAACACTTTTTAATGTATTTTCAATTTTTCATGGTCTGGATGTTGTTAAAAGTATACAACATCGGTACTTGTTGATTATGCATCCAATGAGTCCTCCCGCTTAAAATTTGAGTAAACCTACAATGAGATAAGTTGAAAATACGATCTAAAAAAGTAATTTTTATTTTTTCCCTCCAATTTTTTTAGGTGCTCCCTTTTTGAAATTTAAAGCATTTTGATTGGCTAATACATGATGACATGGAATTTGTATTATTTTTGGAAGGCCCATTTTAAATTGAAATTTCCTCTAATATGAAAAGAATATTGGGAAGAAGAAGGTTTGACCGATTCTTCTTACAGGGTCGAACTATTATGAAAATAATATGGGGAATAAGAATGGTGGACCGACCCTTCCTTTACGAGGGAATTGTAAAAATAGAACATCTTGGAAGTTATATCATATAAAAATGGTTTGTCACAACTTTCGTTTTACGACAATAAGGATTGGTCGCCCCTTATTTTTGTAGTTAATTTTCAAAACCTTTATCTATCAATTCAGTTATAGCCATAATGGATAATGCAAGAATGATCGACCAACCCTTCTTGCAGTTTCGAACTATTATGAAAAGAATATTTGGAATAAGAAGGGTCAGTCGACGCTTCATTTAGGAAGGAATTGTAACAATATAACACTTGGAGAAAGAGCGGCCGCTCTTTCTATGATAATTTGTCTACTTGCCAGCAAAGTTTTTAAAGCAAAACATCTATGAATATTTTTGTTAAAATGTTGATATCTAAGATCCTAGTGTGAGGCACCTGCAACAATTAATTAACAAGAATGCGCGAAATAGCAGAAATGACAGAACTCAGAATCACTTTTGTATTGATCACGGGCCACTTCGAGGGGGCAACCTCCTTTGAGCAAGCTCAATACAAATAACTTCACGGTGCCTTCATAGGTTTCAACACACACTTATATACTAATTCTAGGCGCCAATACTATGGGTCGAAACCATGGGCCGTTACAAACTATGGATCAACAATACTACGGGCGACTTACAAAGCATATGCGCCAACAACAATAACACAAACTATTGATCAACAAATACTACGGGACGACTTACAAAGCATATGCGTCCAATAACAACATACTAACAAAGTAAGGACATGGGTTCCTAACATCCCCTCCCCCTTGAAAAAAAGCTTTGTCCTCAAAGCTTTAGATGTGGAAATTGTTGTTGAATCTGAAGGAGTGGTTCCCATGTAGCATCCTCTGGTTGCATGCCGTGCCACTGAATTAAGACTTCTGTGATAGAGCGAGAGCGAAGCTGACACGTGCGCCGATTGAGGATGGCCTCTGGCTCCAAAAGGATGGATCCTTCATTATCCAATTCGGGTAAAATCGTTTGGCTGCTGATGTTGGTGCCAAGAACTTTCTTTAGACAAGAGACATGAAAGACTGGATGAATGCGGGAAGAAGGAGGAAGTTCCAATTTATAAGCGATGGACCCAATCTTCTGAAGGATCCGATATGGCCCATAGAACTTTGGAGCGAGCTTATGACGTCCTTTGAGTTTCAAGGAGGATTGTTTGTACGGCTGGAGACGAAGAAAAACCATATCGCCGACTTGAAAGGTGCGCTCTGAACGGTGCTGATCAGCTTGTTGCTTCATGCGATTCCTTGCCATGTGAAGATTGTCCCGCAAAATGCGAAGAATCTGATCTCGGTTGCGAAGGACCCTGTCAACTTCCTGAACTGGTGAACTGGTGGGGGTGTATGGAAGAAGAGCTGGAGGTGCCTAACCATAGACTGCTTCATATGGGGTCATTTTGGAGGCAGTGTGGTAAGAGGTATTGTACCACCATTCAGCGAGAGGAAGCCACTTTGCCCACTGATGTTGTTGTTCCGAGGTGAAGCAACGAAGATAAGTTTCCAAGCATTTATTAACAATTTCAGTCTGACCATCTGTTTGTGGGTGATACCCTGAACTCATCTTCAGTTTGGTGCCAGTGTGACGAAATAGTTCTGTCCAAAAATGACTAGTGAAAGTCGCATCACGATCCGAGACAATGGAAGAAGGGATGCCATGAAGACGAAAGATCTGGTCCATAAAAATTTGAGCGACGGAGGAGGCTGTATAGGGATGGCTGAGAGCACAAAAATGACTATATTTGGAGAGACGATCAACCACAACGAGAATCACTGTCTTTCCGCCAGATTTAGGGAGCCCTTCGATGAAATCCATAGAAATATCTGTCCAAATCCGTGTAGGTATGGGCAAGGGTTCAAGCAATCCTGGAAGGAGTGTTGTTTCACCCTTATTGCGCTGGCAGGTATCACATTCGGCCACCATCTGTTGAATTGTTCTTTTCATGCCCTGCCAAAAGAAGTTACGCCGTGCTCGTTCATATGTTTTGAGGAACCCGGAGTGCCCGGCTGATGGAGAAGCATGGAGTTCATAGAAGACAGCCTGTTGAAGATCTGTGCTCTGGGGAAGCACCAGACGACCCTTGTATCGCAGAGAAGCACCATCCCAAGAGTAATGTGGGACCGCAGAAGGATTGTTGGTCAAGCGCTGGATGATCTGAGATAAGGCAGAGTCATTGACATAACCCTGTTGAACAGATTGCAACCAATTTGGAACAGGCATAGAGATAGCTGAAAGAGAACCTTGGGTATCAAATGTACGAGAAAGAGCATCTGCCACAATATTGTCTTTACCCTTCTTGTAAGTGATCTCATAGTCATAACCCATGAGTTTGCTAACCCATTTCTGTTGTGCCGGGGAGGAGACACGCTGGTCCAAGAAATATTTCAAACTCTGGTGATCAGTCTTGATGCAGAAATGATTCCCTAATAGGTATGGACGCCACTTCTGTACTGCATGCAAAATAGCCATCATTTCCTTCTCATAGGTAGAGGCAGCTAAATTCTTACCGGAAAGGGCTTTGCTGGTGAATGCAATGGGGTGTTCATCTTGAAGGAGAACAGCACCAAGTCCATTGCCGCAAGCATCACTCTCAATCGTGAAGGGCTTGGAAAAATCGGGCATAGCTAGCACAGGTGTAGTACACATAGCTTGTTTTAGTTTGTCAAATGCACACTGAGCAGCAGGTGTCCATGTAAAAGCATCTTTTTTCAATAGGGCAGTTAATGGAGCTGCAATCTTCCCATAATCCTTGACAAACTTGCGGTAGTAGCCAGTCAATCCCAAAAAACCACGAAGGCTCTTGAGTGTCTGAGGATGTGGCCAATTGTTCATGGCATCGATTTTGGCAGGATCCACGCGAACCCCTTGTGCTGATATAATGTGCCCGAGATACTCAACTTCCTTTTGTCCAAAAACACATTTAGACTTCTTGGCATGGAGATGATGGTCAGAGAAAAGTTGCATGACAAGATCCAGATGCTGGAGATGTTCATCCCATGTTTTACTGTAGATGAGGATATCATCAAAGAATACCAGAATGAATTTCCGCAAGTAGGGTCGAAATATTTTATTCATTAAGGCCTGGAATGTGGAAGGAGCATTAGTGAGGCCAAAGGGCATGACCAAAAACTCATAATGGCCATCATGTGTGCGGAAAGCTGTTTTAGGAATATCCTCCTCATGAACTCGAATTTGATGATACCCAGAACGAAGATCCAACTTGGAGAAAAAGTGAGCCCCATGAAGCTCATCAAGAAGCTCATCAACAACAGGAATTGGAAACTTATCCTTGATGGTGAGGTGATTAAGTGCTCGAAAGTCAATGCAGAGGCGCCATGACCCATCTTTTTTGCGGACAAGAATAACTGGAGAAGAAAAGGAACTAGTGCTTGGGCGAATAATACCTTGCTTCAATAAGTCCCGCACGAGCATTTCAATCTCTGTTTTTTGGTGAAATGGGTAGCGATAGGGCCTGATGTTGGGAGGAACGCTGCCAGGAAGGAGCTGAATACGATGGTCTTCTGGCCTGGAAGGTGGTAATCCCACTGGTTCAGCAAAGACACCTGTATATCGGTTCAGAATTTGTTGTAGATCCAAAGGAGTAGTGGAGACCGCGGATGGTTGCATCTGAATGGAACTGATCTGAGCAATGACACCATGTGAACTCTTCTTGAGGAGTTTCTCCATGCGATGTGAACTGATGATGCTGAGAGAACCTGGTTGTAATCCTGTCAATGTGTGTTTGTGTCCATTGAGGGAAAACTGCATCCAAAGTTCGGCAAAATCCCATAAGATAGGGCCGAGTGTGCGTAGCCATTGAGCGCCCAAAACCATATCACATCCGCCTAAGGGCAAGGCAAACATGTCAGACCGCAGGATATAATCTCCCATAGAGATACGCACATTTCGACACTTCCCTTTGCAAGGTAAGGTGCCCCCATTGGCAATCATGACTTCAAAGTTGGAGCAAGGATGGATAAAACAATCAGCTTGTTTGGCGATCCGAGGGTCGATGAAATTATGAGTGCTACCAGAATCAATGAGGATTGTAAGAGGAAGCTTCTTGAAGTAACCCCTGACCCGCATTGTTTGGGGGGTGGTGATTCCAGCTAAAGCATGGAGAGATATCTCTGGCTGGTCATCCTGAGACGGAGGGTCAATAGGCGGTTCCTGAATGTCGACCGGAGCATCCAGTGTTTCTGGATCTTCGTCACCCATTTCAGAGGCAGGCGGAGACTCCACATCCAGGAGATATAGTTTTTGCTGAACACATCGATGTCCCCGAGTGAATTTCTCATCACAATTATAGCAAAGACCCTTTTCTCTGCGTGCTTGCATCTCTGTTTCTGACAAACGCTTGATAGGAGTCGGTCGAGGAGCCTGCGGTATAGGAGGTCGCTGAGACCCCATATTTCTGAAGGGAACAAAAGTGGGCTTGGAGCGTTGTTGGGCTGCAATCTTGTCTTCTGCCAATTTAGCCAACCCGAGTGCTTCCATCATTGTGTTGGGGCAGAACATTTTGACCTCGGAGCGGATGGCATCCTTTAGACCACTGATAAAACAACTCCGGTAAAATTCATCAGACAATCCTTCGGTGTGGTTGGCTAGATTCTCAAATTCGGTTTGATACTCTCTCACAGTGCCGGTCTGGCGAAGTTTAGTGAGGGCTCCTGTGAAGTCATCAAAAGCACTAGGACCAAATCGTTGCAGAAGGAGCTGGCAAAAGTTTGGCCAGTTGGGCTCTGGATGAGCCTTGATGTACCAACGGTACCACTGAAGAGCTTCCTGTTCCAAATGAAAGGATGCCAACGGAACTTTGTTGACATCAAACGTATTATGCAGACTGAAATATTGTTCTGCACGATAGATCCACCCAGTTGGATCGGTACCATTGAAGTGAGGAAAATCAAGCTTTGGACCACGGAAATTGCTGGAAGAAGAGAACCCATTGTCTACTGAAGACTCGGACTGCCGTTTGTTGTTCATAGCTGAATGCTCAAGATGGAGACCAAGAAATTTTTCGTCCAGATCCTGGAGTTTGGCTTGGATGGCTGCAAGGGCTTCCTCCATGGTTTTTGCTCCTGCACGGGTGACAACCATAACCAGGGATTTTTTTTTATTTTTATTTTTTATTTTTTTTTTTTGACTGGATAGGAAAACAAAAACAGGAACTACTTCAGTAAAGGAAAATTTGGATTTGGGAAAAAATCAGAAGGGTAATTGGGGTTTGACTCGTTTTTTGGACACTGTTGGATAGACAGGGAAGCAAAAATGATGATTTCAGCAGTGGGGTGAAAGGATGGGAAAATTTGGCAGAGGGAAACAAAGAAGCAGAATTCCGAAAGGAACTCTGTGGTAAAAATTGAAGGTGATTGGGTGAAATCTGAGGAAGTTATGGCAAACCCTAAAAATAGACAAATGTGGGATTTCGGGCTGTAGGAAAGGGAATTGAGGATAGGGTCCTCAGGGATGAAATATGCAGAATGGAATGACAGGGGTTCCCTGAAAATTTCAAGGGAAACAGAGGTAAAACAAGGGATTTTTTTTTATTTTTTTTTTTATTTTTTTTTTATTTTTATTTTATTTTTATTTTTTATTTTATTTTTATTTATTTATTTATTTTTTTTCAGACCGGAGCGGCTACGGCTCGGTGGTTTTTTTTTTTTTTTTTTTTTTTTTTTTTTTTTTTTTTTACAGACTGGAGCGGCTACGGCTCAGAAGGAATCTGGAACAACGCCGACCTGCTGGATCTGGAACGGCTTGCAAAATGGATCTGAAACGGCGCAGCAGTGATCGACAATAGTTCAACTGAAAGTAGATATGGACCCCAGGTATGTGCGGCTTCCTAACAGTTCAGGGTTTTCACTCGGCCACCAATGCTGTCTGACGGCTTGCGTATTGGGGCAATACCCCTCACTCCACGGCTCAGGTAAAACTGATAACCGCTTTGCCACAAACGACAGCTCTTGGTTTACCTCACGGGTGGGAACTAGTCAATCAGGTAGGGGTCGTTGCCCTTTTCGCCGGCAGGTCCTCTCAATGGGCCAGCTACTTCGGGGTTCCTGTGGTACTCCTCACAATGAGTTTTAGGGCTTATGCCCAAGTACTTCCCACAGTTAAGCGGATAGGGATTATTCCCAAATCCGAACCTGCAACAGATGCGAAAAAAAAATTTGGCAGAAATTTCACCCAGCGAGCCCAAGAAAGTGCTCTGATACCAGATGTGAGGCACCTGCAACAATTAATTAACAAGAATGCGCGAAATAGCAGAAATGACAGAACTCAGAATCACTTTTGTATTGATCACGGGCCACTTCGAGGGGGCAACCTCCTTTGAGCAAGCTCAATACAAATAACTTCACGGTGCCTTCATAGGTTTCAACACACACTTATATACTAATTCTAGGCGCCAATACTATGGGTCGAAACCATGGGCCGTTACAAACTATGGATCAACAATACTACGGGCGACTTACAAAGCATATGCGCCAACAACAATAACACAAACTATTGATCAACAAATACTACGGGACGACTTACAAAGCATATGCGTCCAATAACAACATACTAACAAAGTAAGGACATGGGTTCCTAACACCTAGGGTAACACGTGGAACGATCATATTATGACACATGGCATATTTGATTTGGCACATTGAGTATATCGAGGTTACTAATTTTTATTTGATTTGGCACATAGTAGTTTATGCTAATTGAAAAATTCACTGAATCATAGTAGTTTTAAGGATTAGGAACATGCAAGATTACCCTGTAGCTAGAATGCTAATTGAAAAATTATACATGAATTTATTAATTTATGTTAATCATTTGCAAAAATAGATAAATGTCTTAATTAAATAAACAGTGTTCATAAATAATCTGAAGTGAAAATCAACATTCATCAAAGAAATTTGATCAATTAACAAAAGAGGAATGAAGAGAAGGACTAACTGTATTAGTTCAAAGTTGCAAAAAATTACAATCTCTGCATCAATTAGAGTGTCTCTAGTCTTCTTTTGCTGATTTTCTCCCCCCCCCACCCCATGAGACCTCTATCGACCCTTCTTGCATTCTAGAGGTAATTGTAAAAATATTCAACCTGTGGAAAATAAAATCTGATTAAGTAGATTCAACGTGTAACGGTCAGATTGTGAAATGTGGAATGTTCAGATTGTGAAACGTGGAACGCTGAGATTGTGAAACATGGAACATGGAATGCTTCTTTTCGTAGTTAATTGTCAAAACCTTCATCCATCAATAAACCTATAGCCATAATGGTTAATACAAGAAGGATCGACCGGCCTTTCTTGCAGTGTCGAACTATTATGAAAAGAATATTAGGATTAAGAAGGGTCAGCCGACCTTTCATCTACGAGGGAATTGTAAAAGTAGAACACCTTAGAGAAAGAGCAGCCGCTCTTTCTCTAAGAATATTTCTATTTGCTAGCAAAATCTTTGAAGCAAAAATTCTATAAATTTTTCGACACGTGTCATATTTTATTTTTAAAATTAGTTTTTAGATTGTTTAAACGAATATTAAGGATATTAATGGTAGCATTTAAAGTTTGGGGACTGTTTTAAGTTCCATTGTTTTCTGAAGCAGCAACGTGGATATTATATTAGCAAGGGTCCATTTGAGAAGTATAGCTTGCAGTTTGTGGAGAAATTAGAAGTAGTTGGGGATGAAGATGGTGTGAGGAATTTATGGTTGAGTTGCTGAGTAGAAGTTCCTTAACGAAGTTTAAAGCTGATACACTCCAGATCAGGTAAATATAAACTTCGTTATAATTTTCTATAAAAACCATTTTCAGAAATAGCTAAAAGTTTTAATTGAATTAATTCTTTTACAACATTAAGGATACACAGATCATAAGCAGAGAAAATTCAAAATTGTAGATCAATGTAATTATAGATTGCAAAAGATTAAACAGTATTGATAAACAACCTGAAAATGAAAATAAATATTGATCAAAGAAATTTTATTAATAGACAAAAAAGTATGCAAGAGAATAACATAACTGTATTACTGAAATTTTGCAAGAATTTACAAGCCCTGCACTAACGAGAGTAAGTAGAAAGAGCGGCCGCTCTTTCTCTGAACACCTTGGAGAAAGAGTGGCCGCTCTTTCTCTGAGAATTCTTCTACTTGCCAACAAAGTCTTTAAAGCAAAACATCTATAAATTTTGTTGTTAAAATGTTAATATCTAGTATCCTAGGGTGACACGTGGAATGATCATATTTTGACATGTGGCATATTTGATTTGGCACATTGAGTATAGCGAGGTTACTAGTTTTTATTTGATTTGGCACATTGAGTATAGCGAGGTTATTAATGTGGGTTTAATTTAATATGTTAATCATTTTCATAAATAGATAAATGTTTTAATTAAATAAATTAACTTAATTTAAACATAAAAGACACACAGATCATGAATAAAGACAAATCCAAACTACAGTAGATCAATGTATGGATTATTGATTGCAAAAATTAAACAGTGTTCATAGATAATATGAAGTGAAAATCAACATTCATCAAATAAATTTGATCAATTAACAAAAGAGGAATGAAGAGAAGGACTAACTGTATTACTTCAAAGTTGCAAAAAATTACAATCTCTGCATCAATCAGAGTTTCTCCGGTCTTCTTTTGTTTATTTTCTCCCCCCTACCCTTTAAATAATAATTACAAAAATAGTTACAAAAGATAGACTTCCCATAAAACATGGATTACAAATCGAAACTAAAAGGTTTCCTCAAGAGTGACTAATACCGACAATATTTTCACAAAATTCCCAAAATATTTTTATCACATGGTTTCCGGGAAGTATCCGGCAATCCACTAGCTATCTGTGACAGAAGTTGAAAGATGCTTCTTAGAAGATTCATGATGATTGACAATGTCCTCAAAAACTGAAAAATCGGCCACTTGTCCTTCCTCCAAGGGAATTGGTGGAGTCACAAGCACTTGATTAATTATAAAATCCCGGATGACTGTATCATCTCGATCAACATGTTTCTCAGTGATCTTCCTTCTCTTACTCCGAGGGAGTTGTATATACATGGATTGAATCTCAGATTCTTCTTTTTCACTACCAGTGCTGTCATCCAAAACATCAAATTTAAAAGGTGGCAACAAAGGTTCATGATATTGAAGAGGCTGAAGTTATTTCTCACCAAAAAATCTGACTAAAGAAATTTTGTGACTTTTTTGCATATTGTTCAAAAGAAATATCTGGAAATTGAATAAGAAGACTTTTTCTATGGAATATGACGACTAACAAATTGTCAAGATTGTTCTTAAATGTGTTTAAGAAGAGCAATAAAGATCCCATAATGATTAACTGTAATGAATTGCCATGATTAAAACCTTTCGTTCTGAGAAATGCAATTATCACATTTGTAACGAAATAACATATAGCATGCACCAACCAAATTTGGATTAAGATGGAGTACAATTTTAATTATATCACATTACTATGATTTGATGTCAAATCTAAAAAACTTATTATTATGGATTAGTCGGATCAATGACTATGACTTCAAATTTGGCCGAACAAGTTGAAAATCACAGTTAGGAGCCTAATTGCAATTTTTAAAAATGGTAGAGGGGAAAACGGACAAGCTAAAATTCATTTAATTCACCCAGTGTAATCTCATCCGCAGGATCAAGACAAATCGACGGTTAAAACTTAAACATGTGGGAAGGAAAAGAAGGGTTGCAGGGTTTTATTTCATAAATATATAAATACCTGGCAATTGAAAAACTAGATTTATGGTTTGAATAATATAAACACCTGGCAATTGAAAAACTAGATTTATGGTTACAAATTTATGGTTTGAATAATATACATACCTGGGAATTGAACTGTTTTGTTACAAATTAAATTAGATAAAGAAGAGTATTTCTGATAAAACAACAAAGGAAATAGAACAGAGGCAGTAAAGAAGAGTGCGATGACTTCTCGAAGATTTCATTTTGCTGCGATACCGGGTATCATGCTTTAGTATTTATCACAGTATTGGTAAATTGACTTGGATGTTACAGATGGGGAAGGATAATTATCACAATAATAATGGCGGGATAGTGGTCATAGATATCATCTATACCGACTGTATATTTCCCATAACTGGAGATGAGTTGGGTAACAAAGGTGTTGAAGCACGTGTAGGCTTAAAAGCAGGCACGCTAGAAGGTGCATGCGATCACGTGGCTAGAAGACGATTCCTTGAGATGGAACTTGGATGGGTTCGGCCCCCAAAGCCTGAGAGGCGGTGGCAGGTGCTGCAACCTGCATTATATTTTTTGCATTATATTTTAGGAGGCCATGTTGCCACCTTTACATGCGTTTAATTAAATTCTACATAACAATTAAATGATGCAGCCAACGTACAGTGTAATTACGTGGTAGAGTGACATAGTAGTAGGCGGGAAGGGTGAATACCAGCTGGTATTCATTAGTGGAGCATTGTTAATGGTGAAGGTCAATTAATTGATCATTGAAGCAGAATAACTAACGCATGAGGCGATTGTATTTTTGAACTTGTACTCTAGACAAGATAATACAGGTCTGTAAAGCATGAATTTTGTGGATCTTAGGTTGATTTTAAACTAAAATGGTAAAACAAATTGCAAATATATAAGTAATATTTGAATATAACATAAAAAAAATTGACACTTTATAAAGTTTAATCAAACATAAAATGATAGGCAATGAAAATTAGTAACCGTCATTAAATTTTGACTTGACAGGCAGTGAAAATTTGAAATTCGAGGCATGGACTCGAAGGCTTACCAAGCATGGGAGGCCTCGCAGGCTTACCAAGCATGCGAGGCCTTGGGAATGGATGGAACGGTTATCATTTTAATTAATGGAAAATCAAGGCTTGGTAGGATGATCATATCTATTGGCAGGATTATGCATTATAAATGCAAAACGGCGGACCGGTACAGGAAGGTCCGAATTGAGAAAGTAGCTTTCCCTACCTTGAGAAAAGGCATGCTGTGTCTGTTCCATTTCTAGATTAAATAGTTTTAGATAGCTGGAGGTTTTTAATTTCCCTCCAGAACCATCTTCTTAAGCATTATGGCCCCTCGCATGCGTCTTTGTAGTCGTCGTGGCTCTAAATGGACCTACGGGGCAAGTGGCAGGAAAAGGGGTGAAGGCTCGTCCAACCAGGCGAACGTCCCGGTGGATGACCACCATCTAGATTTCAATTGGGTGCATTTTTACCTGGAGGAAAATCCTATGGTTACTGAGGCCCATATCTCTCATTTGGAAATCTCACTGCAGTAGGAGGTCGAGCAGCAGTAGGGCTGTCAAATTGCAGCCAACCCATTACGGGCGGGCATAATTCTTCTGGCCTGCAAAATCCAGGCGCGACAACAAATTGTCAAAGACATTATAGATATCATCGAGGGAATGAAAGTGACTCGGTAGAATCAAATGGAGATTACATGCACTCTGGAGACCTTAGTGGAAGCGCTCAGTATCCATGACCCACATAAGGCCCAAAGCCGGGCACCGAGAACCACGCATTGATCAGGCTGGCTTTTTCTCTCTTCGCCTTGTGTCTGCGGTTATATTTTGATGGTAGTACTAGTTGTTGGTTTTATTTCTGTTCGATCTGTTGTTCTCGATTAAGTCGGAAGCTTGTTCCCTTGCTTTGCTGCTAGGCTATTTTTTGGCCCTTGGAAGGTGGTTTCTTATCCGAGAGGTTTTGTGTTCTTAGTTTTCCTCTGTGAAGAAGTCATGCTATTTGGTGCAGTTGTTAAGATGATCTGTGTCATGCTATCTGGTTAAGTTGTTAATTTGATCTATGGGCACCCGATTTTCTGAACTCGGGAAGGGCCTGAGTGAGATTTTATCTCACTCTGTTTGTAACTCTGTACCATTTTTGTACCTTTTTTTACCATATTTATAGAATTTTCGGCTCTGCTTACTTTAAAAAAAAAGAACGGTTGTTCGACCCTTCAATTTGAGGGAATTATAAAAATAGAACAATTTGGAAGTTATAACATATAAAAATAGTTTGTCCCAACTTCTGTTTTCCGACAAGAAGGATCAGCCGCGCCTTCTTTTCGTAGTTAACTATGAAAATATTTATCCAACAATTCAGCTATATCCATAATGGAGAACACAAGAAGGATCGACCGACCCTTCTTGTAGTGTCGAAATATTATGAAAAAAATATTGGTAATAAGAATCTTGCACTGTCGAACTATTATAAAAATAATATTGGTAATAAGAAGGGAATTGTCAAAATAGAACACCTTGGAAGTTATATCATAAAAAATGGTTTTTCCCTAATTCCGTTTTACGACAAGAAGGATCTACTGGCCCTTATTTTCGTAGTTAATTGTTAAACATTTATCCATCAATTCAGATATAGCCTTAATGGATAATACAAGAAGGACCGACCGACCCTTCTTGCAATGTAGAACTATTATGAAAAGAATATTGGGAATAAGAAGGGTGGGCCAAACCTTCATTTAGGAGGGAATTGTAACAATAGAACACCTTGGAGAAAGAGCGGCCGCTCTTTCTCTGAGAATATTTCCACTTGCCAGCAAAGTCTTTAAAGAAAAACGTCTATAAATTTTGTTGTTAAAATGTTGATATCTAATATCCTAGAGTGACATTTGGAACAATCATATTGTAACATGTGGCATATTTGATTTGGCACATTGAGTATTAATAGGGAGGTTACTCTTTTTTATTTGATCAATTAACAAAAGAGGAGGACAATCTCTACATCAATTAGAGTGTCTCCAGTCTTCTTCTGCACAACTTGCTCTTGTCTCCTTCCATTGCAAAATAGGATAGATGGAATCCATATCTCCACGCAGGCGAGTTTTTTATATTATTTATCCTTTGCTATCACCACTACATCTTCTGCGGCGTGGAAGGTTCCCTGGGCATTTATTTTCCTGATCCGTTATGGGCCATGGATTGTCGATGCTTTCTAACTCTATGATCCCTGGTGGCCTCGAATCCCGCCACATGTCTCCTTCTCTACCAGTTAAAACCACGGGAATTCACCCACTGTTGATCTGGATCTTGCATGAATCCTGGTCGTCAAACGGTGCGACTTTTACCAACTTCATTGATTTGGATTGCATTGATGTTTGGTGCAAGTTAGATCCGTGAACAAAACCTTGACCATAGATCTTGGCCTTGTCAGATCTGCGCCGTCCAAACCCGTGGACCTCTACCAAAAGTTTACAGATATGAAAGTTTGTTTCCTCCACGCATGTTGTATCGGAGAAGTAATTCTCGACTGTCAATCTGCTCCATTAGCCGTTGATCTGCTCCTTAAGATGCTCATGGGTTAAATCCCACGCCTCCGTCTAAGACACCTCGCCCAGATGATTCTATTTTTCTCAAGCCACCGAGGCTTTCTCCATTCTTTTTTAAAAATTGAACCTCCATTCTATTTTGCTGAGACCACAAAGCTAGTGCTAACACTGACAAACTAAACGGGAAAGCTAAACTTCATTTAAATCAGCCACCCCTTCTTTTCGTAGTTAATTGTGAAAACATTTATCTAGCAAATCATCTATATCCATATTGGAGAATAGAAGAAGGATCGACGGACCCTTCTTACAGTGTCGAACTATTATTAAAATAATATTGGGAATAAGAAGGGTCGGTTGACCCTTCAATTTTGAGGGAATTGTAAAAATAGAACACTTTGGAAGTTATAGCATATAAAAATAGTTTGTCCCAGCTTCCATTTTCCGACAAGAAGGATCGACCGCCCCTTCTTTTCGTAGGTAATTGTGAAAACCTTTATCCAACAATTCAGCTATATCCATAATGGAAAACACAAGAAGGATTGATCGACCCTTCTTGTAGTGTCGAAATATTATTAAAAGAATATTGGGAATAAGTAGGGTCAACCGATCCTTCTTGCAGGGTCGAACTATTATGAAAATAATATTGGAAATAAGAAGGGTCGGCCGACCCTTCAATTAGGAGGGATTTGTAAAAATAGAACACCTTGGAAGGTATATCATATAAAAATGGTTTTTCCTGACTTCCATTTTCTGACAAGAAGGATCAGCCGCCCCTTCTTTTCATAGTTAATTGTGAAAACCTTTATTGAGCAATTCAGTTATATCCATAATAGAGAACACAAGAAAGATCGACCGACACTTATTGTAGTGTCAAATTATTATGAAAATAATATTGGGAATACGAAGGGTCGACCAACCCTTCATTTACGAGGGAGTTGTAACAATAGAACACCTTGGAGAAAGAGCGACCGCTCTTTCTTTGAGAATATTTCTACTTGCCAGTAAATTTTTGAAGCAAAACTTCTTTAAATTTTGTGACACGTGGAATGCTTATATTGTGAAAAGAATATTGGGAATAAGAAGGGTCGACCGACCATTCATCTACGAGGGAATTGTAAAAATAGAACACCTTAGAGAAAGAGTGGCCGCTCTTTCTCTGAGAATATTTCTACTTGCCAGCAAAGTCTTTGAAGCAAAACTTCTATAAATTTTGCGACATGTGGAATGCTTATATTGTGACATGTAGCATATTTGATTTTTAAAATTAGTTTAAAGATTGTTTAAACGAATATTAAGGATATTAATGGTACCATTTAACGTTTGGGGACATTTTTAAGTTCATGTGTTTTTTGAACCAGCAAGGTGGATGTTATATTAGTGGGGTCCAAATGAGAAGTGTAGCTTGCAGTTTGGTAATACTCTTCCCAGTTTGAGTTTTTTCTCTTACTATAAGACATTCATGTATTGATTATGAAATCTAACATGGAAACTTTGATTTGAGCTCTCCTCTGGGCTCGGTAGATATGAGAAGTATAGCTTGCAGTTTGTGGAGAAATGAGAAGTTATAGTTGGAGATGACGATGGTGTAAGGAATTTATGGTTGAGTTTTTGAGGAAAAGTGTAAGGAATTTATGGTTGAGATGAAGATGGTGTAAGGAATTTATGACCGCCATACTGTGATAATTACCATTCCCCATCCAAGACTTTGTTGGTGACAAGTCTGACATAAACATAATGTGGACTGAAGCATGATGAGATTATTCACACGAGTGATACAATCCATCATTTACGATGAATATTATTCAGCCTATTGTAGGCCATTTAATGCAATGGTAGAAGGCATGTTGGCCGTTGGATTTTCAAGGAATCGATTAGAGTGATACGTGTACGGTTACTCCAGCAATATCTGTAGTCGAATTGGAGTGATACGTGTACGATTACTCGAGCAAAATCTGTACTGGTTACAGATGATATCTATGACCACCATGATTTCACCATACCGTGATAATTACCATTCCCCATCCATCCCAGACTCCCATCCTATTCAATCCATCAACACATTGGCCACTCACTGTATATAGGCTAACCATGCCCCATATCACAACAAACTGATATAGGGACATAATAGAGAGATTAGCACTGTCTAAGTCCCAATACATGGATTTGTCAACACTTGCAACAGTCGTGGAATGTTGTTTTAGTACCAGACCATGCTGTCAGCTTCTTCTTACTCTTGTTTCAATTCATGAATAGTTTCTTTGTTTTTATTGTGCATGATGATATGTTGGAAATGGTTTCTTTTTCCGACAGCGTGATAAATAGTTATTTGTTTGCTATGCAGGTACTCGCGAGAATCATATGCAATACCGCCATGTCTAGGCAGTATATTTGAATCTTTGTGCCTCCAAATCATGCTGTCAGCTTCTTCTTACCCTTATTTCAATTCATGAAAATGGTGTAAGAGTCAACGGGGTACTGTTTCATGACCTCAAAATGGAATGTGGAAGTAATTTAATTGGATGGCGGACCTCAAAATGGAATGTGGAAGTAATTTAAGTGGACTAGCAGTTCATTCGAATTGGAATTCGACCATAATGCACCATTTTCCTGCAGAGATATTTGTGGAGATAATAGGTAGCCTGAAATCATTGAACAATATTGATATCCATATTCCAAAGCCTCTTCCTCTTCTCAACTTATTGGAGCAAGTTCCTAACCTTGAAGGACTACATATCCGCAAAAGGTTTTTCTCGGTAAGAAAGAATTTTTGTAGTCATTATTATACACGTCTAATTTAAGTATTTGCTTATCATTTGCAAAGTATATTTCATTGGTTGAATTCATTTGCTTCCACTAACTACGGTGTTAGGAGCTAAACCGTCTAAGCAGGCTATCTGGCCATCCCCTGTTATGGTGCACTTGGAAATTTAGGAATAGTTTCTCTGTTTTTATTGTGCATGATGATATGTGTGCTCACGTGCTACCCTAGCTGTAATAAAATGATTATTTATGCATTTGTTGGAAATGGTTTCTTTTTACGAAAGTGTGATAAACAGTTATTTGTTTGCTATGCAAGTATTCAAGAGAGATGCAATACCGCCTTGTCTAGGTTATCCGCTTGCTAATCTTTGGGTATTAAAAGTAGACATGAAGGGATATGATGGGAAGGAAATCCCATCAGCAGTCTTCAAATGTTTTTTTAGTACCAGACCATGCTGTCAGCTTCTTCTAACTTCGCCAAGTAGAAGGCTTCGAGCACTCTTGACATCCCAATACACCATGGTATATGGGAATTTTGAGCACTCTCGAAGTCCCAATACATGGATTTCTCAATATGTTCCTTGGCACCAATCACGCTTTCATCCATATTATTTTCGTCAATCGTCTTTCAATAAATGATTGCTATGCAACGAGGAGGGGAAATAGGGAGAAGAAGCAGCGTAAGTAGAAGGCAGGACTGTGCTTTCTCTAAGACAACATTCGTTGTTGCGGTCATCAACATTAGGCTTGCAACAGTCGTCGAATGTTGTTTTAGTACCAGAAGGCTTCGATCCTCGGGAAGGTGAGAAACTATGCGAGTGGTTGAATCAACATCTTAAATTACAGAGCATTCTATATCAAAGTTTGTTGAAGACTCTCGGATGATGTAGTATAAGACTTAATCCCTTCATGCATTAGTTATTGAAGCAGAATAACTAATGCATGAAGAATATTTATGCATCTGCAATCCCTTCTAAACTGCAAACTCAAGTTCTGAAAGTGGCAATATTGGTTTTGAAAAGTGTGTTTTTCTATTCGAATAATGTGTTTCTTGACTACTTATGAACCTTAAATGCATGAATTTCAAATCAAAAAATGCAAATTTTGATTTCAAAAGTGTGAATTTCAAATCAAAAAATGCAAATTGTGATTTGAAAAGTGTGAATTTAAAATGAAAAAATTCAAATTTTGATTTGAAAAGTGTGAATTTCAAATCAATAAAAGCAATTTTTTATTTGAAAAGTGCAATTTGAAAACATAAAAGCCACACAGATCATGAGTAAAGACAAATCCAAACTGTTACTAGATCAATGTATGGATTATTGATTGCAAAAATTAAACAGTGTTCATAAATAATTTGAAGTGAAAATCAACATTCATCAAAGAAATTTGATCAATTAACAAAAGAGGAATGAAGAGAAGGACTAACTGTATTACTTCAAAGTTGCAAAAAATTACAATCTTTGCATCAATTAGAGTGTCTTTAGTCTTCTTGTGCTGATTTTCTCCCCCCTACCCCATGAGACCTCTACCCTTCAAATAAAAATTAAAAAATTTTCACAAAATTCCCAAAATATTTTTATCACATGGTTTCCAGGAAGTATCCTGTAACAAAATGTGTAAGATACCGACAATACACTAGCTATCTGTGACAAAAGTTGAAATATGCTTCTTAGAAGATTCATGATGATCGAAAATGACTATGACTTCAAATTTGGCCGAAGGTGAAAATCGCAGTTACGAGCCTAATTGCAATTTTTAAAAATGGTAGAGGGGAAAACGGACAAGCTAAACTTCATTTAAATCAAACAGTGTAATCTCATCCACAGGATCAAGACAAATCGATGGTTAAAATTACACATGCGAGAAGGAAAAGAAGGGTTGCGGGGTTTTAATGCTCCAACACTGTATAATAGAGAATCCTATAAACAAGTCCCTAGAGAATTCTCTATAAAATCCCTTTGTAGGATTCGGTGTAACATGTTTTTTTGATATCTTGCTGAAAATTGTGAAAGATTTAGAAATCATAGAAGAGTTTTCCATATTAGCTAAAAAAATACAAGTACATGCCTCTTCATTTGTTTCTAAGTAGTACAAAAACGCAAGCATGTCTTGTTCTATCCATGGACTATCACAATTACACATATCCACAACAACAAATTCACAGCTGACTGACTGTGGTGACCAAAGAATCAGGATAAGAACATTGACAAACAAACTGTGAACTATTTTCGACGTCGTCAATGGACATCCTCTCTTTATTTGAAGCTATAGTAGAATAGGAATTTGAAGAAGTTATTGAAGATAACTGACTGAGAAAAGTAAAATAAAATCAAATACATATGAAAATGTTAATAGAAATACCTTGTTTTATAAAAGTAAAATAAAATCAAAGACATCAGAAAAAGTTAATAGAAATACCTTGTGTTACACCCAATTCATGATAGAAAATGTTCATAAACAGCTCTTGTTTTACTGTATCCACAATCGAAATAAATATTCTTTCTGGATCCCTCATCAACGAACGAAGAAGCTTACCTCCTATGTACAATGGAAACTATGTGAACCCAAAATTCTTGTGTCGTTTCTTTTGCAAACACATGGCTTCTCGCACTATCATTGTCAACCTTGAGCTGTGGTAAATCAATCATCGGTAGGCTCTCATCCTTCCAATCCATATCAATTTCAGAAGTTGATAAAATATCCTTATCCCTTCCAATGGTCCAACACTGTATAATAGAGAATCCTATAAACAAGTCCCTAGAGAATTATCTATAAAATCCCTTTGTAGGATTTAGTGCAACATGTTTTTTTTATTTCTTGCTAAAAATTGTGAAAGCTTTAGAAATCATATAAGAGTTTTCCATATCAGCTAAAAAAATCCAAGTACATGCCTCTTCATTTTTTTCTAAGTAGTAAAAAAATGCAAGCATGTCCTGTTTTGTCCATGGACTATCACAATTACACATATCCACAACAACAAATTCACAGCTGACCGCCGCACCAAAGAATGGAATTAATCTGAGTGTGTTGACCAAAGATTCAGGATAACAACATTGACAAGCAAACTGTGAACTATTTTCGACGTCATCAATGGACATACCCATCCTCTCTTTACTCATATATAGATTCAACATTTTCTAAGCATCATTTGGTATTTTGGTACCATTATCCACTTCAGATTCGTTCTTTCTCTTTTTACTCAAAGAATTTGCTTGCTTTCCGGAGCATAAAATACTACATAGTTGCTGGAGATGGTTTGGTGCAATTTTATATATTTCAATGACTTTATGGTCAGTGCATTCTGTGACCGATCAATTTGAACATCATTAACTTTGAAATATTCAACGATCGAATGCTTGGTTGACCTCTCATCCTTGATTCATTTGCAATATTGATTTAAAGTTTCTACGCAAACATTTTTATCGGCTGATATGATCATCCAAACCGATCAGTTGATTAGATTGTCCGCCATAGACATCAATTCATCTTCATCAAGATCACGCAATGGTTTAAAAAAATTAGACCCATAACTCTTTATTTTATTTTGAACAAAATCATCCTGAGTGATGCTCTTCGGTGAGTATGGCAAGGAGCCACTTTTGTAAAGCTCGAATACAGACTTGCATTTGGTCCACTGTCGATCCGATGTCAAAACAAGGGTTAGATTGTCTTTAAGGCTCCGTCTCCCTTGTTTGAACAAGAAAGATATCCATACATTCAGTTTGGAAAGACTGCAAACATATAAAATTGAATATTCCAGTCAATTTGCTAATTTCATAACACAGGAAACAATCTAAAGACTTCGATTGATAAGAAGAAAAATTCTATACCTGCCAAGCATCACTGGAAATGTTTCCCTTTCTCAAGCGGTATGGAGTACCGCAGGATATTCATTTCTCCCTTTCTTTTTCAACACTAGAAATGAATGGAGTGTCTACAAATTCCTTGTTTGACAAATTTTGTTGTTTTCATAATTTGCTGATGATGTGCTGAAGAAACTTTGTGTAGAAGACGAGTTGTTCAATGTCGATACCTTGAATGGAGCTGTTTATATTGATCATCTGCAACGATTATTTTCTGTGCATAAATAGTATGATTCCCATCCAATATATAAAAATTTACTAATGGCGAATTAATTTCTTCTTCATTTCCAGGAACAAAGGCCAATGTGGTCTCCTTATCAAAAGGAAATAGAATATCATCTCTCAATGTTGTTGTAAATACATGGAGAAGAGATACAACCATATTTTGCATGACCTCCTCATCAACCTTTTGATATTGTAAGTGAAGAGGCATAACAACACATCTTGTTACATCAATGGAAAAAACTTGCTCATTGAACAAAAATAATTTGATCTACTCTTGTTGAACTTCTTTTGAACTTTTGAAGCTCTTAGTCGCTTTCCACAACATCACTTTAGAAGGACTTTGTTTGAGTTGTTTGAAGGAAGATTTGTCCACATCTTTTACAATAAATTGGACAAATGCTCTTCTATTGTACATAAGAATCCTTTCATGGCTTTCCTTTATTGACCTAGACTTATTAATATTCATGGAATGCAATACAGAGGAAGTTTTCATAGCCAACATTCTTTTCCTCCATACCGAAAAAATTCCCTTCTTCAGGGATGTCACGGTATCAATTCTGGAACGATTAGAAACATCATACAAGGGAAAAACCCACCTCTGCTTTGCATAGGAAATTGGATTTGGATCAGGACCACTTTTCGTTAGATCTGGTCGATAATTACAAACCATAAGATCAAGCTGTAGAAGGAAACACTTTTCACCATCGACCGCTTCAACTTGAACTTGCAATTTTTCATCAGATTCAACGGGATCCGCATATGTCAATATTCTAGCTCTAGTCTGAGCTTCGTTGTAATCCAAGTAGAATAGATATAAATACAGGTACAAATTATCTGGTTCTTCCATCTATCTCAACATACCATCCATTTGTGAATAGCTGAACGTAGTGATCTTTTGACAATTCAAAGCAAGGCATTTCTTGGTAGTTACTGAGGCTCAACAACGCAACCATGCTTTATCTTCAAAATAGTCAATATTAAGTAGTCAATATAAGAAGGAATACAATGTCTATAATTATAAATCAGTGTTTTAATATTAGATGTATACTTGAAAGTGTTCATGCTAATGATCGATGGTTAAGGAACGACCCATCATATTCAAAATCAATTGATTGATTAAGAACAAATATGCCAGCATTATCCATGAGAGATCGAAAGCACATTTTATAGAGTCATTTGAAATAAGGACCATTCATAGAACGATCGATCATCATAGAAGGGGTGGCCGATCCTTCTTGTTTATGTGTATGAGTTTATCACATGTTTTGTATTCGAGTTTATGTGATTTTTTGTACTTAATTTATATGTATGTGAATGGTAATTGCACATTGATTAATTGGAATACAAGTGCGTGATTGTGAAGAAGAAATACATAGTTTGACGAATTCGTAGCTAACTGGTGAATACATTAGAGATTCAGCGTAGTTTTGTATACTGTCATAGCTTCCAAGTGCGAATTCATCTAGTGTTCTAGTTGATGTTAAATAGAACGTCATGCGAAGATCGTAACCACATATGTGCATCGTCGTGGTTAAGAGAATTTTGATTATGCAACCCCCATATTTGCTTCGGGTTAGAATTCAACCTTTTTACAAGGTGATGCCGAAGGTGCTACTGAAAGGGGTTTTGTTGTGTATACATTTATCTCGTGAATGAAGGGTCGATCGACACCTATTGTGCTCAGTCTTCTTCCAGTGTTCACCATTCTTCATTTACATGAATTGACGCCCTCTCCTTCGGAGGTTGAATATTTTTACAATTCCCTCATAAATGAAGGGTAGGCCAACACTTCTTGTGCCGAGGATTCGTTTCGTAATAGTTCTATACAACAAGAAGGGTCGGTCAATCCTTCTTTTTTCCCCATCCTGGATGCAGGTGAATTCACAATTCTCTACTAAAGGAAGGGGCGGCCGATCCTTTTTTCCAAATGTCGGGAGTCGGGATATTTTTTTTTATATTGTAAATTAGCTAATGTCTCGATCACGACGGTTACAGAAGCTTGACGGAGATTGATGGCCACAAGCGCTGTTTGCAAAAGTAAGATAGGACAGTTTAAGCGTGGGTTTAGTTTGCAGATTGAACATGCACAGAGTATCACCACGTTCCAAATTCGCGAACCTCGATAAAGGATGCACATTTGGACGATCAGGATGTGGATAGGGGCCAGATCGACAGTTGATAATAACTACACAGATCTGAGTTGCGAGGAAGGCGACGTTTGAGAGATTGAATACTGCGGAACTTGGAAGGCCGTGGGGCTAAGCATGGAAGGATATCAACGGTACTAGATCGATCATGCATGATGGATGGCTCAGAGAAAATCCTTTATCGCTAGAGGTTGACCCCTTGTCCCCTTGGTCGAGGTCAAGGGGGAAAGTTAAATTAGATAGACTCAAATAGACTCTAGCGCCTTGGTGAATGTACATTCTATCTGGGACCAAGTCCAACAAAACTGATGCAATAACTAAACAACTAGCTCAAAGAAAACTTCAAAGAATTGGGTAAGAGAGATACAATGGAATGTCAGATGATACATATGGAACATAGTTATAATCATTTTGAAGCTTTGATATAAAAGCAAATCTAGGGGTTTAAGCTTGCTCCCATGCATGCAAGAAAATTTCCCACTTCCAAAGCTATATTCTTCGTCCATGAGATGAAATGAGCTAAGACTTAAAATTGGACAAAAGTATATGCTGGCCACCCGATAATTTGAAAATATTTCTTGTATTAAAAATTGAATTTACATGCATTGAATAGATGTCAACCTTAATTAAGCTTGAACAATTATTGGACAACAAGCTCGACAAATCATTCAGAGATAACAAATAAAACCTATTAAAGAGTATTGATTGGATTGTTTCTTATCTCTTCTTTTCCATGATACCAAAGCACTTTGACCATAACTAAATAGATACTTTGCCTTTGTTAAAAATTGCCATGCAATGAAGGGGCGGCCGACCCTTCTTGTACGAAGTATTCTTTTCGTAATAGTTCTATACTGAAAGAAGGGTCGGTCGATAACAGTTCTAGGTGAGCTATTGGATATAGGTGTTCATAATTTTATACTAAACAAAGGGGCGACCGATCCTTCTTGTCGGAGGTCAAAAGTTGGGATAAATATTGTTTATATGTTATAACTTAGCCAATCTCTGTTTCCCACTATTTACTGTGGAAGTCGGGAGTCGGGAATTGTTGTCCCATCCTGCAATCTACATTACGGGTTGCGGGATAGTAGAATTGATGGAACATTTTAAGAAAATTAGGTATCTACAATCTGCAACATATTTGCATCTTTGGAAAAGGCGATGAATCCTCATGCGGGGTGCAAGAAGGGTCAGTCGACCATTCTTTTGCCAAGTATTCTGTTCAAAATAGTTCTAGGCTGCAAGAAGGGTCAGTCAATCCTTCTTATGTTCACCATTCTGGATACAGGTGAATTGTAACATATAGGTGTTTACAGTTCTCTACTAAACGAAGGGGCAACCGATTCTTCTTGTCGCCAGTCAAGATAAATATTGTTGATATGTTTTAACTTAGCCAATATACCGATCCCAACTATTCATCGCCGAAGTCGGAAGTCTGGAATTGTTGTCGCAGCCTAGGCGGGTTGAATAGTTTTACCATTCACTCACAAATGAAGTTTCAACCGACCTTTCTTCTTCCCAGTATTCTGTTAAAAATAGTTCAAGACTGCAAGAAGGGTCAGTCGATCCTTCTTGTGTTCACCATTCTGGATACAGTATATGTGAATGGTTGGATATAGTTGTTCACAATTTTATAATAAACGAAGGGGCGACCGATCTATCTTATTGGAGGTCAGAAGTCGGGAAAATATTGTTTATATGTTATAACTTAATCAATCTCTATTCTATGATGAATTCTGCATTAATTTGGAAGAAAGAACATTGACAATATTTAAATGTGTGGATCAGAGCATATAAAATGAATTCTAACTCATATATTACAGTCAACTATGAGGCAAAGTGATAAGATGGTGTAACATGAAATACATTCACAAAAGAGAAATTAAAAGACTGAAGAAAATAACAACATATGAATCTCTGTTTCAGATGTACTTGTACTTCTGTTCTTCTTTAAAGTCTTCAAAAAATATTACGTCACTATATTTTTTGCTCTCAGATCCAACCCCTATTTGTAAAATAAAAATTTATACAAAACGTTCTTTGAATTCTTCTCCAAAAAAAGAAATTTCAAAGACATATGTCTGATGTAACACTTGGGAGTTAACAAAGGAACCTCAACGTCATTTAAAATTAACACACCTGAATATTTATTCCCGACATAACCTGTGTTTTGGCTTCCCAAACCTTTCATCAATTTTCCATTGCTCTTGAGTTGGGATCTCATAATCCATAATTTCTTTCACCATCACCTCCAATTCTATGCATTCTATGTAACATACATCTGGCAGACAAATTGTTCAAGTATTTCAAAATCATTGGTTAATTTATCAATTATTGTCTTTCCATTTAATCCTTTGACCAAACCTTCAAATTTCGAGTGATCCATACGAGCCTGTACTATCAAACTGTGATGATTTTCTTGAGCCATTAATTTTCCATCGACACTCCAAAAAGAAGGTAGACCACATTCAAAAGGCCCCAGAAATAATTCCTTAAATTTTTGAACTTCAAGGACCATCTGTTGCGCCATGTCTTCTACTTCTTTAACACGATCATGCTTGCCAATAACTCTTCTTGCCGAAATGATGATTGATGGTCTGTCTTTGATTCCAAAACTCTGCATATCTAATTGGGTTAGATTTTTTAACAAACTGACTATATTCCAAGTTGTTTCTGAAGGCCTTTTGCGGAATGTCTCGTCTGCCACTTTACAACTTTGGAGAGCTATGTTTGCTATAGCATCTTTATCTGCTATAAAATTCAAATAAGACCAGAATTTGCTGACTTCCATTGATATCGCATCCCATATAAGGTGTTTAGCTCCGTGTAATGGAAGTTGACCTTTCAATTTAGCTTTTAATTCATCAACTTTCTTTTGCAATTGATTTCTATCACTCAAAGCATTTATCTTTGCTCCAGAATTTTGAATTACTTCCTCTTTCAACTACTGGTTTTCTACATTCAACTCTTCTATCTCTACATCTTTTAGAATAATTTGTGACATAGCACTGGTCAATTCCTCTGTGGAGGAATTTTGCATTTGTCCTTCACCCGTACATAGAGATTGATCCCCTCTCTTCTCCGACGCTTGCACAGTTTCAATCATATTGGTATTCAACAATGAAATTTGTGACAACAATTCAATCCTTTGTTTTTCCCAAGCATTCTTTTCATCGTGTAACTTTAAAAGTTTACCTTTGTGATCCATCATTTCTTGATATATGGATTCTTTTTCCTGTTGTAATGCTGCTAACTCTAGAGACTGCACATGTTGATTATTTGGCACCTTCAATTTTTTCTTGAGAATTTGAATGGCATTTTATTTTTCATCAATGAGGCTTTTGGTACACTGGTTGTTCCTTGGATCGGCTCCCACAGTCACAAGGTCCACTTGTAGTCTTTTAATCTGGATCGAATTTTCTTTGTGTTCTACCTTCTCTTGCCTCAGTTGAGTCTCCATCTTGCTATCACAGACTGCAATTTATAAATTTTTAAAGTGAATTGCAATAAATCAGAATACATGACATCTCCTATTTGTTTATGCAATTGAATCTTATCTGGTATATTAATTGAATCAATCTTAACTTCCATTTCATAAACTTTCTCATCGTTCACCACTTCAAACCTTATAGTGTTTCTTCCTGGATCCGTAGTTGTAAGGAGGGAAACTTTTTGTTCTACCAGTGTTCTTACTTGAGGGTACAATTTTTGAGTTTCTTCGGAAGACTGCTTCCTATTTGATGTATATTGTGAAAGCACATCAATTATGGACTTATAGTGAGAGTTACTTCCAGATTCCTTTATTTCTGAAAAATAATATTGCTACATAATATTGGCATGTGGTTGCGAAATCAAACTAGTTTTTTCTGGAAGAATTGAATCTTGTTCCTCCATACTAATAATTTCTTTCTATCGTTCCACTTTTGATTTCTTCCTTGAAACTTCTTGATCGAATTCCATACTATCAACTTCTGAAATACTTCTCTTACTGGTGATATCAGATTTAGCTGGTGTTTGAACTAGCATTGCCAAATTGCATGTTTGTTAGATATTCGCCTCTTTATTATCTTGTTCAAATTTGAATAAATTTGCCATTTCTTTCAATCCTTCTAATGTTTGATGATCAAAATCCTTGTTTCCATTTTGATGTGTCCTTTGCAATATAATTTTATGAGGATCATAATTAATCCTTTCAGCCTCTTGGAAATCCATAATCTTCAGTAATTTTTCTACTACAGAGAGGGCTGCCTTATTATTAATGATGAATGGACCAACTTTAAGAGGGAATTTCACATCCGATGCTTTTTTGAAAGCACCAAAATGTTCTTCTTTTGACTACAACCTTTGTCTAATAAATTCCAAGGAAAAGACCCTCGGTGTTAAAAACGCTGGCAACAGATATGGTGCTCCAGTAAAACCAGACACCCTAATTATAGTATGTTCTCTGAACAAGAACCAATCACCTGTTTGGCCTTCTGGTGTAGGCTACAATGGTTTCTTTCATTCCTTCTAACACTCTGGGCATTTCAGCATTAAAAATAATTTTGTAAACTTCTTCCATGATTTTATGGGTGAACTCAAACATATTTACCTATTTAGGAAGGTCATGAGAAAAGATGGTACTAAGAAACTTGGATTCCAAAATGTTTGAACACACAAACAACTTCAGGAGATATGACTAATATCTGAAATGCTTCAACTGGCTGAAATTCACCAACTGCACATGAATAGCATCAACTAGAAATTCATCAAAATTAAAACAACACACCGGACTCGACTGTGACTTTGGTGAAATTACTTGGAAAAGGAAACCTAACATAACTTCTGTGATTGACTTATCACTATCTAGACCTAAAACTTGACTCAACAAGGACAAAACTAACTGGGTATCTCGCTGAAAGACATCAATACTCAAAGGGAATGATAATTTTTCATGCGACTGACCATATTTCAAGACTTGTAATAAAAACTTGTCTGTTTCTGCAGGACTGCAGTTTGTATAAAACTTTGCCAAATTTTCTTCGTTAAACGACTCAGGGCTTTTGGGAAATGTTTCAGGTAAACCTAGAACCTCACGGATAGTCTACGCATTTATTGGGCATAGAATTTTGGTCATTTTTACATTAATGATTACCCTTTGGCCCTGTGAATAATTCGCCACACACCAACAAACAAATTTGAGGAAGTGTGGTATTTGTTCGACACAAAAATAGTACAGAAAAGAACCAAAAACATTAATACATCCTTTCCCTGTGACTTAAACTCCATTAATTTATCCTTAGACTATGAAATACTACACACAGACAAAACAGGGTCAAAAACATCCCTTTCCTTGTCAAATACAAGCTTCTCATTTTCATCTGAACTTTCATTAAAGGGAAGAAGGTCTTGGGTTTTCTCCATTTGGGACACAAAATATAAACACCGAGGGTTTCGAGCTACCTGTGAAGTGAGCTTCTTGGGTGTTGTTCCAGTTGACAAAGACAACGACGTGTTTCTTGTTGGTTCTTTTCCTTCAGGCAATAAGCGACAAAAACATTTTTTAAAACTTCGAACAAACCTTTTATAGAACATATGCTTAGGTGGTTCTGGAATGTGATGAGCAGTTTAAATTTAGCTTCTTTTCATAGCGGACTCCACCAATGCTTGCCACGTGGTAAGCGACTTAATTTCCGCTCCAACTTATCCAGGTTTAACCACCATGCACTTTCTAGCGCGGGAACCCATTTCCACCGTCGATTTGCTTCTGGGTGAATCTGGATCATTATTATACCACGTTGCTACATGTTTGCAACTTTTGGTGTGAATCGTCCAATTTTTTAGCGCCTTTTCCACCTCCGCCCTTGGAGTGAGAGACGTTATCTGACCTTAGAATAATAACATAATTTGCATTGTTCCTCTCTATAAACATTAATAAGATGAATGTTATATTAATGTTAAATAACCCAAGAATAAAGTTAAAAAACATAAATACAAAAATGCTAACAAGTAACAATTTTTATGAAGAAATCACTTGTTTGATGAATTATACCAATTCTAGACATAATTTGTTTGTAGATGGGTTTGTAGAAGATCTAGTGTAACATGGGAAGAAGTCGATGAATAAGAGGCATAGATGACCATAAGAGATAAGAGAAGTCTAAACAAGAAGATCAATCTTCCAAGATGGCAGTGAGATGAAACATTAAATTAGGAAAAGAAGGAGTCAGAGATCACATGTCGTAGAAATAACATCTAAGGTTGCCATTGTGTTTGTACACAACCCATTTCATATTAGCTGCATAATTGTTCATGTAGTGTGCCTTTTTAATAAATTTGTTAAACTTCGAAAATTACAATTTTTGGCCAATTCGACCCTTAGACTATTAATGACTCGAATGCTTCCAAATGGCTTCAAATGCTTCTGATTTGGGTCTGAATGTGTTTAAAAGGTATTAGGACATAAAAAGCGACAAAAGTTGCATCGTTCCTCTCTACAGCTTTTAATAAGCAATGTCTAACCAAGATAAACCAAGAACACATATAGAGGAAATTTTAGAAGCCCGCAAGGGTAGATGGCTCCAAAAGACGCTTTAAAGGATTTCAAATTGGGTCTGAAGGTATATGAAGGGTATTAAGACATAAAAAGGAGCCTCATCGGTGATTGTAGACTAATATCTTCTAGAACATATTCTACTGTCAACATCCTCGTGAGCTAGAACACCATCTAATGGAACATCCTCATCAGCAACACCATCAGCTGGAACATCTTCTGCTGTTAGCAACCCAATCTGAGTCTGTGTACCCACACAGTCTAAAATCACTATCTAAGGCATATGTGAGTCCAGAATCCAATGTACCCTTCAGATATCTCATCACATATTTTTCCGCAATTAGGTGAACTTTCCTGGGTTCCACCATATACTGACTCAATGTGTTCACAGCAAAGCAAATATATGGTCTCGTATTTTCCAGGGACATCAAAGACCCAATCATCTAAAGATACACCATGGCATCAACCGAATCTGGTGAAGAATCACTCAATAGCTTTAGGTTCGATGCCATAGGTGTGGCCATGGCCTTGCAGTCCATCATCCCAAACCACTTCAGGATATCTACTCCATACTTGTTTGTCCAGGGAAGATTCTATCTGCACTCTGCCACACCTCCATGTGTAGAAAATAGTGCATCATACCCAAGTCCCTTATCTCGAACTCGGCATCATACCCAAGTCCCTTATCTCCAACTCGGCAGCAATCAACCCATCCTCACCTGTCACAACCAGGTCATCCTCAACCTTGTAGTGAAGGTTGGAATCCGCTTTACTCTTGGTAAAGCCCAAACTAGTCAGGAAGCTTTCAATTCTGCATACCATGTCCTGGGTGCCTGTTTCGAATCGTACAAGGATTTCTTCAGTTTGCACACATGAGTCTCCATGTCATGTGTCTCATGTGTCTACAAGGATTTCTTCAAGAATGTTGTCCACATATCCTGTAACTTTCTAGATGCCTTCCATCTTTAAGAGTAGTTGGGTGGACTCCCTCTCAATATTTGCTTCCTTGCAGGAACTACTGGAGTATCTAATAGAGTGTTCTTCTTCTTGTGGGAGATGCTTTTGTTCCTCGGACAATCTCCTTGTGATGAGGATGCTCCCTCTTGTTGTAATTCTTCTTGGTGTGTGTTGTGAGATCCTGCTCTTCACTACAATTCGAGCTTCTTCCTGTGAGCATTCCTCCCAGAGCCTACTGAATGTGATGAGATTCTAGCACAAATTCCTTGGATGAAGGAATCCCATGACCTAGGAGGACCATTCAAGGTGGTCATCACTATTTCTCCATTCTGCATTACGTAGATATCCAATTCATTCTCTTCTAGGATTTAAACCCAATCCTTACTTTCATGTTCAGAAGTTATCAACCCCTTCAAGCTTGGTGTGGTGAGACATCTTAATCAGAAACTCAAATGGAAATAAAAGATTTAGATCTTACCACTGGATTTTGGAGCTTGCTAGCGTTTGACAGAGAAACCCTAAAAATCCAAACTTGGAACTTCAAACTTTTGACTGGAAAAGGAGATGCAATTGACTGAGGCGAGCAAGCTGGTGGATTCATTCCAACTCAATTTGGGACGAGTTTCCAATGTGTGCGACTTGTCCAACAATTCCTAGTGTCCTTATTCCCTCATTTCGAATGGGTGTCTCTTTGGCTGCCTTAACTCCCTTGTGCACCTTCTCGGATGCTATTTTTATCCCTAACATGTCATATATTTCATATGTTAGAATTTAGGTATGATTTGTTTCATAGGTGTCATAGCATCTTCATCATTGTTGTCATACTAGAGGCTAGGGAATTTCGCCCTAGTGTCACAATTGGTGACTTATTCTTCCACTCCAATTCGACCTTACATGACTCATGCCATGAATAATGCCTCTTAAACTACCCCAAGTATGTTACCCTTCATCTTGAACTCGAATTGGTGAGAGAATCATGCCAAGTGTAGTGGGGAATCTTGCCACAAATGGGTCCCACAACCTCTGTCCTCATGGTCCAATGCACAATGGCCTCTTCCACTCCAATTCGACCTTACATGACTCATGCCATGAATAATTCCTCTTAAACTACCCCAAGTATGTTACCCTTCATCTTGAACTCGAATTGGTGAGAGAATCATGCCAAGTGTAGTGGGGAATCTTGCCACAAATGGGTCCCACAACCTCTTTCCTCATGGTCCAATGCACAATGGCCTCTCCAATTCCCAATTAGGAAATATTTCACCCTTGAAATTGGTACTAAGGAAAGTAGAGTAAACACTCCACAATATGCAAAGTGAGAAATGATCAAAAACCACTCTCCAATGGCATAGATATTATTGGTGATTGTATTGGAATATTCCATGGTAATGATATTGGCATGAGATCCCTCTAAGCTTTTTGAATGTACTACAAGGTCTATTGGTGATTATTTATGGGATTTGACTACACTCTTTGGAGGCATCTTTATGGTCTTGTTATACATCTGAAGTATACCTTGGAAGAAGTTGCTGCCATTCTTGGAAGATAAATTTGGGGCATGTACAAGTTGACATTGTGACAGAGACAATGATTGTGTCCTTGTGATGAGCATGGATTGCGATAGTGACATCAATACAATGATACATGTACAAGGACATATATACACGTATAGGTTGATGGAAACCGTGATACAATGGAAGTAGAATATTATTCTTCTTATTCATATTAGGGTGGCAGGCATGTGAAAGATAAATTTGAAAGGTGTTCATCAGGTGGGACAAGGTACAAAATCTCTGCACAAAGGGACCCCATTCTTAGCATTATTTTTTTCCCAAGTACCTAACACGATCGGGTAAATTTCATGAGCTTTGGAGACCAAAGAGGGTTTAAAAAGTATAAGGGAAGTAAGCTTACCTTAGGGGGCCTACAAACTTATGCCAATAGGCCCAAGCGCTTAAAATATTAAGCAGAGGTGCTAGAGCATCAACTACACAAGATGTTAGGCGATGATGAGGGCAATGCGGCATGTGTTGGTTCATCCAACAATATTAAGAGGTGGGCGGGGGGGAATCCACATTTCCTATTTCTACACTTTTTATTTAAAATTAGTATTAAGCACATGTTAAATAATCATTCCCAATGTGAATAGGACAATTAAAAATTTGAACACACTGATTTATCATGGAAACCTCAAAAGTAAAACCAACAAAGCTTTCCTATTAATGAGGTAATCGTATACAAAATTGTTCTACAAGCACCAACTTGATGGAGAACTTAATCCCATGGATTCTTCTGCCACTACAGAAAGGATGCTCCTACACCCCTGGTTTTATACCTACTAAAAAAACAAGGATGCCCCACCATGACTAGAAGGAGGCAACAATTCCCTTAGAAGGCCTCAACCTGCCCGAAGAACCACCCAACAACCCTCTAATTTATAATAGTTTTAACTTCGGCTTTTCAGATCTTGCTTCTGATATGCAATTACCAAATTACCAAAACTTCATAGACACTTATGCTCCTCTTCATACATTTGACTTGTATGGCTATATATATTTTCAAAGAACTTTATTATTTGAGAACTTTATCAAAGAAAATCATGCCTCTTCATAAAACAAATATTGGATCCTTATAATGGCATCGATTCATCATTGATCTTCATAGTCTTTCAATATTGTTTTAACATGCGCTTAGCTAGATTTCATAAAGAATTTGCATCATATCCTGTGCTCTAAATGCTGCACAACTTAACCCAGCATAACTATCTTGTAGCGTTGGATCGCCCCATCAAAGATCGACGGTGGAATTCAAAAGTTTATGAGCCCAATTATCAACCATTTTCGTCAATATGTCCCATCAGTTAAATCAAAGGGTAAAGTATGCCAGTTCGCGGGTAACGTCTTTGACCCTTAATGTCCTATAACCCGCTGTAGCAGTCTTTCAACTGCTTTGATATTTCATTCTGACGGCTCTAGAGATTTCCTGTGATCCGAGTTCTGGTTTTGGATTGTGTTATGTTTTTTTTATCATTTCCACTCATTTAAATAGGATCTGCTCCTATTCGATCTAGCTTGCCAAAAATGTTTTCGAAATTAGCTCTGTGTTCGACTCTTTCTCCGTCCACTGGCCCTCCTCCATGGCTGGTTGTTAAAGTTGGAGAAAAGGAAAGTCTCCATATTCCGACCACTACTCTACATAGAGGCCGCTCTTCAGGAAAGCTTTCTTACAACAGTTCTTTAGGAAATTCTCCTTGTTTTATAATGGCAGAAAGTAGCACATGCAGAAGGACCAGATTCACCGATGAAGCCACCCGCATCATAGTGGAGAATCTGGAAAGGTGGATCGACGAGATTCAGCAGACCATGGAAACCAGACTAAACTTGATGGAGCAAAGAATGGAAAGCAACCAGAACGAAATGATGGAGACAATCCAAGGCCTCCTCTGTGAGCGCGACGAAGCCATTTGAAATCAACCCACCAGACCTCAAGGTAATGAGGGGAGCCTAGCTACTTCGGTAGGTTTTGGACAGTCCCTTCCAACTGTCGGAACTCCCTCATCAACTCCCGCAACCGCCAAAACTTTGTCAACTCCCAGAACTCCCTCATCAACTCCCTCAAGATCATCCGGCGGGGTGAAACCAATGGAGATTGACTCATCCTGAGAGAAGCACGTGGACCACCCACCATGGTCTTACTGAACACTTTAATATTTTTACTTTCCTATTAGTTTAGTCGAAGGCTTTTTTCCAAGGCCCTTTTGTTCAGTTTCTATCGGCAACTATTTTAGGTTTACTTTTGTGTTAGTTTAGGGGAGGGCTTTTGTCCTCGACCCTACATTTTGAAAAAATTAAACTCTGTGATATGTCCGGATCCTCCTTGAATAAAATATATGTAGTTTTTTTAATATTAATTTTCTAATTCTTTGGTCTTCTCTAAATTCTTAACCTCTCTTATTTATCGATTATGTTTGGATTTATCTATACTTTTTCAATTTTGATAAAGTTTTGAATTTATTTCATGATGCGCATTGTTTTGCCATTGATGGGCTTGATATAACTGTTGGTTCTATTGGTGCTTGTTGCCCATTGTTTCGCTATAGGCGGATGGGTTGGTAAATGTTGGTACTTATGGTTTCTTTTCCCATTGTTTCGCCATTGGCGGATGGGTTGGTTCTTGTTGGTACTGTCACATACCCCAATTTTATTAAAATAATGTAATTATTTTTAATATTCCTGAGAACATTATGTTAAATTAAATGCTAAGTAGGAAGGGATGACTCAGCAGAGTCTCCAGAAATGGAATGTAAAATCTGAATAATTATTATTAATAAATAAATTATGGAGACAACAGCATGGGAGAGCTGTTAAAAGAGGTTACTGGTCTAACTGGTGGATGGAATTAGGTGGAAGGACAAAAGACAAGTGGCAGCATCCTCAAACACTTCCTGAGTTGCAGGTGGCAACTTCCCTATATTTTGGGGTCATGATTCCCCAAGAAAGTGGAATCTGAGCAGGTGGCTCATTAATGACAGTTAGCCCAACTAAGACCTAGGCAATCTTTTAAATACTACTCAATGAACTGAGCTGGGGGTTCAGCAGTTGTTCTATAGGGAGAATACATTCAGGTGAATGCTATTCAGGAGTCCCATTGAGGAAGTGGGAAAATAGTAAGGAAGTGTTTTGAGCAGGAAGTTGCAGTAACTTGGTTCCAGTATAGCTGTTTTGGCTGAGGGAATTATTGACCGTACTTAGATTCCGGCCAGTTAGACCAGAGCAAGCTCGGGGGTCCTGAGAAGTGCTGTCTGGGCACTCTCCAGGAATTGGTAGGGAGGAACAGCCTCCCATTGCTGTTATTGTCTACCATAGCTACAGGTTCTGCCACTCTTCCTGTTGTTGATTTAATTTATTTTCATATGAGATAGACTAGTACAACTATGTTTTTGACTGTATTCAACTTCAGTAAATCAGTCTCTGTACTCCCTTTTGTTATAAATTTCAGAAACGCAGATGTTATAGAGATTTCCTATTTTTATTTAAATAGAGTATTTATCTTATACAGAACCTAATTGTTACTGTTATAGTTAACAATTACCATGTTTAGGCATATTCTAGAATTCCTGTTAATGGTTCAATAATAGACAGAAATATTAAACAATAGATATTCCAGTAATATACCTGCATATATATATGTATAGCATATTTCAGTCAACTTTAGTTTTAGGTCATTCTTATATCTAGTTAACAGATAAACAAAACTCATTTTAATATATTGTTTATACTCAGAACATGTTTGACAGCTATCGATTAACTAAAGAGGTGACTGTAACAATATTTCATTTTTACAAGCTTCCATATAATCTTAATCATCTACACAGTAGTCAAACACAAACACTTAGCAACTGTATAGTATTATTCTCCTTCAACCTAGTATTATAATACATTAGCCATGCTTATTATAATAGAATTAACAAAGTTGTTTTAAACAAAAACAAACATATTACACAACAGAGAAACTGTCGATGAACGCAACCATCATTGGCTGTTACAAACCATCTTAAGTTTACACAGTAATAATATTTATTCAGTACAAATGTTCTTCCTTAGGTAGTCCACAAACCCTACACGGCCGTAGCCTTATATTATTCCTTCGACAGACTGAAAAACAATTGAAAAGAATGCTTTTTATGACAGACAGAACCTACAGCATCTTAACACATAGTTCTATGTATATATTATTCTATTCATAGTTTTATTTAATAATTATATAGATTCAAAATAAATTGTTACAACTCGTACCCAGTCACCACCGAGTTAACAATATCATACTTATGCATTGAACACAAAACAAAACCCCCAATTCGCCAGAATAACCCTATGCTATTAACTATTACAGTCATAGTGGATAAACTTCCACAATCTTTTATTTATTACTCCAAAACGAAGAAAAACGCAGAGAGACAATTATAGGGTTTCATTTATAACAGAGTTAACATCCATTGCAGGTACCGAAGAATTCATCTATCCTTACAGTTCAAATACATTCGAATAATTTAACGAAACACAAAATGAACACGGCTATGATAGGCCCAGTAATATATTAAGTATAAATTTTATGCAGCGAGGATGGAACCCTACGCTTAGCAATTACAAAGTACAATAACAGAAACCCTGGCCTCATACAGTCTGAGCCGTGAAGGGCTCTCCAATAAACATAACAAGGTTTCAACCCTTTCATTCAAACAAAATAACTTATACAGATGATTGCAACCATGAACATCAAGTCGTCAAACAACCTCACTACACAGGAGTTTTCCTCCATGACACAACCCTAATCACAAAACCAGCAAAGGAAGAGACAGCCGTGGATAACCAGGCTTACCCGGATGAGCCAGCGTTGGAGAAAGAACCCTGTACACCTTCAGAGCCGCGTGACCTGCACATTCAATGCTGAAAGATGTTAATACACTGTTTATGCCGAGAGTTTTAAATAATTGTATATCTACACTGCTTGCAAAACAGAAATTGCGAAAATAAGGTTATTTATTACCTGAGCAATGTAGCCGTGGATATTCTGGAAGCCACCGGTGGGAGCAGACACTGAAACCCCATCACCCTCGTCGGTTGAAAGAGCAAGGAACACCCTCAAACTCTTCCAATGACGGCCACGACAGACAAACCTTGCAGACGGAAACCTCAAACTGGAGCTGAATCAGTCGAGAAGCAAACCCAAAGCCCAATGGCATCAACCCTCTCATAACCTAAAAGACATTACTGAAACCCTATCTCATACCCACACCAGCACAGTGACGAACTGTAAATAGCTGGGACTTAAACTTATAAAGAGCAACGAGACCACGAAGCAATAAAACTATAGCAGACGCTATCCCCAGAGCCGAGGACATACCCTATTGCCGAATGGAACCTCAAGGCCATAAACACCACACTCTGCACATTGTTACAGTGCCTTCATTACAAAACTCAGACAGGGAGGGTTTCATCCTTAGGACCCGAGCCCGAAGGCAACTACAATAACCTGTAGGGTTTCAATAGCAGCTTATATATCGCCTATCGCATGGAGGAGATGCAACCACGTAGCACACAAATACATCAACGTAATATGGGTCGAGATTATATAGTTCAAATTGCAATCCCAATCATTATACACCGATTCCAAATCATGTCATATATAAGTCAAACGTATAAGATAACAAATGTTATATAATCATTTGGCATATAGTGCATGCCTTGAAATTGAATCGTCGAGAATCCCGAGCACTGGGAATGTATAATCACTACAATGATATAAATAAGAGTTAGTCAACATCACATATGGATTATTCCATAACTTAATAGGGTGGATAATACTTTAACATATTTTAGTTATAAATCTTATCCATGGTAAGGGAAAGACATTAGGACTATGACAAAATCAAGTTAATGCACATTTACAATGAAACCAGGGCATAGGTTAATGTCATTAGCATATCACTTTACACAAGATGTTGGTCAACTTCAACCCTAGAGTTTTCGCTGTGGCCTAGTATGATAAATACAACCATAACACTATATAGAATATAAAGTTTGCCAATGTATGGAATATTATGATTATTGCCCAATCAATATATATATAAATTAATACCAAGCCATAGATTAATGCCATGTGCATATTACATTTCTATGTTCATATAAGAACCAAGGTAGTCAACCTTCAAAGGAAAATGCCTCATCATTTAATACTTGAAATGTTACCAAGTCTTTAAGACAATAAATATATTGCCATTATATACTATCATCAGAATTGCCATCAATTATATTGTTAACAGTAACAATATGAAAAATAAACCTCTATTATTAAGATGTTGAAATAGAGCTTCATCTACAGGTGTACATCGTAAAGATAGTTAAAATCAAGGCACCGTCCAGTAACATAAGTTAAACTCTAAGTGAACATTGGACTTCGACGCATAGGATCATATTGAAACAACGCTAGAGGCGCCCCCTTCTCAACTCACATTATCAATGTATGAACAAAACAGTAATCACCGGTATTTAATTAACAACATGTCACAGGATGCTAAAACGCTATATGCAGATAATAATTATGATACAAACAAATTGTTCCAGTGATAGTTACAGCAGTAATATAGAGTCATATTCATAAAACAATAATTATAACTGAAACAATGTAATCTTCGCAAAAACCTGATGATACTATCTGAATAAGAAATATCATGTCGATCTTTTAAGTTCAAAGTACAGGGAGCATTGATGCTTACCAAGTTTAATATACAGCAATCCTTATTTCACCAGCGTACCTGGGACACGGAAGACAACTTATGCATTAGCTCATAAGCTAAGTAAGCCAGTCAACTACGACTAGCTCTTCCCTTGCGGTTCGAAACAAAACAGTCATTAATTACAATCACCGAAATCAAAGTTTTTAATTAAGACAGAGTCTTTAAAACAGATTATGTTAGTTATTTAAATTAAAACAAAATCAGAAATACTATCTAGTTAACATTTATTGTTATGAATAAAAATTTTAAATTTTTCAGAAATATCGGGGTTTGACATGTGGTATCAGAGCCAGGTTCAGACACTAGGCCTGGATGTGACTCCACTAAACTTCCGCAAACAGCGATCATAAAAGAAGATTTTGTTTTATTTATAAAATACTAACATATATTTCGGTTTAATGTACAGTACCGAAAAATTCTCTTTTCTGAATATTTCAGACAGATATGGAAAAACTGGGAGAATATGCTGAGGAAGAATCTCCCAATGCTGGGACAAGACAGATGTCAAAAGAACTAGAGGCAGAAGAAGAAATTGCTCACACCACTGAGCTGATGCAGACTATAAGAGGATTAAAGACAGAAATGGAAACGGTTAAGAAGGATAATGAAAGAATTCTAAAGACTCAGGAACAGCTAAATCAGCTATTGATAGAAAAATTTCAAACTGACGGAAGGAGCAAACCAGCTGACTCAGAAGAAGTTAATCATCCAAGAGGGTCAAAAAGGACAAAACCAACTAAATCTGATAGCAGTTCCTCATCTGAAGAAAGAAAGGGACAACCCAGTTATCACACTAGCAGTGACAGCAGTGAAGCTGAGATGCACAACCGAAGGAAAAAGTACAGGCCTTATGAAGAGATTTCCGGGGAGTTTAAGAAGATAAAGCCCCCAACTTTCAATGGAGAAACTGAAACTGGAGAAGAGGCAGAATCTTGGTTATCCGGGATGAGAAAATATTTTCAGATCTATAACTACTCAAATCAGCTAAAGGCAAGAATGGCCATCTACAACCTCTCGGGAAAGGCGGACATATGGTGGCAAGACCTGAAAAGGGTCAAAGGGATCAAAGAAAGAGAAGTTAATTGGAGTACCTTTAAAAGGTATTTCAAGAAGAAATTCCTGTCCGAGCAGTATTATGAAGAAAGGGCTAAAGAATTTTATGAACTAAAACTCGGATCTATGACGATGAAGGACTTAAACAGTAAATTTTTAAGTCTGTTGCGTTATGTACCATATTTTGTCGAAGAGAAACCAAAAATACAGCGGTTTCTTAGTTGCCTGCCTTATCATATCAAGGACAGAATTGAATATGACAACCCCAAAACACTGGAAGAAGCTATGCGCAAGGCAAACTTCTGTTACGAACAGAATAAAAAGAAAGAAGGGATAGCCAGTTGGAAAGCCAAAAAGAACAGCAATCTGATCGAGTACAAGAAAAAGGAATTTGTTCCCCATAAAAATTTCAGGAATGGCAAAAACGGGAACCACTTTAATAGTAAAAGTTTCCAAGGAAACAAAAATGGAGCTGTCAGCCATTCAAACAATTACAAAAACAGCAAAGAGACTCCTAATAACCATGGAAACTACATCAAAAATTTTGAGCGAAAAGAACCTGTCAAGTGCTGGGAATGTAATGGGCCACATTATGCTTCAGTCTGCCCAAACAGAAAGAAACAAGTCAGCAATATTCATACTGTTCAAGACGAAATGACAGTTGGAGATTTTGCAGGAACTATGCCCCGAATCAATGCAGCGTTGGAAAACCGCCAGGCTGACTACCAAACTTCCATGGTGGAAGTAGGAGGTATGATTAACAAAACCCCAGTTACTATATTAATAGATCCTGGTGCTAGTCTTAGTTATATTTCACCTCAGCTGGTAGAAAAATGTAATTTGACTGTTGAAAGGTTTGATAATTCTTGGTCTGTACAATTAGCTACTGGGGCTAAGAAGAAAGTAAACTGCTATGTAAAAGAATGCATCTTAAACATGACTGATTTTAGAACTACAGTTAAACTGAACGTTTTACCACTTGGCTCATATGACATACTTATCGGAATGGACTGGTTGGAACAACATAGGGTCGTTTTAAACTGTTTTGACAAAACTTTTAGGTGTATAAACAGTAATGGACAGCCTGTAACTGTTAGGGGTATTCCTAGGAAAACAGTAGTTAGGCAAATTTCTGCATTACAACTTAAAAGAGCAGTCAGGAAAGGATGCAAGACCTATGCTGTAACTATTACAGACGAGACAGATAAATTTGAAAACAACCAGAAAACAGTAGAGAACATTCCTGTCGTCAATGAATTTATTGACGTTTTTCCTGAGGAAATTCCAGAATTGCCTCCCAAGAGAGAGCTTGACTTTACCATTGAGCTGGTACCAGGTGCTGTTCCCAGTTCAAAAGCCCCGTATCGTATGAATATCTTGGAGCTTAACGAGTTGAAAACTCAGTTGAAGGAGTTAATAGATAAGAACTATATCCGACCCAGTGTATCCCCTTGGGGAGCACCAGTGATTTTCGTTAAAAAGAAGGACGGAACTATGCGACTTTGCATAGATTATCGTCAACTAAACAAGATGACGATCAAAAACAGGTATCCGTTACCTCGTATTGATGATCTGTTTGATCAACTACGTGGCGCTACGGTATTCTCTAAGATCGATCTAAGATCGGGTTATCATCAGGTAAGAATTAAAGAAGAAGACATTTTCAAAACAGCCTTTAGAACCAGGTATGGACATTACGAATTTGTCGTAATGCCATTTGGACTTACTAATGCCCCAGCGGTTTTCATGTGCTTAATGAACAACATAATGCACAAGTACTTAGATAAATTTGTGGTTGTATTTATCGACGACATTTTAGTCTATTCTAAGAGCGAGGAGGAGCACAAGGAACACTTACGTATCGTTTTACAAGAACTAAGAGAACAACAACTTTTTGCGAAATTTAGCAAATGTGACTTCTTCAAAGATGAAATCCAGTACTTAGGACATGTAGTCACTAAGGAAGGGATTTCAGTGGATCCCGAAAAGATTCGGGCGATTGAAGAATGGCCAGTACCTAAAGATGTGACGGACGTTAGATCTTTCATGGGAATTACCGGTTACTACCGGAGGTTTATTGAAGGCTTTTCAAAAATAGCCAACCCAATCACTTCTTTGCAGAAGAAAGGCAAGAAGTTTGATTGGAATGCGAAATGTGAAGAAAGTTTCAAGAAACTTAAGACTTTATTGACAACTGCACCTATTCTTAGAATAGCGGACCCAAATAAAGATTTCATAGTTTGTACCGACGCTTGTAATGATGGCTTAGGCGGAGTGCTGACTCAAGAAGGACATGTCATTGCTTACGAATCTAGGAAGCTGAAAATCCATGAAAAGAATTATGCCACTTATGACCTAGAATTAGCTGCGGTAATTCATGCTTTAAAGATGTGGCGACACCACCTAATAGGAAGAAAATTTACCTTACTAACAGATAATAAAGGTCTGAAATACCTTTTAGACCAGCCAAATCTAAATGCAAGACAAGCCAGGTGGCTGGCATTCCTAAGTGAATACGATTTTGAAATCCAACACATAAAAGGGAAGGAGAATAAGGTGGCTGATGCCTTGAGTAGGAATGCAAAACTGAATTTTATATCAGCTAGCAGCACTTACACCTCTGATTTAAATGAACAGCTGGCTGAAGGGATAAAATTAGACGAAATTTATCAACATTTACAAATTACAGCCCAAGAACAGCCCACAGAAAGTTTGCTAAAAGGGTATAGTTTAAATGAAAACGGATTTTTGCTGTTTAAAGACAGGCTGTATATCCCTAATGCACCTACAGTTAAGCTGTTAATTTTAGACGAAATACATAAAACCCCTTACTCCGGGCACCCTGGCTATCAAAAGACTATCACTATGTTGAGAAAAGAATATTTTTGGCCTAACATGAAATCTGAAACTGCTGAATATTTAGCGAAGTGTTTGGACTGCCAACAAGTAAAAACAGAACATCAACATCCAGCTGGATTGCTGCAACCTTTACCTATTCCTAGCTGGAAATGGGAAATAATTAGCCTGGATTTCATTACGGGTTTACCCAAAAACCAACATCAGAATGATTCAATTATGGTAGTGGTAGACAAATTAAGTAAATCAGCACATTTTATTCCTGTTAAAACCACATACAAGGCTGCAAACATAGCAGATATCTTTCTAAAACAGATTTTTCGGTTACACGGTATTCCAAAGGTTATTATATCAGACAGGGATCCTAAATTTACAGGAAATTTTTGGAGATCCTTGTTCAAAGGATTAAACACCACTTTAAATTTCAGCACCTCTTTCCATCCTCAGACTGACGGACAAACGGAAAGAGTTAATCAAATATTAGAAGATCTGTTAAGGATGTATGTTAAAGATCAACCAGGTAAGTGGGAGGATTATTTACACTTAGCTGAATTTGCATACAATAACAGCTATCAATCATCAGCTAAGTTTAGTCCTTTTGAGGTTTTGTATGGACGAAAATGCAACACTCCTATCTCTTGGAGTAATCCAGTAGATAGATTAGTGTTAGGACCTGATTTATTGAAAGAAATGGAACAGATTGTGAAACAAGTGCAGGAAAACTTGAAGATTGCCCAGGATCGGCAAAAGAGTCAAGCGGATTTGAAAAGAACTCCTAAAGAGTTCCAGGTAGGTGAACATGTGTTCATCAAGGTAAGACCAAAGAAAAGCTCCCTAAGATTAGGAAGTTGTGCAAAATTAGCACCACGTTACTGTGGTCCATTTGAAATTTTAGCCAGAATTGGTCAAGTTGCTTATCAGTTAGCATTACCGCCAAATTTAAAAGTACACAATGTTTTTCATATCTCTGTTTTGAAAAAGTATATTCATGATGCTACTCATGTTATTGATTGGAACATTGTACAGGTAGAACCAGAAGGGGAAGTTCTGGTAGAACCGGATTGTATCCTCGGGAGGAGGGAAATTACTCTACGGAACCGGATAATTGGACAAGTGAAGGTGCAATGGAAGCACCTTAGTCCTGAAGAATCTACCTGGGAGCTGGAGAGTAAGATGCGGGAAGCATATCCCCATCTATTCCAGCAGGTAGCTGAAGAAGAAGAATAAGTAACATCGAGGACGATGTTACATTTTAAGGGGGTGTGTATGTCACATACCCCAATTTTATTAAAATAATGTAATTATTTTTAATATTCCTGAGAACATTATGTTAAATTAAATGCTAAGTAGGAAGGGATGACTCAGCAGAGTCTCCAGAAATGGAATGTAAAATCTGAATAATTATTATTAATAAATAAATTATGGAGACAACAGCATGGGAGAGCTGTTAAAAGAGGTTACTGGTCTAACTGGTGGATGGAATTAGGTGGAAGGACAAAAGACAAGTGGCAGCATCCTCAAACACTTCCTGAGTTGCAGGTGGCAACTTCCCTATATTTTGGGGTCATGATTCCCCAAGAAAGTGGAATCTGAGCAGGTGGCTCATTAATGACAGTTAGCCCAACTAAGACCTAGGCAATCTTTTAAATACTACTCAATGAACTGAGCTGGGGGTTCAGCAGTTGTTCTATAGGGAGAATACATTCAGGTGAATGCTATTCAGGAGTCCCATTGAGGAAGTGGGAAAATAGTAAGGAAGTGTTTTGAGCAGGAAGTTGCAGTAACTTGGTTCCAGTATAGCTGTTTTGGCTGAGGGAATTATTGACCGTACTTAGATTCCGGCCAGTTAGACCAGAGCAAGCTCGGGGGTCCTGAGAAGTGCTGTCTGGGCACTCTCCAGGAATTGGTAGGGAGGAACAGCCTCCCATTGCTGTTATTGTCTACCATAGCTACAGGTTCTGCCACTCTTCCTGTTGTTGATTTAATTTATTTTCATATGAGATAGACTAGTACAACTATGTTTTTGACTGTATTCAACTTCAGTAAATCAGTCTCTGTACTCCCTTTTGTTATAAATTTCAGAAACGCAGATGTTATAGAGATTTCCTATTTTTATTTAAATAGAGTATTTATCTTATACAGAACCTAATTGTTACTGTTATAGTTAACAATTACCATGTTTAGGCATATTCTAGAATTCCTGTTAATGGTTCAATAATAGACAGAAATATTAAACAATAGATATTCCAGTAATATACCTGCATATATATATGTATAGCATATTTCAGTCAACTTTAGTTTTAGGTCATTCTTATATCTAGTTAACAGATAAACAAAACTCATTTTAATATATTGTTTATACTCAGAACATGTTTGACAGCTATCGATTAACTAAAGAGGTGACTGTAACAATATTTCATTTTTACAAGCTTCCATATAATCTTAATCATCTACACAGTAGTCAAACACAAACACTTAGCAACTGTATAGTATTATTCTCCTTCAACCTAGTATTATAATACATTAGCCATGCTTATTATAATAGAATTAACAAAGTTGTTTTAAACAAAAACAAACATATTACACAACAGAGAAACTGTCGATGAACGCAACCATCATTGGCTGTTACAAACCATCTTAAGTTTACACAGTAATAATATTTATTCAGTACAAATGTTCTTCCTTAGGTAGTCCACAAACCCTACACGGCCGTAGCCTTATATTATTCCTTCGACAGACTGAAAAACAATTGAAAAGAATGCTTTTTATGACAGACAGAACCTACAGCATCTTAACACATAGTTCTATGTATATATTATTCTATTCATAGTTTTATTTAATAATTATATAGATTCAAAATAAATTGTTACAACTCGTACCCAGTCACCACCGAGTTAACAATATCATACTTATGCATTGAACACAAAACAAAACCCCCAATTCGCCAGAATAACCCTATGCTATTAACTATTACAGTCATAGTGGATAAACTTCCACAATCTTTTATTTATTACTCCAAAACGAAGAAAAACGCAGAGAGACAATTATAGGGTTTCATTTATAACAGAGTTAACATCCATTGCAGGTACCGAAGAATTCATCTATCCTTACAGTTCAAATACATTCGAATAATTTAACGAAACACAAAATGAACACGGCTATGATAGGCCCAGTAATATATTAAGTATAAATTTTATGCAGCGAGGATGGAACCCTACGCTTAGCAATTACAAAGTACAATAACAGAAACCCTGGCCTCATACAGTCTGAGCCGTGAAGGGCTCTCCAATAAACATAACAAGGTTTCAACCCTTTCATTCAAACAAAATAACTTATACAGATGATTGCAACCATGAACATCAAGTCGTCAAACAACCTCACTACACAGGAGTTTTCCTCCATGACACAACCCTAATCACAAAACCAGCAAAGGAAGAGACAGCCGTGGATAACCAGGCTTACCCGGATGAGCCAGCGTTGGAGAAAGAACCCTGTACACCTTCAGAGCCGCGTGACCTGCACATTCAATGCTGAAAGATGTTAATACACTGTTTATGCCGAGAGTTTTAAATAATTGTATATCTACACTGCTTGCAAAATAGAAATTGCGAAAATAAGGTTATTTATTACCTGAGCAATGTAGCCGTGGATATTCTGGAAGCCACCGGTGGGAGCAGACACTGAAACCCCATCACCCTCGTCGGTTGAAAGAGCAAGGAACACCCTCAAACTCTTCCAATGACGGCCACGACAGACAAACCTTGCAGACGGAAACCTCAAACTGGAGCTGAATCAGTCGAGAAGCAAACCCAAAGCCCAATGGCATCAACCCTCTCATAACCTAAAAGACATTACTGAAACCCTATCTCATACCCACACCAGCACAGTGACGAACTGTAAATAGCTGGGACTTAAACTTATAAAGAGCAACGAGACCACGAAGCAATAAAACTATAGCAGACGCTATCCCCAGAGCCGAGGACATACCCTATTGCCGAATGGAACCTCAAGGCCATAAACACCACACTCTGCACATTGTTACAGTGCCTTCATTACAAAACTCAGACAGGGAGGGTTTCATCCTTAGGACCCGAGCCCGAAGGCAACTACAATAACCTGTAGGGTTTCAATAGCAGCTTATATATCGCCTATCGCATGGAGGAGATGCAACCACGTAGCACACAAATACATCAACGTAATATGGGTCGAGATTATATAGTTCAAATTGCAATCCCAATCATTATACACCGATTCCAAATCATGTCATATATAAGTCAAACGTATAAGATAACAAATGTTATATAATCATTTGGCATATAGTGCATGCCTTGAAATTGAATCGTCGAGAATCCCGAGCACTGGGAATGTATAATCACTACAATGATATAAATAAGAGTTAGTCAACATCACATATGGATTATTCCATAACTTAATAGGGTGGATAATACTTTAACATATTTTAGTTATAAATCTTATCCATGGTAAGGGAAAGACATTAGGACTATGACAAAATCAAGTTAATGCACATTTACAATGAAACCAGGGCATAGGTTAATGTCATTAGCATATCACTTTACACAAGATGTTGGTCAACTTCAACCCTAGAGTTTTCGCTATGGCCTAGTATGATAAATACAACCATAACACTATATAGAATATAAAGTTTGCCAATGTATGGAATATTATGATTATTGCCCAATCAATATATATATAAATTAATACCAAGCCATAGATTAATGCCATGTGCATATTACATTTCTATGTTCATATAAGAACCAAGGTAGTCAACCTTCAAAGGAAAATGCCTCATCATTTAATACTTGAAATGTTACCAAGTCTTTAAGACAATAAATATATTGCCATTATATACTATCATCAGAATTGCCATCAATTATATTGTTAACAGTAACAATATGAAAAATAAACCTCTATTATTAAGATGTTGAAATAGAGCTTCATCTACAGGTGTACATCGTAAAGATAGTTAAAATCAAGGCACCGTCCAGTAACATAAGTTAAACTCTAAGTGAACATTGGACTTCGACGCATAGGATCATATTGAAACAACGCTAGAGGCGCCCCCTTCTCAACTCACATTATCAATGTATGAACAAAACAGTAATCACCGGTATTTAATTAACAACATGTCACAGGATGCTAAAACGCTATATGCAGATAATAATTATGATACAAACAAATTGTTCCAGTGATAGTTACAGCAGTAATATAGAGTCATATTCATAAAACAATAATTATAACTGAAACAATGTAATCTTCGCAAAAACCTGATGATACTATCTGAATAAGAAATATCATGTCGATCTTTTAAGTTCAAAGTACAGGGAGCATTGATGCTTACCAAGTTTAATATACAGCAATCCTTATTTCACCAGCGTACCTGGGACACGGAAGACAACTTATGCATTAGCTCATAAGCTAAGTAAGCCAGTCAACTACGACTAGCTCTTCCCTTGCGGTTCGAAACAAAACAGTCATTAATTACAATCACCGAAATCAAAGTTTTTAATTAAGACAGAGTCTTTAAAACAGATTATGTTAGTTATTTAAATTAAAACAAAATCAGAAATACTATCTAGTTAACATTTATTGTTATGAATAAAAATTTTAAATTTTTCAGAAATATCGGGGTTTGACATGTGGTATCAGAGCCAGGTTCAGACACTAGGCCTGGATGTGACTCCACTAAACTTCCGCAAACAGCGATCATAAAAGAAGATTTTGTTTTATTTATAAAATACTAACATATATTTCGGTTTAATGTACAGTACCGAAAAATTCTCTTTTCTGAATATTTCAGACAGATATGGAAAAACTGGGAGAATATGCTGAGGAAGAATCTCCCAATGCTGGGACAAGACAGATGTCAAAAGAACTAGAGGCAGAAGAAGAAATTGCTCACACCACTGAGCTGATGCAGACTATAAGAGGATTAAAGACAGAAATGGAAACGGTTAAGAAGGATAATGAAAGAATTCTAAAGACTCAGGAACAGCTAAATCAGCTATTGATAGAAAAATTTCAAACTGACGGAAGGAGCAAACCAGCTGACTCAGAAGAAGTTAATCATCCAAGAGGGTCAAAAAGGACAAAACCAACTAAATCTGATAGCAGTTCCTCATCTGAAGAAAGAAAGGGACAACCCAGTTATCACACTAGCAGTGACAGCAGTGAAGCTGAGATGCACAACCGAAGGAAAAAGTACAGGCCTTATGAAGAGATTTCCGGGGAGTTTAAGAAGATAAAGCCCCCAACTTTCAATGGAGAAACTGAAACTGGAGAAGAGGCAGAATCTTGGTTATCCGGGATGAGAAAATATTTTCAGATCTATAACTACTCAAATCAGCTAAAGGCAAGAATGGCCATCTACAACCTCTCGGGAAAGGCAGACATATGGTGGCAAGACCTGAAAAGGGTCAAAGGGATCAAAGAAAGAGAAGTTAATTGGAGTACCTTTAAAAGGTATTTCAAGAAGAAATTCCTGTCCGAGCAGTATTATGAAGAAAGGGCTAAAGAATTTTATGAACTAAAACTCGGATCTATGACGATGAAGGACTTAAACAGTAAATTTTTAAGTCTGTTGCGTTATGTACCATATTTTGTCGAAGAGAAACCAAAAATACAGCGGTTTCTTAGTTGCCTGCCTTATCATATCAAGGACAGAATTGAATATGACAACCCCAAAACACTGGAAGAAGCTATGCGCAAGGCAAACTTCTGTTACGAACAGAATAAAAAGAAAGAAGGGATAGCCAGTTGGAAAGCCAAAAAGAACAGCAATCTGATCGAGTACAAGAAAAAGGAATTTGTTCCCCATAAAAATTTCAGGAATGGCAAAAACGGGAACCACTTTAATAGTAAAAGTTTCCAAGGAAACAAAAATGGAGCTGTCAGCCATTCAAACAATTACAAAAACAGCAAAGAGACTCCTAATAACCATGGAAACTACATCAAAAATTTTGAGCGAAAAGAACCTGTCAAGTGCTGGGAATGTAATGGGCCACATTATGCTTCAGTCTGCCCAAACAGAAAGAAACAAGTCAGCAATATTCATACTGTTCAAGACGAAATGACAGTTGGAGATTTTGCAGGAACTATGCCCCGAATCAATGCAGCGTTGGAAAACCGCCAGGCTGACTACCAAACTTCCATGGTGGAAGTAGGAGGTATGATTAACAAAACCCCAGTTACTATATTAATAGATCCTGGTGCTAGTCTTAGTTATATTTCACCTCAGCTGGTAGAAAAATGTAATTTGACTGTTGAAAGGTTTGATAATTCTTGGTCTGTACAATTAGCTACTGGGGCTAAGAAGAAAGTAAACTGCTATGTAAAAGAATGCATCTTAAACATGACTGATTTTAGAACTACAGTTAAACTGAACGTTTTACCACTTGGCTCATATGACATACTTATCGGAATGGACTGGTTGGAACAACATAGGGTCGTTTTAAACTGTTTTGACAAAACTTTTAGGTGTATAAACAGTAATGGACAGCCTGTAACTGTTAGGGGTATTCCTAGGAAAACAGTAGTTAGGCAAATTTCTGCATTACAACTTAAAAGAGCAGTCAGGAAAGGATGCAAGACCTATGCTGTAACTATTACAGACGAGACAGATAAATTTGAAAACAACCAGAAAACAGTAGAGAACATTCCTGTCGTCAATGAATTTATTGACGTTTTTCCTGAGGAAATTCCAGAATTGCCTCCCAAGAGAGAGCTTGACTTTACCATTGAGCTGGTACCAGGTGCTGTTCCCAGTTCAAAAGCCCCGTATCGTATGAATATCTTGGAGCTTAACGAGTTGAAAACTCAGTTGAAGGAGTTAATAGATAAGAACTATATCCGACCCAGTGTATCCCCTTGGGGAGCACCAGTGATTTTCGTTAAAAAGAAGGACGGAACTATGCGACTTTGCATAGATTATCGTCAACTAAACAAGATGACGATCAAAAACAGGTATCCGTTACCTCGTATTGATGATCTGTTTGATCAACTACGTGGCGCTACGGTATTCTCTAAGATCGATCTAAGATCGGGTTATCATCAGGTAAGAATTAAAGAAGAAGACATTTTCAAAACAGCCTTTAGAACCAGGTATGGACATTACGAATTTGTCGTAATGCCATTTGGACTTACTAATGCCCCAGCGGTTTTCATGTGCTTAATGAACAACATAATGCACAAGTACTTAGATAAATTTGTGGTTGTATTTATCGACGACATTTTAGTCTATTCTAAGAGCGAGGAGGAGCACAAGGAACACTTACGTATCGTTTTACAAGAACTAAGAGAACAACAACTTTTTGCGAAATTTAGCAAATGTGACTTCTTCAAAGATGAAATCCAGTACTTAGGACATGTAGTCACTAAGGAAGGGATTTCAGTGGATCCCGAAAAGATTCGGGCGATTGAAGAATGGCCAGTACCTAAAGATGTGACGGACGTTAGATCTTTCATGGGAATTACCGGTTACTACCGGAGGTTTATTGAAGGCTTTTCAAAAATAGCCAACCCAATCACTTCTTTGCAGAAGAAAGGCAAGAAGTTTGATTGGAATGCGAAATGTGAAGAAAGTTTCAAGAAACTTAAGACTTTATTGACAACTGCACCTATTCTTAGAATAGCGGACCCAAATAAAGATTTCATAGTTTGTACCGACGCTTGTAATGATGGCTTAGGCGGAGTGCTGACTCAAGAAGGACATGTCATTGCTTACGAATCTAGGAAGCTGAAAATCCATGAAAAGAATTATGCCACTTATGACCTAGAATTAGCTGCGGTAATTCATGCTTTAAAGATGTGGCGACACCACCTAATAGGAAGAAAATTTACCTTACTAACAGATAATAAAGGTCTGAAATACCTTTTAGACCAGCCAAATCTAAATGCAAGACAAGCCAGGTGGCTGGCATTCCTAAGTGAATACGATTTTGAAATCCAACACATAAAAGGGAAGGAGAATAAGGTGGCTGATGCCTTGAGTAGGAATGCAAAACTGAATTTTATATCAGCTAGCAGCACTTACACCTCTGATTTAAATGAACAGCTGGCTGAAGGGATAAAATTAGACGAAATTTATCAACATTTACAAATTACAGCCCAAGAACAGCCCACAGAAAGTTTGCTAAAAGGGTATAGTTTAAATGAAAACGGATTTTTGCTGTTTAAAGACAGGCTGTATATCCCTAATGCACCTACAGTTAAGCTGTTAATTTTAGACGAAATACATAAAACCCCTTACTCCGGGCACCCTGGCTATCAAAAGACTATCACTATGTTGAGAAAAGAATATTTTTGGCCTAACATGAAATCTGAAACTGCTGAATATTTAGCGAAGTGTTTGGACTGCCAACAAGTAAAAACAGAACATCAACATCCAGCTGGATTGCTGCAACCTTTACCTATTCCTAGCTGGAAATGGGAAATAATTAGCCTGGATTTCATTACGGGTTTACCCAAAAACCAACATCAGAATGATTCAATTATGGTAGTGGTAGACAAATTAAGTAAATCAGCACATTTTATTCCTGTTAAAACCACATACAAGGCTGCAAACATAGCAGATATCTTTCTAAAACAGATTTTTCGGTTACACGGTATTCCAAAGGTTATTATATCAGACAGGGATCCTAAATTTACAGGAAATTTTTGGAGATCCTTGTTCAAAGGATTAAACACCACTTTAAATTTCAGCACCTCTTTCCATCCTCAGACTGACGGACAAACGGAAAGAGTTAATCAAATATTAGAAGATCTGTTAAGGATGTATGTTAAAGATCAACCAGGTAAGTGGGAGGATTATTTACACTTAGCTGAATTTGCATACAATAACAGCTATCAATCATCAGCTAAGTTTAGTCCTTTTGAGGTTTTGTATGGACGAAAATGCAACACTCCTATCTCTTGGAGTAATCCAGTAGATAGATTAGTGTTAGGACCTGATTTATTGAAAGAAATGGAACAGATTGTGAAACAAGTGCAGGAAAACTTGAAGATTGCCCAGGATCGGCAAAAGAGTCAAGCGGATTTGAAAAGAACTCCTAAAGAGTTCCAGGTAGGTGAACATGTGTTCATCAAGGTAAGACCAAAGAAAAGCTCCCTAAGATTAGGAAGTTGTGCAAAATTAGCACCACGTTACTGTGGTCCATTTGAAATTTTAGCCAGAATTGGTCAAGTTGCTTATCAGTTAGCATTACCGCCAAATTTAAAAGTACACAATGTTTTTCATATCTCTGTTTTGAAAAAGTATATTCATGATGCTACTCATGTTATTGATTGGAACATTGTACAGGTAGAACCAGAAGGGGAAGTTCTGGTAGAACCGGATTGTATCCTCGGGAGGAGGGAAATTACTCTACGGAACCGGATAATTGGACAAGTGAAGGTGCAATGGAAGCACCTTAGTCCTGAAGAATCTACCTGGGAGCTGGAGAGTAAGATGCGGGAAGCATATCCCCATCTATTCCAGCAGGTAGCTGAAGAAGAAGAATAAGTAACATCGAGGACGATGTTACATTTTAAGGGGGTGTGTATGTCACATACCCCAATTTTATTAAAATAATGTAATTATTTTTAATATTCCTGAGAACATTATGTTAAATTAAATGCTAAGTAGGAAGGGATGACTCAGCAGAGTCTCCAGAAATGGAATGTAAAATCTGAATAATTATTATTAATAAATAAATTATGGAGACAACAGCATGGGAGAGCTGTTAAAAGAGGTTACTGGTCTAACTGGTGGATGGAATTAGGTGGAAGGACAAAAGACAAGTGGCAGCATCCTCAAACACTTCCTGAGTTGCAGGTGGCAACTTCCCTATATTTTGGGGTCATGATTCCCCAAGAAAGTGGAATCTGAGCAGGTGGCTCATTAATGACAGTTAGCCCAACTAAGACCTAGGCAATCTTTTAAATACTACTCAATGAACTGAGCTGGGGGTTCAGCAGTTGTTCTATAGGGAGAATACATTCAGGTGAATGCTATTCAGGAGTCCCATTGAGGAAGTGGGAAAATAGTAAGGAAGTGTTTTGAGCAGGAAGTTGCAGTAACTTGGTTCCAGTATAGCTGTTTTGGCTGAGGGAATTATTGACCGTACTTAGATTCCGGCCAGTTAGACCAGAGCAAGCTCGGGGGTCCTGAGAAGTGCTGTCTGGGCACTCTCCAGGAATTGGTAGGGAGGAACAGCCTCCCATTGCTGTTATTGTCTACCATAGCTACAGGTTCTGCCACTCTTCCTGTTGTTGATTTAATTTATTTTCATATGAGATAGACTAGTACAACTATGTTTTTGACTGTATTCAACTTCAGTAAATCAGTCTCTGTACTCCCTTTTGTTATAAATTTCAGAAACGCAGATGTTATAGAGATTTCCTATTTTTATTTAAATAGAGTATTTATCTTATACAGAACCTAATTGTTACTGTTATAGTTAACAATTACCATGTTTAGGCATATTCTAGAATTCCTGTTAATGGTTCAATAATAGACAGAAATATTAAACAATAGATATTCCAGTAATATACCTGCATATATATATGTATAGCATATTTCAGTCAACTTTAGTTTTAGGTCATTCTTATATCTAGTTAACAGATAAACAAAACTCATTTTAATATATTGTTTATACTCAGAACATGTTTGACAGCTATCGATTAACTAAAGAGGTGACTGTAACAATATTTCATTTTTACAAGCTTCCATATAATCTTAATCATCTACACAGTAGTCAAACACAAACACTTAGCAACTGTATAGTATTATTCTCCTTCAACCTAGTATTATAATACATTAGCCATGCTTATTATAATAGAATTAACAAAGTTGTTTTAAACAAAAACAAACATATTACACAACAGAGAAACTGTCGATGAACGCAACCATCATTGGCTGTTACAAACCATCTTAAGTTTACACAGTAATAATATTTATTCAGTACAAATGTTCTTCCTTAGGTAGTCCACAAACCCTACACGGCCGTAGCCTTATATTATTCCTTCGACAGACTGAAAAACAATTGAAAAGAATGCTTTTTATGACAGACAGAACCTACAGCATCTTAACACATAGTTCTATGTATATATTATTCTATTCATAGTTTTATTTAATAATTATATAGATTCAAAATAAATTGTTACAACTCGTACCCAGTCACCACCGAGTTAACAATATCATACTTATGCATTGAACACAAAACAAAACCCCCAATTCGCCAGAATAACCCTATGCTATTAACTATTACAGTCATAGTGGATAAACTTCCACAATCTTTTATTTATTACTCCAAAACGAAGAAAAACGCAGAGAGACAATTATAGGGTTTCATTTATAACAGAGTTAACATCCATTGCAGGTACCGAAGAATTCATCTATCCTTACAGTTCAAATACATTCGAATAATTTAACGAAACACAAAATGAACACGGCTATGATAGGCCCAGTAATATATTAAGTATAAATTTTATGCAGCGAGGATGGAACCCTACGCTTAGCAATTACAAAGTACAATAACAGAAACCCTGGCCTCATACAGTCTGAGCCGTGAAGGGCTCTCCAATAAACATAACAAGGTTTCAACCCTTTCATTCAAACAAAATAACTTATACAGATGATTGCAACCATGAACATCAAGTCGTCAAACAACCTCACTACACAGGAGTTTTCCTCCATGACACAACCCTAATCACAAAACCAGCAAAGGAAGAGACAGCCGTGGATAACCAGGCTTACCCAGATGAGCCAGCGTTGGAGAAAGAACCCTGTACACCTTCAGAGCCGCGTGACCTGCACATTCAATGCTGAAAGATGTTAATACACTGTTTATGCCGAGAGTTTTAAATAATTGTATATCTACACTGCTTGCAAAATAGAAATTGCGAAAATAAGGTTATTTATTACCTGAGCAATGTAGCCGTGGATATTCTGGAAGCCACCGGTGGGAGCAGACACTGAAACCCCATCACCCTCGTCGGTTGAAAGAGCAAGGAACACCCTCAAACTCTTCCAATGACGGCCACGACAGACAAACCTTGCAGACGGAAACCTCAAACTGGAGCTGAATCAGTCGAGAAGCAAACCCAAAGCCCAATGGCATCAACCCTCTCATAACCTAAAAGACATTACTGAAACCCTATCTCATACCCACACCAGCACAGTGACGAACTGTAAATAGCTGGGACTTAAACTTATAAAGAGCAACGAGACCACGAAGCAATAAAACTATAGCAGACGCTATCCCCAGAGCCGAGGACATACCCTATTGCCGAATGGAACCTCAAGGCCATAAACACCACACTCTGCACATTGTTACAGTGCCTTCATTACAAAACTCAGACAGGGAGGGTTTCATCCTTAGGACCCGAGCCCGAAGGCAACTACAATAACCTGTAGGGTTTCAATAGCAGCTTATATATCGCCTATCGCATGGAGGAGATGCAACCACGTAGCACACAAATACATCAACGTAATATGGGTCGAGATTATATAGTTCAAATTGCAATCCCAATCATTATACACCGATTCCAAATCATGTCATATATAAGTCAAACGTATAAGATAACAAATGTTATATAATCATTTGGCATATAGTGCATGCCTTGAAATTGAATCGTCGAGAATCCCGAGCACTGGGAATGTATAATCACTACAATGATATAAATAAGAGTTAGTCAACATCACATATGGATTATTCCATAACTTAATAGGGTGGATAATACTTTAACATATTTTAGTTATAAATCTTATCCATGGTAAGGGAAAGACATTAGGACTATGACAAAATCAAGTTAATGCACATTTACAATGAAACCAGGGCATAGGTTAATGTCATTAGCATATCACTTTACACAAGATGTTGGTCAACTTCAACCCTAGAGTTTTCGCTATGGCCTAGTATGATAAATACAACCATAACACTATATAGAATATAAAGTTTGCCAATGTATGGAATATTATGATTATTGCCCAATCAATATATATATAAATTAATACCAAGCCATAGATTAATGCCATGTGCATATTACATTTCTATGTTCATATAAGAACCAAGGTAGTCAACCTTCAAAGGAAAATGCCTCATCATTTAATACTTGAAATGTTACCAAGTCTTTAAGACAATAAATATATTGCCATTATATACTATCATCAGAATTGCCATCAATTATATTGTTAACAGTAACAATATGAAAAATAAACCTCTATTATTAAGATGTTGAAATAGAGCTTCATCTACAGGTGTACATCGTAAAGATAGTTAAAATCAAGGCACCGTCCAGTAACATAAGTTAAACTCTAAGTGAACATTGGACTTCGACGCATAGGATCATATTGAAACAACGCTAGAGGCGCCCCCTTCTCAACTCACATTATCAATGTATGAACAAAACAGTAATCACCGGTATTTAATTAACAACATGTCACAGGATGCTAAAACGCTATATGCAGATAATAATTATGATACAAACAAATTGTTCCAGTGATAGTTACAGCAGTAATATAGAGTCATATTCATAAAACAATAATTATAACTGAAACAATGTAATCTTCGCAAAAACCTGATGATACTATCTGAATAAGAAATATCATGTCGATCTTTTAAGTTCAAAGTACAGGGAGCATTGATGCTTACCAAGTTTAATATACAGCAATCCTTATTTCACCAGCGTACCTGGGACACCGAAGACAACTTATGCATTAGCTCATAAGCTAAGTAAGCCAGTCAACTACGACTAGCTCTTCCCTTGCGGTTCGAAACAAAACAGTCATTAATTACAATCACCGAAATCAAAGTTTTTAATTAAGACAGAGTCTTTAAAACAGATTATGTTAGTTATTTAAATTAAAACAAAATCAGAAATACTATCTAGTTAACATTTATTGTTATGAATAAAAATTTTAAATTTTTCAGAAATATCGGGGTTTGACAGGTACATTTGATCTGTGGTTGGTCATGGCTAGAATGTTTTCTTTTGGGGAGACTATGACCTTTCTCCTTGTTGTTGTATCCATTGATACTATTTACTTAATTAATAGTATGCTATTTTCATTGTGTGAAAAAAATATTGAAATGATACCTTTAAGATCCGTAATATTCGTTTAAACAATAGAAAAAGTACTGTAAAAAACAAATATGTCACGTGTCACAATTTGAGTGTTCCACATGTCACCCTGGAAGCTAGATCTCGAAATTTTAATAACAAAATTTATAGAAAGATTCCTAAAAAAGTTTGATGGCAAGTTGAAACTTGTGTTTAGTGAAAGGGTGTTGGAATTAGATGCTGAGGAGAAAGAGCGACCGCTCCTTCCTCCAGAGATGTTTTGTAGCAGTGGCCAAAGTAGAGATCAACACTCTAAACAAAAATTTCAAACAGAAATTTCATAGGAACATTGCTTCTCACAACTTGATTGCAATTGGAAATATTCTCAGAGAAAGAGCGACCGCTCTTTCTCCAAGTTGTCTATTTTTACAAATCCCTCATAAAGGAAGGGGCGGCCGACCCTTCTTCTGCCCATAACTCTATTCATAATAGTTTTAAGAATGCAAGAAGGATCGCTCGATCCTTCTTGTGTTCGCCATTCTGGATATAGGTGAATTGATGGATATGGGTGTTCACACTTATCTACTAATCCAGCAGAAGTTGAAAGTCAAGAATTCTCATACTGGCCTTCGTATATTAAATTTGTTTACAGTAGTCTCGTAAATGACGGGTTGGCTGAACCCTTGTTGTGGTAAGCATTCTGTCAGTGTTCACCATTATGGATATAAATGAATTGATGGTCTAGCCTTCGTAGGTTGAATAATTTTACATTTTTTAGTGGAAGTAAATGATGGGCCGGCTACTCTTTCTCTTTCTCTAAGTTGTCTATTTTTACAAATCCCTCATAAAGGAAGGGGCTGCCGACCCTTCTTTTTCCCATAACCATTCATAAAATTTCTAGGATGCAAGAAGGCTCGGTCGATCCTTCGTAGTGCTCACCATTTTGGATATAAATGAATTGACGCTCTAGCCTTCGTAGGTTGAATAACTTTACATTGCTTCAAGCAATTTTCTGGCAAGTGGATTTTTGTGTGTTGCGGAAAACATAGATTTTCTCCCCGCAATCGTCTCGCAAGGATTGCCGATTTCTTGGTCATTTGGATTTGATATTTTTTTATTCCACAACCCGCAATTGTGATTGATCTATTTTCCATGCTGTGTCTACAACACAAGAGGTCACTGAAGTCTCTGAGTCAATTGCTGATTTGCTTGATAGCATTGTGATTGATGATCCCACTCCAGAGGTCCATTGATGATCTCTTTGTTATGTCTAGTTAATAATTTTCCCTTTAGAAAATTCATTGATTTTTTTGTGCTTTTGTGATTTGCAGAAAGCACAAATTTTCTCCAAATTTTGTGCTTTCTACAACCCGCAATCTGCAATGCGGAAGCTTGGTTAGTTAGATTTGAAATTTTTTTCTTTCTGCAACTCGTCATCCTGATGTGGACGAGTTGTTGGGAAGTTTTCTCTTTGTATATATTTGGTAATTATTATTTAAGGGGGGGAGAAAATCATAGAAAGAGGACTGGATATACTCTGATTCATTAAGAGATTGTAATTTTTTGCAGCCTTGAAGAAATACAATTAGTTTTCTCTTGATATTTGTTTTGTTAATTTATCAAATTTGTTTGATTTATGTTGAAATACATTGATTTAGTTTGCAATCACAACTAATACCTTGTTCTGTATGATCTATGTTTTCATGTTTTAAATGAATTTGTTTCATGTTTAAATGTTTTAAATCATTTATCTATTTCTGCAAATGATCAACATATGTTATTAAATTAATGCCAATTTTCCAATTAGCATTTTATAACAGGATAATCGTGTATGTGCTTCAATCCTTAAGCTACAATCATACTGCTTGCACCGGTTTTTCCCTACAATCATACTAGGGTTCAGGTCCATAAAACGAGGGGTAAGGCCTCGGTTGTCGAATCAGAAGACCCAAGGGATGTCTAATGGGATCTCTGGATATGAATTTGCAGCGCGTGAATAAAATAATCAAAGATCCTAAGCTTTAACATTGCTAATGGGGGAGAATTTGTTTTTTTGTAAAGATGCGGATTTATATTAAGCTAATAAAAATACAGTAGAGATTACAAACATTGTTGATGGGGAAGGATTTTTTTTTGTAAAGATGTGGATTTATATTAAGCTAATAAAAATACAGTAGAGATTACAGTTAGCGGTGGTCTTATCCAGAGGTGCCAGCCATAGATATCAGCAGAGTTGTGGTGATTCAAAATCAAACTATACAAAAAAAACCTGCCCATTGTAGGGAAGCCTGGGTGAATATTAGTAGTAGTCATGGCCATAGAGGCAAACAAAAAACTGACATTCATAGGCAAAACCAAAAGAGACAAAAAGTAAGAGAGAGACATCAGAAGAACCTCCTCAACTACTTGTAGAGGGGCCTTTTGCATCCGAAGGTGTCTCCTCCATAATTGGGAAGCTGTAGTAATCCATGTCCTTCCAATTGCTTATAGGTGTCGAAGCAGCAATCCTAGGTGTCGACGCAGCTCTCACGAGAGGCAGAGTAGTTTTTGTAGAAGGACGAGTGCCCCGAGTAGGGAGCTTGACTGGAAAGGGTGTCGTCTTCAAGGGCATGAAAGTAATGAAACCAATCAGCTCACTGTGTGTACACTTGGCCAAGATCAGGCCCAAGGTGAAGGGGATGGGGTCCTTGCTGTGTGTCAAAACCAACATGCTACCCCCTGGGTTGGACTTATCCATGCCAAGAGGAGTGGCCATAGTTCCAAGGGTGGCTTTGGGTCTGACAGCAGATGTGATTGTGCTAGGTGTATTGTTCCCAGGACGACTTTCACTGTCGAAGGAACGAGTGGCAGCATAGGAGTCCCAAATGAGCATGTGTTCTAGGGTGGCGAGGGTGGCTGCCATGTTTGGCAGAGTAGCCCGCAGAGTTTGGGTGGCATGGTGAGCAGAGGTCCAATTAGTCTACATGTCCTCCATAAGCTGGCCCAACATTTTCTTTACAATCCAATAGGTGTCCTAGGTCTATTGCTGATTCCTGTTAGCCATAATGTCCGCAATTATCCTAGCCTCTCAGTTATCAATCAGTAAACAGACTGGAATTGAGACTTCAGCATCGTATCCCTGCCTGGTGTGACCCTTTGGCCTGCCCATGGGAGACAATGAGAAGATGTTACAGGTGTAAGTAACTGAGAGCGTGAGGAGAACTGGAGCACGAGGCTGGAGCAGAACTAGGTGAGTGAAAATGCGTAGCGTAGAGGGCCATGACAGAACATAGTAGCGTGAACCTGGCAACCTGATCTTCGCACGTTGGAGATCCATGTGAATTGTTTCCAAGAAGGATGAGGCGATGTTGGGGGAGGGGAATTAAAGAGCCCAGTTACTTGACGTCGCATGGATGACCTCATAATTCAAACATTGATACCTAATTTGCAGCGTGAGAATGAAATAATAAAAGATCCTAAGCTTTAACATTGGTGATGAGGGAGAAATTATAGGGGCACAGATGAAGGGTGTATATCTTTGGCGACGAAAATAGACGGCCATAGGAACCTTACTATGAATATTGGTATAAATGAGTTCTTATTGAGTAAATGAATTTAACATGTGGATGAAGTTAGTATTTGGATATCACATAGACTGAAATAGGTGGAGATAGATCTACTTGTTATTAACCAAAAGTTATAATTAATTTGTTAAACAAATTAACGGAAAGTTAGACATAATTTGTTATATGTTTAGAATTTATGTACATATAAAATAAGGTGATATCATTTAGTTCTCAAGTTTAAAATCCTTGGGAAAACATTAATTGGTTGTGGAATGACTTTTGAAAATGATGACCCTAGAAATAAAGTTTTAATTAAGAAATAATTGTTCAAATATGAAGCGAGAAGGGTGAAAGACATTTGGAAGATTTTCAGAATCAGATTAATGGGCATAAAGGCAGATCTACAGTTGGACGGCTTGAAAAACCTATTTGCTCCAGAACATACAAGGATGATATGTTCCTCTTAGAACACAGCACAACAATCATATTTTATGGGATTGCCCATGCACCTTATGCACTGCCCGCTTTTCTAACCCCTAGACTATTTTACACTGGAATTCATCAGGCAGAAGCTTTTCCAACCATTGAAGGTATGATTCTAGACATAGGGCTTCAAACCAAGGTTGCTATAAACTATGACCCCCACCATATCATCTCAGACAGAAGGAAAGAAAGCAATAGAAAGGGTTTTGAACATTTTGAGCTTGCAGGTCTTGTTGAGGCTGCAAATTGGTTAGAATATCGTGGCAAAGAGAAGATGGAGGTAGATGTATAAGATGAATCAATATCCATTGTACCAAAAGCCACTTCTCCACAACCTACCTCCTCCATTGTGGTCCTAGTGGTTGAAGAAATTGTCCTAGTGGTTTAAGAAACTCTACCCCTTTCCAGTGTCTCTGGGGAAACCAACAAGTTGGAAAATATGGATGTCATGGATATAGATGATGACACAGAAAGAGCTCTCAAAAGGAAGATAGTGCAAAAACCTGAGCAGCAGATTCTACAGGTTTCAACGGGTCAAGCCTAAAAAAGAAACAAGTTAAGATTAAACCTGAGCAGCAGATTGTACATGTGTCAATGGGTCAAGGCAAAAAGAAACAGGTTTAGATTAAGTAGCCTACTTTTGATGTCAAAGATTATGTATTCAACCATATATTCAGCTAGGAAGAGTAGAGCAGAGCTATTGGATGAGTACAATGAGAGCCCAAAAGCAGCCTCAAAAGAGTCTAATCTATATGAAGAGGTGAGGCAGATTTCAAATAAAGATGTGTCTTTGGTAGCTAGCAGGAGCTATGCCCAGAACACCTTGAACTTGGCCTTGACTACCAAAACCAAAGCCACTGAAATGAAAGTGAACTTGGAAGATATTCTTGTTCCTGATATGATCAACTTGCACAAGGAGACTGGGGAGGTTATCTATGCCAAACTGCTAAAGGATTCCCTAGAACTGTCAAAATTGCAAGTCATAACAAAGCCCACAAGACACAAATAAAAAAGTTGCAAAATGTATTGTTGGCTACTGAAAGACAAGAAGAAAAGAAGGGTAGTATAAAAAAGATGTTGGATGACAAAGACATCATCATTCAGTCATTAAAAAGGAAGATAAAGATCCCCTTCATCCAGTTGGTAGAAGCTTCTGAATTGGCAGAGATGGAGGAGAAGAGAGAAAAGCTACAAGAGGAACCAACAGACTGCAAAGCTAGACTGTTGAAGTTTGAAGAGAAGGATAAGTTGTGGTTGATTGATATAGCTATCATGGAGAACACAAAGATGAGGAGCAGAGTCTCAGAAAAAGAGCAGGAGGGAAAGGATTGGGAGGTAAATACCTTGGGCTACAAGTGAAATATGATGAATTAATAAAGCAGCTTACAGGTGAGACCTCCTTGCAGGAATCAAAGCAAGTTATTTGGGATGACAATATTGGATAGGCCCATAGAGAAATTGAGGCCATATCTCGATTTCATTCTGGACAAAGAGGCTGTAATAAAGTTAGCCAGGAAAAGCATAACAATAGTCAAGGATAAGTTGAACAAGAATCCCATGGAGTGTGTAGAAAAGGCCATAGAATTTCTGAATAGGCTGAAAGAGGATCAAGTGAAAACAACTAGCATAAAGGATAGAGTGTCTACTATTATTTGGGGAAGGTGGTGAATAAGTATCACCAGATGAACACAATTCAGGAAAGGATAGACATTTTAGCACATCAAGTAAAACTCTACAAAGAAATGTTTGATCCATTATTCAAGAAGGGACTTCCTCTCTTTTGGGTTTCCTCTCTTTTGGTAGGAGGATGGCACCATGAGGATATAGGAAGAATATCAGGGAAAGTTGTGGGGATGTCGATTGGATTACTAATGTCTTATGTATTGAGTCATTGTAATTTTTTGCATAATTAATGAATATCAGTCGGTTTTTCTTGGCCATCTTTTTTGGATTTCTTAATTAGTTAATTAATCAATGCATCGATCTGTAGGTTGGATTTCTATTAATATATGATTCATGTGTTATTATGTCTTAAATGAATTTCTTCGTTTAACTCATTTTATCTATTAAGTTTCTGTAGCTAAATTTCTTCGTTTAACTCATTTTATCTATTAATTTTCTGCAACTGATAGACAACCACACATTTATATTGATGCTAAGTGGAAAAGCGCTTTTACAAAGGCAGTTTCTTGGATCTGCGTTGGATAAAGATAAGCTATGTAGCATGAGAACCGATCACGACTTTTAAGAAACTTGTTCCCGAAGTTCCGATGTTCCAGGGAACTTGGGAACTTGTAGGAAACTTTCCAAATCCGATGGGAACCGTTCCGGATGGTTGGGAACTTATTGGGAACTTCTACCCTCTAAAATTGGGAACTTTGGGACTTTTTCTTGCGCGTTCTCTTCACCAGGCCCTTACATGTATTCATGATTGCCATGTGGGTTGTTAACGACATTCCTATTGCCTCACACCCATTTATATACATGGTTGACCACAAAACATCTATAGAAAACTAAGCTGCAATAATATCTATTTTGTGCTACCTTGTCGAGTTGGTGCACTAATCTCTATCTACCACCCATTCTAGAGTATTCACTTGTCCCTACGTTGAATTGCAATTACCGTAAACAATAATAAATGAAAATCTATTTTGACTTTTATATATTAAATAAAACAAAGTAAATTTATATATTTTACTATTTACTTTATGAATAAAAAAATAAACTTTTAACTAATTGGAAATAGTTTTAAATCTTACTTTAAAACTAAATTCATATATTACATTTAAATAACAATTATCTTGATTTTTATTTTATAATAATTTAAATTTAATTATTTATACACCTTTGCAAATACCCTAGCATATAATGTCTTGTAAACATATAATATTCTAATACATTTTAATCATAGTTGGCACGAAACTGAAAACTTTATACATATGGCCACAACTATAGGGACTATAAATTCTAAAAGGTTCCACTTTAGAAAGAGTTGGCCTTATATAATCAACTGTAATATAGACTCTTTGGTTTTGGTTACAATTGTAATATAAGGGATCGGCCACATCATATCCACACGTGTCAGTGACCATGAAGGATGGGCGAAGGTGGTTTCGCAAATGGAGGAAGGTGGTTGTCCTTACCGCCCTTCCAACTTGCAAAATTATGTGGTTCTTCCACGTGGAGAGTAGTTTCAGATTCCGTAACCACCCATCGCTCTGTCCTAGCGCACATGTTGGGGATGCGGAACTGATGTGGGACCCTTGATCTTTTCCCGCTCGATTGATCTTTTCCGCCATTTAAAATGGTTTGTATGTTGGCAGAGGTGATCTTTTCTGCCATTTAAAATCGTTTGTACGTTGGTGGAGGTGATCTTTTCCGCCATTGAAAATGGTTTCTACGTTGGCATGGAGGTGATCTTTTCCGCCATTTAAAATGGTTTGTACGGCGCTAATCGTAAATGATGGACTATATCACTTGTGTGAATAATCTCATCACATTTATGATGGACTATGTTTATGTGTCATGACATATAGATGATATCCCGCCACACTATGATAATTAATGTCACGAATTTTCTTGCATTAATACTGTGTGATGATATCTCGCCACAGAACATTGAAACTTAAAGTTCAAACTCTCTGTGGTTGCGAGTTTGGAGCTCTGTTTTCTCTGAGGACCGAGGTTTTCTTTTGCTGAGGTGGAACCGAGAAGAGTGTTGGGCAGGTAGAGTAGTAAGATTGGTTTGAAGAATTGACTGCTAGTTTTTCAATTGGCAGGTATTTATATTATTCAAATCATAAATCTAAATCTGTAACAGAGCATGCTTATTTAGCCTCCGGGCTAAAAATCCATATCTTCCATGGTTGTCAAAAATCAATGCAATGACAGTTTCAAGTTCATAGTAATTTAAAGTCATTGAACGTTTTAGATTCTTCATATTTCCTTCCACCCTTGTCTTCCTTCTTCAGATTTATTTCCTTCAATTCTGGGTAGTTATCTTCTTACAGTCCATTAATTTGAATTCACATCATTATATTTGCAAAATCGTGCGTTACAGGATTGCTGCTAGCTTGCATACGTTTTCTGGCTGGTGGTGTAGCGTATTATTTTCATATATTCCATATTGTTTTCTACAAATCCTCTAGCATTTGGCTAGGTTTGTTGGAAAAAGATAACGACAAATGAACTCGGAAAATTGAAACATGTTTTTTTCTTTTTAATATCATTTTGCAGTTAATATTCACTATAGAAAAGTCCCATGTATTGGGTAGTTGGACGTGCTTTATGACTCAAATTGTTGGATGCAATGAGAACACATTTGAGTCTTGCATACGATACCAAGGCATTTAGTTGAAGAGATAAAGCTGATAAAAATGTTGTTAAAATTAAGTGAAATTTAACAAAAAATTCGTGAAAATGGGTGAATACCCTTGTTTGTATTAGTTTGCAGGTTGATAATGAAGAAAATAAAACAGTCCATTAATAATGGGAATTGGTCATCAATGAATCCAATATCAATTTTAGCAGAAAATTGGTGAATACTTAGATGCGGTAAACCGGAGCATAAACATATGAATTCTGATTTATGATTACTTTCATCCAAACATGAAGAATAACACAATGGAAAAGATTTACTGGAAATAACAATTAATAGAGAAAGGAAGGAAATTTACAGACTGTCATTAATGAATAATCAAAGCCACGTGGCACAATCTGAGTGTTCCACGTGTCACCCTGGAGACTAGATTTCAACATTTGAACGAAAAAATTTACAGAATTTTTGCTACAAAGAGTTTGCTATCAAGTCGAAATTTTGTCAGAGAAAGCGAGGTCGCTCTTTCGTCAGGTTGTTCCCTTTCGGGGTGTTGGAAGTAGATGTTGAGGAGAAAGAGTGGCTGCTCCTTCTTCCAGGGATAAGTTTTTTAGAGTGGCTAAAGTAGATATCCGTACTCCAAACACATATTTCATAGGAACATTGCTTCACACATTTTGCCGGAAAGTGGAAATATCCACAGAGAAAGATCGACCGCTCTTTCTCCAAGTTCTATTTTTTACAATTCACAGAGAAAGATCGGTCGCTCTTTCTCCAAGTTCTATTTTTACAATTCCCTCGTAAAAAAAGGGGTGGACGATCCTTCTTCTTCCCAATATTCTTTTCATTATAGCTTGAGACTGCAAGAAGGGTCAGTCGATCCTTCTTCGTCTTCACGATTCTGGATATCATTCAATTTCTAGATAAAGGTTTTCACAATTATCTTCTAAACAATCCTTCTTCTCAGAAAACAGAAGTCAGGGCAAACAATTTTATATGTTATAACTTAGTCGTGCTCAGTATTATTCATAGGTTTAATCCAGTTCCAAGGTGGCATCGTCCTAGTAGTTGGAAGGTAAACTAGAAGACCTGTCATCTTTATTTTCATAGGGTTTGGTGAATTCTTTCTCCTATGTCAAATGCAGTGGCAATAAATTAGTTGGTGTGCTGGCCAACTTCAGTAGTGGGATTCACATGGAAACCAGTGCTAATATGTGGGAGGATCTGACATACTTGGTTGTTCGGGACAGCTGTAGAGCTACCCAGGACAATGACATGATGATCTTTCGTGCCGAACATGCAAGGTTATATCGGGTGGAAGTTGGCCGGGACACGTAACCCTCATTTCATGCTGTGGTTCATGCCATTATTTAAAAGTTGGAATATGATTTGTCTTTTCATTTTATTAAGTGGATCTGGAGCAATCTTCTCCAATCTCGGTGGGAGTATTTTGGGTGGGGGAATGATGAAAGAAAATTTAAGAGCAGTGAGTGTTCGTAAGGGTGAGCGTCACCCGCTATACCTCCTTCAATTAATAGGAGGTACCATCCTAATAATGAGAGTAGATGAAAAATGCATTTATATGAAGGAGCAGGGTGGCATCCGGGATCGTCATCGCTATTCCTTCGCATGCATGCAAGATCTGTTTGTTATTTTGATTATGGAGAAAGACTCTAGTATAAAGTTGGAAGATCCGGTGGAGACCAATTGCCAAGTGGAGGCAGATATTGATACTAGTAAAAAATTTAGGAAGAGAATCTATGGGGAGTCCTTGGGGGAGCCAGGTGGTGGCTTTTCTCGAGCATGTAAGCATGCTTTCCGAGAAGCTAATGCTTTCATTATTAACGTACCTGGGGAGATTCAGAGGGATATCCGTGATTATGAGCATCAATGGTGGCTGAGGTTGAATAGGGAGACGTTACTGGGGGAGCGGAAATAGTTGAAGAACTGGATTATGGATCCAGGAAATACGGCTGGGTGTGTTATTCTATACGAGTGCACAGTACCCCTTTACTGGATGATAAAGAACCTTGTCGGTTTATCCATTCACGACAGACAAACCCTTGGAGAGGAAGCAACGCTTCCACTTATGGTGCAGCGTAACCTCAAGGAGACTCATACATTGAACTGGAAGCTAGATTTTCTTCTCCAAGCAATGGAGCTGTGGCCTCCCCCATGTCCTTCTTCGTCTTCTAGCTTCCCCTATCCAGGGACCTCTCCTGATTCTCCTTACCTTATCCGTTGATGCTTGATCTGGGATCGTTTTTCCAAGCTGTAAGTCTTTTTTATTAAGGGAGGGTCGACTGTTAAGTTAGATTGTATTTTCCTAAATGTATATCTTGCCTAACAGGTGTAGCAACATTTTGCTGTGCTTTTTTATTTCGGGCCTGTGTGCCTATGCTAAGAATATCTCCAGTTCAACGACTTTTGGGATAGGTAGTTATTTTTGTTGTTCCAAAGCATCTGAGGATAGGGATGGTCAATTGAATGAAAGCATCTTATCTGTTTTGGTGATAAATGTCTACCGCAAGGTTAATGATGCTGGAGTCTATGGGTTAGTAGTTAGATGGTCTGTTTTGATGAACAAGTCTGACTCTCGGACAACTTGTTCCTTCTGTAACTCCTCTTTGATTTAATACAAAAACTTATTACTTACAAAAAAAAGAAGGGGCAGCTGCCCTTCTTCTTCCCAATATTGTATTCATAATAGTTCTAGAATGCGAGAAGGTTCAGTCAATCCTTCTTTCTTTTGCCATTCTAGATATCGGTGACCTGTTGGATATAGTTATTCACAATTATCTCCTAAACGAAGGGGCGACCAATCCTTCTCTTTGGAAAATGGAAGTCGGGACAAACATTTTTATATGTTAGAACTTAGATGATGTCTGGGTCGACTCCCTAATATTTACAATGAAATTTGGAAGTCAGGAATTGTCGACATAACCTTTGTAGATTAAATATATTTATATTTATATTGTAAATGAAGGGTCGACCGACCCTTGTTGTGCTCAATATTCTTTCCTTGTTCACAATTTTGGAAATACATGTATTGACAGCCTAGCATTCGTAGATTAAATATATTTAAATTTATATTGTAAATGAAGGGTCAGCCGACCCTTGTTGTGCTCAGTATTCTTCCCTTGTTAACAATTTTGGAAATACATGAATTGGCAGTCTAGCGTTCGTAGGTTGAATATTTTTAATATTCTGTCATAAATGAACGGGCGGGAGAAGCTTCTTCTACCCAGTATTCTTTTCGTAATCTTTCACAACTGCAAGAAGGGTCTTTCGATCTATCTTGTGTTTGCTTCTTCTACAAGAAGGGGTGGCCGATCCTACCATTCAGAAAATTGGAAGTCCAGACAGACATTTTTTTATATATTATAATTTATGTTATATATTTGTTTTAAATCAATATGATTGTTAATGTGCTCCTATCATTTTATATTTCATAAAACGCTTCTGAACTGGATTTTGGTTTTGAACAATGTGTCCTGTTATTTATATTTCAGATATCGTTTATGAAATGGATTTTGGTACTCAACAATGTGTGGACCTACTTTTGAATGGATTGAAAGTTGTTGAAGGAATCTCTTTTCCAGAAAGAATTTTTTTGCATAATATCAGAATTAAGGACAGAAGTATCATTGTAAATGTTACCAAGTCTTTAAATGCAAGTCTTCCATGGCCCTATCAATCAGAAGGTGCAGATACATTGTCAGGGGCAGTTGGCGGTTATATTCAATGGCCTGTATCTGAGATCGTTAACCAGATTGGGTCTTCTCTTCGCGAGAATGAGGTGAATGATATACCAGCTTCTACTTCAACAAGTGTAGCAAATATCATAACAACTGAGAATGAGGTCAATATAGCAGGTTCTACTTTGACGAGTGTAGCACATATCATAACAACTGAGAATAAATCTTCTTTTATTATGAGAAAAGTTAAGTTGTTACATAAGTGTTCAGAAATAAAGGATTTCATTTCCATAGGTGTTGTAACAAATGTGAGTGGGAGTGATTTTGTTGGGGGAACATTTTTGGGTGACTTCAACTTTGGTATTCTGGTGGATGACGTGGTGTTTTCTTGTATGGCATGTTGTCCAGGGTTGAGCAGTGGAGCTTTTGTTGTATGGCCAATTAAGAGAATCATCGATTTTAATACAGAAACATTGCTTTCTTTTGAAAAAACTTTCAACAATAATCAATCTGAATCTACTTTGAAAGTATTAAGAGAAAATCACAATGAAATTTTGTTGGGACGAACAGTTAATTTGATACATCGATGTTCTTTAAAGCCACAATATGTTGCTCGGGGAAGAGTGTCAAATGTTTTTGAGGGAGACATTGTACAATTCAAAGCACTAGATGCTGGTGAGTTTGGTATTTTAGTTCATAAAGTCGTTTGCAATTGCGAGGATTGTGGTGTATTTGAAGGATCCCTTATAACATGGCTTGCAAACAATTTGCTTGACCTCGATAATGTTCCTTTGTATGTTATACTAAAAAAGAAATCAGACGAAGAAATGGTCAACTTTCGGAATGTTTTTGAAGAATGTCCTTTACAGATGGTCCTTCCAGGTACTATTCGTTGTGAATATACAGATGTTAAACATAATGGAACAAGGCCATACAATTTTGTAAGGTGTCAAGATGGAACTAAAATTTCCGAAATAAATTCAAGATCGGTACCTTACAGGCCTGCAATAAATCTGGGTGCATTCCTTTAAAAAATTGGCAACGAACATTGTTGCTCAAATATTTGTATATCAAAAATTACACATGGATCGATAGTTGAATGTGCGAAGAAATTTGATAGTATGAATGGAAATTCAAAAAGGTAGTTTGTTATGAATTCTTTGGGATCAAATGCCTCTGTGGCCAAAGAAGGAGATGACAGAAAAAGAAGCTTGTTGAAAATGAGATTAGACACAGTAGACGTCTGTCAAAATGCATGGTATAAATGCCATCGGATAAAAAAAACACTTTCTTCAATTATAAAAGAATGTTCATGAATGGTGATGTGAGAGCTGTGCATGGTAGCAGTGGCTTGGAAAAATCCAGGGTGAACACTACTGCACTGGTAGCTACTATTAATAAAATTGTAGTAGAGAATTCAGACAAATCTCCACATCTTACACGAATAATCAGTAAAGATGGAACAAGGACAACCTTGAAATTATTGCCCACTAATATGTCCCATGTTTTACTACGAAAAATGGCTAATGATGAAATCACAGGAATCGGTTTGCCTCCAGTATCACAATCCTCCTTTAGCAAGGTGATGAGAGAAGATTTTCCAGATGTTAAAATTTCTAAATCAAACAACTTTGCAAGGTTTAATGAGTGCATTACAATACAGGATAGGCTTAAGGGGACCACTGATCCAGCTGAGGTGGAAAAGTTGTGAGCAAATCAGGATGCTCATAATAAATATGTCTCAAGTTGTCACTAGATCTATTATGCTCATAGGTCAACTTCCTAGCAAAATCCGAAGACTTATGTCAATATTATTCATGACAAAATGGACAAGTCAAAGACTTCCATTCCAAGGATGGGTAAGAAGGAAAAATATTTTAGTAATGTTATGAATCTTCCCATATCATTGAATGGAACGTTGACCCATAAGCACTAGACTGGGAGTTTTGGTCATTTCAGTCTCTCATTTTTAGAGATGGGATCGAATTTCACCATGACATCCCTGGCTAATGCTTGAAGTGTCTTGAAGAACCAGTGGGTGATAAGTATGATGATTTTCTCTACAAAGGAGGGACATCTAAGCACCAGTTGCATGATGTTCTATTGGAATCAGACTCATATGAAAAGTGTTCGGTATACAGACAAGATGTAATGCAAGATGATGTAATGTGTGTTGATGGTACTAATCAATGCTTGCCAAATAGAAAACTACCACTCATATTGTTGTTGCAAATGGATAATTGTTCAGGCGATAACAAAAGCCGCTTTGTATTTGCATTTTTATCTCTTTTAACAGCAAGGAGAGTGTTCGAGAAAATTGAAGTTGGATTCCTCCCAGTAGGACACACCCATGAAGACATAGATGGAACTTTTGGTAGGTTATCAACAAAGCTAATGCGCAAGGATATATTTTCTCTCCCATAAATTATTGATACGTATAGGACATGTGAAGATCAAAATTACTTTGTCCCTTATCTAATTGATGAACTTTATGATTTTAAGAGTTTTGTGATGCCCCACCTTTTGGATGGAAATTCCAAGATCGTCGATATAAAAAAATGGCAGTTTTTTAAATTTCAGCTCATAGATGTGTTGAGCCCAGAATTGGCCCCTTTTAATCATCCTCGATCACCTTTTCTTCCCCTGTCCTACACCATTTAGCATGCTAATCAAACCTGTTGTCCTCACTTTATTCCCCCAAGCTGCCAAGGTATGACTGATCATTGCTTTATCTTATTAATGCTTATGATTGTGATAATTAAGGCTGTGTATCTCTCAATTGTGCTAACATGTTATGATTTATGAAGGTAGTTTGAGATAAATGTACTGCAGGAAGGTGGGGCTGAACAAGTCTTGAAAGGATGGATGTTCGCTGCTTAAAAGGATCCTCAGGGTTCCAATCATCAATTAAGGAACATGGTTCTAATGCAACATCCTAGACTAGAGCTGTGACAGGGCAGCTGTAACAGAATGCGCTATAAGTGGAGATATTTAGCTATTGCTGCTCGAGTATAATTGTGATCTGGAAGGATCGCCACTCCTAGGCCAATCAACATCTTTCTCGCATTTTTCTATGTCTTTACTAGCCACGTTTGTAACAGCTAGTATTATTTAGGGCGCCTGAAGATCAGAGATCTTCATGGATGCCCGTTAATAGGATCGGATGTTATGATCTGCATGTATAAATATGGGGAGCTGTCTCGACCCAGGGGGTTGAACAACGGAGAATTCATTCATTGTATTAGCAGTGGAAGCAATTTGTGTAATCATTCTTTCATTAATATAAAGAGTTGCCTCTGAGTTAAAGGAGATTTACGTTGTTTAGCCAGCATCTCTGTGTGAAGGCTGGGCCCGTCTTCCACAGAGATTGCTGAGTTAAAATAGGACTTTTTCGAATTATTGTTGTGTGATGTTTTGTTAATGATATTTCCTTTGTATGCCGCAGTAGTAAGTGTGGATTTGTAGTATAATTAGGATTATATTTCTTTGAGATTGGTAAGTGGTACAGAGAGACAGTCGACTGAGTAAGAAACGTTATTTATGCACTTCATGTGATAATTGTACACAGCTTTGTTCATCCTGCAGTTTAAGATTGTTATCCCATGAACCCTTGCCATTTATCTTTCCTGTTATGATTGTTGATTTTCATACCTGTAATTCAATCTCTTAGAGCAGTTGAACTCAATCCTTTGCAATTGAATTTCTAGATTAACATTCAGTTTATGCTTATGGTTTTCAAGAGTGATCAGATCGAAGAAGTGAGTTACTTGTTCTAGGATGTGAATAGGATTTCTTTTTATCTGCAATTATCTTTGAATCTTATATCATTTCTTGTTCATGCATGGTAGAAAGGAATTGAAATTGTAGTATTTAGAAGGCAATTGGGATTACACAGATATTTGGGATGGACATAGTTGTTAGGGGATAAAAGTGTTCAATTATAGTGATTTGGTGTTTAAGCATAGATTGTGCATTTATCCTTTGAAATAAAAGACTTTCTCGGGTTGACAATAAATCTCGTATGCTCTGTATGTTGGTAATAATCTATATGCATATTGGGTGCTCGACATTTTGGTGTCGTTGCCGGGGAAGGATAAAAATTAAACACTAATCATTAGTTGCATCTGGTAATTGTTTCTAGTCAGTCTTTTGTTTGCTGAAATGATTCGGTTCGCATGAATACAAGGAGGGTAAAACGCGATCACCTCCCAACTCCCAAAACCCCACAAAATACTAACAGTGCAGGTGGCTCGGGTCGCGGTCGAGGACCACCATTGGGCAGAAGAACATTCATCGATGATCTTGTTGACAAAACTGATTCATCCACCAGGGCTCGTCATCAATAAACTCCTATCAGAAGAAACCCTGCTGATCCTGGGGCGCCAGCATCAGGATCCATGGTGGAGAATACATGAGCAGCCGTGACTCCCTCGTATATCCATGATGAGGAAGGCACAACTGTCACAGCTGTTATAACTGAGGAAGACACAGCTATTACAACTGGACCTGCTGTTACAACTGAGGAAGACACAGCTGTTACAATTGGACCCGCTGGTAGAGGTCCGATCTGCCACATTTACGGGAAGGCTGTAACTGAAGAAGAGTGGACGAAGTTCCACCAGAAGTTTGTTGATCAGGAACAAAACAAGAACACAAGAACGAATGAAGAGGAGAAAACAGAAGAGGAGATGAGTAACAGACACGAGTCCGATGAGGAAGAGGCGATGGTGGAAAACTATCATCATGAAAATCACTCCCTGCCTGAGGGAACGACGGCCACACTGCAATTTCTGATTCAGCAGCCAGAAGGGACAGCCCCTATGAAAAACATCTCACCATCAGTGTTGCCTCGCTTCCATGGAAGGGCGGCAGAAGATCCAGACGAATTCCTTTTTGAATTCGATATCCTCTGTCACAACTATGATTATATCACCGATGCCCAAAAGCTAAAACGTTTCCCTGCCACCCTGAAGAACAATGCATTACGCTGGTTCATGAGCCTTGGGGGAGGGACTGTTGCTAATTGGGATAAGATGAAACAAGTGTTCCTGGAGAAATATCAGGAATATTGCAACACCAAGGACGAAAGAGAGGAATTATTCAAAATGGTGCACAAGGAGGACGAAAGTATGGAGGATTTTGTAGAAAGGCTGCTGTACAATGTGCAAAGAGCCGGGAAGACGAACATGGGGCTGGACGTGCTCAAGATAATCTTGCTTCGTGGGATCAGGGATGATTGTTTAGACATGTTAAACCTGCTAGGAAAGGGAGATATATCCAAAGAACCTTTTGGAAAGATTGTGGAACTATGTAAGAGACACTCCAGGGGGTCTTCCAGGAACAATAAGCGGAACAAATGGGATAAGATAGAACGTGATGTCTTCGACAGAACTCAGAAGTCGTCCAATGGAGGAGCTACCCGTGCAGAGATAGTCAATCTCCTTGAAAATTTTAAAACAGAAATGATGAGCTCCATCTCTTCGGAGATCGATGTCCTGAAGGAAAAACAAAAACAGGCAGTAGTGGATCTCACACTAGGTGTGTTCTGTCCCCGATGTAGAAAGAATCATCCGCTAAAATAATGCCCGCTTGACAAAGTAGAAGTATGTCAGCTATGTGAGATGAACCATGACATGAAAGAATGTCCCTCACTTCCCCAAGTGAAGGCTGTCCTGCAGGCATCAACTCCAGAAGTGGAATCAGCCTATTTCATTGCACAGAAGAAACCTTGGCAGCCTCGAAATCAAGGTATGCCTCTGGACTTGTTTCCATTTTTGAATAATATGAGCAATTGGAATAATAACATGCCAAATGTGAATACACAATTCCCTTCAAATTATGCTCAGTGGAATCCTTCCCAACCTGCAATGCAAAATTATAATTCATGGAGTCCCTGGACACAGCCACCACATCAACCTATGTCGTGGTCTCCTGGATGGAGGAACTTCCATCTTGGGAACCAGTTTCCTCAACCACCTCCACCTCAACAGTCACCATATTCTCCTCAATACCCTCAATTTCCTCAATATCCTCAATATCCACCTCAGCAGTCGTAGCTGCAGCTGCAGAATAATATTGTCCCTAATATACCGATACGGCCTCAACTGCCTGCCCAACCTAATCCTAACCCGAATAATAAAACAGTCCATCAATTGGAAACTGTCAACATGCCGGCCTACTCCCTTTCCCCTGTACCTTGTAATGATATTCGTCTACGATCTGGGAAAATAGTAGAACCCGTGATTACAAAAGATGATCCACCTTCTGTGCATAAAGAAGGAGGGAGTTCACAGCATCCATCTGATACAGTTCCTACCACTGAAGATGCTGAGCATCCCTTAGATGGGACGGCTGAAACATCAAACGATAAATCAGACAATACGTAGCCTACCCAGCTGATAAGGCAACCACCATACCCCGAGAGACTAATGCTACCAAAAATAAGGGGCAACCTCAGTTTAACCTTCTAGGAGAGTTAAGGAATCTTTACGTCAAAATTCCCCTTCTTCAAGCTCTTCAAGACGTGCCTATTTATGCTAGAACCGTTCGGGACCTGTGCACTAAGAAACCAGGGAGGAAACCCAGAGATCCTCCCACTATTCACGTTATAGGGAATTTATCTGCTTTAATAATGGGAAAAACCCCTGTGACCAAGTATGACGACCCTGGCAATCCTACTGTCACTGTACATGTAGGACAAACGTAGATACCCAACGTGCTAGTCGATTTAGGAGCAGCGATCAATGTCATAACAATTGAGACCGTAAAGAAGCTTAGACTCACTAATTTTAGACCGACCCCTACCATTTTAGAATTGGAGGACAGATCCACCATTAGACCCGAAGGGATTCTGGACGACCTTGTCATCTCAGTAGATTCATGGGAGTACCCTCCTGACTTCTTGATATTACAACCAAAATCACAGCTCGGGGGACACCCATTGATCCTGGGGAGGCCTTGGTTGGCCACAGCTGATGCCTGCATCAGCTGTCGATCGGGGTCCATGACTATATCTGATGGTACGGAGACTAAAAATCTCACCCTGTATCCTCCAGCTCGGCCAAGTCTAGAGGCTGAAACTTCCCTTTGGATAGAGCAGGATGAGGAGGAGGATGTTCAACCACTATTAACTATACAGAAGGCCTTAACTTTTAAAAACGAAACAGAATACGATGCTATTAGTACTTTTATTAGTGAACCCGCTTCAGTGGATAAAGAGGTCTATCAAATCCTGAACATTACCCTTGGTAAGGAAGAACAAGAAAATCTTATGGAAGAAGCACTAGTTGGTGACACAAGCATAATCCCAGTTTTGAAAAATTCAAAAAGTATCCCTATTGAGGTAGAGCCTGGAAGGACTTTGAATATCAACCCTAGTCTCTCCTCAGAGGAACAGAGGCACCTAATCAGTCTCTTGAAGGAACACAAGGGGGCGTTCGCCTGGGAGTATACAGACATGAGGCGTATTCCCTCTAATCTGTGCGCCCACCATATTTATATTAAAAATGACTCTCGACCTGTGTGTCAACCCCAATGACGCATGAACCCCAATATGAGGGATATAGTGAAGGAATAAATCCAAAAACTTTCGGAAGCAGGATTTATATATCCTATTTCAGATAGTGAGTGGGTTTCCCCACTCGTAATTGTGCCCAAGAAAAATGGTAAATGGAGGGTCTGTGTCGATTATAGGTAACTGAACAAAGCCACGCAAAAGGATCATTTCCCTTTGCCCTTTCTTGACCAAGTACTTGATACCCTGTCAGGGAAGAAGTTCTTCTCCTTCCTATATGGGTTCAGTGGGTACAACCAAATTCAGATTGCTCCCGAGGACTAAGATAAGACCACCTTCACTTGTCCCTGGGGAACATTTGCCTACAGGGTGCTTCCTTTTGGTTTATGTAACGCACCGACAACGTTTCAAAGAGCTGTAATTGGCATATTCTCTGAATTATTTAATGATAGTATAGAAGTCTTTATGGATGATTTTACTCCCTATGGCAAGGATTTTGAGGAAGCACTGGAAAATTTAAAGAAGGTTTTAATTCACTGCGAACAGACTCGTCTCTCATTAAGCATTGAAAAGTGTCATATGATGATGAGTGAGGGGGTGGTATTAGGGAATTTCATCTCTACCAATGGAATTCAGGTGGATCCTTCAAAAATCAAGGTGATAAAAAATATACCGACTCCTTCAACTCAGAAAGAGGTGCGAAGTTTTCTGGGACATGCTAGATATTACCAGAGGTTTATAGAAAACTTCTCCAAACTTGCTTCTCCTTTGTTTTCTCTGTTAATGAAGGATGCACAGTTTGTGTGGAGTGAAGCATTCCAGACAACATTTGATAAGCTTAAGGAGAAGCTGTCCACAGCTCCTATCCTAAGGGGACCTAGTTGGATCCTACCCTTCCACATTTCTTCAGATGCTTCTCATACCGCCATTGGAGCAGTACTAGGACAACAGAATGGTCAAGTACCTTATGCCATCTATTATGTTAGTAAAAACTTAGCCCCTGCTGAACTTAATTATACTATTACCAAAAAAGAATTCCTCGCTATTGTTTACTCTATTAATAAATTTTGGCATTACATTACTGGGTATCCTACATTTGTGCACACTGACCACTCTACCATTAAATATTTAATGAACAAACCTGTCACCAATGCCAGAGTGACCAAGTGGCTCTTATTATTGCAAGAATTTGATATTACCATTATAGATCAACCTGGAAAAGAAAATGTTGTTGTTGTTTTTTATCTCGTTTTACTAACAGTGATGACAGTTCGCCTGTTGAGGACTCTTTTCCAGATGAACATCTATTCGCACTTTCAGCTCACTCCCCCTGGTATGTAGACGTTGCTAATTATTTGGTTGCAGGAAAGCTCCCACCACACATGCCTAAATGAGAAAAGAGAAAAATCATCTAGCAAAGTGCCAGGTATTGTTGGCTCAATGGTCATCTCTTCTACACAGGGCCCGATCTTGAGATTAGGAGATGTGTAAGGGAAGATGAGATCTTTCACATACTGAAAGCCTACCATGATGGACCTTGTGGGGGACACTTTGTAGATAAAAGAACAGGGCATAAAGCGCTGCGGATGGGCTACTATTGGCCGACTCTATTTAGGGACGCTAAAAGGTATGTTCAGTCCTGTGACAGCTGCTAAAGGATGGGCCAGCCTATAAAACAGATCAGATGCCTCTACAACCTCAAGTAGTAGTTGAACCATTTGATAGATGGGCACTGGATTTTGTTGGCCCTATCAGCCCTCCTTCCAGACAGAAAGTTTACCTTCTGATTTGTACTGATTATATGACCAAGTGGGTAGAGGCTGTAGCTTTGGCTAATGCTAATGACCAGGCAGTGATTGATTTTCTGTATAGTGAAATATTTACCCGCTTTGGGGTACCGAAGTAAGTAGTTACCGACGGGGGGCCGCAATTCATGTCACACCAATTTGAATCCTTGCTCCGAAAGTATCATGTGCAGCATAGGGTGGCTTCACCTTACCACCCCCAGGCCAATGGTCAGGTGGAAAGTACTAATAAATTTATTGAAGCAATCCTTACTAAAACAGTTAAGAGCCATCGAAAGGATTGGGCTAACAGGCTTCCGGAAGCACTGTGGGCATACCGCACAACTTGGCGCAACACCATAGGGTTATCTCCCTATGATTTAGTGTATGGAAAGAGTGCTATCTTTCAAATTGAGTTTGAGATCAAAACCCTAAAGATAGCCACCGAAATGAATCTGGATGTAACAGAAGCCCAGAAGAGAAGATTGAATCAACTAAACGAATTGGATGAGAAACGGTTAGCTGCAGTGGACCAGACTGTGCTGCTTCAGCAATAGAGATCCAATTGGCATGACCGATTTATTAAAAAGAAAATCTTCAGTGAAGGAGATTGCACGTTACTATATGACTCCAGGTTCAAAAAGGATTTTAAAGGTAAATTACGTACAAGGTGGCTGGGTCCATATTTGGTCGACAGGGTATTTGACAACGACACTGTTCGTCTGGTGACCATCGATGAAAACCATATACCATTACTTGCTAATGGCCACAGACTTCGACTGTATCGTAAGCCTATTTCGAAAGATGCATTCATTTCGCAAATTGCTGTCGATCCAGATTATCAGCTGGCACTAGAGCAGGAATTTCTCTCTGCCTTTGCCAATCCTTAAACTGAAAATCGCATTTTGAATTACTGTACATAAATAATCTTCTTTCTTTCCTACTGTAGCGTATAATTATTTTTTTCTCTTTGCATTTGATCTTCGCGTTTGCTGTTGTTTTTCAAAAATTTCCAGGGAAGCGCCAGGGGAATGACCAGATTGGGCCTGTCAAATGAGAGTCGTCTTCCTATGCCTTCCTGTGTTGCATTTTCCTTTTCCTTAAAATAAATTTTCCGACAGCTGCGACACATTTCCTGGCAACTGCAACATCTTTTCCGGCAGCTGCGACATATTCTCCGACAGCTGCGACATATATCAAGGCAGACTTAAAATCCTTTTTCCCAGCAGCTGTGAACAACTTTCCTAGCGGCTTTGATATCATTTCCCGGCAGCCGTAATTTTTTTTTTTCCCAGAGGCCGTGAACCATTTCCCGGCAGCTGCAACATTTTTCCCAGCAGTTGCAACATCGTTTTCCCGGCGGCCATAAACCCTTTTTCCCCGCAACCATGAACCATTTCCCAGTGGCTGGAACATCGTTTTCCTGACGATCGTAAAACCTTTTTCTCGACGGCCGTGAACCATTTTTTTGGCGGCTGTAACATATTTTTCGGCGACTGTGACATATTTCCCGGCGACTGCGACATATCTCCCAGCGTCGTAAAACTTTTCCCTGGCAGCCGTGACTTTTTATTCCGATGGCCATAAAACCTTTTTCCCGGCTGCCGTGAACCATTTTCGGGCAACTGCAACATATTTTCCGGCGGCTGCGACATATTTCCCAGCGACTACGACATATCTTCCGGCGCCGTTAAACTTTTCCCTGACAGCCATAATTTTTCTCGATCCCATAAATCCTTTTCCTGGTGGCCATGAATCTTTCTTGGTGGCTGCAACATCTTTTTCGTTGGCTGCGATATCATTCCTGGAAACTTGCATTAATAACTCCTATGTTAACAAAAGAATCACTTCAAACCTGCTAAGCTATGGCTCTGATTTATCCTATTCGTGCCGGCGAACTCATCATTCCGACCCTGAGGACGCGATAGTTTTTGTTTCACTGGCGGAAGGAATTATTGCATTATCCTGGTCATCATGATTAGATTTATGACTGTGCACGAGTTTCGTTCCGCAACGTCACCAATTGCACGCTCCACCATTCTCCGCAGGATATCTGACGCACAGTCTCATGAGGTATGGCTTTGATTTATCACGTGATTAAGTGTTGATATAATTTAACAATATCGGTCGTACCTTTATTCGTATCACCATTATGGCCTATTTAAACCTTTCCCTCGTACGACGTAAACACTAAATAATTGCCACCTTCCCCAATTCGGAATGAAAATTTCAAACGTTTTTCTGTGCTCAACTTTCCAAATTTTCCCATTTCCTCAACATCTCCGCTCAGTGATTCATGCATCCTCTATGCTACAACTTCCATTCTCGGATTCTGTAATATGTGGGATAGCAATCTCAGTCTGCAGCCAGGACCATGGGGATTCCAGTTCGTCATGAACCTTTGAATACACAGGAACTTAAGAAAAATCTTCAAGTTTTTGCCATCTTTCAAGCCCCCGACTGGATCGAATTTTTTGAGCGACTAGATGGATTCAATCGGGAAGCATCCTTGCAATTTGCTTTAAATCTCACCAAAACTCACTCCAAGGTGTGGGGGCTACGCATAGAACTCTCCGAGGCCATTATATCTGAGGTTACTGCCATCCCGCAGGTGGGAAGGGCATGGTTTGGACGATGAGTCCCCACAACGACTACACGGGAAGCATTTTTACTAGAGGGGGAGTAAGTTCAATCATCAAGAAGAGGGATCGCACTGCACTCATTGCCGCGGCCATGGGACTAGGTTGTTGTCTTTCTCAAGAAGTACATCACTTGTGAAGGTAGATACCAAACTGTTTATAATTCTAAACTCCCTTTACTTTCTCATCTCCGCCATGGCATTTTATTGAACATTTGATATTATCTACTGCATGACTTGCGTCATATGGTGGCATTTGTCCAGTCTGCTAAGTACCCATTTTCCTCCCTCACCCACCATGGTCTTATCAAATTAATCATTTTAAGAACCCTTGCCCAGCATCATATAACCTAGGAGCAATTCACAACTCGAGCTCAGGAATCCGCTCCCTTACAGATTGTCCCAATACAACAGGTACGAGTTCAACCACAGTAGGAGGACCGGAGTCCCTCCAATGAAGTTGGAGGGGGATGAAACTGTATTAGAAGAAGAGAAACTGGGGGCACAAGCAGAGCCACTGGGGGGGGATGAAACTGTATTAGAAGAAGAGCAACTGGGGGCACAAGCAGAGCCATTTGGGGGGGATGAAACTGCATTAGAAGAAGAGCAATTGGGGGCACAAGCAGAGCCGTTGGGGGAGGGTGTAGATAAAAACCTTGTGGAAAACCCAGACAACAGGGCAGCTATGACAACAGAAGGTGAAATTGGAGCATCACTAAATGCTGCGACAAGTGAACCTGAAGCTGACAGAGCCAGGGCAATAGAAGAAAACATTGAGCTGGTAACTATTGAATCCTCACCTGAGTGGGGAGGAGGAACTTTAATTGAAGAAGAACAACATGAGGAGCAAGAAAACATTCCTTCGACCTCAGCTGTGAATCCCGATATACCAGCTCCACAAAAGAAAACACCACAAAGGAAAAGAAAGAGATCAATCAATGAATTTAACATAACCTCACGAATCAGAAGAAAAAGAACTAGATCAGCTACAGTAGCAGAGGCAGCCAAAAAAAGATGGGCAACCTTAGAGGCACAGGTTGAGCTCCCAATCCTTGTACCGAGACCAATGGATGCTCCACAAAGGCCAGTTGAGGAAGAACCCGGAATTGAAGGACTTCTGGCTGAGAACACACTTTTAAAAGAGGACCTCCAAGTACTTCGAAGGGAATTGGAAACCTGGAAGGAAACCTGCAGAAAACAAGGTGAAAAGAAAATTGTATACATTGGTAGAGGCTGCAGACCAACTGGAGGAATCAAACTCTACTGAGCCTGGTAAGGAAGATGAACGCGTAATCTGTCCCACCTGTGGAGAAATCTTCAAGGAGGCAGGCCACAAGATTATACTTCGTACCTGCCCAACACAATAGCCCGCGCCCACAATAGAGGAAGTTGCAGAAAAAGAAGATGCTGTCACACAAGAACCAGCATCTTTAACCATCCTTGCTGAAGCTACCACCAATCCTGTGACAGAGGAGCTAAGGGATGAAATCATGTATGATGATGGGGATAAAGAATATACTGTAACCCCAGAATGCTCCCATGACACAGAGATTATAGAGCAGATGGGAGAAGAACCTGGGATGGAGGACACTCTGGAGATTAATGAATAATTCTATACTGTAACCCCAAAATGCTCCCACGACATAGATATTTTAGAAGCTGAGCCACAAAGGTAAGACATTGATGAACTTGAACATGGTGTTGTAACACAAAAACCTGCAAAACTGAGTATACTTGTCCAATCGGACGAACAGATGGGAGAAGAACCTGGGATAGAGGACACTCTGGAGTTTAATGAAGAACTCTGGGTTGTAACCCCAGAATGTTCCCATGACACAAAGCTCATAGGAGAAGAATTGCAACAACAGGAGGATGAAGAGGCAAGTCAGGATGTTGTTACACAAGAACCAACATCCTTGGAGGCTGCAGGAGGAACTCTTGAATTTCAATTAGAAGATAACCCTGGAATGGATATCATTCTCGATACACAGTGGAGCGAGGATGAATAGGTACAGACACAATCCTTAGGTGACACCAAAATCTTGGAAGAAGAGCTGCACAATGAGAAAGATATCCAATCTCAGCAATAGAAGGACAAAGAAGACACTGTTACAAAAGAACCAGTGTCTCTAGAAGTAACGGATGTAGCTGCTGAAGAGAATTCAGGGGATGTTGCTGTTACACAAGAACCAGCAACTCTTGAACCAAATTTAGAAATGCAGGTTATCTAGGAAAAAGACACTGTTACACAAGAACCAGTGTCTCTAAAAGCAATGAATGTAGCTGTTGAAGAGAGTCTAAAGGATGTGCTATTACACAAGATCCAACAACTCTCATAGTAGACTTAGATGTGCTGGAAGACACTGTCCCACAAGAACCAGTGCTTCTATCTCTTAGAAATGTCATTGATTTGGACACAGATTAAGATTTCCTTTCAAGTCCTTCCCAGGCATAGCATATAATGAGACTGGAGGAAGAAGTGATTTCCACTTGCACCAACTACATTTCCAGACACCAGCAAATAGCATTGGAAGGGAGTAAGCACAGATGGTAGGCTGCCTCCTTTGCACTTAGAAGCCAAGATCCTTACTGTTTCAAGAATTTCAATTAAGGCACTTTCCAGAGTCAAGGGCTATGTGGGAAGTATGAGGGAGAGTGGAGTTAATTGGTTGGGCTTGAAATTCAATTTCCCCCTCATTTGGTGGCCAGCAAAACCGTATAATATGGATTTTTCCTTGACTAGGGCAGAGGAGCAGTAATGCTGGAAAGTATTGGGTTACTCACAGAGGCTTTTTAAAGACAGATGAGGTTCCTGAGTTTCTCTACAACTTTTCCTCCCTCCATGAATAGAGCTCAGTACAGGACTCAGATTCCAAATGATGCAGGTTTTTGCATGAGGACATGCAACAAGATAGATCGGGGGAGATGTTGAGCCCAGAATTGGCCCCTTTTAATCATCCTCGATCACCTTTTCTTCCCCTGTCCTACACCATTTAGCATTCTAATCAGACCTAGGGTCCTCACTTTATTCCCCCAAGCTGCCAAGGTATGATTGATCATTGCTTTATCTTATTAATGCTTATGATTGTGATAATTAAGGCTGTGTATCTCTCAATTGTGCTAACATGTTATGATTTATGAAGGTAGTTTGAGATAAATGGACTGTAGGAAGGTGGGGCTGAACAAGTCTTGAAAGGATGGATGTTCGCTACTTAAAAGGATCCTCGGGGTTCCAATCATCAATTAAGGCACATGGTTCTAATGCAACATCCTAGACTAGAGAAGTGATAGGGCAGTTGTAACAGAATGCGCTATAAGTGGAGATCTTTAGCTATTGTTGCTCAAGTATAATTGTGATCTGGAAGGATCGCCACTCCTGGGCCAATCAACAGCTTTCTCGCATTTTTCTATGTCTTTACTATGCCACGTTTGTAACAAATAGTATTATTTAGGGCGCCTCAAGATCAGAGATCTTCATGGCTTCCCGTTAATAGGATCGGATGTTATGATCTGCATGTATAAATATGGGGAGTTGTCTCGACCCAGGGGGTTGAACAACGGAGAATTCATTCATTGTATTAGCTGTGGAAGCAATTTGTGTAATCATTCTTTCATTAATATAAAGAGTTACCTCTGAATTAAAGAAGCTTTACGTTGTTCATCCAGCATCTATGTGTGAAGGCTGGGCCCGTCTTCCACAGATATTGCTGAGTTAAAATAAGACTTTTTCGAATTATTGTTGTGTGATGTTTTGTTAATGATATTTCCTTTGTATGCCGCAGTAGTAAGTGTGGATTTGTAGTATAATTAGGATTATATTTCTTTGAGATTGGTAAGTGGTACAGAGTGACAGTCGACTGAGTAAGAAACGTTCTTTATGCACTTCATGTGATAATTGTACACAGCTTTGTTCATCCTGCAGTTTAAGATTGTTATCCCATGAACCCTTGCCATTTATCTTTCCTGTTATGATTGTTGATTTTCATACCTGTAATTCAATCTCTTAGAGCAGTTGAACTCAATCCTTTGCAATTGAATTTCTAGATTAACATTCAGTTTATGCTTATGGTTTTCAAGAGTGATCAAATCGAAGAAGTGAGTTACTTGTTCTAGGATGTGAATAGGATTTCTTTTTATCTGCAATTATCTTTGAATCTTATATCATTTCTTGTTCATGCATGGTAGAAAGGAATTGAAATTGTAGTATTTAGAAGGCAACTGGGATTACACAGATCTTTGGGATGGACATAGTTGTTAGGGGATAAAAGTGTTCAATTATAGTGATTTGGTGTTTAAGCATAGATTGTGCATTTATCCTTTGAAATAAAAGACTTTCTCGGGTTGACAATAAATCTCGTATGCTCTGTATGTTGGTAATAATCTATCTGCATATTGGGTGCTCAACAAGATGACATTCCAGTCATGCAATGGAAGGCATCACTTCGGGATGAAGATTGGTCATCATCTCTTAAACTCTGGCGGTCATTGCCAAATGGTAGAGCAGACTTTCTAGTGGGACAACCTAGGTTATTAAATCTGCATTCAAAAAGTCCTTCGAATATTGACAAAATAAAAAAAGGACTAGAAACATATATTTCATTCTGGAATAGAGGGATTGAGAAGGGAGGTGAACAATTTTGGCATCCCAAGTTAAATTATTGGGAGGTTGTACTTAAAGCTTTGGACAGTCCCTTCGAGAGTGTTGATCAATCATCAACTAACTTTTGGCCATCGACAAGCCATGATATTCATAGTGAACCTACAAGATCTGAACATGAAATTATGGATGCATATTTGAAGGAAAATGTTCCTACTTTGCATGATTGCTATGTTGTACTTCTACGCAACAATCCTAGAGATGAATTCCTTCCAAGAGTGGATATTGTAAAAGGCCAAATGGTCATTGTGCAATCACCATACGCAGATTGTGAAATCTGGTTGGGTAAGGCGATTGGTGATGTTTATCAGGAGTTAGATGCTAGTATTGTTGGGTCTTACAAAGTAGAGGTGCAATGGTGGAAGCCATTAGGAGCATCGAAGGATATGAAGGTCTTGTACAGAAAATGCTTAGATAGACAACAACAATGGGTTGTAGGTGCAGAAAAAAATATGAAGATCGATGTAAATAACATCATATGGGCATGGTCACCAAGGCAAGGATGGGAAGGAGAAATAATTAGAATAAATGAGAAGGGCCTTCCAGCAGTCAAGGCACAAGGAGTAAACATGGGGAATAATGTTTAGAATGATGGATGTTCTCAAGGGTTGATAGTACACAAAATTGGTTTCTAAATTTCCCTATGTGGCAGTTTTAAGCAACAAAATTGTTGTGTTTCTAAATTTCCACTTGGTCAACAAAAAGTTGTATTTTTCATTTTCATCAATAAAAATTTTATAAAAAGAAAGATACAACTTATAGTCATTGGGATTGATAATGGATGGTTATATGTTACAAAATTGAATTTGTGATAAGTGCAGTCATTTGCGCACTAACTATTGTTAAGTGTTGTAATTAACACCTTAATTACTAGTTAATTGTGCTTAAGAATAACTATCCTTTAGAAGTGGTTTATCTGTTGCACTTAAAATAAAGTAATTATCCTCAAAGTAACTACTGAAATACTAAAATATCATCCAATATACTCAAACCGCCAAATTCAGCGGTGCTCATAGGAGAAAATATGCCAATATTATAATTAAACTATATTTCTAATACTCAATGTACCAAATCAAATATGCCATGTGTCACAATATGATCATTCCACGTGCCACCTTGGGATACTAGATATCAACATTTAAACAACAAAATTTATAGACGTCTTGCTTCAAAGACTATGCTGGCAAGTGGAAGTATTCTCAGAGAAAGAGCAGCCACTCTTTCCCAAAGGTGTTCTATTGTTACAATCCCTCGTAAATGAAGGGTCAGTCGATCCTTCTTATTCCAAATATTATTTTCATAATAGTTTGACACTGCAAGAAGGCTCGGTCAATCCTTCTTATGTTCTCTATTACGGATATAGCCGAATTGTTGGATAAAGGTTTTCACAATTAACTACGAAAAGAAGGGGCGGTCGATCCTTCTTGTCGAAAAATGGAAGTCGGAAGAAACCATTTTTATATCTTAAAACTTCCAAGGTGTTCTATTTTTAAAATTTCCTCGTAATTGAAAGGTTGGCCGACCCTTCGTATCCCTAATATTATTTTCATAATGGTTCGACACTGCAAGAAGGGTCGCTCGACCCTTCTTATTCCAAATATTATTTTCATAATAGTTCGCCACTGCAAGAAGGGTCGGTCGATCCTTCTTGTGTTCTCCATTATGGATATGGCCGAATTGTTAGATAAAGGTTTTCACAAATAACTACAAAAAGAAGGGGTGGCCGATCCTTCTTGTCGGGAAACAGAAGTCGGGAGAAACCATTTTTATATGTTAAAACTTCCAAGGTGTTCTATTTTTAAAATTACCTCGTAATTGAGAGGTCGACCGACCCTTCTTATTCCCAATATTATTTTCATAATAGTTGGACACTGCTAGAAGGGTCACTCGGTCCAACATATGCATACTAAACCATCGACTTACACTTGAAAATAACCAGAGAGTGGATATAAGTCATTAAACCTATAACCTAATGCCTTGTAAAATATATCATAGTTTGGTAAGGTTTTGTAGAGTTTGGAAGTCAAACAAGAAAAACTAGTAACCAAGATTGCTCCACTATCTTGAGTTATGGGAGTTCCAAACACTATGAGAGGGGCATGAATCTACAAATTTAGACATGTAATATGTTAATTAGTGTCTTAAAAATATTCAAGAACTGATATAATCGAATTTTATTTAGTGGAATTGGATTCTTAGATGAATTACTGAAAACTAGTTAAAATTTATGCAATTCTAGAGTAGGTACAAAAAACTTGAAGTAATTTCAGAATTCTGCAATTTTTAATCTTAGAAATGATAAAACATATTCACATCATTACATAAACCTAGAATGAGATCCAATAGTCTTCTTAAACATATAAAATTCTGAGCATCTTCATAGGATAGAAGGGGGGTAAACGAGAATGAGAATACTAGAGAATTCGAACTGGATGTTTGATATTTCTTCTTCTGACTCTTGAATCAGCTTGAATGGACTTCAAGACCTGCACATATGAATTCCATGGCTGGAATAGAACATAATACTGGATCAATGTTAACCTTGGGGCACATCACCCAAGCTTGGTTGAGGGACAGCACTCAACCTGAGAAGCAAATCTCTCTAGACAAAATACAAACTAACAAAAAAAGTGAATGTGGTGTGCCCTCTTTCTTTTATAATCTTCTTAGATTCTTGGACAAGCTACGTTAGCCCATGTGCCCTCTTTAGACAAATTAGGAGTTGTTGCTTTGAAGTGCTTTCTTGCTTTGTTATATTTCCTTGCTTTAGTATGTTTTTCCATGATTTATGCTTCCTTTAATTTATGATTTTTCCTTGCTTTAGGAAAATGCACCCTCTCTTGATTTCTTGATGTTTCCTACTTTTCATAACTCCCTGCTTTTCTGCACTTGCCTTATTTATGCACTAGCCTACTTTATGCACTTTCCTGCTTTTACCAATTTCTTTCTTTTTTGGATGACACCTTTCTTTTGGCATGTTTTCTTCCAGTTTCTATTATTTTAAAAGGAAAGTGAGTGTGGTACACCTTCCTAATGCACCACGTTGGTCCATTTAGCCAAATTCCAACTCATTGAAAATATTAGAAGTATTCAATAACTCAAAATTATGGTCCTTCCTAATTTTAATCCTGAATAAATATTATTCTCATATATAAGGCCCATGTTAATAATATTAACTTATGCAAAAATATTATTGGTCCATTTATTCCCAAATTATTAATAATTCTCCCAAGAAACTCAAATTGGGAATTTAATATCTTCAGGTGGCCCACCTTAGTCCAATTAATCTTCAATTACACCCTTGGACATCTACTTAGGAAAATTTCAACCCTTAACCATCAATTTAATCATTTTAACCTAGGTGACTTAGGCCAAAATTATGTCTTGGACCATAGCAAAATTTGGGAACATGACATGTTAAAAGGTTCACGAGGTAAAATATTTTTATTTGGTTGAATAAGTGGGATACGTTTTGCGACCAAATCTCCTTTTATCATTTGATATGTTGGAATTTGATAGAGCTTGAACTTTCACCTACTATGATTTCTTTTTCAAGTTTGTTACATTCTCCGAGTTATGTCACCAATCTTTAAAATTCCCATTGTGATTTAATAGCCCGATTTTGAAACTACAAATTCTACCATAAAGATTCTTTAAATTTTTTCCATTATTGTGGAATATCCCAATCTATGTTGCTAATATATCAACTTTAGATATTCAATTTCATCAATTTTTCTTTATAAATGATCTAGAAAAGCCATACTTTGAATTAATAGCTTGACAACATGTGGGTGCAGGTCCAAACTAATATTTTAATTCTTCAATTTTATCCTTAAGCTCTGAAATTTTTTGTTCCATTTTCTATTTCATCACTCCAAAATTTTTTATGTAAGAATATCAATCACTAGTGGTCTTCCAATGATTTAATAGCTTCCTTGCTTTCCTTTTACGCAGCTTCCCTTCCCCATTACTATTTTGTCGGGTCTTCTACTATCCAATGCTACAAATTGCCCCCTAAAATTCCGATGGGATCATTATTATCATTATACTATTATTTTATTTAGAATTATGTTTGTTTATACTAAGATGTGTTAGGGATCCTATTTGTTACAGCTTGATAATATGATATAAAGGGGGTATTAAAAATGGGTTGATCAAAATGGATACCTACAATATTTGGTGAAACTAGGGGTTTTCTTAATTGGAAATGTATATTGGGAGGACGGTTCAACAATACAATTTTATGAGGCATTTTCCAATATTTAGTGAAATTAGAGATATTCTTTAATATACTGTTAATGGTTGTGCTATGTAACAAGTTCACTTAGTGAACCCCCCATGGGTTTAAAGGCAATCTTGGACTAAAGTCAACCATGGATTGAAGTCATTAATGTTAATATTATTAATGGATAAAAGTAAACCTTGGATTGAATTCAACCTTTAAGTCAACCCTAGATTGAATTCAACCTTGAATTGAAGCCAACCATGAATTGAAGTCAACATTGGATTGTAGTCAACCCTTGATTGAAGTCACCCTTGGATTGAAGTAAACCATGGATTGAAGTCAACCTTGGATTGAATTCAATCTTGGATTGAATTCAACCATGGATTGAAGTCAATTCTATATTGTAGTCAACCTTTGATTGAAGTCACCCTTGGATTTAAGTCAACCATGGATTGAAGTCAACCTTGGATTGAAGTCATCCTTGCTTAAAAAGTCAACTTTTCATAAAATTCAACTTTGGATAGAATTCGACCTTGGATTGCAATCGACCTTGGATTGAAGTCAACCTTGAATTGTAGTCAAGCTTGGATAGAATTCGACTTTGTATTGAAGTCAACTATGAATTGAAGTCAACCTTGCTTCAAAATCAATTATGGATCAAAATCAAATATGGATTGAAACTAACCTTGGATTGAATTCAATCTTGGATTGAAGTCAACCATGAATTGAACTCAGCCTTTCTTAAAAGTTAACTTTGGATTGAAGTCATATTTCAATTAAAGTCAACCTTTGATTGAAGTCAACAATGGATTGAAGTCAACCTTGGATTGGAGTCAACCTTAGATTAGAGTCAACTATCGATTCAAGACAACCTTGGATTGTAGACAACCTTTGATTGAATTCAACCATGGGTTGAAGTCAACCTTGGATTGGAGTCAACTATGGATTGGAGTCAATTATGGATTGAAGCCAACCATGGGTTGAAGTCAACCTTGGATTGGATTCAAGCTTGGATTAGTATCAACCTTGGATTGAAGTCAACTATGGATTGAAGACAACCTTGGATTGAAGACAACCTTTGATTGAAGTCAACCTTTCTTAAAACTCAACTATGGATTTAAGTTAACCTTGAATTGTAGTCAACCTTGAATTGTAGTCGACCTTGGATTCAAGTCATCCTTGGATTGAATTCAACCATGAATTCAAGTCAACCTTTCTTAAAGGAATCTATGTATAGAAATAAAATATGGATTGAAGTCAACCTTAGATTGAAGTCGACCTTGGACTATTATTATTTATGGATTGACATTAACCATGGTTCAAGTTCAACCTTTCTTAAAATTCAATTATGGTTTGAATTTAACCATGGATTAAAGTCAACCATGCAGAAACATGGTATAAATAATTGAACTTTTATTATTAATAATTTAATATTTATTTATTATCTATGCTTTCATTTATAAATACTTTTATAATAATAATAATAATAATAATATTTCACTAATCCTTCCCTGCACTGTAATGTCCCCATTTTGAACCCCTTTGTATTAAATCGTAAATGATGTAAATATTGTAATTTAATCATGGTGAGGAGCTCAAGGCCAAGGCCCCACCATTGATTTAGCGTTTATGTATCGGAAATTAAAATAGATTCCCATGGTTCTTGTGCGAGATGGGCACAATGTATATAAGACATCATGTAATTACGAATTTTTAATGAAAAACCCACAACCGGCTATGCAATGCAACAAAAGAGATGGGGCATGATCTTTACAAGGAAAAGGGAGGGAAATTATTCAAACCCTTGAGCCAATGGTATTAATCCATGTGTCAATGGGGAAACCCATAAACCACCAACTACCCATTTTGTCTCATGCACCCAATCATTTAATTCTTCCAAGAAATTGGTTAAGGCAGTTAATGCCTTGGAAATGAAGAAGTATGGCAGCCAATTTCGTGCATGGGCAAGCCATCAACCTGGAAATTCGTGTTTTGTCTCCTTGGGAAAGAAATCACCCACGAAATGGTGCCCAAAGCCATTCTGAATGGGAAATCTTCACTCATTCACGCAGGGGGAGTTAGCTGGGTCTTTCCATATACGTTTTTCATCTAAATCCTGCATTTTTCCATGCCTGGGAGTCGTTTTTGCCTGGTATAACAGTTGGGAGAGGAAGGCCACGAATTGGGGACTAGGAGGGAGGTCGTTTTTGCCCCGAATTGACCCTGGACGTTTTACTAAAAACAGATTTAGCTTCCCAGGGTTGTTCCCCAACTTCTCATTTTAGTTTTTGTGGGTTCCCACATTTTTCTGAGTTAGCTGAACCCCATCTCATGCATCTCACTGTAAAAACGTTTTATCCTGCCCCATAATTGTGTTCTGCTGTTGTGTGCATCCTCATTTTTTGGTTTGAACCTGTGAGTTGAAGTTCTGGAGTGGTAGTGGACAGAAGTGGCTTGATAAATCTATTGGGGGAGACAACCTCTCAAGAAGATCAAGAGGGCTTTGGTTACTCTTCTATGCATACCCTGAGAGCACTAGATAGGGAAGGTATGGCTTGAGAAACTGTATAGCAGTGAAAAGAATACTTCCTTGTGTTGGGTGTGTAGGTATTGTGGGTGCCAAGCTAGATAGATCTTGCAAGGTTATCCCTGGCTCTGTGCTGGAGCTCACTAGCTTAGCAACTCTTCCTTTCCATCTCCTAGCAGCTTGATAAACCCAATTGTAGATTGGATTGGGTCATCTTGGTGTATGCTTGGCTATGTGTGAGTCTGTTGTTCCCTGGTTCATTGTAGAGATCATGCCCAGCTCGGGGGTGGCAATGGTGCTGAGAGATTGAGGAGCACACTGGCCTACGGTTGGGTGGAACGTTGCAGTTGCATAGCCAGTTGCGTGGGACTACTTTTGTATAAGATAAGTATTCTCTTGTGTCTTTAACTTGGCAATCATTCCTTTGATGAATAGCTGGAATGTATTATGGATGTGCTAATGAATTTACTTCCGCTGTGTATTCAAATGTTTATGCATTTCCATATGATTTTATATAATTCTGCAAAGGTCTTTATTTAATGACTGTCACAGAATTTTGAATGTATGTTAGATAACAACCGGATCTATTTAATCTCCGTTTGTGTTAGCATGCACATATACATGTCTTTGTACCAATGAGTTTGATTTTTAATGAACATAGGGAAAATTGCCCGGATTGAGCACCACGTCCTCTCTATCATGCTGTATGGTAGGAAGGGGACATTACATTATGGTATCAGAGCTGCGTTGCAGCATTGGGCCTCTATGGGAGAAATCTGATAGCAATTAGAAGGGAAGATTTTAAATTTTTCCTTAAGAGTTTTGAAAAATTTTGGGTTTAAGTCCGTTTTTGAAAAATTTTGGTTTAAGACTGTTTCGGAAAGAATTCCCGAATTCCTTCCGCAACTGTGGAAGCATTCAGCGAATCGTTCCGAAATTTCGGAAGCGTTCCGAGAATTTTTTCAAAAATTTGCGAAGGGAAGTTTTTCGGAAGGAATTCTCTTTCGAAATTGCGGAAGGATTTCTCTTCCGAAATTTGCAGAAGGAAATCTCTTCCGAAATTGCGGAAGAGTTCGGCGAGCCGTTCCGAAGTTGCGGAAGACTTTGGCAAATCGTTCCGCAACTGCGGAAGACTTCGCCGAATTGTTCCGCAACTGCGGAAGACTTCGGCGAATCGTTCCACAACTGCGGAAGACTTCGCCGAATCGTTCCGCAACTGCGGAAGACTTCGGCGAATCGTTCCGCAATTGCGGAAGCATTCCGCAAGTCTTTCCGCAAAAGCATTTCGCAAAAATTGCCCGAAATCGGGAAGCATTCCGCGCAACGGCGGAAGCATTTCGCGAACGGCTCCGAAATTGCGGAAGCCTTCGCCGAATGGCTCCGCAATTACGGGAGCATTCGCCGAATGGCTCCGCAACTGCAGAAGCCTTCTCCGAATGGCTCTGCAATTGCGGGAGCATTCACCGAATGGCTCCACAACTGCGGAAGCCTTCGCCGAATGGCTCCGCAGTTGCGGGAGCGTTCGGCCAATTGCCCCGCTATTGCGGATGCGTTTGGCGAACTGCTCTGCAATTGCGGAAGCATTCGGCGAACTGCTCTGCAATTGCAGAAGCCATCGCCAAACCGCCCTGCAGTTGCGGGAGCATACCGTGAACCGCCCCGCAGTTGCGGGAGCAATCCGTGAACCGCCCATCGCGGCAGGATTCAGCGAACTGCCCATTGCGGCAGGATTTCGCGAACCGCCCGATGAGGCGTGATTCCTAAAAAAAAAAAAAAAAAAAAAATATGAGGGCGCTTCCCTCAACCTGCCCTGCAGTGGTGCAGGGAAGCCACAAGGGGGCTTGCCCCCTTGACCCCCTTTTCTTTTATTTTCCCTCATATGTCGTTGTTGTGATTGACGAATTGTTAGTAAGGCATTTTTCCACATGCATGAAGTAAGTTATGAATTCTGAGAATAAAATGCAGCTAACAATTGTGTTGATGAACACATTTTAGAGAGTCATAGTTACAGTAGGGTAGCACTCTAGATAATACAGTTGGAAAGTTTTGGATCTTGGTTGGGCCAAGAAAATGAACATCATGAATGATGCACAGGATCCCTATGAGCCTGAGACAGATGCCATGGGGGAGAACATACAGGTTGAGAATGTTGAAACAGAATCTAATGGGAGAAGAAATCAAGAGACCCCTCCAGATGTTGCAGCCACCATGAGAAGCCTAAGGGTGGAATTGCAAAGCTATAGGGAAGATAATGAAAGGATGATTAAAGCTCAGGAAGAACAAAATCAGTTGAATGCAGCCATGCTGCAGAGTTTAACAGACATCCAAAGGCAAATAAACTCTAGGCATCAGATATCAAATCCAGAAAGGGGTGGAAGTAGCTCTAGAAGAAATTCCCGTAAGAGGGCCAGTAGCCCAAGAAGAGTTTCTACAGACAGGACATATACTCCAGAAAAATCTTCTAATGAATCATCTGACTCTGAAGAATCCATTGAGGGTTCAAGCTCTTCGTCTCACATGAGTAAGCGGAAGAAGCACTACAAGAGCAATTCACATGGGGAATTTAAGAAGGCAAAACCTCCTACATTTGATGGAGAAATAAAGTCCGGTCAAGAAGCTGAAGCTTGGCTTCTTGGGATGAGAAAGTATTTCCAAGTCCAAGACTACTCGGGAAATATGAAGGCAAGGGTAGCCATCTTCAAATTGAATGGAAGAGCATCTATATGGTGGGAACACACCAGGCAAGTGAAGAAGATCAACGAAAGGAAGATCGTGTGGAAGCAGTTCAAGAAATACTTCAAGCAGAAGTACCTCTCTGATAGGTACTATGATGATAAGATTAAAGAGTTCCATGAGCTGAGATTGGGACAATCGACCATGGAAGAATATGCAAACAAGTTCTTGGAGCTGCTGAGGTATGTCAAGTATATTCGAGATGATAAGGTCAAAATTCAACGTTTCCTAAGTGGACTGCCCCAGTCGTATAAAGATAGAATTGAGTTTGATGAACCTCGAACTCTGGAGGAGGCCATAAGAAAGGCCAAGTATTGCTTTGATCAGAACAGGAGCAAACCAGAATTCCATAAGGCATGGAAAGATAAGAAAAATGAGAAGTTTGATCAAAGGAAGAAGGGGTTCAAGCCTCCTCAATTCCAGAATCAGCAAAGGCAGCCATCATAGATTGCGACTAAGCCAACTAGGATGATGGGAGACAAGCCAAGAGATCCAAAGGAGCCAAGAGAACCACTTCAATGTTGGGGTTGTGGAGGAGACCACATGCTTAGGAACTGTCCACATAGGAATGGGAATACAAATCAAGTTCACAACATCCAAGGAGCTGGAACTGTGAGTCAAGTGGCGAGGACAATCCCTAGAATCTATGCAGCACTAGAAGACCGCCAAGCAGATCATCAGTCAACTGTGGTTGAAATTGAAGGTAAGATTGCTAAGCAATCTGTTTCTATTTTGATTGATCCTGGATCTACTCACAGTTATGTCACTCCTAGGATTGTTGAGATTTGTGCCTTCACGAAATTAAAGCATAGTAAATCATGGTTAGTTCAACTAGCCACTAGAACCAAGAGAAAAGTTAGTGAAATAGTAGAGAAATGTCCATTAGAGATGGATGGGCTATTCACTTATGCAGATCTGAATATTTTGCCACTTGGTTCCTATGATATTCTCATTGGAATGGATTGGTTAGAAGCACACAGGGTTAAACTTGACTGCTACAATAAGACATTGGAATGCATGGACGAAGAAGGAAACCCGAGGGTTGTAAAAGGCATTCCAAAGGTGACTTCTGTTAGACAGGTTTCAGCCATGCAACTAAAGAAGTTCTATAGGAAGGGATGTCAACTGTATGCAGCTCACGTTTTAGAGGCAGCAGGGAATGAAACTCTTAAATTGGAGAACTATCAAGTATTGCAAGAATTCAGGGATGTTTTTCCTGATGAGATTCCAGGACTCCCTCCAAAGAGAGACATTGACTTTACAATTGAGCTTGTGCCAGGAGAGGCACCAGTGTCTAAGACACCCTACAGGATGAGTACACCTGAATTGCTCGAATTGAAAATGCAATTACAAGAGTTGCTGGAAAAGAAATATATTAGGCCAAGTGTGTCCCCGTGGGGAGCACCTGTTCTATTTGTGAAAAAGAAAGATGGAACACTCAGGTTATGTATTGACTACAGGAAGTTGAACAAAGTCACTGTGAAGAAAAAATACCCATTGCCCCGAATTGATGACCTTTTTGACCAAATGAGAGGAGCAAAGGTATTTTCAAAGATTGACTTGAGGTCTGGTTACCATCAGGTAAGAATCAAAGAAGAAGATATTCATAAGACAACCTTTAGAACGAGGTATGGACACTATGAGTTTGTAGTGGTACCATTCGGTCTCACAAATGCACCAGCTACATTCATGTGTCTCATGAATAATGTTTTTAGCAAATATCTGGACAAGTTTGTTCTTGTATTCCTAGATGACATTCTCATCTATTCTAAGAATGAAGAAGAGCATGAAGAACATTTGAGAATGACAATGCAACTACTAAGGGAGCATAAGCTGTATGCAAAGTTGAGCAAATGTGACTTTTATAAAGATAGAATTCATTATTTGGGTCACATCATCTCCAACGAAGGAATATCTGTAGACCCTGAGAAGATTGAAGCCATTATGAATTGGCCAACTCCAAGGAATGTGACTGATGTGAGATCTTTTATGGGCCTTACTGGTTACTACAGGAGGTTTATTGAATGATTCTCCAAGGTTGCAAACCCGATCACTTCTTTGCAAAAGAAGGGGGTAAAATTTGAATGGTCACCAAGATGTGAAGAAAGTTTTCAGCGGTTGAAGAATCTTCTTACAAGTGCACCTATTCTGAAGATTGCAGATCTGGAAAAAGACTTTGTGGTGTGTACAGACGCATGCAATCAAGGACTTGGAGGAGTTCTTATGCAAGATAACCACGTGATATGCTATGAGTCAAGAAAGTTGAAGGAGCATGAGAAGAACTATGCTACTCATGATATAGAGCTTGTAGCCATAGTACATGCCTTGAAGATGTGGAGGAATTACTTAATGGGAAGAAAATTCGAGTTAAGGACAGACCATTGTGGTCTGAAGTACTTGTTTGATCAGCCAACTTTAAATGCTAGGCAAGCTAGATGGTTGGAATTTTTGTGTGAATTTGATTTCGAAATCAAACACATAAAAGGGAAAGAAAACAAGGTGGCCGATGCACTTAGCAGGAAGGTACGTGAAATGCATGTAGCAGCGCTTAGTACTTGCCAACCAGATTTGAGGCAGCAGATTGTTAACCATATGGTTGAGGATGAAGTGTATGAGCAGATAAAGGGCAAATTGCAGTAGCAAAACCTTGAAAAGAAGTATGAGGGCTATCATTTGGAAGAAGGCGGACTTCTTACTTACAAGAATAGAGTATATATTCCAAATGCGACAGATTTAAGGAGAATGGTTATGGATGAGATCCATAAAGCTCCATACTCCGGTCACCCAGGATATCAGAAAACAATTGCTACAGCAAGGAAATATTATTTCTGGCCAGGCATGAAGAAGGATGTCACGGAATACATTTCTAAATGCATGGAATGTCAACAGGTGAAGAGTGAACACCAACATCCAACAGGTTTATTGCTTCCAGTGCCAATTCCAGAATGGAAATGGGAAGTAATCTCCATGGATTTTATTACAGGATTACCAATGACTAAGATACAACATGATTCCATCATGGTTGTGGTGGACAAGTTAACAAAGTCAGCACATTTCATACCGGTTAAATCCACACATAAAGCCGATGCCATTGCAGATATTTTCATGAAGGAAATTTTCAGATTACATGGGTTGCCTAAGGCAATCATTTCTGACAGGGATACCAAGTTCACTTCCAATTTTTGGAAAGGTCTCTTTGCAGATTTGGGTACACAGCTAAGCTTTAGCACTGCGTACCATCCTCAAACGGATAGGCAAACCGAAAGAGTAAATCGGGTGCTTGAAGACATGCTCCGTATGTATGTAATGGACAAACCATCCAAGTGGGAGGATTATCTACACTTGGTAGAATTTGCATATAACAACGGGAAACAAGCATCGTTGGGTATGAGTCCTTATGAGGCTTTGTATGGCAGAAGGTGTAGGACACCAGTGACTTGGGACAATCCAGTGAACAGAATTGTACTTGGGCCAGAATTGCTTAAGGAAATGGAACAAGAGGTTGCAAGGATCCGGCAAAATTTAAAAGCAGCCCAGGATAGACAGAAAAGCTATGCAGATAGGCATAGAGTGCATAGGGAATTCAATGTTGGGGATCATGTATATCTTAGAGTGAGATCAAGGAAGAGTTCCTTGAAGCTTGGGAGTTGTGCCAAGCTATCACCTAGATATTGTGGGCCATTTGAAGTGCTCGAAAGAATAGGACCAGTTGCATATAGACTTGCATTGCCTGCTAGCACTAAAGCTCATAATGTTTTTCATGTCTCTTTGCTTAAGAAATATGTACACGATCCTAACCATGTGATTAATTGGGATGTGATCCAGGTGGAACCCGAGGGAGAATTCCAAACTGATCCATTGTGCATCCTAGACAAGAAGGTAACATTGCTCCGGAACCGAGCCATCGGACAGGTAAAGGTGCAATGGAAGCACTACGGTCCCGATGAGGCTACATGGGAGCTGGAGGATGCCATGAGGGTGGCATATCCATTTTTGTTCAATTTTGATGAGCACTGAGGACAGTGCTAATGTAAGGGGAGGGGAATGTAATGTCCACATTTTGACCCCCTTTGTATTAAATCGTAAATGATGTAAATATTGTAATTTAATCATGGTGAGGAGCTCAAGGCCAAGGCCCCACCATTGATTTAGCGTTTATGTATCGGCAATTAAAATAGATGCCCATGGTTCTTCTGCGAGATGGGCACAATGTATATAAGACATCATGTAATTACGAATTTTTAATGCAAAACCCACAACCGGCTATGCAATGCAACAAAAGAAATGGGGCATGATCTTTACAAGGAAAAGGGAGGGAAATTATTCAAACCCTTGAGCCAATGGTATTAATCCATGTGTCAATGGGGAAACCCATAAACCACCAACTACCCATTTTGTCTCATGCACCCAATCATTTAATTCTTCCAAGAAATTGGTTAAGGCAGTTAATGCCTTGGAAATGAAGAAGTATGGTAGCCAATTTCGTGCATGGTCAAGCCATCAACCTGGAAATTTGTGTTTTGTCTCCTTGGGCAAGAAATCACCCACGAAATGGTGCCCAAAACCATTCTGAATGGGCAGTCTTCACTCATTCACGCAGGGGGAGTTAGCTTGGTCTTTCCATATACGTTTTTAATCTGAATCCTACATTTTTCCATGCCTGGGAGTCGTTTTTGCCTGGTATAACAATTGGGAGAGGAAGGCCACGAATTGGGGACTATGAGGGAGGTCGTTTTTGCCCCGAATTGACCCTGGACGTTTTACTAAAAACGGATTTAGCTTCCCAGGGTTGTTCCCCAACTTCTCATTTTAGTTTTTGTGGGTTCCCACGTTTTTCTGAGTTAGTTGAACCCCATCTCATGCATCTCACTGTAAAAACGTTTTATCCTGCCCCATAATTGTGTTCTGCTGTTATGTGCATCCTCATTTTTTGGTTTGAACCTGTGAGTTGAAGTTTTGGAGTGGTAGTGGACAGAAGTGGCTTGATAAACCTAGTGGGGGAGACAACCTCTCAAGAAGATCAAGAGGGCTTTGGTTACTCTCCTATGCATACCCTGAGAGCACTAGATAGGGAAGGTATGGCTTGAGGGACTGTACAGCAGTGAAAAGAATACTTCCTTGTGCTGGGTGTGTAGGTATTGTGGGTGCCAAGCTAGATAGATCTTGCAAGGTTATCCCTGGCTCTGTGCTGGAGCTCACTAGCTTAGCAACTCTTCCTTTCCATCTCCTAGCAGCCTGATAAACCCAATTGTAGATTGGCTTGGCTCATCTTGGTGTATGCTTGGCTATGTGTGAGTTTGTTGTTCCCTGGTTCCTTGTAGAGATCATGCCCAGCTCGGGGGTGGCAGTGGTGCTGAGAGATTGAGGAGCACACTGGCCTACGGTTGGGTGGAACGTTGCAGTTGCATAGCCAATTGCGTGGGACTACTTTTGTATAAGATAAGTATTCTCTTGTGTATTTAACTTGGCAATCCTTCCTTTGATGAATAGCTGGAATGTATTATGGATGTGCTAATGAATTTACTTCCGCTGTGTATTCAAATGTTTATGCATTTCCATATGATTTTATATAATTCTGCAAAGGTCTTTATTTAATGACTGTCACAAAATTTTGAATGTATGTTAGATAATAACCGGATCTATTTAATCTCCGTTTGTGTTAGCATGCACATATACATGTCTTTGTACCAATGAGTTTGATTTTTAATGAACATAGGGCAAATTGCCCGGATTGAGCACCACGTCCTCTCTATCATGCTGTATGGTAGGAAGGGGACATTACATGCACACCGGTCGTCAACTTGCAAGTCATATTTCTTAATAATATGGCTTATATACGTCGATCAACTTATATCAACCACTTTTAAATGTGTGTCCATGGTTGATATACGCCGATCGATATCCATATTATTAATAAATATGGCTTGCTAGTTTTATATTGAAAGCGAAGCAAATCCAAATCTAAATGTGAAGAAAACAATTTCTTGACCCAAAAAACCCATAGACTTTTTTTTATCTCAAAATGATAAATCACAAGCTTATCATATCCAAGTCCATGAATGTACAAAAGGAAATCATTAGAGCAAAAAAATGGTCATTTCATGTTAGAAAATGATTCAATGCAGCATGCTGACATCTATACATTCATAGCAATGAAAATATCAAATAGAAAGTAATCATAAGAACAAAGATATCCACCTTATGTTCCGAGGCCGAATCCATTCAAACTTTGTACACTCCCGAAATAAACATTGAAAACTGTTAGTTCACGGTGAAAAAGCAGGTTTCATTTTCTAGTTCAAGAAAGGAAAAGAAAATTGTCTTATCTAATACAAGATAGGGAAGAAACCAAGAAATTTCCATATTCTTCACTTCGCGGAATTGTTTTTAGGGGTCATCGTTTTCTGTCGTCAAAATCCTTATGAACGAGCAAGCCTTTTGGCTCTCCGAGTAGTTCAAACTTGACATGTCTTCAACTCTGTCTGTATCATTTTTTTTAGGGTGTAATTTAGCAGGATTGTAGTTTCATGGGAACTCAAATGTTTGATTTCTAGGGATCCACCATGGCGAATGCAGTTAAAATCAATAATTTGCCTATGCCACCTACCACCATAGCCAGACCTGATTTTTAACTTTTAGAACCACAAAACTTCAACAAGGGGTAGCTTCACCAACACGAAAGACATGCGGTGACCAGAGGGTAGTGGACAACAAGGTGCACTTGGCAATTATCTATTCACCTAAAAGACAGAGAATATAAAACAATTCGTTGCGAGTGGATCTCGCAATGAAAACACCTTCAACGTAATTGTTAATGTTAATATTATTAATGTTTTGACGTAATTGTTAATGTTAATATTATTAATGTTTTGACGTAATTATTAGTATTAATACTATTGTTATTGCAAGTTGATGGAGACTCTGTATACACTTTCAAAATAAATGTCCGTGACAATGTCAATCAAGTCATTATTAGTGTTGTTGTTGTTGTTAATGTTAACTATTATTATTATTGTTATTATTACTATAGTTATTATTATTCTTATTAATGTTGTTAAGTTTATTAATAATGTTATGAATGTTGTCATTAATGTTATTAATATGAATTTCAATATATTATTAATTTTAATATTATTAATATGTTATTAATAATATTATTGAATTTTTTAATTTAACAATATAGAACATATAGCGACAATTTTAAAATTGAAAAGCTTTAGGTACAGTAGGAGTGGGGGGGTTTTATTTAATCCTAGAGAAAAATCATAAGGAAAATTTTCTTGGGGTATAGGATGGGCCTCCAACAACATTGAGAAGGCTTTGGGTTTGTATTAAGGATGAAAAATAATGGACAACACATGAATCTCTGTGGAAATAATCATTGGAGACTTGTTAATACTAATAAGAGCCTTCATCTCCAAGACACCACCTTCAAATCTCCACCTTAGCAGAATCTACGAAAGAATAATGGATATGATAAGAAACATGGGAGACTGTAAGTTCTATCACGTCCTCAAGGATATAAATAGGGAGGTAGAATTAGTGGTTAGCATGCCCTCAGCCTTATCTTAAGGTATTCTTCACTTCATAAAAAAATAATGAAACCTTTGGCCAAATACCCTAAGCAATAGGATCATAGGGGGAATAAGTGTGCATGAAGGAGATTAGATCAAACAACCCTTAGGCACAAGAGGAAGGCATATGACTTGAGTTGGGGCAATAAAATTGTGGTTGATTCGATAAGTGGGAGGAAGGAAAAAACCCTGCATCAAGATGGTGTAATGACAAGATATCATAGGAGGATATGTGGTATAGGGAGTTCCAACATGCAGAAACTCATGTGAAAGTTAAATGATCGATGGTGGAATATTACGATAGGTCAAGGGGATATCATAGTATTGAGTGTTCAGGATGGTAGACATGGAAGGATCCATCCTTTGTAGCAATGACCATTAATGTTTCATGACCCCCATGCATAGTCAATAATAATGCTTGAAGGTTGCAAGATGGTTCTAAAGACCATATGAATTTGACAATGTTGGGGATGTTCTAGTTGTAGAAGTTGTCAATGTCTAGGATTTTCTAGTTGCAGCTGTGGAATGTGTTGATTATTGGTCTTTGTTCAAAATCAAGGGAGGAAGTCGAGTGTTAGAAATAAAGGCACTAGATCTCAGGTCTCAGAACTTGTGCTAGGGAAATGGCAAGTGGAGGATGGAGTGATGAAGAGGATTGTTACATTCCCCATAGTCTTTGGTGGGTTAAGGCTAGTAAAAGGAGTCTTCCTAGGGATGGTTCACAATCTCAGACATAAGTTGCATGCAAATTCGACATGTGTATAGATTAGTGGAAGGAAACAGAGGAGTAGGCCCACGTAGTGGAATATAGAGATACAACTTATCAACTTGCTATAATGGGTGCAGAACTGGTGCTTCAACAAGTGAAGAATGATCCATTGGAGGCACGAGTGGAAATGCTGGAAGAAGCTCTTGTCACGCCGAAATGGAATTTTAGTGAAAAGGAAGAAATTGAAGGGTCCTCATGCTGCCCTCTGGATTTGCAAACTGATAACCATATCCCTCGTAACAACCCTTGAAGTCAATTATGTGTTTTCATTGCATATTTTTATTACAATAATTTATTAGATTTTATACTTTTGAGAATAGGTTTTCTAGTTACATTCAGAAGATAGAAACATTACAAGGCTATTTTTTTGTTAAATATACAGTACATTGTTTCCAAGGCGGACCAATTTTGTTGCGTATATTTGAGGGATTTTTCCTCTCATTTTCATATATAAAAACTCTACCAATTCAAGTAAAAATAAATAATTAAAATTATATTCATATACATATTACACAATAAAAATTCATGCTTTAATATATTTGTTTAAAAAAAATGTTTGACCTATCTTAGATTAAAAGAACCATCAAACAACTTCTTAATGCTTAAATAGTTTTTAATATCAGTGAGATATTTAATAATAATAAATCTATATAAACAATAAACTTGCATCTCATCAAATTGTTTATATATATATATATATAATACAAAATATTATTTTTAAATTACACTTCCTCACTAAAATTTAAAATAAAAACAAACATTCTCTTTGATGCATCCGAACAAACTTAAAAAGTGGAAATGTTAAAAAAATCAAACGAACCTAAAAACAATGATAAAATACCTAATCAAAACAACCAATCTAAAAAAGAAAATGTGATATATCCATAATATAGGCCAAACCCATTTTTTAATTTAACAATTCATAATATATTAACAATTTACTCGATTCTTTTTTAATTTAACAATTCATCCCATATTTAATAATTAACAATTTACTGTATTCTTTTTCAATTTAACGATTCATACCATATTTAAAGTTTCATACTATTTATGTACCATATGAAAGAAGAGAATGGCACTAATCTCTATGTCAACAAGGTTAGTTGACAATTAGTTACAATGTGTCGGAGGATGAGGATGACTATATTTTAAATGAGTAGGCTAATTTTTTTATCATTTCTATCAACTTTTATGTCATTTTTTTTTTCTCAAAAATTTAATTGAAATGGCTACACTAGTAGATTTTATCATTTCTATCCACTTTTATGTAATTTTCTAGTTTTTTTTCAAAATTTGATTGGAATGACTACATTAGTAGATATATATTCTTGGAGTCTCGTAATCAATATGTTAAGTTATTTTACGATGTTGAAAATCATGTCAAATGAATATGAATATTTAATTCGAGATTTTATGTGAGAAAACATGCTAGTTAGAGTTAAGGCCATATATACAGAAATTATTTCAATGGAGTAGAAAAAACGAAAACCTAGCTCCCCTAATGTGATCCGCGTGACCTTGATCGGCCTGTCTCCGCCATGGATCCTCTGCCGCCCTCCCTGGAGGAGCGCAAGCATCTCCTCGACGCTTCCTTCCTTACCCTAGTGAGCTCCACTCCTCCCCCTCCCATCCACTCTGATCCTGTAGACGCCAGTTTTATCAAGCGAGTTGCGGCTCCTAAGATCCAAATCCTGTCGACAGCTTCTAAACTGAAGGCTCTTGCTCTCAGCGATTGTGGTTTAATCAGGCAATTCACAGGTATATGGTCATCCCCTAAGTCAATGGACGCTTGGATTAACAAAAACTGGATGCCATTAATTTCGGGAAGTCTGCAACACTGCTTCTATGGTAAGGGCTATTTTATTTTTCTTTTTGAGAACAAGTTAGACAAATATCTCATATTTCATAGCGACCCTTACTTCATGGGCCCCCGTGGCCTCTACCTGAATCGCTGGAAACTCTCTTTTGACCCTGAGAAGGACGTTCCCTCAATTGTCCCTGACTGGGTTTGGTTGCCACATATCCCCCTGCATTGTTGGGATGATGACACCTTTAAATCCATTGGAAATGCAGTTGGAAAATGTATAGACAAAGTGGAGCCAAAAGGACCTCTCTTTGCATGTGCTATAATCTGTGTCGAGGTCAATCTGGAGAAAGGAATCCCAGAGGAAGTCAAACTGCAGATTGATGGATGGGAACATATGCAGAAGGTTGATTATGAACAGCTACCCTTCAAATGTAAATAATGCCATGAATATGGACACTTTGTTAAAAACTGTCCAAAGAATGCACTAGAAAACACAGAGAAACCTCAAGAAGAAGGATGGCAGAAGGTGAAAAAGGGAAAGAAAACTATGCAAGATCCACAACCCTCCAAAGGTCTCCAGATCTCATTGGAAAAATGAGCAAATCCATAAATCCAAGAAGTCACTCACATCAACATCTTTCAAAGCCTGCAGGTCGAAGAAGGGGAAATGGACACTCAAGAAGAAACTCCTGTTATACAAGCCAGGGAAGAAGCTGCACCCTCCATATCCCTTGAAACAAAACCCATTGGAGAAAAAATTGGTGGAAATGTCACTGCAAGAGGAACCTGGGCGAACAAGGTCACGCATAACTATATTCCCTCATCCACGTCTCTCGATATTTCCTTGGACTCTATCGAGGGGGACGAATAGGTGCAACCTGCGAACACATGAGGCATAAAATATTTAAGATATCATAGAGAACTTGAGGTTGAAAGGGAACTCGAAATGGGAAGACAAAAGAGCCTTGAAGATATGAAGCTTTTGTAGCAGTCCAATCCCTAAAGTGTATTAAAAGATGGTGATTCCCGAGCAGGACCTCCCCCTGCCAAGAAGTAATGCTTTCCATCTCTTGGAACTACAGGGGTCTCGGAGGTTCAAACAAAGTTGAACCAATGAAAAAATTAAGGATTTCAGGTTTCTATGGAATGCAGAGTTTGAGTGGGTTGTTGGATAATCCACGGTCCGAATTTTAGTTTTGTCGACGTTTCAAATCCTTAGCTGGATTCATCTTCAGGACAGAGAATGTGTAGAAGAGTTGCTCATCACGTCAATAAATAGTTTGAGATGCCTAGTTCTTTCCCATTCTAGCCTTTCATCTTCCCAATGAAATTCAAGAAACCCTAATGGATCATTATTACCAAAATTATTATCAATAATTCTAGAAAATGTAAAATAATGATAGTTAATAATAATCATTATTAAAACATTATTCTACATCCTACTAGGCCAAATATTTATTATAAACAATGAACAAAATAGTAATGATCATGGATAATTTATAAATAATGTTAAAAAGATAAACTATAAATAATGTTAAAAGATAAAAGATAAACTTTAACTTTCTTAAGGGATATATAATAATCCAATAATCACACCATACTTGGCCAAAAATTCAACAAGATGATAATAATATCATTAAAATAAAAACACTCAAAGATAATTCTATAGAAATAACTAATAAATTCAATTCCAAACAAATAATTATTATCAACATGATGATAAAATTATCATTAAAGTAAAGATACTCAAAGATAATCCTTGTTCAAATATTAATAATTTTATAGAAATAATTATTAATGACTTCAAAAAAATGCCAAAGAGATAATTATTAATAACTTCAAAACAGCTAATTAATACTAAATCCATAGAATTTATTAATAAATAACAAGATGATAATAATATCATTAAAATAAAATACTCAAAGATAATTCTATAAGATAATTCTATAGAAATAATTAATAACTTCAATTCCAAACAATTAATTATTATCAACATGATGATAAAATTATCATTAAAGTAAAGATACTCAAAGATAATCCTTGTTCAAATATTAATAATTCTATAGAAATAATTATTAATTGCCCTAGAGATAATTATTAATAACTTCAAAAAATTAATTAATACTAAATCGATATAAATTATTAATAATATCAAAAGAAAAGTATTAACAGTTATTGATAATACTAATGGTAATAACCATTGTAATTGGAAATTTATCACTGAAGACAAAAAGGAGGCTAGGTTCCTCATAATGACGAAAAACTTATGACAAAAAATTAAGCGTGTAGAACATACCTGGTTCTAACCATTACCTTATTTATTGATTAGAGGCAACCATCTCTCGCTTATTTCAAGCCCCCCATCTCTATTCAGGTTTTTTGGGTGCTTTATGATTTCTAGGCCCTCTCTCACCCTTGTTTTGTAGTAGTGATCCTCAATCGCGAGCATCTCCGTGTTCTCCAAGCAGACATGGTGCTTTGTTTTGTGAGAATGTTCTGCGAGCACGGAGGTATTCGTCCTTTCCTTCCTTATGTCAGCCCCATGTTCCTTGAACCTTATTTGAAAGGAGCGACCTGTCTCCCCTATGTAGATCATACCACAAGAGCAATCTATCTTGTACACCCCCTTATACTGATGCCAGTCAATCTTGTCTTTCACCGACCTCATTTTCTGTCTAATGGTTTCCATTGGTTTGAAGGATGTCCAAACTTCTTTCCTCCCTAATACCTTTGCAATTTTTTCGATTACTCTCTGTATGTATGGGAGGAAAGCCTTATGTGTCTTTCTCTCCTTCGTATGCGGAGTCCAGTTTTCTGCTTTTTTCCAAGCTTTATATATGTCCTTATTCTTTTATCCTAGGCTATTAAAGATAGAGACCAAATGGTTCTTTTCTTTTTCTAGTTGTTCCTTATCAGATATGCGGAAGGCTCTCATGGCTAAGGTGTTGATTACCCCAAATTTCTGAGAAGGGTGGTGGTGTGAATGAGCGTGAAGGTAGTTTTCCGAGTGGGTTTTCTTTCTGTAGACACCATGGTTGAGGGTTCCATCATTCTTTTTCTTTATAAGCACATCGAGGAAAGGGATGCTCCCATTCTCTTCAATTTCCATGGTGAACATTATGTCTTCCGAAAGATTGTTGAGATGCTCATGAAATTTGTTTAACTCATCGATCCCATGGGGCCATCTCACATTCATATCATCCACATACCTTTTCCATCTTGCGGGTTTTAGGGGGAACGAGTGGAGGGCCTTCTTTTCAAAATGCTCCATAAAGAGATTAGCCACAATTGGGGACAAGGGGCACCCCATTGCTACTCCACTAGTTTGCTCATAGAAATCACCTCTAAAGATGAAGAAAGTGGATCGGAGGCATACTTCTGCGAGCTTCACAATTCCTGGGTCCACTACTTCAAATAATATCTGCATTGCTTCATTGAGGGGGATTTTGGTGAACATGCCCACAACATCAAAGCTTATTAGTAAGTCATGAGCATCTAATTTTTCCTCCTTGATGATATTAATGAAATCCCTAGAGTCTTTGATGAACGAGTCTATTCCCCCCACCAGAGGGCTTAATAGGTTGGCTACATACTTAGCGAGCTGATAGGTTGGGGAACCAATTGTATTCACAATTGGTCTGAGAGGAACCCCGTCCTTGTGAATCTTAGGTAGGCCATAAATCTTGGGCGTGATCTCATTGCATGACATGAGAGGTTTCTTAATTATGTCTTTAATGTTGGATTCTTTAATGGCTTTTTTCACCTCCTTTGTAACCTTTGAGATTGGATTGCCAGAAATATTTTTATAGCTCCCACTGGTTTCTAGGTGTTCTAACATCTTCCCGTTGTAGTCTTCTCGGTCCATCACTACCGTGGCCCCTCCTTTATCCGCTTTGAGGACCACGATTCCCTCATTCTCTCTCAAGCTTTTGAGGGCTCCACGCTCATCATTCGTTAGGTTGTCTTTTGGAAGCTTGGCTCTTTTCAGAATCCCCACGCAGTCTACTCGCACGTCCTCCTTATCTTCTTTTGATAGCGTCTGGATGCTATCCTCAATACAACAAATAATGCTTTCGATAGGAACGCGCTTGGGGGTTGGTGCAAAGCCCAAGCCCTTCTTCAAGAGATCCGTTGTCCCTTTGTCCAGCTCAGTGTTGGACAAATTCATGACTAGCGTGCTTTTATTGTTTTGTTTTTGGTTAGTGTTGGTCTCACGTGCTGCTTTCTTAGCAAATTATCAAAATTTTTATTCTTCCTATCGACTGCCTCACGCCCTTCTTTCTCGACTTGGATAGTAGCGTAGGCATCTATGATGTTCCAGGTGTCCGGTCTTATCCTGCTCGACAGCTTCAAATGGAGGTTCAGGGCTTGCCTGGAGCAATAATCTAACAACACTCTTACCCATATGATCTCCCCACGGATTAGGGTAAGGTTGAGCCGGGTGAATACGCCATTGTTTTTCTTATTTTTGAGGTAGTGATTCACTGCAGCAAACCTAGGGATCACACCATTATTTCTACATCTCTTCAAGAAAGTCAGATCAACAACTTTTTTTTTGGATTTTAATTCGTAGTCTTTCCAAAAGATGGAAGTCATCACAGGTATCCCTTCCGTATAGGGTCGTGATTAAGGATTTCAGGTTTCCGTGGAATGCAGAGTTTGAGTGGGTTGTCGGATAATCCACGGTCGGCATTTTAGTTTTGTCGACATTTTGAATCCTTAGCTGGATTCATCTTCAGAACAAAGAATGTGTAGAAGAGTTGCTCATCACGTCAATAAATAGTTTGAGATGCCTAGTTCTTTGCCATTCTACCCTTTCATCTTCCCAACGAAATTCAAGAAACCCTAATGGCTCATTATTACCAAAATTATTATCAATAATTCTAGAAAATATAAAATAATGATAGTTAATGATAATCATTATTAAAACATGATTCTACATCCTATTAGGCCAGATATTTATTATAAACAATGAACAAAATAGTAATGATCATGGATAATTTATAAATAATGTTAAAAAGATAAACTATAAATAATGTTAAAAGATAAAAGATAAACTTTAACTCTCTTAAGGGATGTATAATAATCCAATAATCACGCCATACTTCGCCAAAAATTCAACAAGATGATAATAATATCATTAAAATAAAAATACTCAAAGATAATTCTATAGAAATAAATAATAACTTCAATTCTAAACAAATAATTATTATCAACTTGATGATAAAATTATCATTAAAGTAAAGATAATCCTTGTTCAAATATTAATAATTCTATAAAAATAATTATTAATAACTTCAAAAAATGGCAAAAAGATAATTATTAATAACTTCAAAATAGGGAATTAATATTAAATCCATAGAAATTATTAATAAATAACAAGATGATAATAATATCATTAAAATAAAATACTCAAGGATAATTCTATAGAAATAATTGATAACTTCAATTCCAAACAATTATATATTATCAACATGATGATAAAATTATCATTAAAATAAAGATACTCAAAGATAATCCTGGTTCAAATATTAATAATTCTATAGAAATAATTATTAATTGCCCTAGAGATAATTATTAATAACTTCAAAAAATAATTAATACTAAATCTATATAAATTATTAATAATATCAAAAATAAAATTATTAACAATTATTGATAATACTAACGGTAATAACCATTGTAATTGGAAATTTATCAATGAAGACAAAAAGGAGGCTAGGTTCCTCATAATGATGAAAAACTTATGATGAAAAATTAAGCGTGTAGAACATACCTGGTTCTAACCATTACCTTATTTATTGATTAGAGGCAGCCATCTCTTGCTTATTTCAAGCCCCTCGTCTCTATTCAGGTTTTTTGGGTGCTTCATGATTTCTAGGGCCTCTCTCACCCTTGTTTTGTAGTAGTGATCCTCAATCGCGAGCATCTCCGTGTTCTCCAGGAAGACATGGTGCTTTGTTCTGTGAGGGCGGAGGTATTCGTCCTTTCCTTCCTTATGTCAGCCCCATGTTCCTTGAACCTTATTTGAAAGGACCGACCTGTCTCCCCTATGTAGATCATACCACAAGAGCAATCTATCTTGTACACCCCCTTCTACTGATGCTAATCAATCTTGTCTTTCACCGACCTCATTTTCTGTCTAATGGTTTCCATTGGTCTGAAGGATGTCCAAACTTCTTTCCTCCCTAATACCCTTGCAATTTTGTCTGTTACTCCCTGTATGTATGGGAGGAAATCCTTACGTGTCTTTCTCTCCTTCGTATGCTGAGTCCAGTTTTCTACTTTTTTCCAAGCTTTATTAATTTTGGTAATAATGAGCCATTAGGGTTTCTTGAATTTTGTTGGGAAGATGAAAGGCTAGAATGGGAAAGAACTAGGCATCTCAAACTATTTATTGACATGATGAGCAACTCTTATACACATTCTCTATCCTCAAGATCAATCCAGCTAAGGATTCGAAACGTCGACAAAACTAAAATGCCGACCGTGGATTATCCGACAACCCACTCAAATGAAAAACTTATTAAAAACTGAAAAATTGGATCTCGTGCTACTCCAAGAGACGAAGATGCAGAACATTGAGGTCATGGAACTCTCGCCTTCAGTCTTGAAAGATAGCAAGGGCATAGCCATTAGTGCCCATGGAGCCTCAAGAGGAATAGAAACCCTCGTCTCCAAAAAATTTTCTATCCTCTCCTCCATTAAGAGTAACCATTGGCTGCTCACAGAAATAAGAGCCAATGATAGCAACACTTCATGTTGGTTGTGGAGCTAGATCTTCCAGTCTCATAGATGATATTGTCTTAGTCGTGCACCCTGGAGGACACTACACCCATTTTGCATTTTTAGGTGTTCGGGGCAACGCCCTGAAAAGGGGGGTTTGGGGACGGAGCCCCAGCGAACTCGGGTTCGAGGGTAGGGCCCCTAAGAAATGGGGGTTCGAGGGAAACACTCCCGAGAAAATTTTTTGGGGCTGTTTTCACCAGCTGTTTTGCAGGCCCGTGGTTTTGGGTATCACGTGGAATTTTCCCATTGTACTTCCCCTATAAAAGAAAGACATTGTAATACGGCTAGGGGAAGATGTATTAGGTTTTATGCATTGTAAAGATCTCTAATATCAGGAGAGAGACTGTGAGACAGTGAAGAGGAAGTGCAGTAGTTGTGCTGCAGGTTGTATCCCTTCACCTTGCTGGACAGTAATAATAATAAGGACTAGCAAATTTAGTGTGGATGTAGCCCAAGTTGGGGTGAACCACGATATATCTGTGTCTCTCTTGTAATGTGTCTGTGATTATATTTGCATTTCTGTTTATTGTTATTGCTCTGCTATCCTGTTTTTCTAACACTTTGTTCTTTGTCTGCAATGTATACGAGCCAATCCATCACAGGGACAAATTCAATTTTTGGGAAGAACTCAGCAACTTCAAGGAGACCTTAAGTGATGAAAAGCTCATCATAGTTGGTGACTTCAACGTTACCAAAACTCACCAGGAGAAGTGCAGGAGGAATCCATTTCATGATCCTTTTGGGGAGAAACTTGAAGACCTCATTAATGACCTGGACTTGATCGATAGTCCCCTAAAAAATGCAAAGTTTACCTAGAGAAACAAGAGATGTGGAGTAGGACATATTGCGGCCCGGCTTGATCGATTCCTGGTAATTTCTTCTTATTTTAGCCTTTATCTTATTGTCAACTCTTATGCCATTGCTTGTGCCTCCTCCGACCACAAACCAATTTCCCTCTCCATCTCCCCCCTATCAACCTTGTTCTGATTCCATTTCGGTTCAACCCTCTTTGGATCCAAGTTCCTGATTTCCTTGATATTGTGAAACTTGCTTGGAACACTCATTTCTCTGGCTCTCTTAGCTACATCTTTGAATCCAAGCTCAGAACTGTTAAAATCGCCCTTTAAAGCTGGGCCAAAATCTCCATCAAGAACCCCTGCACCATCAAGCGTTCCCTTCAGTCAAAACTTGTCAATTTGCAATTATTGATGGAGACAAAAGAGATAACGCCAGACTATATCAACCAGGAAAAATATCTAAATTTGGAGATCCTCAGAGCTGCAAAACAGGAAGAGGAACTATGGAGACTTAAATCCAGACAACTCTGGCTCAACGGGGGAGATAGTAATAAAAAGTACTTCCACAACCAAGCTAAAGCCTAGTGAAGCAAGAATACAACTAGAGATCTAAAGAATAACAATGGTGAAAGGATCAGTGGCCAAGAGGATCTGAAAAACCATGCCTTTAATCACTTTAGAGACCTTTTCACGGACAGTGGAGAAGCCAGCGCGGAAGCACAAGCCGAACCCTTGATGGAATCACCTGTCTCGTCTCAGATAGGGACAACAGGGATCTTTCCAAGCCCATCCCGGAACACGAAATTTTAAATGCAATCTAGTCCTTGCAAGCGAACAAACCATCGGGACCTGATGGATTTTCCATCAACTTTTATCGGGTCGCCTGAGAGATCCATAAGGATGACCTTAAAAGTATGTTGAAATGGACCAGGAAGAAGGACAAAATCGGAGGAGCAACAAACTCCTCCTTTCTTTCCCTCATCCCCAAAGAGAAATCCTCCTCTTCCTTGAACAGCTTCAGGCCCATCTCCCTCTGCAACAACTCTTACAAAATCCTCTCCAAAATACTTGCCACCAAAATGAAAAAGATCATGGGAAAACTCATCTCGGACTCCCAAGGGGGATTCATTGTTGGGCGACAAATTTTGGATAATATCATTATTGTTCAAGAATCCATACATTCCAGCATGGAAAGAAAACATCAAGGAATGGCCATCAAGCTTGACATGGCGAACGCTTTCGTCATAGTCAATCACAACTTTTTGTTTGCCATAATGGAAAAGTTCGGCTTCTCGGGAAGATTTGTGCGATGGATTAAATCTGGTATCAATTCTCCCTGGATCGCTCCCCTTGTCAATGGCAGACCCTCTAATTTTTTCCTAGCTACCAAAGGCCTTCGTCAAGGATGCCCCATGTCCCCTTACCTATACCTCCTTGTTGCCGAATCCCTCAGCAGGAAACTACACTCCTTGCAAGACTCTGGGGACCTCAAAGGTATCAAAGTTGTCAGAGGATTCAGACCTATCAACCACTCTCAGTTTGCCGATGACACTATTTTCCTTAAAGGTGCCTCAACCATCATTGCTCCTAAATTCAACCTTGCCCTCTCGTCCTTCCTCATGGCATATGATGGCAAAGTGAATTACAACAAATCCAATATCTACAAATGGAACTTCCCTCTAGGGACCCTTGCATGAATCGCTAGGATACTTGGGTTCGAAGGAATTGGAGAATGGAACTCTTTCAACTACCTTGGTGTCCCTATCCTCAAAGGGAAAAAAAGGCAGCTGATTGGCACGAAATCATTACCAAACATAAAAAAAAAAAATCAGTTCTTGGGGGTCTCAATGGTTGAACCCGGCTGGCATGTTGGTCCTCATCAAATCGATTCTCTCTGCCTACCCACTTTATTCTTGCTCCATCTCTCTCGCTCCTAAATATATTATGATGGAAATCGCAAAAACTCTAGGGAACTTTCTCTGGCAGGGTGGAAAAACAAATGGGACAAAAAAATTCCACCTAATCAACTGGGATATGGTTTGCAGACCAAAAGAGTATGGTGGAGCTGGGATTAAATACCCTTCTTCAATGAATCTTGCTCTTGGGGCCAAAATCCTTTGGAGGATTATCACAGGAAAGAAAGCCTGGTGGAAAGAGATTTTCTACAAAAAATATATGCATGGAAGCAGAAACAGATGTATCGAGAGTATCGATCAGGATAGGAAAGGAACAACCATATGGAATCTCTGTAAGAAAGTTGGCTTCATTATACAAAGCAACTTCTCTAGGACACCTCGCAACGGAAAACAAATTAAAATATGGAAGGATAAGTTCTACAAACATCTCCCTGTCATCTCCTTCCCTTTCCTTTAAGACTTAAAAGGCTGGATGGATCGAGCAAACATTCATACGCTGTTTGATATCTCATCATGGTCTCCTCATGGAAAATGGTTGGGATGGATCATATCAAATCTCCCAGATCACCTTCAGCACGATTACTAATATCTTCTCTCCAGGTTTCATGGTGTTATTCCAATTCATCTTTCCATTAAAGACAAGTGCAGATGGGGGAAAGGAGGAGTGTACACTGTCAGGGAAGGTTACAACTACTTAGATGAACTCAAAAACCACAACAACAAAGACACTAAGTGGTCGCGAATCTAGAACAGAGATGGGATTCCTAAAGTGAATGTCTTTATATGGACTATGGCTCATAGAAAACTTCTCATAGCGGAAAATCTCAAGAGAAGAGGGATCGAAGGTCCGGCAAGATGTATCCTTCGCAAAAAACACCAAGGAAACAATTGATCATCTCTTCCTTGATTGCAAATTCTCCCAAGAAGTTTGGCACAGAGCCTTCCATAATATCCAACCAAAGCTCATTTTACCCACTGATTGGAATGACCTTTTTACCTCTTGGCATCATTATTTCCCCAACTCGTTTTACAAAAAGCCGGATCTGAAAAGGGCCTAGCTAGCCTTCTCGAAATTTCTTTGCTAGAAGCTTTGGACAGCTATAAACCAAGAAATTTTTGAGGGCACCAGAACCAACCCCGACAAGATTGTCTCTTCCACTAAAGCTCTTTGGACCAAGGCTCTCACCACCAGAGGTATGAAAAATCTCCACAAAGAATCTTTAACAGTTGAAGAAAGAATTTGGGTTGCTGATCTCTTAAACCCCCCCTCCTCTCCTCCCAACCTCCCTTCATACAAGCTTAAAACGTAGGATTGGCACATCAGACTGGAGGATAAGGATCTTCAATCCTGGACCAGGACTCTAGGAATCCACATTCTTTTTTTCGACGGAGCCTCCAAAGGCAACTCAGGGTTGGCAGGTGTGGGGGGGGGTCCTCATTGACCCTGACGAAAACAAAATGAATGACTTTTCCTGGGAATTGGTAGGAAAACGAACAATGAAGCTGAGTGGCTCTCCTTAATTAAAGGTATGGAAATTGCTAGGAAGGAAGAAGTACAAAGTTTGACAGTCTTTGGTGACTCCATGATTATGATTCGGGAAGCCAAGGCTATTGCAAAGCACCGTCGGAAGCCTGCTACAACCCTGCATCAACACTTCAATCTTCTCGTCAATGACTTTCACTCCATATCTCTCCTGCATATTCTCCGGCATAACAACCATAGTGTTGATGCCATGTCCAACACTGGAGCAAGGTTGAACTATGGAATTGCGATCATTAAATATCAGTTTTATGAGAATATTTGGGTTCCCTAACTTCCCCTTGCACCTTTGGACTCCTCCTCCTTCTATGCTCCACCCCTATCCCCTTAAAATACTCTTAGTGAACTTCCAAATCCATAATCTCTACCCCCTCAACCTTTGCATTAACTCCCAAATCCCCTTCGCATCCCTAAGAAATCCTCTCACGTCTACTCCATAGAGTTGGTGTCCAGTCCTTGTACACTCCACCTGGTTCGCATGCATGAACTTATGGAGGATGAGAACCAAGGCGACCAAACGCTATTTGAGGCCTGAAGGTGGCGCTCTTTCAGCACTGCCTGTCCCTTTGCTTTGTGAACCTTCGGTCTATAATTTCAATCTGTAAACTCCCGGGGAAGGTGGCATGCATTCCTCCCCTCCTGTAGCTATTGACTCCCTTGGTCTGCACTTCTTGCACTATCTTCCTGTAAGATTCTGGTTCTCAAGGATAAGCATGGATGACGGAAAACATTGTCCTCCTGCTTTGAAATGTCGCAAGTGTCACAATCACGTTCAAGGGCACACTGGGGGGCTAAATCCAAGAGATATCTCTTTGATCTGTTTCAAGGCAAGGGTAATGGTGGCTTGGAGCTCGACCGGGGCGGATCGTCTAAGAAATCTTGCCACAATTTGTCGATTGCTGACGAGGTTGAGAATAGCAGAAGGTGGGTTCCCCTGGAACCGAGTCTAGGACAAGGTTTTAGTGGCTCTGGGTTCCATACTGGTTGTGGCTTTGATGCAAGTCACATTTCTCTAGGGATTCATGCTGTGCAGTTTGATACGGGACATGGAACTCTCCTGCAACACTTTCGTGGTAGCCCGGTGGAGTCGACAAGTAGTAAAACTTGGCAAAAAATGGTGGTTGATAACGGCGGCTTGATGATTGACTCCCCCGACGACCAAAGGAGCCCTTCTCCTGATTTTTGTTCGTAAGTGATGGACCTGGAGGCTCAAGTTTGTTGGCTTAAAGGAGACCTCAAGGAAATGAAAAAAGCAATCTCCCATCTGGCCACCTATATCCAAATTTCCAACACTGAAGTTCGTAATAGCACCGGAAAGACTAAGGATCATTTCGAAAAATTAATTAGTAAATTCGACTCACTTTACAGTTGTCTCAGGAACGTGGAAGCCAAGGTTGACTGCGTCCGAACCAACAGAGGAAACAACCCTTCAATCATTCTAAATATTGATGACGAGAAAGTTGGAACCACCACTAGAAGCAAAGAAAAGAACCCTCGTTCTCACCATGTCCATTAGGCACTCTGTTTCACTCTTTTTGTATCATGGTAGCCATCTATGGCTCCTCCTTCCTAGTATTAAGTTATGTTTTTCTTCTACTGTTTTGTTCTAGGTCAGTTTATTAAAGTTTACAATTGTAACAAGCTTAATGCCTTTTTTGAAAAGCCAAGACTGGTAAGAAAGGAGCAAGCTTCCAGCTTCTATTTTGTGGGAATAGTCTCCCCAGTGTTATGTAATCTGCTCTCTTTTTTAATACAAAGCTCCTCACCTGTTTGTGTAAAAAAAAAGAGTTAAGGCCATATATACACTTGTCCTGGATTAACTAATTGATTCCCTTGAAAGTTATGAAAGTAATATACCTAGTCGTATTCATCCACATGATATCCATATATGGTAACATAACATGTAATTAGAGCTGGCATATTTTTCTAATGGATACAAGCACTAATAGGATGACACTAGTGAGCTCGGTATAATATGTGCATGCTTAATATAATCGAGCATACAATACATGATATTTACTCTGAATACATTAGTCAATTTGACCACTTGTTAATTACACGAACCCTTCTTTCTACCTTATTTTCTTGACTAATATTTTAACAAGAATATTTTAGTAAGATTAGTTTACATTAAGCATTAGATATTAGATATTATTAAGCATTATTAAATATTAGATATTATTTAACATTATTATACATTACACATTATTATACATTATATATTATTAGTCATTTTTATCTGTTATTAGCTATTATTAGACATTAACATTATTAGACATTATTAGAATTATTTTTCATTATTTTTCATAGTTTTTTTTATAATTATTATAATTGTATTTTCTTATTTATAATTTTTTTATTATTATCAAATATTTAAAAAAATATTATTTTATAATAATAATAATATTATTATTATTATTATTATTATATTATTATTATTATTATATTATTATTATTATTAAGAATAATAATAAAAAATATATATATATAAATTATTATTATTATTGTGAATCCTTATTATAAATTAGTTTCATTTATTATTATTTTTCTTAATATAATTATATTTTCTTATTTATAATAATTATTATTATTATAATAAAATATTTTTTTTATAATTATTATAATAAAATATTTTTTTATAATTATTATTATTATAATAAATTATTTCAATATTTGATATTTAATAATAATAATAATAATTATTGTTATTATTATTATAATTAAATAATTATTATTACAAAATATTTAATTATTATTTTAAATTATTTATAATTTATTAAACAAAATTATAAACTAATTATTTTTATAAAATAATTAAAATAATATTTGTTATTAAATAATTAATTAATACTACATATTATTTATAATTTATTAATTACAATTATAAAACAATTATTTTTATAATCTATTTAAAATAGTAATACTTACTATTATTATTATCTTCATATTAATAATTAGCAAGTCATATTAATAATTTATATGGCTTATATACGTTGATTATATCAATCACATTTAAATGTGTGGTTATGGTTTATATACGCGCATCAACATATATAAACCATATTAATTATTAATATGACTTGCTAATCCTAATTTAAGTAAATAAAAAAATACTTTAACAAGAAATTAACATGTATAATTAAATTCTTTCAAACTAATTAATATTTTATGTAAAACACCTTAATAAGAGTGCACCAATAGTACTCAATAGTACTCAATATGCGGCCTTAATTGCATTACAACTAACTAAGTGAGTAAACATTAATAAAACTATTTCTACTCTGATTTTATATGGTGTGAGATATAAGAAGCTAGTTCTAGTAAGCTAAGTGATTAAAGCTTTTAGTTCATTTCTCGATCGATAAGCAGACAATACTTATTATACCTACCGAGGCAATATATTGTGTTCGATTTTCTTTGACTACATATATATATTGTGTTTGATTTTCTTTGACTACCTATTAGTTATAGCGTTGACTTAAAAAAGAAAAAAAGAGACTGAGATGCCAGGTGCACTAAAGGTTGGTTGTTCTCTTGTGTTAAATAGTTATAAAGTGTGTGGTAGTGAGAGATTGAGATGTAATATTTCTTGGTAGTAGTTTTTAATTATACCGAGAGGTGTGAGTTTGGATTTATTAATAAAGAGAGATCAAATTTTTTGAGTTTAAATTATAAAAAAATATACATTTCAAGAAATTGGATTTCTATCGATATTTGATAGATCCAGATTTAAGATGGATCTATGCTGGTTCATCATCAACCATTATTCTTGATACAAATAGTTATACATTTTTAGTTCTCAAATTTAATTTGTTTATTACATTATCTTAAATTTAATTTTTTAAATTAAATTATCTGAGATAAACATGTTAGTTTTATCATTGACACAGCATTAAAAATAAAAATAAATTAGTAAACAGGACGTCAATGAAAGTATTATAATATGTCCAATAAGATTTACTCAATTATAGAGTTTAAAGATTAATTTAATGTTTCCATAATAATGTTTTCTTATGGTTTTAGATCGTTATTGCCGAGAAAGAGAATATGGTTTCCACGTGATTATGAAATTGCTATTTCATGTTATACCTTTCCCATATAGAATTGTCAAGGTTACTGTTTTTCTCTCTGCTAACCGCGTGTGCAACAGAGTCTAATCAGTGTTTAGGTATGTAATAATAAAGTAAAATGCACCTGGAAACCAATAGTATATTCACTAAATGGCTGTCACATCCAAATTCTCAAAATACAGACTTTCAGATATGCTTAATGGTTGAAATATGTAAATATCCAGATGGTTGGACACCCAGGTAAAGTAATACACGCAAACAAAGAATATCAAGAAACTTGTCAAATCCAAAAATTGACAAGTAGTTGGCTGACTGGTTGATAGCAAAAAGTGACCATTATTTTTTTTAAGATAAATCTTTGTCGTTCCTGTTGAAAATTAACCACAAAAATTATAAAGTTCAATTTTTTAAAGATAAATCTATGTTGTTTCTGTTCAAAATTATTCACAAAAATGTGTAAAATTAAATGTAAAAATAAATATATAATACATGATAAACACAAAGATATTACTTGTTCAACAATAATCAGCTTAGATACCAAGATTAAATATTATAAAGTATTTTCGCATAGACACATAGATTAAATATTATAAAGTATTTTCACAGCATAGACCCAAAGATTAAGATTATGTATCCAACATAAAAATGTCGGCAGGTGATAATAATTTACATAAAAGTGTCGGCAGGTAATAATAATTTACAGTTAATAATTTCTTGGAATTGTGCAAATTTCATAATTTATTAAAGGTTAAAACAACAATTATTTGGGTGGCCAAACTGATTTTCAATCACGCCATCTTGTCTCTACAAAGCAAATCAATGCAATATATCGGTACGTAATGCATCGCATCGCATGCGATCTTGTTTATGATACGCTACGATACAATCATCTCATCCTAGATTCTTTTCACCTGCATAAAAAAAACTACGGATAAAACGCCTTATATTTTCTCTTGTCACAGTTTAGTCATCATGAGCGTTTAACTAGTGAAGTAGTCTAAGCCTGGAAATTCACGTAACACGTGCTCCTTTTTACATGGTAGCTATAATCACTCTATTAACCTTATATTTCTGAGGGTTATTGCTATGTTGTCTATGTGTAATTAGGACTGGCCTAAGTATTAATAGAATCATAACAAGTTATGAATTGAGTATTTCAGCCAAGACGTACTAAATATGTACTGATGGTCAATTAGGTATTGTTTTACTATTCCATCATTGCATTGAAGAGTGTGTCGAAGAGGCACATTCTAGAGTTCAGTAGGGGGATGTGTAACTCCTTCAGTGCTGATATTATATTTGACAGGTGTCTTTTATAAAAAATAACATGTCGACTTAGATCAGATTTAAAATATTTAAAACGACATATATATAAAACTACATAAATGAGATAAATTAAAATCATAAGCATTGCATTACATGTTTCGTCAACATTTCCAGTCTAAAAAGAAGTTTGCACCTTTGAGAGTTTTGATCCCTCTCGGTGCTTGGTAGATCCCCTTTAAGATGGATCTATGATAGTATATAGGAAAACATGGTCATTAACTACTCACTAGGATAATGTACCTGAAGTGGTTACTCTTGATATATGTAAACTAGTGAACTCAGTTACGCCATGATAAAGCAGCCAACTAGGTTTAATCTATATCCTGATAAGATCGTATTAATCAAGCCAGTGAGATTGTCTGATAGCTGATATTTTCCTAATTACATATATGAAAAACTTAATCTCTTGTAGTCGATTTCATACTAAGTTGTAAACTTGTGGCCGATGAACACCGATATGCCACAAATAAGTTATATCTTACTTGTTCTCGTCTTATAGTTAAATAGATTATCTACCACTAACTGTCCCTTAACCATGCATCCACTAAGAGTTACACATCCATTATCTACTAGTTATCTATGCATCAGTTACCAATTATTTGTGTTATTCATTTTTTTCTTAATTGTTTATTTCAAATTTGGAACAAGTACCATAAAATCAATCTGAATAGTACACTTGTCTCATCCTCGTACAATCTAGAAAAAACGTAGATGCTAGTCCACCCCAAATTCTAAGATATAAACACCTATCCATGTAAATATTGGCACTCAAATTTATGTTACTGAAATTCATTATATCTATCACAATGATTAAAGCAAATGATTACTCAATTAACTTATATTCATGAGCTTACCATAATTGCATCAATATTCCATAAAGTATAGACTCTAATGTGTATTTAGAGTTTAGAGGGGTTTACTATTTTTTAAGGGTTTATTACATCAAGTTACACATATATTATGTTTTCCATTGTAAATGGACATAATACATCTTCATAAAAAGCTAATCTACCTACTAGTTTAGAGGGGTTTACTACTTTTTAGGGTTTATTACATCAAGTTACACATATATTATGTTTTCCCTAGTAAATGGACATAATACCATTTCATGAAAAGCTAATCTACCATAGTAGTTACATCAATATAAACCTTTTTAATTTAATGATTAAATAGGTTGGTAATGTGTAATAAAGAGAATACACCACATTGGCGACGAGAAATAGGATGAAGCCAATGTGCATTTAGACTAGAGATGGCAGCCGCCTCCCGCCAAAAAAATGGTTTACAAGTGCAGAAGAGGACTAGCGAACAACTTTGAGTTTGGAAAAACAAGAATGAATAGGGGATATTCGAATAGGATTTATTTGTCTTGGTTCGCTTATACAAATGGAATACTATTGCCTTGTATGGATGAATTATAGAAACACATCATTATTAGGGTATCACCTTGACCACCATACCACTAGTAAAAAATAATAGAACTCATGCAAAGTTATTAATTTCAATTTTACAGGGCAGCAAGCTGCAAGTCACTCACTTCAATTTTGGAGCTTAGAAGAGCAGGCCGACATTCTTGAGCAAAAATTACTAATTCCAAAAAGAAAGAGAAAGGAAACGAGGAGCGTGATTGCTCCATCTTAGAAGTTTCCTTTCATTGCATATAAAGTTGAAATAAACTTTAAAGAGATGTGTATTCACCTATTAAATTGTATATATTGTATATATATAGAAAAGACGTGTAAAAACATTTACATGGAATAAATAAAAATACATTAACATAAATCCATGTCCGATCTAGTCTAGTTTGTAAAACCGATTATAAATTGAAAATATTCATCTTCTAGCATGGCCTTGCAATTCTGTAATTTTCATGAAAATTGTATCACATTTAAGATTCCGTTGATACAAACTATTTTAACTAGTTTATTGTTTCTATATATCGATAATAATAGATTATGATTTTTGGGAAACATGTTTTTTTATTGTTTTGATATTTAAAATTAATAGAGTATGATTTTTGGGAAATACGTCTTTTTTATTGTTTGTAGATTTAGAACTAGCACAGCCACCTAATTTGTGGTTGGTGAACACTTATAAGCTACAAGTTCAGTGCCACCATAAGTTATCTGTTACAAGTTATTCATGCATCCATGTATTAATCATCAATTATTTTATATTTTTTTTTATCTCTTACATTCTTCTAGTTAGTTATTGTTATAAATGGTTAATTATCTATTTATCAGCTACCAATCATCCATATATCCACTATCAATTATCCATTCATCGCTCTCACTTACTTTTTAATTTTTTTTTTTTAAATTATTTATTTTAAATTTTAAAAACATAAATCATAGTCGATTAAAATAAGACTTTTAAAAACATTTTATTCTGTCTGTTTTAAATGGCAAACACACCATCGCTTTAAAACCATAGTACAAAAAACCTTACAACTTTACCACACAGCTAAGTTTAGACCGGCTCATTTTCAGTAAATACATTCTCAGTAAGTTTAGACCGGCAGCTAGTATCCTTCCATGGAGAATCCCCGATCTTCTGTTCATTTTTCTGTGTGCGCAATAGTTTGTTGATTTCTTCTATGAAATAGTCTACGTTGGCAACTGATGAACCTTTGATGACTCTGCCTTCATCTGACGAGACTGCTCTCGTAGCTGCTTCTCTCATCTCCATTGCCCTCTTCTTCAGTGCCACTCCTCGGTCCTCCTCCATCAGCAGTTTCACAGTCCTCTTCACCGTAGTCCTGTGCAGTTCTGCGTCCATACCGCTGCAAATCTCCACGCTCATGCCCACCATCTCTTCCAACAGCTTCGAGTTGAAGAACTGGTCTGCTGCCATGGGCCACCCAATAATGGGCACTCCCTGGCTCATGCTCTCCACAATCGAATTCCACCCGCAATGGCTAAGGAAGCCGCCGATGGAAGGGTGGGAGAGAATCAACAGCTGAGGCGCCCACCCTCTGATCAGCAATCCCTGCTTTTTCTCATTCATTCGCCTCTCAAATCCCTCGGGCAGGAAATCGGATGAAGCGTCAGCCACATGATCGGCCGGCGGTCTCACAGCCCAGATGAACGGGTGGCCACTTGCTTCCAGGCCCAGCGCCAATTCCTGTGTCTGGGAATACGAGATCCTCGCAAGCGTGCCGAATGAGATAAAAAGAACCGACGAGGGAGGATGAGAATCCAGCCACAGCAAACAGTCGCCCTCAGTTCGCCCTGCTGCCTTTCCCCGCGAGGCGATTTGAGCCGAATAGGCCTTGCAGTTCGAATCTTGAAGGACACCGTCGGGAAGCAGAGGACCTACCGACCAAACTCGACCGCGACCATTCGCTCGCATGTTTTCAAGAAACTCCGGTTCCAGGTCATAGAAGGTGTTGAGCAGAGTGCCCCAGCTCTGAAGGTTCTTGGGTATCTGGCTCTTCAAAAACAGATACCACGGGTCGGTCTCATTGGTCATCTGAAGGCTGAGAGGGAGCTGAGATTTATGAAACCAGACGTCAGGAAAATCCGGAGCAAGGGAAAATACATCGGAGTCGGTCTGCTTGTGGGGAAGATGCAACCAGAGAGAATAATAGACAGACGTCGAAAATGCCCCGGTGGTGCTGAACGTCACCCTCGGAATCCCAATTCTGTTGGCGACGTCGAGACTCCAACCGAAGAAAATATCGGTGATGATGCACGTCGGCCGTCGGCCCGGGTCATCGGAGAGGCGTCGCAGCAACTGCCCAAAGGGGTGTTGAAGCATCTGGCAACTGCGTACGAAGGAGAAAAAGAGATTGTATGGAAGAGAATCGGTGTTCTCCACATCAGCTGGCAGCCCGTCGATGCCCTCTGGAAAGTGCAGTTGCTCGAGGCGGATGTCCATGCAGGATCCGTCGGCTTGGCAGGAAGAGGCGAGCATGCGCTCTAAACGCAAAACGTTGGCACGAGTATTGACGAGTGTGACGAGAAATCGTCCTCGCTTTGCAAGAAGCTTGGCGAGCTCAAAGAAGGGGATGATGTGGCCGTGCGCCATCAGAGGAAACATTACCACATGAGGCCTACCACTACTCCAAATCATCTGTTGCTCTCCCATTCTGATACTTCGCCTGCAAACAATTATTTTTTAATGGTAAAGCAATATGTTTACTGCTTAATCTTAAAAGCAGAGCAAAGGCGGTGATACAAGTCTTGCACAGAGGCGGTGATGCAAGTCTTGGAGGTATATATCAAATGAGATAAATCATAGCGGTGATAAAATTTGATAAAACGTCATTTATCCTCAATTTCTATATCTTGTCCGGTCTTATTTCGATTTATTTTTCATTACCGTGTTGGAGAAGTGAGAAAATAAATAAAATAAAGTATTTTATAAAAAAACTGGGCTGAATCTCAAATTTGTACATAAAACTGTTTTATGTACATGTAAATATTAAATAATTAAAGTTTGCTCCCAAATATAACAAACATTCCTCCCACCTAATTGACCTTTATTCCGAAAACACAATATTATATACATGTTACTATCATATCATTATCAAAAATATAAATATTAAATTATTATTTATATGTTTTTAAAATTACTTAAAAACAATATTATATACATGTTACTATCATATCATTATCAAAAATATAAATATTAGATTATTATTTATATGTTTTTAAAATTACTTATAATGAATATAATTTGATAAGATTTGAAAAAAAACAATCTTACTTACATGTTATCATCATATCATTATAAAAAAAATATAAATATTAAAATATTATTAAATCATTATCAAAAAAATATAAATATTAAAATATTATTTATATGTTTTAAAAATTATTTATTATAAATATTTTTTTTTAATACTTAAAAGTAAAATATTATATCAAATCTTAAATTCCTTTTTAACTTACATTCACCTCATGACAAGTACTCCAATATGTTTAATTGTGAACCATTAGTTTAACATTTAAAAGTCAATTTATTTTTTTGTACAACATGTAATCTCATCAACATGTCACCATTTTGAATCTTGTGACTATGGTCCTTTGAGTACATAGTAAAAAAATCAAATCTTTAAGAAGATGTCAAAGTTCAATTGATTTGAAAAATAATAATGGATTTAGAGATCATGCAAGTTGAGCTACTTTTATAGTCTTTCTTTCTTTTAACAAATTTCAATTATACAAATCATATCTTTCTAATTGAGGTAGACAAAGTGTTCTTGATTCAATCAAACAAATTTGTATTACTTGGTAAAGTTGATTTGATAATGGGTGGGCACACGAAGATGGTCCCCATTTTCATTGCAATGGGGGCGCGCTAGCGGAAAAAAAAAAAAAAAATGGCACGTACGCACCTAAGGAAGTGCGCACGTGCCTCTAGGTTTGGTATTGAACCAAGGCGCGTGCACGTATATGGCGCGTGTGCGCAACAGTGGCGCGGATGCGCCTCTGCTACGCGCACGCGCCTCTGTTAAAATAAAAAATAAAAAACAGTGCCTAATTTCCGCATTGTTCCATTGGGCCGGCCGAGCGCGACTTGCACCTTTGCATATGCGTCAATTCAACCACCAAAGTTGCCCAAATCAACTTCAAAACCACCCCACAACACCCACTAACTCATCAACAGGGCGATTGATAGGTAAATATCAAGTTTTGTTTTCATTTTATTCAAATTCTTTGTATCAATTTTTTGATTTTTTTTGTTTATTTAATTGTAAATAATTCTCAAATTTTGAAAACAATGAAGCAATTTTCTATTGCAGATTGTAAACTGAGACAATGAGTGAACAAGATGTTAACCTCGAGTCCGGTGGAACACAAGAAAACCCAAACCTTGGACCCAATGATGAAGAAAACCGTTAACACAATCCAAATGCCGAACAAAACCAAAACCCACAACCTAATTTTGAACAACGTGACCTTAACCACTATGTAAATGAAATGCGAGTGCACACTCGTGAACTTAGAAAATCGGGTGAACCATCTCGATTGTCTCTTGCCACATCAATTGAGAACTCAATCGACTCCCTCATACATGCACACCAGCAATTGACCAACATGAATCAATTTAGAGCTAGGATGCGGGAGTACTACTCCACGGGCATCTCTAAGGAAGCAATAAAAGATTTGAACATTACAAAAGCCCAATTATATAGTATGTTCACCGATCCGAAAACAGGCCAACCACCAAACATTACAAAGCCACGTGTCTGCATGGATTGGTGTCATTACCAACCATGGAGGGACAATTGGATGCGGAGGTGGTTCATGGTGTACGATAAACCTCCCTGCAATAATAGGGAGGTTCCACACTACTTCCTTCGCCAACTGTGGGCTGAGTTTTTCCTCGGTTTACATGTAAACTATTTTGACATAACCGAGTTCCAGGGTGTTGGGCGTGGCTCTACCCAAGATCGACCTACTACCAGGAGGAACCCACTGAGAGGGCCATCAGCTCCGAGGCGCGACCCCAACCCCTCTCCCCAACCACCTCAGTTGCCCCATAAGCTTGATCAGATCGAGGTGGCAATGAGGAATGTTGCACATGGTCTCCTCAGACACACCTCCTTTGTAGCAGCGACTATAGTGGAGAGGTCGAGTGACCTTGATAGAGATCCAGGTGCAGGGCCTTCACGACAGGGCTAGGATAGACCCATGACCGATGGTAGCCATGCTGGGCATTCCAGTTCAACGGGGACAATGCCACATCTTTGTCCCCATTGCGGGCACACTTTCCCTTGCCCGATCGAGGGTTGTTATATGGATCAGGTCAGCAATTTTTTTAATGTGTTTTCAATCATCACTTTATAACTTGTAAAGTATTTTGAAAGTATTTTTGTTTGACTTAAACTATTATTTCAATGTACAGTTATTCAGAGATGATACACTGAGATGGGAGAATGTAGAATCTCCCAACCTGGATGCAGCAATGGGAGTTGCAACTGAAATTGCGGCACCACACACGGAGGTATTTTCAGTACCTGGCACAATTTTGTTTTTTTCCTTGGTCAACTTCCTGGCACAATTTTGTTATTACTTATGTCATTTATATTACTCAAGTATTTATATTTATGGCATACACGTTGATAGTTCGTACAATGCTTTTGAATATCTTGATTTCCTAGATAATGACTTATTTAACATGTTCATAACATGCATGCATTTTGTTGTCCACAGGTGTTTCGTGAGTACGGTGATCAGGCACCCCCGCCAGAGATTGGCACATCACCATATACACAAGTACAATGTATAGTTATAAGCATGCTTTTAATTTGATTTGTTATGACTTACTATGGTTTAATTTATTGTTTGTTTATAAATTGTGATATTACAAATGTATATGTAGGTTCCACTAGCAGTTGTGTCTCCGCATTTTAGTCCTGTGTATCCACCCTCTCCCATGAGTCCCCTCCCTCGCTTTCATCTAAACCCCTCCCTACATCCACCCTCTCCCTTCCATCTAGCCCCCCCCCTCTGAACATACTCCTCCCTCCATCCATCATCCCCCACTCACCCACCCCCGTATGTCCATACATCCCCCCCAATTTATCCATGCCCCCATGTCTATCCATCCTCCCCCATTCGTCCATGCCCCCCCTTCCTTCCACCTTCCCCTCTTCGTCCACAACCTCCCATTTGTCCATCCTCCTCCCTCCATGCAGGACTTCCCTCCCATGCACCATCCCTATCCCTTTCCGTTCAATACCGTATATCCTACAGCCAGCAGGGGTTCATATTCTACATGGTCCTCCCCCACCCCATACCACCGTGTCTTCTCCCACCATATCATCCCCACTTCCTGCCACTATTGTGGCATCTACTCTTAAAATATCCTCATCAATATCTCCAGTGGTTGCAGATGTAGTGGCTGCCACTACATCTGCGCCCCCCCCCCCCCATCACTGCATCGGAGTTGGTTGTCCGGCCATCTGCTCCACCTGCTAGCCCAGAAGGCCAGCCATGTCCATTGTCGGAGGTGTTCACAGTGAGAATCAAGTTAATTTATGAAACTATTTTGATGCATTAACAAAAATTAAGCTAAGCAATTATGACTTTTCAATGAAATGATTATTTTAAATGTTGTAGGCTAGAATTGATGAGAGGCTCCGCAAATCCAAGACACCTGTCCAACGTTTCCCACTCATGTCAGAGGTGATTTATTTAAGATTCGAATTCTACATTTGTTTTATAAATGTGGTAAATGTTGCAAATGCTTGAAAATGACGGTATCTTATATCATTTGTTCCAGAGCCTGGAGAGACAGTCTACTCCTAGACGTACCAAGACCCAAGGCACCGATAGCTCGAAGAGTAGGAAGATCGACTTTGGATCTACACTTGGGAGTGACGACAGTGGTCACAATGCTTGACACGCCACGTGTTATGTACATTCGCCATGATGTGGCACTTTTGTGCACTAGTTTTGATGTACTTTGTATCTACGGCACGAGTTACCATGTATTTTGTATCTACGGCATGAGTTGTCGTATTTTGTGTAGGGCACGAGTTGCCATTGTACGTACATTGGGAACCATGTTCCACTATTCGCCAGAAATTGTATATGTTTGGATGAGTTTTGTAGCCTTGATGTACAAGGATTTTCAGTCATGTGATTTATATATCTCATTGTCTAATGTGGTTGTCTCATGTTGTGTGTATCATGATGTGATGTTGTGTAAATTTGGGTTTTACCTAGATCTTAGAAGAGAAGTTGGATATTGTATTTCAGCTTGGTTTATCTTTCCACATGTAAAAGCTTCTAATGGTATCTATGTTAAGAGAACATTGTAAACATAGGCTAACTCAAACAAAATCATGTGTGAGAATTAATCTAAAAACAAACGGAATAAATGGATGGACAAATCACACATCATGGCACATAAGATATATATTGGGAACTTGAGTACTAGGAAAAGAACACTTAAAAATAGAAAATGTCCATTGTTGTCAAAAGGTTAAAATGAGATCCAACATGATTTTTAATAGCTCTACATAATGAGATCCAAAAAGGCCATACTCTACATAATGAAATGTTGTCACTAGTATTTATTTTGACCATTTTGTCCACTTAAGATGATGCAACAAATTAATAACCAAGTTATGGAATCATTTCTTAATCAATTGTCACCATACAAATAGGACAACCTTGAGCACGATGTATAGCTAGCTCATTAATTCTCACTCATAGATATAGCCACCTTTGATTTGATGACCATCACATCCACTACCATTTACAATTAGGACTTCCTTAATTTATCATTATGTGATAGCGATCTAATTTTATGTATGCATATATGTGTATAGTGGTTTGGATTCAAATGTATGCAGATAAATATATATGTACAATGAAAATGAATTAATCTTTACATGTATTATAATTTAGGGCTAGATCTTAGGATACATAATAGGGTTTCATTGTGATTAGAATACAAACTAGGGTTTATGCTACCAACTAGGGTTTTTAGGCTAGGCTCTCATGTTTCTAGGATAGGATCCAAGCTCCAGGGTCACCATATTAATGTTTAATTCCACTATCATGTCATCACTCTCACCAATACCATGCCCACTACTACAATCACCATCAAGCCTCTCAATCCCACTTTGAACATTTCCCATACTTCCAAGTTAAAATTGATAGGTCTTGTTGCTAAAATATTTTCACTTATCTATTCACAAAGACAAATCCACTCCTGTGAAAGATTTGTTGTAGCTTGGTACGTGCAAGTTCACATGCAATAATACTTGAAAGATCATTTTACCCCATGATCCATGTAAGATTAATTGGAGTCATATGAACCTCATTGTCATCACCCCAACCATGGTCAAGACGCCAAGATCCATCCTTAGTAGACAAAACCTCATGTTGGCACCCATACCACACTCAAAGACAAAAAATTCTTTGACAGGGCATGTTTGGGGGTTGAGGGAATCTTGATTTTTTTATAATCACACATGAGAGGTTCTTAGAGTCAAATACATTGGATATAAATAAATTCCCCAATGCCTTCATCATCTTCATCACCATCGCCATCATCATCAACGTCACCATCTTCATCATCATCACCATCTTCATCACCATCACCATCTCCATCTTTTGGATGCGAGATGGAACCATCACCATCTTCATCATCACCGTCACCATCACCATAAACCTCACCACCATCACCATCATCATCAACGTCACCATCTTCATCATCATCACCATCCTCGTCATCATCACCATCTCCATCTTTTGGATGCGAGACGGAACCATCACCATCTTCACCATCACCATCACCATCAACCTCACCACCATCACCATCATCACCACCATCACCATCTTCATTATCATCACCATCTTCGTCATCATCACCATCTCCATCTTTTGGATGCGAGACGAAACCATCACCATCTCCATCATCACCATCACCATCACCATCAACCTCACCACCATCACCATCATCATCACCATCACCATCTTCATTATCATCACCATCTTCGTCATCATCACCATCTCCATCTTTTGGTGTGAGACAGAACCATCACCATCTCCATCATCATCATTGACTCTACCTCTAACCCTAATTCAATTTCCTTCTATAACCCTATCCCTAACCCTCACCCAAACCCTAGCACTAAGCCATCTTCTCCATCCTCACCATCACCATCACCGTCACCATCAATGTCTTCATCATCACCACCATCTCCATCATCATCATTGACTCTACCTCTAACCCTAATTCAATTTCCTTCTATAACCCTAGCCCTAACCCTCACCCAAACCCTAGCACTAAGCCATCTTCTCCATCCTCACCATCAACATCACCGTCACCATCAATGTCTTCATCATCACCACCATCTCCATCATCATCATTAACTCTACCTCTAACCCTAAATCTAACTCCAGGTTCCTCATCAAAGCCTCCTTCATCACCATCTTCATGACCATCACCATTGCCATCACCATCATCGTCAACCTCTTCATCATCATCATCATACGTGCCCAGTGGAAGATTTTCCAGAGTTGACCCCCGTGTGCAAAAATTGCACACTCCCTCACTAAGCAAAACCCTAGTTTCCAAGATGGACATACAAGATGAGGGCGGGGCCACCGGGCCAGAGGGAAGGGGCACCCCTGGCACTATCCTGGCGTGCTGAATCCAATGGAGCCGACGGTTCATCGATCCAAGCCACGGTATTCATTCTATGGCTCATCCCATCTCGCATCCAGAAGGCCTTCAGGGACACCTGCTGGATACCTGTCGGGGGCGTAGAACTCCAATCGTGCAACAAAACCGAGTTCTGGGGAGTCCTGTAGGTTTGTCTAGGCCGGTTCCAGCCAGGATTGCTAGCCACAAGTGCCCGGTGGATGATTTTCTAGAGTTGACCCTCGTGTGCAAAAATTGCACACTCCCTCACTGAGCAAAACCCTATTTTCCAAGATGGATGTACAAGATGAGGGCGGGGCCATCGGGCTAGAGGGGAGGGGCACCCCTAGCACTATCACGGCGTGCTGAATCCAACAAAGTTAATAGTTCGTTGATCTGAGCCACGGTCTTCATTCTATGGCTCATCCCGTCTCGCATCCAAAAGGCCTTTAGGGACACCTGTTGGATCCCTGCCGGGGGCGTAGAACTCCAACCATGCAAAAAAACTGGGTTTCGGGGGGTCTTGCCGGTGTGTCTAGGCAGGTTTCGGCTGGGAACGCTAGCCACAAGTGCCTGGTGGATGATTTTCCAGAGTTGACCCACGTGTGCAAAAATTGCACACTCCCTCACTGAGCAAAACCCTAGTTTCCAAGATGGACGTACAAGATGAGGGCAGGGCCATTGGGCCGGAGGGGAGGGGCACCCCTAGCACTATCCCGATGTGATGAATCCAACGGATTTGATGGTTCGTCGATCCAAGCCACCATATTTATTCTATGGTTCATCCTATCTCGCATCCAAAAGGCCTTCAGGGACACCTGCTGGATACCTGCCGAGGGCGTAGAACTCCAACCGTGCAACAAAACTGGGTTCCAGGGAGTCCTGTAGGTGTGTCTAAGCCCTGGGGTGCCCGACTAGAATGCCTGTAGCACCCAAAACTTGGCTCAGTTCGCAAATCCATTGACTCCGGTGGGTACGGGATGCCGGGTTTCAGCTAGGGGACCCCCCACAGCGTGCCTCGAAGACTCGGAAGCGGTGCCAATGGGCCATCCCCAGAGCTAGGGTTTTGCTCAGTGAAGGCCATTCCAAATTCACTCAATGGGGCCATTTCTCTTCCGGAGGCCCCTGGGCGTACGTGGCCACCGTGGACAGGTCCACTATGGCCACGTGGACCTGTGGGAGCTGACAGAATCCAATTCTGCTCGAGAAATGCCCCTCTTGAGTGAATATGGAATGTCCCTCACTGAACAAAACCCTAGCTCCAGGGATGGACCATTGGCACCGCTTCCGGGGCTTCAAGGCATACTATGGGGGGGCCCCTAGCTGAAACTCGGCATCCCAGACCCACTGGAGTCGATGGATTCGGGAACCAAGCCATGGTTCGAGCTCCACAGGCATTCTTGTTGGGCACCCCGGGGCCATTCAGGGACACCTGGAGGATTTGCCCCGGGGCCACGAAACCCAACCCGACAAGAGGACTTAGATTCCGTCACCTCCCACAGGTCCATATCCACAATGGCCACGCACGCCCAGGGGCATGCGGATGAGAAATGGCCCCCTTGAGCAAATTTGGAATGGCTATCATTGAGCAAAACCCTAGCTCCGGAGATGGCTCGTTGGAACCACTTCTAGGTCTTCGGGGCATGCTGTGGGGGGTCCCCTAGCTGAAACCCACCATCCCGGACCCACCAGAATCGACGGATTCACAAACTGAGCCACAGTTTGGGTGCCACGGGCATTCTAGTCGGGAACCCCGAGGCCATTCAGGGACACTTTGGGCATTTGCTCCGCGGCCATAGAACCCAAACCAACGAGCGAACTTGGATTATGTTGGCTCCCATAGGTCCACGTGGCCATAGTGGACCTGTCCATGGTGACCACGCATGACCGAGGGCCTTCGGATGAGAAATGGCCCCATTAAGCGAATTTGGAATGGCCTTCACTGAGCAAAACCCTAGCTCTGGGGATGGCCCATTGGCACCGCTTCTAGGTCTTCGATGCACACTGTGGGGGATCCCCTAGCTAAAAACTGGCATCCCGGACCCACTAGAGTCGACGGATTCCCGAACCAAGCCACGGTTCAAGTGCTACGGGCATTCTAGTCAGGCACCCCGGGGCCATTCTAGTGGTGATAACAAGTTTACTGTCTGTTGAGTCTGATACTACATCTAGGAGCCACTCAGCAAACTTTGAGATAGAAAGCTCTGTAATTTTAGGATACTGATTCAACCACTCTTACAGTTTCTTACCTTATCAAGGATCTAAATTTATAATTTCGTTCTGGGTAGATTCAGGCATTCTCGAGTATCTAAATTTATAATTGCCTTCTGGGTAGATTCAGGCATGGAATAATATTTGTCGGCACTTCCAAGCTCCCGAGACCATTTCGTTATCCATAATATGTGCAACTCCTTTGATGAAAGATAAATTCTGGTGTGGATAACAGCATTTGATACACTAGCCAAATCTATGTTGTTGGAAGAACTTAGATATTTCAACAAAGGAGTGTTTTGTGGGTGACTTGAAAATCCCTTCCATTTTTCAGCAATAAAACAAAGAAGTTCAACGTACAGATTTTCAGGAAAGCTTGTCAACCAATCAGACAACCGAATACAGGGAGATAACCACGCCCAAAACATTCAAGCTATTATAAAACTCCTGTTTATCAAGATAAAGATGGACTATGTGTACATTACGAGAATATAGATGAATGAAGTCGCTTTGATGAACTTGTGCTCTTGCTCTCTCCAGAATGCATTTAAAAGCAAGGAGTATTGTTCGAGCTTCTGTGAACAATGAAGGATTCGTTGTCATTGCTAAGAGAATTTCTAAGGTCAATTTCTCGTAAAACAGAGATTGTATAAATCCAGCGGGTATCCCTCAAGGCCTTTTGGATGCAAGATGGAACGAGCCATAGAATGAATACCGTGGCTCTGATCAACAAAACATCAGCTCCATTGGAATCAGGACATCAGAATAGTGCTAGGGGTGCCCCTCCCCTCCAGTCCTGTGGCTCGGGTGTCACCATGTAGGTCCATCTTGGAAACTAGGGTTTTGCTCAGTGAGGGAGTGTGCAATTTTTGCACACGGGGGTCAAATTTGCAAAATCCTCCCCTGGGCACTTTGTGGTTATCATTCCCAACCGAAACCTCTCTAGACACACTTGCAGGACTCCCTGGAACTAGGTTTTGCTGCACGGTTGGAGCTCTATGCCGCGGCAAGTATCCATCGGGTGTCCTTAAAGGCCTTTTGGATGCAAGATGGAACGAGCCATAGAATGAAGATCGTGGCTCCGATCGACAAACCATCAACTCCGTTGGAGTCAGGACATCGGGATAGTGCTATGGGTGCCCCCCCTCTAGTCTCATGCCCTAGGTGTCACCTTGTAGGTCCATCTTGGAAACTAGGGTTTTGCTGAGTGAGAAAGTGTGCAATTTTTGCACACGGGGGTCAACTCTGGAAAATCACCCACCGGGAACTTGTGGCTAGCGTTTCGAGGTGGAACCTGCCTAGACACACCTACAGGACTCCCTAGAACCCTTTTTTGTTGCACGGTTGGAGTTTTATGCCCCCGACAGGTATCCAGCAGGTGTCCCTCAAGGCCTTTTGGATGCGATACGGAACGAGCCATAGAATGAAGACCGTGGCTCGGATCGACAAACCGTTGAATCCGTTGGATTTAGCACACCGGGTTAGTGCTAGGGGTGCCCATCCCCTCTAGTCCCATGGCTCAGGTGTCACCATGTAGGTCCATCTTGGAAACTAGGGTTTTGCTCAGTGAGGGAGTGTGCAATTTTTGCACACGGGGGTCAACTTTGCAAAATCATCCGTCGAGCACTTTGTGGTTAGCATTCCCAGCCGGAACCTCTCTCTATACACTTGCAGGACTCCCCAGAACCAGATTTTGCTGCACGGTTGGAGCTCTACGCCCTTGGTAGGTATCCAGCAGGTGTCCCTAAAGGATTTTTGGATGCGAGACGGGACAAGCCATAGAATGAAGACCGTGGCTCGGATCGACGAACCGTCAACTCCGTTGGATTCGTCACATTGGTATAGTGCTAAGGGTGCCCCTACCCTTCTGCCCGGTGGCCCCTCCCTCATCTTGTATGTCCATCTTGGAAACTAGGGTTTTGCTTAGTGAGGGAATGTGCAATTTTTGCACACAGGGGTCAACTTTGCAAAATCCTCCCGGTGTCACCTTATTGTTATTGGTTTCAAGATTTTATTTCTATACATATCTATCCTACAAGTATAAAGCATAATATACTCTCCTAGCGAAATTACTACTTCTCAAAACATTAAACATAATTTTGAAACTACTGAGAATCAAGCGCACTATGGGATTCCTGATTGTTACCAAACCTAGTTCACTAAATGATAAGGGATTGTTTCATTTCTTGGGTTGTTTGTTGTTGCATAGTGACATCCTTGTTGACATCAAGAGTAATACAAAACATAGATGGAGGGAAGTGCAGTGGGATAAGGTAATGCAAAGTGATATTTTAAAGGAACTCAAGCAAACAAAACAACCTCTTTGAAAATGTGTTGAATATTGCAAGAAAAAAGTTACTCAATATTTAAGGGAAAAGGAAATTCAATAGAGGTCCAAATGATTTATCCAAGTGAGGAAATAAGGTTAAAGGATTAGAGGGATCATTGGCATCATTTTATGAAAGTTCTTACGCCATATTCACTTATGTTCCTTCACTAAGTATTCTAGCTACATCATATTTTAAAGATTAATGGTGTTATATCATAAATGCCATAATTTTCCTTTTTCCCTATACATTTGAAATTATGTTGAACACAACATAATGGGGAATGTGAAATAGGGAAAGGCTATGTGAAGTGATATTTTCAAGGAACCTAGGAGATGTGAATAAATAATTTCAAAATGTGTAAAATGATACATGTCCAAAAGTGCACAATGTTTATGAAAAAGAGAGGGTAAAAATAATAAGAGTGAAAGGGAAAAAAGATGGGAACTATTGGGAGTTAGTCATTGTAGATAGAACCAAAATCTTGAGCAAAAAAATCATTGTACTACCAAAACAAAATCATAGGTTGACTTGGCAATGTTGGAATTTATTGAATATACTTTTTCCTATAAAAATGGATGGTAAATTCATGGATGGAATTTCATCAAATTTCATCATTGTACTACCATCAAATTTGCTCAAGGAGATGATGAAGTAGCTCAAGACAATATGGAAGTTGTTGCATCACATGAACCACATACATATTCACATAAATCATAACTCATGTACATCAAATAAATGATATAAGATAATGATATCAAATTCCTATCTAACATGAATAACATTGATCATGCATGAATAAGCAATGACATGGCTATAAATCATAACTTAATCATAAATCAAACATCGAATAAACGATATAAGATAGCGATATCAAATAAACTATGTAACATGAATAACTTTGGACATGCATGAATAAACAATCACATCATTACTATACTATGTACCTCAATCAATTAGGCCTTCTGGATCCTCTCAGTTTTTTATTGTCTCAAACAACCTCTCGTGCTCTGCATGAGGTAGTAAGCAGCATACCTTGTTTGATGACTTTGTTGACATTGTTTGTGGTTGGATTTTTGTTCCAATGAT